>CM060937.1:428468071-429718071 GCA_030765085.1 Allium cepa
TCTGGCAATTATATCTTACTGTGGAGTGCAATAGCTCTCATTTAACTGATCTTCCTCTAGAAGACTTGTCTTTATTTTTATTTTTTTTGGACAGAGCTTAATTGACTCCATTGATTTTCTTGCTACCGCCATAGGTAGTAACTTTGACTTTGATCCATTCTTTTAACCCTTTCCTTAGGCTTTGGACTTCTTTGTCCCTTCTTACCCCTTTGGTAGGGAATCAACACTTAATTGATTTCTTTTACCTCCTCTTTGGGCTTTAGACCTTTGCATATCTTTCTTTGATTGCCTCTCTCCTTGGGCTCTGGATCCTCACATCCTTTCTCTTTTTTGTGAACAAAATTAGTTGCATTTGACTGCTTTTAAAAGATTTCTTTGATCCATTTCTCAAGATATATCTTGATTTATCTGTCTTGACTACCACAGCGGGTGATGATTCATACTTTGATTGATCTTTGGTTACCACAATAAGTGATGATTTAACCTTTAGTTAATTCTTTTTCCCTTTATTTAGGCTCTAGACTCCTTTTCCATTTCTTACCTCCTTTGGTAAGGACTTAAGCTTTGATTGAATTCTTTGCCTCTTCTTTGGGCAATGGACTCTTGTGTCCCTCCTTTTGATTGCCTCTCTCTCGGAATTGGCATCCTTCCTTTGGTTTCCTCTCTCTGGGCATTGGATTCTTGCATCCATCCTTTGATTGCCTATCTTTGGGCATGGGACTCTAGCCTCCTTCCTTCAATTGTCTCTATTAGGGCATAGGACTTCTATGTCCTTCCTTTGATTGCCTCTCTTTGGGCATTGGACTCCTATATCCTTCCTTTGATTGCCTTTCTTTGGGTATTGGATCTTGCGTTCTTCTTTTTCTTGCTTCCAAGCTCTAGACTTTTTCATCCCACCTCTGAGCTTTTTCGCCTCTGGGCTGGGCTCTAGCATCTCATTTCTTTCCCCCTTCGGGCTTTGGACTCTTGCACCCTTTCTAGTGATTTAGGCTTTATCTTTTAGCCCCTTACTAGATTTTGGAGAACCCTTACTTAGTAAATTAGGCCCTTTACTTAGTGACATAGGTTTTTTTTGGTGCCCTTTACTAGTGTTTTAAACCCTTAATAATGATTTAAGTATCCTACCAACTCTTACGTCAGTCTTCCAACATAAATAGTTGGGCATTCCCTGAACATCTCATCTACGTGAAATACCAACTAGGTGTAAGCTATGCCTTTGCTCAATGATTCTTTATTGACCTCGTCAGGTCAAAAGCTTCAATAAGCACGTTGTGCCTCACATCAAGGGTCGCCCACTGATTATACTCGGTGAGGTGGCGAGTTTCATTATTATAATAGACATATTTTTAAGGAGACTTTTCTTATCATGACTCTTACCCATAAGTTTAAAGAAAGTCATTGTCAAGCTTTTTTGTGAAGATAATTTCAAGACCCTCTAGCCAATCGATACATTTAGGGAAAACCTTTTTGAAAATTAAACTTAACTTTTCTGACATGAAATTTTTCTTTGGAAGAAAGAATTTCTAAAAAAGTACCTTAATAAACCAAAAAGTATTTCCTTAAAATCAGTTTTTCTAAAACGGTTTTGTTGGTTTGGGTTTTGAGTCAACGAGTTGAATTTTTTTTGAATATTTGAATTCTTTGGTGGAGAAATCCCTTCTCAGCGTCGTTACCGAGGAGGGTTTTTGAGAAATGAAAATCTCAAATAAGAGGCTATTTGGTCATGATTCATGAACCAGTAGTCTTTTAATCGGAAATAGGCTTCTCTAATTGAAGTTCCGATTGGAATGATGGTCTATGATAGTTCTAAAACTTTTTTGAAAAACACACATAAATTATCTTTTAGAGTCAAGTATAGTCTTCAGTGGCTTTAGAAAACTTTGGGAGTGCTCTTATAAACATATCTTTAAATCATAATATTTGAGAATTTCATAAATCATTTGTTCGAATAAATAAATATATGTATTTTTGACCCATAGTGTAGTTAGAAATAGCTCTTTTGATTTTCAAATTTTTTCAAAAGATTTGTTTGGTGGAACTTTCAAATAAATATTGGTGTATATTAGGATGTAGAATTTATAACGACTTAGAATTTTACTGATTTGGTTTGCGAGTATTTAACTAATTTGAAATATTGAAATAATACATTTTATAATTAAAATAAAAATATTTTAAATAATAATTAATGACGGTGAAATATTTTTTAAAATTTGTTTACAAAAATATATAGTTAGAAGAGAAATAAAAAATGTGACTAAAATTTGTTTTCCGAATTTTCGACTTTTCGTTGGCTAAAAGTTATCGGAAACATTGTGAACTCTTTAGCATAAGTAAAGACATTTGTAAATAAATTAGTATATGTATATACAAGTACATATGCACATCCTGGTTGACCTGCATTTAGTCACTTGAATATTTCAACTTTAACCATAACAGGTATACCATCATTTTCAAAGAGCACATTGTTTTATTCCCTTTATAATAACTTATTTCAGATTTAATCATTCTTCATTAGAATTTTTTACTATTTGATGCGTAATTAAAGGTTTACTATTATTTAATATTAAAAACCACATGCATCATTGTTCAAATTTCAATAAAAAGCAACAGTTTCAAGTTAGTGCACGTTGAGTTCCATTTCCTTGCTTTTGTATAATTTTAAAATATCAATATATTTCCATGTCCTTATTTAAAGTTATTGATAATGAGTTTAAAGATATATATTGGTTGCTAAGCTTATTCTGTCCTTGCAGTAACAAAATAACGCAAAAGCTTTCAAACATAACATAACGACATCATCAACAACATCTACCAAATATATCAATATAAAATAGGCATAAATATTAGAGTAATCTGCAAACATAATAAGTGTAACTATTATAAAAGAACATACATAAACAATGGCTTTTTTCCTATTTCAAAAACGTTTTGAAGCAACTAAGGACAAATTTTTTTGATTATCTTGAAATAATTTTTTCTAGGAAAATCTCAAGAAATAATGGCTTTTTCTCTTTGACGATGTGTTTTAGTCAATGCTTTAATTGAGTATTTGTCCCATGCTCTTTATTAATTCAGTCTTTATCTTGTAGAACCTGAATAGTAAAATAAGGCCAAGTCAGTTATTACTAACATTTTATTTGACCCTTCATTCACGGAGTCCTACATAACCATAAGCTTTGCTACGCTTCTTTCATTATTTTATGTATATTTAAGGACTTCATAATTTACTACATTCATTTTTAAACTTATACTTAAAAACACTGTTAACTAAATATCAAGATGAAACCTCACTCCTTGGTACCAGTTTTTAGTATTTTATGTTCATGTTATGTATTAAAGGGAGTAAGAGTTGCCTCGGGAGCGAGAAGAAGGCTCTTCACAACATTTTAGATGACATGTATAACGAACACGGTTCTAGACATCTGCTCCCTTCATGGAGTAAAGTTGAAAATTGCTGATTGTGGCAAGGAATAAATTGCAATAACACAATTGGACATGCCATTGAGCTAGATCTCCGATACATAGGTAAATTAGTATGTCCAAGCAAGCTCAGTCTGTCTCTACTTGGTTTGACACAAATCATTAGCAAGAACAATTTTTCTAGTGTTTCTATTTCTAGCATCATTGGTTCCCTTGGTTATTTGAAATATCTTAATCTAGAAAATACAGGACTTACAGGAATTATTCCTCACATATTTAGCAGTCTCTCTAGCTTGAAATTTCTTGATCTCAATTGAGATTACATTCCATGTTCATTGAGTACTGATAACCTTCACTAGGTTTCCAACTTGAATTTTTTTACAACATCTTGATCTTGGTGGTGTTAACATTTCATATGCAATCAATTGGATTTATGTCATCAACACCCTTTCCAATCGCTCGGTCTTGAAATTGACGAATGCGGGACTTACATATATTCCTCCTGCTCTTCAACATAATAATTAAACATAATATCATTTGATACGGTATAAAAATCATAGTAAAAGATACAGGTGTAGGGTATAGAAAAAAATACCAATGGCTTAAAATATATTATATTCATTTAAATATTCAAGAAACACCTGTTTAGAGGATCCAATATAAGAAGCAATTAATGATAAAACTCTATAAGGACCCTTAATAATACATATAAAATACAATAAGAATTCAAGAATAACAAATTTTTAGTAAAATCTGAATGTAGAAAAAATCGTGTTTATTTGAACCTAACTTTATTGTACATGTTTCATAGTGTTTCCTATTAACTCAAAAAACAAACAAATTTGGTTATCTGTACACTTTGCACCACGCATATAGTGGAAAGGAAATCAAGCAGTAAATAAATTCACATGGCAAATTATCCATAAATTTAGTACTCCATATCCCTCCCATATCTAGTTGTGCTCTAAGACAGTCAATCATAGTGATATGAAATCAACATTTTCATACAGCTAGATCGATTGATCGGCCCTAATAAAAAGCATATTCAAAGCATTTTATAGTCCATATTTAAAGAAAAGAAAATCAGTCAAAAAGCCTACCACCACATAATTCTAAGTAAAAACAAATTAAATTTGAATCAAAGATAAAGAAAGAGTTAACTGAGTCACTACAAGGGGAAAGCCATTTTATGATGGAAGGAAACCGTCGGCGGCCGTCGAAAGCCGTCGGCGGCCGTCGAAAGCTGTCGGTAGCCGTCGAGAAAAACCGTCGGAAATTACGGCATCGGGGAGCAGTGTTTCTGACGGCTTCCGGCGAACCTTGCCGTTCGTATTCCCGACGGCTTTCGACAACTTTCGACGGATTCCGAATGTTGTCGAAAGCTGTTGGAATCCATCGAAAAAATAACCCGAAAGCCGTCGGGCGCAGTCGGGAGCCGTCGAAAATATATGACCTGCAGGCCGTCGAAAGCCGTCAGAAATCTACTGAACTTTTTTGTGTGTTTCTGCTGCAATACAGCCTTCCATCCGCATTTCCCATACGAATACTATTCCACCAATACTGCAGAATCCAATTTATAATATTCCAATCAAATATAAAAAACCAAACTATATATAAATCACCAAACAAAAAAAATACATAAAACTAAGTCAATACACATCATCATCACACAAACTAATGTACGATACATAATAATATCCACAACACCAAATGTTCTATCAATACATACATACACAACATTTCCAACATCCATATAATTTTGAGTGTAGCAAAGCATAGCACAAAAAACCAACAAGTACCTCTACCAACTACCAAATCATATAAAACGGAAAGAAAACTTACCAACCAAAGCAATTAATCAATCTGCTCCAGAAACTGAGCCCGCAGAGGAAGGGAAGCGGCCACCATACTGTTGCATGTACTCGGCGATACGTTGGTCTAGCAACTGTATAGTCTCTATGGACTGCCGACGGTTCTGCTCCTCCAGCTGCGCCACTCTAGCCCGCAAATCTTTGATCTCTCCTAGATCGATTTGAGCTCTAGTCTGCCTACCCGTCTCTGACTGCTGGCCTGTACTAAATATTTAATTTAGCTCTGTGATCTCTGTAAGTGTATGTGCAGGTATATGAATGGTTAGCAGTGTGATAATGTTATTTAATTTAGTTTATGATGTTTATGTAAGTGTATGTACATGTTCATAACATTTTAGATTATTGTAACACCAAATAACTATAGTGACAAGATTGGTGATTTATATTTTGAATTAGTATGACTTTGGAATATTTTAACATAAGTAAAGTAACTATAGGAAAGGATGAGAGCAATAAATTTGTAATTACTCCTTGATTGCCAATATATAATTTACTTACCACTTGATTGCCAAATCCGTATCGTCTGCCATGCTCCGATGGATCCATAACTGACTCAAAAATAGCATCCTCCTCATCCGTCATCAACTGATCTCGACCGTATCAGCAAGGAGTTTCTGGCGCTGCTCCATAAAGTTTTCCTGCATTAATACATTAGTATCATCATATCTTATTTCATTATGTTTTAACAAGTAGAACAATTACTGATACTGCATAAAATGAAATATGCTTACTTTGCTCTTGCTGGATTTATCGTCGTGCCATGTATACGAAACTGTTCCGTCCGGATTTATATGCTCGACAGCATGCGTGCGAGTAAATACGTCCATATAGCCCACGGGACCATGCGCCTCAGCTTCCTGAAATTGATTTTTACCTAAAATTATTGTACATTTAAAATTATATAGCACAAACTATTTAAAAATGCATTCATTAAATTTACCAACTCCTGTCGACAGTGTTGAAATGACTTTGATCCTCCGCGATGAGTGATAGGATTTTTATTTTTGTTTGCAGAGTTTCTTTTCGACTCTGCCTATACATTCAAAAGTTGATACATTATTTATCGATCATGTATTTTTTGATATTTACTACCAATCAAATAATTTTAAAAAAATTAGTATACTTGCCTTCGCTGTGTCAGTTTCCCAATATCCCAACCATGCTTGCCATACGCTCTCCCCATCCAACGTGGTTTCTTACCAGATTTCTTGATTTCAGATATCGAGTCTCTATAGTTTCTGCACATCTTCTTCATCCAATATTCTCGTGCCAATTGGATGTTGTTCGTCTGAATGTCTTTCTCAGCCTGTGTTTCACGATAAAAAGCAAAAAGAATATTAAACCGTAGATGATAAACAGTAAAAAAAAAATGGCAAAAATGAATTAAAAATGAAAAACAGAAAAATATACTTACTAGGACATCCTTCCAAATACACTCTACTATGTGGAGAGGGATGTTATCCCACTTCGACCAACAAGCACTCATCCTACTCCGGCAAGAAGCTCTAGAAACATCCAACACAACCTTCGAGGGAAGTAGATCAAACCTCCTGTTTTTAAATATGATACAGATAAGTACGTACGTATATCCAAAAAAATAAGATGCTGAATAAAATTTAATTCTTAACCCTAATCTCTAAATACTAAATAAACGACAGGACGTTGTGATGCTTGCGATGGACCACTACCATCGCCTCCTTATCGGGAAGAGCTCCAACCTCTAGATGACATTACGTAAACCTGTGATATTTATACACATCATTTCAAAATAGAATAATAACATGATAATGAAACATATTTCATACGTAAATGAATACATCAACGGTATAAACTGCTAAATTAATGACTGAAATGGAAATAGAAATGGAAGTGTGTTATACCTGATTCATAATGGGTCTCATATTCCGACGATAAGCAGATTACATTGCATTTTTAATAATAATTGCTAAATAAATGATAAATGAAAATGATATAAAACATGTAAAAAATGGTAAACGTACAGATTTGGTTTCATAGTTACATCAATTTCATAATACATCAAGAATTCAACATAGTTATATCAACTGCAAAAAAATCAGATTCGGATTTTTATCAATCATCGTCGTCTTTTGATTCAGATTCATTCCCGTTTTCTACGATATTTTCCTCTACACTGTCAAACGCTTCTACCAAAACATTTGATTCGTCGATCAATGGACTAAAATCTGTATGATCATCTACAATTATTATTTCATTATTTTCCTCAAGATCTGCCTGATAAGCTTGTTCGTCTGGAATATTCTTCCCATCGAATGTAAATCTGGCCTTCATTTTAAAAACTGCAGACTAATCTGCTTTATCTCTTTTTAGAGATGGATAAGGAGCATAATACACTTGCAATACTTGTTTGGCTAGTACAAAAGGATCGTACTTGTACTAGTGCGATGTATGCTTTATTTCGATAAGATTATAATCCTTGTGCACATTAATTTCAGAACCTAGAACATTGCTAAACCAATTGCATCTAAATAGAAATACCTCCTCCGCGGGTCGTGAGAAATATGTCAGTTGCAAAATTTGTGTTAGAATGCCATAAAAATCATTTACGTAATTTTTTGGATCGTCGCTACCTTTAACAAATACACCAGTATTATTCGTTAATTTTTATGTACTGTATTCTTTGGTGTTAAATTTATATCCATTGACGAAATATATTGTATATGACTTGACCACTCTTTTTGGTCCCATCTAAGGTGTTTCAAACCTTCGTCAACAACACAATTTCTCGGCTCAAAAACGTAATTTGAAAACCTATCAGAAAATTCTTTACCGAGATCTTCGTTTGGATGTTCACGTTCATAAACACTGTATATATAAAAAAATCATTACATTAGTTTATACACACGCATGAATTATAGAAAAGAATAAAAAAACAAATTATTATTTCAGATTACCTAACAAACGGTGCAACCTCGGCACAATTTAGAAGAATATAAGTGTGTGCTACATGAAGATCTCTATCGTCTAACCATATTTCTGCACATTTTCCAAAAGGCCGACCATGTTGTCTAAAAGTAGATAACATTGCTTGAGAGGACTCTTGTCTGTTGCCTTCGTCATTACGAGGAACACCTTCAAATGATATATTCACATGGCCACTGGATTAGTGAGAGAAAAAGAAAGAAGCTTCTTCTTCAATGTAAGATTTGCATATCCAACCTTCAACTCGTGCTTTTTGCCTCACTTTTTTCTTCAGATGATTTAGATATCTATACAAAATTAGTTTACATTAACTTCATGTTTCAAATGAAATTAAATTACGTGATAACGTATTACATACCTCTCAAATGGATACATCCATCCATATTGGACAGGTGCTCGAAGTCGTGCTTCAGATGGAAGATGAACAGGTAAATGTTCCATTACATTAAAAAAAAACATTGCGGAAATATTTTATCTAATTTGCAGAGCAATATAGGGATATCTACTTCATGTTTACGTAAACGTTGCACTTTTAAAGTATCCGAACAAATCTCTTTGTGGAACATACTAAGCTCCATTACTACCTTCCAAATTTTAACGGCAGTGGTTCTTTGAACATAACGAGTAATAAATTTTCCATCATTATGTGACAGTCGTGGCTTTTCATTCCGCTCAATCTATCATTTTTAAAGTCAACACATCTACGAAGATTTGATGATATCCCATCAGGAAATCTTAACCCTTCCACCCATTTTAACACAACTTTAACTTGATTATTATCTAATTCATAACATGCTTTGGGTTTTTTACTGTCATTTGGTTTCATATGAAGCTCAAGACGTTCGCATAATTCTTCTATATCGTGTCTTGATTTTAAATCATCCTTCGCCTTCCCTTTCACATTCAAAATTGTGTTAGAAACATTATCAAATACCTTTTTCTCATTGTGCATCACGTCTATATTATGACGAAGCAGAAGATGTTTCAAATATGGCAACTTCCAAAAAATAGTTTATTTTCACCAGTTATGAACAATCGATTTGCCTTCAATTTCTGTTTGCACTCCAGTTTCATATATCTTGGGATAGTCCCTAACAAGTTCATGCATGTTTTCGCTTGACCATATCGTTGGTGGTTGTCTAGTTTTTACTCTATTAGCTAAAAGATTTTTCTTGTCCCCTTTGAAGGGATGATTTACATGGATATAATATCGATGACAGTCAAACCATGAAATTTTCTTACCATGGGTAAAGAAAACGCTCGTGTTTCATCCATGCAATATGGACATGCTAGACGACTGGCAGTACTCCATAATGAAAGCATTGCATAGGTAGGAAAATCACTTAGAGTCCACAACAAAGAAGCAAACATATGAAAAAATTTCTTCTTGGACACATCGTATGTTTCTACTCCTTCGTTCTATAGTATTTTTAACTTCTTAATCAACGGTTGTAAATATATATCGATTCCTTGTGTTGGATTGTCGAGGCCAGGAACAACAACAGTAAGAAACATATATTGCGTTTTCATACACATCCATGGAGGTAAATTGTATGGTGTGACGATAATGGGCCAGGATGAATATTTAGAACCAAGTTGAGAAAATAGCGAAAAACCATCTATACATAATCCTAATCTAACATTTGACTCTCCGCTGCAAAATTTGTATACGTTTCATCGAAATGCTTCCATGCTTCTCCATCGGCCGAATGTATCAAAGTACCATCTTCCTCCATTCTCACACTATGCCATCTCATATTAGATGCAGTTATAGAAGATGCATATAATCTTTGAAGCCTTGGAGTGATCGGTAAGTAATGCATACGCTTGTACGGAACTTCCTTCCCCTTCTTTTTTCTAGGTTTGTATCTCTACCGATTACAAATTTTACAATTTCTAAGGTTTATGTCTTCTTTCCAAAATAAAATGCAGCCTTTTAAACATATATCTATTTTCTGATAAGGTAAACCAAAAGTCGACATAAGTTTTTTAACTTCATAGTGATTTTCACACATTAGATTATCGGGTGGCATATGTCTTTTTGCAGCTTGTACAACAGCTGTAAACCCAGCTTCAGTGATGTATTTTGACTTCATCACAATGTATTCTGCGATTACTGACAGCTGAGTGCCGCTTTTACAACCATCCCAAATAGGTTTCTTAGCAGCATCTAGTAAATCACAAAAAAAATTTGCTGCAATATTTGGTTCTTCAACATTTCCATCATTATCGTCAACTTCAACCATAGGAAACATTGATCGTGCTGCATCTTCGACCATATTTTCGATATGTGTCATCATAACTACTTCGTTAACGACACTTTCAGACTCGATAAAAGTATTTGCTATAACTTCTCCATGCCGATCCCAAACACAATACTCGGGTACAAAAACATTTTGGTACAAATGGACTTTCACAATATCTGGTAACAAATACTTCAAATGTCTACACCTACTATACGGACAACGAATTTTTGGATCGTTTTCGTTATTACTTAAAGTGAATTCAACAAATACGTTTATACCATTATAAAAATCTTCTTTTATTGAGTCTCTCAATCCTTTTCTTTGGTACATCCATCTCCTCCGATCAACAAAATAATCAATCATTTTTCCTATTTGAAAAAATGAGTCACAAGTTCAGAATGTAATATTTATTTTCAAGAATAAAAATTCAAAAAAGATTATTTTCATGGTCGTATATTATTTGAATTTAAGGAACTATTTCACAAATTAAAAAATATTTTCAAGTGTGACACATTTTATTTTTTAACGAATCGATACAAAATTTTGTACAAAAAGATATTTTTTTCCAATGATCAGACATCCTACTTCCCATTACAAACACAGTAATCATTTACATCTTGTATATTGCTTTGTCTCAGACGATTCAATAAAATTTCGGCAGCATTTCCCTTTTGTTACCTACATGGTACACAAATGCGTATGCGGAGGAAACAAAAAATAAAAGCTTGGCCGAAATTTTATGAACCGTTTGAGACGAAGTAGTATACAAAATGTAAATGCTTACTGTATTCATAACTTACCCAATACAGGGACAAATCCAATAAACATAGTACCAGATGAATATAAATGGTCGTTTTTTGAAAAAAAACGACTATTTATATAACGATAATGTACAACACTCTGTCAGACGGTAACAAAAAATCTCTAAAGGACGTTAAATGTGCGCATTTTATGAAAAATATTGTTTTGCTAACTGTTCACATTTACAAAAACATATTTTAATTTAACACATTTACTCGACGTACTACATTAACTTAAGACTGGTGTAACATTTTTTGTCATTTTTACATACACACAATTATAATTTAGAGTCATGCATTTTTTTTTTTGCATTAGTCAATACGTGCACAATATAGTACTCCTACCTTGTTCTTTCATTTTCTCTTATTCCAACTAACACAATACAATGATAGCGGCGCTACACACATATACAATAATAGAATCAACTCATACACAACGATTTACATATACACGAAAAAACACAAATTATACATGTTTTTCACAATTTCACGATAAAACATGAAATAGATATACCATGGAATGCTAGAAACTATTATCACACTGTTGAAAACAATTTCAATCACCATTTAGCCCTAATTTATCATTTTATGCAAATCTAAAAATAGGGTAAAAATTGAATTTTTCGCAAAAATAAAAGATTATACCTGAGCTAGAAAGCAAGAGAGGTTGAATTGATGGCCGGGAAGGGTGCAAACACACGGAATTAGTGATTGGAGGCTTGGGGAGTGAATTTGGGATTTTAGAAATTAAAACTAGCTGAAATGAGGAATAAAGGCTCGGGTGGAGCTTGTAATTCGCAATTTTCCGACGGCTTCCGACGGCCCATGGAAAGCCGTCGGTAATACACCGTTGGGAGTCGTCGCCCTCCCCTGTCGCTTTTTAAGAATTATCTAGTAGTGGAGTGTGATAACCCGGATTTTTGAACATCTGATAATTGGATAATCAACTGGTTTTATTCAGTTGAACAGAAAAAAAATTCTGATAATAAAAGATATCTGGATATGTAAATGGATTTGAAAATATAATAAAAATTGGATTATAAATGTCTGGATAAATATTTGATAATCTCTTAATATAATTACTTAAAATTGGACAAATTATTTGTTTAGAACAAATAATAAAAGTTTTAAAAATATACATATCTTTTGGAAATTAATAAGAAAACATATATATGCTTAAAATTGATTTGTAAATATATATGTGAGATTTAATAAAAAAATTAAAATGTTTTTTCTTTTAATACTTGGTATACAACATAGTTTATATATATATATATACACACACATTTGTAAACATAATACATAAATGAATAAAAACAAATGTAAGCTAAATACATATATACATAAGTATATTAACATAAGAAAGCATTTATAATTATTTCTTTTTACATTTATAAATATATAAAGCATGTAAAATACAAGCTTGTGACAAATGTTTGATAAATAAGACATAAATCAACAAGTGTTGGTTGTATAGGGAAGTGGCATTGAATTTTTTATTATTAAAATGTATATACATAATACTTAAGAAAAATAATAATAATAAATAAATAGGCTGTAAATATTTCTCAAACGTCCTCTCATCTTCTTAAAAATCAAAACCTGTAAACAAAGAAAAATGAAAACAATTTCAACAAGATCAAAACAAAATAAAAAATTTGGAAATCAAAGAAGAAAAAAATCTGGAACCCAAATCAAAGCAGCTTAGGAAAAAAAATTAACAACAACAAAACCTGAAGCAAATTCAAGTGCAAATCAAAGTTCAGTTCAATTCATTATACAATCAAGTCCAGATCAAACATCAGCTTCAACATTTAACAAATCAAGCTTCAGATCATCGTCAAAAACTATTCTCTGTTTCTTCATAAACAGGTGAGTAACTCTTTAACTTGCTGTATCTTGTGTTAGCATGTGGTAAATCTGTGGAGTATAATATGAAATATGTATGTATGATGATATAAATAAAATTAATGTATATGTGTAGGAAGTATTATGTGTGAGCATGTCTGGATATCTCTCTGTTCTAGTTCTAGGTTTAAAAACCTGTTTAAAAATAAAGATTCTTCTTCTTGAATGCATGCTAGGCTTTAGGATCTAAACGAATTGCGTTTGTATAATCAAGTTTTAACTACTAAAATATATTTTAAGATAAAAATATTGACAAATTGGTCAGGGAAGAAGAAATACTGTAAAAATTCAAAACAATGTTTTAATTCGAGTATCATAATCGCTCGATTCACCTACATCATCGAGTATGATCTGGGAGATCATGATTTTTAAAATAGAATTCAAGATTTTTAAACTTGTGGTTATCGAGATATAGCGGGTCGAACGGAAATCGTTTTTTCGTCAAATTCTGGCGATTTGGTGGTGATGATTGTTGGGATCGATGGTGCAGGAAGTTGAAGGTCGGGAGTCTCGAGAAAACTGGTCGGAGGAATTTTTTACCCCCATGGTGGCGCGGCGAGGCTAACATAGGGTTTAAGGTGAAGTTTTGATCGTAATTGGTTTCTGGGAAAATGTGGCATCGGCGTCGAGTCGAGTTGAAGCGGAGTTGCGGGGATAGGAATGTGGGTGCGGGCAATGGTCCAGGCAGATGGTCGTGGTCTCCGGTGAATGGAGATGGAAGAAGTTGAGAAGTTTGACGATGGGTTTTCAGGCTGATTGGTTCGTATTCACACGATTTGATTTCACGGGGAAATTCAATTTTCTGAGGGGTCGATCCTGATGGGGTCGTTGTAGATGACTTGTGTAAGGTCACGGTAGCGATCGGAGGGGGATGGGTCGGCGATGTACGTGCACAGATGCACAATGTATTAGGTGTATTGGAAGTTTTTGGGGAAGAAGATGTTGTCTCGGGTTAATCTCGAGAATATCGCGTAGTTGCTCGAAGTAAGTGATAGTTCATGAGTACGCAGGGTCTGGCTCGGGAAATCAAGGGGTAAATTCGGGTTCCTTGCTATGTTAGCAAGTTTTAAATATATAGAAAAGGAATAACCAGTTTTAAGTTCCAACTTGATCAAGTATAAATAATTTATCAGCTACTTAAATTTACAATAATTAAGGTTTGGAATTTATTAAAGGTTTGAGAATAGAATCATTTTGGGTTTAAGGAATTTAAATATTTATAATTTTTTTAAAGTTAATTTTAAATAAACTTGATAATGTAATTAAGCAGGTTTAAGAATAATTAATTAATTAATTAAAGTATTGATTAAAGGGTTAATCGATAATTAGTGGAATTTATTAAAAGTTGATCACTTAATGTAGTTAAAAAGGATAATTCTTTTATTAAATAATTAATGAATAGTTAATGAGAATAATAAATTTAAGGATCATTAACTAGTGATTTAGAAGTAATTATTTAATGGAAACTGATTAAAGGAATTTAATTGGTTTAGTAAATTTATAGATAACCACTTTTGAAAATGATTAAGTATTAATTACTTAATGAAATTAATTATGTGATTTAGTATAAGTAATTAATGGATAATTGCTAAATAAAAAGAATAATTACTTTATGGAAGTAATTAAGAAGGGATTACTTAGTGTAAGTAATTAAAGGATTAATTAGAGTAAGTAATTAAAGGATAGTTAATTCTGAATGTGAGTAATTAAAGGAGTAATTAATGAAAGTAATTAGAGAATCATTAATTAATTACTGAGAGTAATTAAAGTGAACGGTTAAATAAAATTTATTTATGAAATTAATTTAAGGCCAATAACTAAATGTAATTAGGAAATGATTAAGCAAGGATGATCAATTAAGATGGATGATTAAAGAATGATTAATTAATTGGGTTGTAATTAATTAATGTTATGTAAGCAGGATTAAGGTAATCCAAGTGATTAAAGTTGGTGATTAATTTAACTGGAGATTAATTAAATTAATTAGGAATTATATATCTAATAAATCTTGCTTATGGATGATTGAATGATATTTGAATGACTTGGATTGTTGATATCTCTGATGGATAATTGAGATGTGCTGGGATACGATGGGTTGAACTGTGATATTGTGGGATGAATTGTTGTGTGGTATGATATCCTGAATATGAATTGTATTATTTTAAAGCTTAGCAATTTGGATTAGAGATGATATTGATTTCGAAGAAACCGGGGTCGGGTATTGGAAATACCCGAAGCCACTTTGATTATTAATCTAAATTCCTTATAAATTGGATATGTGAAATTAAACAGGCTGGAATGGAATAAATTAAGTAAATTGGACATTTAAACTAAAAACTGTTGTGTGTGATAAATGATTTACCATAACAAGTTAAAAACTCATAGAAAGTACGAGTTACCCTGGTATTGCGCATAAGTTATATAGCTTGGTATTTCATATTATATGGGTTTACTCACGCTGGTTTCCAGCTTGACCCGGGTGTTACTTTGATGTAATGCTTGGGTTAGACCGAGTATTACAGCTTTTCAGGTTAGGACATTCTGAAGCTCGGGAGGCGAGTTGGATGGCAGGACGTATGGAGTATTCCGCAGTGAATATTATTGTATTTTATCTGGGACATGTTGATTTTAACTGCCCAATGTTTGTGTTAATGTTGTAACTCTGATGTATTGATGTAAATTAACTAATACAGATTTCCTTTGTATAAATGCTATTTTATTTGATATTATATTTTGGTCCGCTGCGTATGTGAGAATCTGTATTTTGGTGTTTCTATTTCTTCTTCTTCTATCTCTTTTCTTCTTTTCCCTAACTATTTGGAATTTTCGAAATCAAAAACCCTGGGTCATTACATTTTGGTATCAGAGCTGAAGGTTAAGTGAGAACCTTGGCTCTGGTGGGCTTACTCATTAAGAATAGGGTCAGTATATATGTATATATATCTATGTATGAGAGCGCACTTGTTATTTTCTTATATAAAGGTCTAAAAATAGTTTTAAAAATGAATGATTTTTACACAAGCTTATATTTTGATATATATAAAGAAATTGGTGGTTGGTTATTGAAATTGAATAAGAATTTAAGTGGTATAAATGTATCCAAATGGGAATTGGATAATATGAAATATATAAATAAGATAAGCTGAAAATGGATCCAAATTAGAAAATAAAATCCTGAATTTGTAGAAGTATTTTCAGAATAAGATAATAATGAATTGGTTTCCGGATATGATAATCATGGTTAATATCTTAAATGGTTGTTGTATTTAATAATGAAATGAAAAAGTTTAAGGGAAGTAAACTTTTAGATAAGTATGACTTGTAAATTGAAGTGGATTTAAATAGTGGAGTTTTAAAACCTATGTCTAAAAACATTTGAATTGTTTCAAATATTAAAAGGAATATTATTCAGAATATTTAAATGTGATCTTATTTTAAAATAAGAGTTGTTTGAAAAATTTAAAGGGATCTGTTCTGAATTAAAACCAAGGGTGGTTTAAATATATGACTTGGTGGACTAAGAAATAAATATGTATATGTGTGGATACATAATATCAAAGATGATTTGAAATGAACTCTAAAGTGATGAGTTTTGATTTTCCCTGAAGTGTGATGTAAAAACCTATAGTGGAATAAGTCTTTGAACTTATAGGTAAGAAATAATATTGATAGAAATTTGAAGTTTAAGTGGGAATTCAAATTTGAGTAAGATTGACTGGATTAATAAATTGAATTTAACTTAGAGGAAGTTAAATAAATTTAGAATGAACAACCTGAATTGGAAATTTCAAGATGAAATTGAGATTTAACTTAGGGAAGTTAAATGGGCTAATGTGAAAGGGTGTTGTATAAAATCTCAAACCAGTTTGAGTTCTGGGAATCGGTAGTGGGTACTATTGATGGATATTTTAAATAAACTGGATGTTCTTTATCTTAATACCATCCTGTTATTATCAATAATTTATGAAATTGTGAATTGGTTTGTTTTCAATGAATTAAGAAATGGATTGGAATAATATATATCCATTGCTGATATAAATGGAAAATGAAATCACTTCGAACTTAAGATATAAATGTTAAAAAGGAACTTGGAAATTTAAATTGTTAGGAATTGGTTTCAAGTTGAAGTTGAGTAATAAATTGGGTTTCTAGGATTAAATAGTTAAAATGAATTTAAGTTATTATTTGAACTTTGGAATAAGTTAAGTGAAGGTAATTTAAAATGGAATTTTGGAATTTGGACTAAGAATCAAATTTTTAAAGACTTTAAAAATAAAGATTTAAGAGGGTAAACCAACATTTGAAAATTTAACTCGAATTTAAATAATTCGAGATGGTTTAAAGTGAAATTGAATTTGAAATTAGTTTAAACTGAAATTGGATTTAAATAATTTGAATTTGAAATTAAAGTTGAATAGTTTTAAAATTCAAATAAGATTTGATATGAATTTGGAAAGAAATGAAGGATAATTCAACTTGATTTGGAATTAAATCAATTTACTGGGGATGGAAAAGTGATTGGAATTGAAGCGTGGAATTGGGATTAATTCAAACTGGAATTGAAATGAATTGAAACTGAAAATTGGTTCAATTTGAAATTTATTTGAAAAAATTGAGATTGAAATCAAAGTTGGATAAAGTTAAATTGGAGTGGGAACTGAAGTTGTTTAAATTGATTTGGGATTCAATCAATGTTAAGAGGAAGTGGAGATTTTAAATTGAATTCATTGGAAATGAAAATTGGAAAATTGAATAGTTTGGCTCTGGACTATTTTTAAAATAAATTATTTCAATATAAATCTATTTTTCCAAGCTACTTACTATACAATCTTTCTTTTTAAAGCCAAACTATCTTATACTTATTTTACAATTATTTTTGGAATTATTTAACTATTTTACAACAATTTTATAACTGTTTTATAAACTAATTACTATTTTTCAACTACTTTATAACTACTTACTATTTTACAACTATTTTACAATTAGCTAACTATTTAACTATTTTCCAATTATTTTAAAATTACTTAATTATTTCATAGTTATTTTACAAACTAATAATTATTTTTAAACTACTTATCTGTTTTTAATTTTTCAAGCTATTTTCTAAATTGGAATTGGATAGATTTCAAATAGTTTATGATTAAATATCCATTTGAGATAAGAATTGAGGTGACAATCCAAACAGGGATTGAGGCAATGGTGAATAAATAAATAAGAACATAGGGGAATGTGAATAGAAAAGAGAATTGATTTAGCTAATTATCAATGAAGATAAATACGTAGGATGTATGTATATTGTTCTATCCGTATAATGATATGATCCAGATTCGAGCACAGAATTTCGAGATAATATATCGATCCGAGTTGGGATATTTCACTCGATTTTCGACGGCGAACCTGAATATGGATTTTTGATTGGTTTTGGAAATTCTCTTTCATAATTATGACTATGCAAGGAGAATGACGGTTTCTGATCAAGAAACCAAATCTGAGTCCACACTAGGAAGTTGGGTGGACGATACTAGTTTGGAACAGAAATTGTGTGATCAAGTGAGCGATCAGATTGGTGTTGCGTACGGATGATATGAGTACATCGTACGGGGTTGAATGAAATAGAGATTGAATTTTTTTGGATAAGAACTGTAAAATGGTTTTTGAAAATGAAAAGTATATTTTGTGAGATATATGATGAAATAAAGTGGAAATTGGATATTTCTATGGTAAAAAATTACTTTATGGAAGTAAGTAATATGATGGTGACTTTATAGAGTAATCAAGTTTGAATATTTATTTGGCATAAATAAAGTTATGTATATTATATTGATAAATTTCCCTTATTGAATCTATTGTCGGAAAAAAAAGGTTTTTGAAAATATTTGAAGTATAAAAAGGGAATTTATACAAGTAAGAAGTGATTCAAAGATTTCCCAAGGTTATATATATATGTATATATAAAGGATTTTATGAGAATGATTTTGGGAAAAGGTTTTTGGAACTTATGGATTTTGGAAATGCTTTGTTTTTGGGGGAAAAATCAATTTTGGAGATTTAGAAAGCCTAGTTTGAGGATTATCGATTTGAGAAAAGAAGATTTATATATGGGATTCATACTAGGTGTATGATTTGGAAGATACTATATGTGTATAGTATAAAGTGTTTTGAAAATGGCTCTGGAGAAAAAAGCGCTCCCTTGAAATGAACTTCTCAGGAGTACCAAAGGTTGGTACTGCCTTGAGCCCCAAAAGGGGGAGGCTCTCAAGTGGATCCTATGAGGGAGTCTGGACAAACAGAAGTTCCTGAGGATTATTGGGTAGTGAAAGTCGAGGGCGCTGATGCCTACAGAGGCATTTGGGTTATGCTGTGATGACAGTGTAACTCGATGTTGTTGCGATCTACTGCAGACAATAGCGGAAATCGTGTGGAGGTGAGTGTCAACGGTCTACGCTTGATTTTGCCGGGATGGCAACGTAACATCGGTAAACTGCGATCTATGGTCGAGTGGAGAATTTTCATTTATTTGACAGCGAAATTCGAGGGCGCTGATGCCTACAGTTAAATGGGTTTTTTATGTGATAACAACGTAACCCCAGGTGTAGCTGCGATCTATAGCGGGTTCCATGGCGTAATCGAGGGGCGCGAAGTGCCTAAAGTTATCTATGGATTTTGCCGGAATGGCAACGTAACCATCAGGTTAACTGCGACCATGGATGGGGTTGATGATTTCTAGAGCATTCTCACCAAAGATGTTCCCTCTATTTTCAAAAATAAATGTTTTGTATATTTTTATCAAAATATTTTCCAAGTATTTTCACTGGGTGTTGAAAACAGGTTTGCCAAGTACTCATAGATTTTCAGTCCAACGCCTGATCAATGTATGACCGAATTTCTGTAAGAATAAGGATGGACTGGTTGAGACATCGAGTTATAAAAGTATTTTTATTATACTATTTTGGCAATATTATATAGATTTTAAAATGTTTTAAAGATTCTTAATAAAAAGGAGTTTATAGTTTAAAAATGTTCAAAGAGAAATTTCACTAATATAAGTATTTTAATAAATTCTGGCTTTGTTCCTTTTCAAGGACGAAAAGACTCAAAGGGGGAAGGAATGTGATAACCCGGATTTTTGAACATCTAAAAATTGGATAATTAACCGGTTTTATTCAGTTGAACAGATTAAAAATTCTGATAATAAAAGATATGTGGATATGTAATGAATTTGAAAATATAATAAAAATTGGATTATAAATATCTGGATAAATATTTGATAATCTCCTAGTATAGTTACATAAAATTGGACAAATTATTCGTTTAGAACAAATAATAAAAGTTTTAAAAATATACATATCTTTTGGAAATTAATAAGAAAACATATATATGCTTAAAATTGATTTGTAAATATATATGTGTGAGATTTAATAAAAGATTTAAAATGTTTTTCTTTTAATAATTGGTATAAAACATAGTTTATATATATATATATATACACACACACATTTTTAAACATAATACATAAATGAACAAAAATAAATGTAAGCTAAATACATATAATACATAAGTGTATTAACATAAGAAAGTATTTATAATTATTTCTTTTTACATTTATAAATACATAAAGCATGTAAAATACAAATTTGTGACAAACGTTTGATAAGTAAGACATAAATCAACAAGTGTTGGTTTGTATAGACAAGTGGCATTGAATTTTTTATATTAAAATGTATATACATGATACGAAAGAAAAAATAATAAATAAATAAAAAGGTTGTACATATTTCTCAAACCTCCTCTCATCTTCTTAAAAATCAAAGCCTGTAAATAGAGAAAAATGAAAACAATTTCAACAAGATCAAAACAAAATAAAAAATCTAGAAATCAAAGAAGAAGAAATGTGGAACCCAATCAAAGCAGCTCAGGAAAAAAATTTAACAACAACAAAACCTGAAGCAAATTCAAGTGTAAATCAAAGTTCAGTTCAGTTCATTATACAATCAATTCCAGATCAAACATCAGCTTCAACATCTAACAAATCAGGCTTCAGATCATCATCAAAAACTGTTCTGTATTTCTACATAAACACGTGAGTAACTCATTAACTTGTTATATCTTGTGTTAGCATGTGGTAAATCTGCGAAGTATAATATGAAATATGTATATATTATGATATAAATAAAATTAATGTATATGTGTAGGAAGTATTATGTGTGTGCATGTATGGATATCTCTCTATTCTAGTTCCAGGTTTCAAAACCTGTTTAAAAATAAAGATTCTTCTTCTTGAATCCATTCTAGGCTTTAGGATCTAAACGAATTACATTTGTATAATCAAGTTTTAACTACTAAAATATATTTTAAGATAAAAATATTGACAAATTGGTCAGGGAAGAAGAAAAACTGTAAAAATTCAAAACAGTGTTTTAATTCGAGTATCATAATCGCTCGATTCACCTACATCATCGAGTATGATCTGGGAGATCATGATTTTTAAAATAATATTCAAGATTTTTAAACTGGTGGTTGTCGAGATATAGCGGGTCGAACGGAAATCATTTTTTGTCAAATTATGGCGATTTGGAAGGTGATGATTGTTGGGATCGATGGTGCAGGAAGTTGAAGGTCGGGGAGTCTCGAGGAAATTGGTCGGAGGAATTATTGACCCCTGTGGTGGCACGGCGAGGCTAATCTAGGGTTTAAGGTGAAATTTTGATCGTAATTGGTTTCTGGGTAAATGTGGCATCGACGTCGAGTCGAGTTGAATCGGAGTTGCGGGGATAGGAACGTGGGATGCAGGCGGTGGTCCAGGCAGATGGCCGTGGTCTTCGGTGAATGGAGATGGAAGAAGTTGAGAAATTTGACGATGGGTTTTCAGGCTGATGGGTTTGTGTTCACACGATTTGATTTCACGGGGAAGTTCAGATTTCTGGGAGGTCGATCGTGATGGGCTGGTTGTAGATGACTTGTCTGAGGTCACGGTGGCGATCGGAGAAGGGTGGGTCGGCGGTGTACATGCACAGATGCACAATGTATCAGGTGTAGTTGGAAGTTTTTGGGGGAGAAGCTGTTGTCTCGGGTTATTCTCGAGAACATTGCGTAGTTGCTCGAAGTAAGTGATAGTTCGTGAGTACGCAAGATCTGGCTCGGGAAATCAAGGGGTAAACTCGGGCTCCTTGCTATGTTAGCAAGTTTTAAATATTTAGAAAAGGAATAACCAGTTTTAAGTTCAAACTTGATCGAGTATAAATAATTTATCAACTAATTCAATTTACAATAAATAAGGTTTGGAATTTATTAAAGGTTTGAGAATAGAATCATTTTGGGTTTAAAGAATTTAAATATTTATAATTTTTTTAAAGTTTATTTTAAATAAAATTGATAATGTAATTAAATAGGTTTAAGAATAATTAATTAATTAATTAATTAAAGTATTGATTAAAGGGTTAATCGATAATTAGTGGAATTTATTAAAAGTTGATCACTTAATGTAATTAAAAAGGATAATTCCTTTATTAAATAATTAATGAATAGTTAATGAGAATAATACATTTAAGGATCATTAACTAGTGATTTAGAAGTAAATAATTAATGGAAATTAATTAAAGGAATTTAATTGGTTTAGTAAATTTACAGATAATCACTTGTGAAAATGATTAAGTATTAATTACTTAATGAAATTAATTAAGTGATTGCTTAGTATAAGTAATTAATGGATAATTGTTAAATAAAGAGAATAATTACTTTATGGAAGTAATTAAGATGGGATTACTTAGTGTAAGTAATTAAAGGATTAATTAGAGTAAGTAATTAAAGGATAGTTAATTCAGAATGTGAGTAATTAAAGGAGTAATTAATGAAAGTAATTAGAGGATCATTAATTAATTACTGAGAGTAATTAAAGTGAATGGTTAAAGAAAATTTATTTATGAAATTAATTTAAGGGCAATTACTAAATATAATTAAGAAATGATTAAGCAAGGATGATCAATTAAGATGGATGATTAAAGAATGATTAATTAATTGGGTTGTAATTAATTAATGTTATGTAAGCAAGATTAAGGTAATCCAAGTGATTAAAGTTGGTGATTAATTTAATTGGAGATTAATTAAATTAATTAGGAATTATATATCTAATAAATCTTGCTTATGGATGATTGAATGATATTTGAGTGACTTGGATTGTTGATGTCTTTGATGGACGATTGAGATGGGCTGGGATATGATGGGTTGAACTATGATATTGTGGGATGAATTGCTGTGTGGTATGATATCCTGGATATGAATTGTATTGTTTTAAAGCTTGATATCCCATCATATCCCAGCCCATCTCAATCGTCCATCATATCATAGTTATATAGCTAATTATATTCCAATTCATCCCACAATTATATTCCAGCCTGTGTGGTATGCTATTCCACTCCAGTCTTTTTATAGCTTCGGATGCACTGTAGATTCCCTTTGTGAAACAAACTGAAATAAATAAGTTGCATTCAGATAAGGCAGGTTGAATTGAAAATATGTGAATTCAAATAATAAAAATTATAACTTATGCAAGATTCAAGTCCTACTAAGGTCAACTTAGTATAAGTTTCCACAATTCTTCTTCAACGTGGAAAACCACCATCGTATGGACAAAATCCGAGATGAATAATGATAAGAACTAAATAATTCGGTGATTGAATGTAATGCATAGATCCTTGCATTCATTACTCTGAGTAGACATTTGTGGGAATAACTTGATAGTTCTAGTACATTATATCTACATAGAACAATAAAAATATAAACCTCCTAATCGGAAAAATAAATTTTTTCCATAGTAAATGAAAAGGAACACTTAACTCTGTAAGCATATCTAGCTTTCTTTATTTTTCCAACATCGTTTATGTATTCATTGATATATTTAATGGGCAATGCAAACAAAAAATTGAAATTATACATACCCTATATAAGATGTTAACTTCAAATGCAAACTATCATACAACAATAATGAATCAAGTAAATAATTTTTAATTACCATATATGACTATGCAAACACTAATAACCAAGAGAGTACACAACAATAACTCATTACATTCTTCAAACCTTTGGGATATGCTTTGCAAGTCCAAATAAACACTTGGTAAAAAGTACCTTGCCTGTTACAATTAACAAAAAAAACCAAAGTCAGTCTCTCTGACAAAAGTAAGACAAAAAGGCATGTATGTTATATTGTAATGGGTAAACAAAAATCAGATATAAAGTTCTTGAACAAAGTAGTGTTGGCTTAAATACTGGGTTAGAAATAATGTATCCTTAAGTTATTCATTCTCTCGATTAGAGATCAACAGTACAAAATACAATAGTAATAAAAAAAAGTCATTATAGATGAAAAAAACCCTAAAACATTGATTTTGAACCCAGAATACTAGACATGTTATGTCCAACAACACCAAGAAATGATGCAGGCTCCTATGCATGTCCGAGAACCTAACTTTCCACCACACTGAGCATCTATGGTGATGGTACAACGTAAGGTACTCCCATTTGAACAATCTCCTTCAACTCAACTTTAATTGTTTTGACAACATCACTAAGTCATCTACTTTTGATCAATCTATCATTCTATTATTAATAGCTATTTATTTACCTGATCTAAGCATGGGGATTCATAAAGTGACACGGTAGCTTCCTCATTTTATATTTAGTCATATAATTATATAATAGGTTGATTAGTTTGGTCATAGGTTTAGCTCATAGAAGCGAACTATTCAAAAACTAAATTGAGAAAATTGTTACCTAAATCACAGATCGAAGTAAATTTCTTAATAGTGGTAGAGTAAAGCATTAACTAATTAATTTCCTCACTTTGTTGAAATTCAGGAAACTTCTTGCACTCTTTCATATTTTCTACATGATTCATTTCAAACCGATAGTTTTGATGGCATGGCCAAAAGCGCTACTTGTCAGTCATATGCACCAATACATCAAACGTTGTTAAAAAATAATCTCCAATTTGTTATATCATCGTGGAATAATCATTAACATGAATTGTATATTTTATAGTTAGGTAATAAGAATTGTAAAATGCAGTTGATCGACACCATTATCATTATCGGTAAAATAAATTATTATATATTGAATGATGAGAAAATCAAAGTGATATATCAACCCACTGAGTCATATTGCATCAACTTAAAGTCATTCATCTGAATTAACTCATCCAATGATTAAACTAAAAATTACATTTTCTTTAATTAATAATCCAATGGTCTTTTGGATCATGCATCATTTAACATATGTGGCAGTTATGATGCATTCCTTGATTACATTTGTGCTAGTTACGATGCATTCCTAATCGGAAAATCAAAATAGTCAGGCGCGAAACAAAAAATTCAGACGTATGCATATTTGTTCATGTAACCATAACTGTAATACTCACAAAAATAGTTAGCATAAAATGTTTAGGTAAATGTAATCTTCTGTACAAACTATATCTTCCATTGTTCATGCGTACATCAAAACTGCATTGTAAATCGTAAATTGCACGAATCAAAATCTTAAGCAGTTATTATAAATAAGCAAATAATTACCCGAGCCTAAAGTCTGACAGACATCGATTGGTGATGTCTGAGCTTAACTCTTTATAGTGGTCAATAATCGCCAATAGAGGTGAGATAGCCAAATTTTTAATCGAAATCGATTGGTGATGCGTGAGCTTAACTCTTTACGTCTTGGTCTGACAAGAAGTATAAGAGATACTAATCAAAATCATAAGCAATTATTGAAAATCAACGAATAATTACAGGAGCCTGGAATCTTAGGGCTTGAGCTTAACTATTAATCGATAATCGCCATTAGAGGAGAGAGAGTCGATTTAGTTTTTTCTATAGCAAGGAAGAGCGGACAACGTGTGGAAACAGAACACAAAATAAAAGGGTATTTTGGGTATCCCAGAAAGACACGATTGAATGCTTATTGAATGAATTATCATTGTTAATAGTAGAGATGTGTGTATTAGTATATGTATATGCATTCATACCTAAGTATATAAAGTTTAAAATAAAAATAAAAATGTCACATCATTTGAAACATTAAGTACAAAGAGTACTTAAACATGTTTAAACATGTTTGCATGAAAATAAGAAGAGGGAATAAGGGTGTGGGCCTGAGTACATGAGGTGGAGGAGGCTAGGTGAGATGGCAAAGGTGTAGTGGAGGGTAAAGGACAAGGGCATTTAGGTAATTTACTTTTTCTTTTGCTTATAAATAGCCCTTCACTTATTGAAATTTTTCCTTCTCTTTATTTTATCATATCTTCCCAGTCTTTTATCCTAATGGATAAATTCTATTTTTGAAATCATATAAAATTCCAGTGGCTACAACTTTGATTTGCACTACTTCTTCAAATTTTCATCTTAACCATGTCAGAATATTATTTCTTTACAGAGTGTTTTCGGACTTATATTTTCAAGTTGGAAAATACTTCTTCTTCTTTTGACCATATCTCCCTAAATAAACAAATCCAACTTGAGTAAGCTTTTTTTTAAATAGTAGAGAAGGGAATTTACAAGAACTATCTCTTTGACAACTTCTTCAAATTTCGAGAGTAACATAGCCAAAAATCCAAGAGAAGATGACTAAATTTTGTATCCAGTTTTGTGAATTCAACATTATCTGAAGTCCCTCCACCTCTTCAGAACAAGTCCTCACCTCATATACACATGTCGTGACCGAGCCATACTCTACCATGGCCGAGCCTATTTCCAAGTTTTAAGTCCAAAGATCAAGTTTTGTATAGTTCTAAAGTTATTTCAAGTTTTCAAAAGAGTTTTTCAAATTTTCGGTGAGCAAACCTCTACCTTTTGAAAAGATGTTGTCTTTGCATATATGATGGTTATGTTTTATTTATATATGTTGTTAATGTTTGGATTATGATATGGTTTGGATGTATATATATGTGGTGGCTTGTGTTTTAGCATTTTACTTGAATCGATGGATTAAAGTGATGTATTTGGATTTAAAGTTGTGAACTTTGTGATGCATGGTGATGATATGATTTAGTATTCATAATCTTGGATATATGATTATATGGTTTGGAAGTTAGAACTTGAGATGTTGAAAATGACTTGAGATTCATTTTGAAAATCAAATCGTTTACTAGATTTGATTTATTAAATGTTTTGTTTTGTTTTATTTTAGTTTCTAATTTTAGTTAAAGTTTTTAAAACTATTTTAAATTATGTTTTAAAATTAAGAAAAAGTGAAAAGTTGAAGTTTTGGATGGTAACTTAGAAAAGTAATTCTAAGTTATTATATCCATAGTGATAGTCGCTATGGATGTAGTTCGGGAAATTTAAAGGTTTTTAAGTTATTTCTTTTAAATGTTTTTGAAAAACCATTTTCAAAATTAGTAAGCATATAAGTTAATTATTACTTAATCAAGTATATTTTGATAATTAATTAATTTAGTAACTAAGAATAATTAATTATTAATTAATTAGTATTAATTAAGCAAGTTTATTATTAATTAATTAAGGAAGTTTTAATTAATGATTAATAAATTTAAGAGAGTATTAATTTTTATATTAATCAAGTTTAATCATTTTAATTAATTATTATTTAATTAGAGGATAATTATTTAATTAATTATTATTTAATTGAAGATTAATTATTTAATTAATTAGGGTATAATCATTAATTAATTAGGACTTAGCTAACATTAATTAAGGTTTAACTATGATTTAATTTTGATTTTTTAAGATTTTATTAAGCTTTAATTTATAATTTAAATTAATATTTAATTATAAAAAGTTATTTTAAACTTTATTGGTTATGTTTCAAGTCGGTTTTCTTTTCTAAGTGAATTAATTTTTAATCAAGGAATCTCTTGTCCGTGACATTAGAACCAAACGAATGTGAATGAGTTATAGTAAGTTGAATTGAATTGTATGGACATCCATTTAGCAGAATAAAATACCATTCTCCTTAATTGTAAATTGTTTAATTGTGTGGACATTTATTAATAGAATAAATCTCTATCTATTATTTTAGTAACTTTGACATTTACTTATATGATTGAATTTTATTGGCTAATTCCCTTATATAAATCTCCTTTTTATGTAAATACCCATGTTATAACTTGATAAATGAAGCTCAATTAAATAAGAATCATTGCTGTCACTAAGCTTTTTTCTGGTTTTGTGAAATTAAATATTTCATTTTATCGTTTTGATAATGGTTTCAAGTTAAGTAATGATTTTATTAAAGGTGTTTTTGAAGTTAATAAAATACTTTTTAAATGATTATTTAAAATTATTGTTTTTTTTATATGGTTCAAAGAAAATTTAATGAAGGGTCTTTTTAAATAAGAACTTGTTCTTTAAAGATGTTTTAAATGATTATTTTATTTACCAAAAGGAACTTTATTAAATGAGATTTAATTAAGGAGTTTTTTTTTTAAATAAGGGATATTCATAAGAAGCTTTATAAATGATTTTGAATATTTACAGAAAGTATTATAAATTTTTTGGAGATTTGTATAGAATTATATAAATGGTTTTGTTAATTATAAAAGAGTTTTGTGAATTAACTTGGAGTTTATAAATGGGTTGGAATTTAAGTAAAGGAGATTTCATAAATAAAAAAGATTATTAAAAGGATTTGTCGAACTAAAGGATTTGTCGAATTAATTTATAAAAGAATTTGAGATTGGATTTCCTTTAACCGACCTTCTTAATTTTGGTAGTATGGACATTCGCTCCACACTGAATACCGGAGGAATAGTGTTTGAGATTATCTTTATCTCCAATTTAAATAACATTTGTTTGATCCTTTTAATATGACTTTGTAATAAGAAATCTTTCACAAATGTTTTGTCGGCATACTTATGTCAATGAGATAAGTATATAAATGCTTTGATAGAAGAGATTTAATAAATGAAAGATTTGCTTTCAGGCTTAGTGATTGCTATGGGTAATTAAATCTCGGAATTGTTGTTGTTTGATTATTTGATAGTTAACTAACCGACAAGCAAATCTTGACATGTTTGGACTTAGGAAGTATGATTGTATATTCGAGTTCCCCGGTGAGGACTCGAATACTTGTATACATCCAAAAGAACTACGAATGAGTCAACTAGAAATTATCGTTGTTGGTTTGGAAAGACTGGGATCGAATATGTTATCTGAAAACCACTTCGAACCAACATATGCGTTCGAATGGAAGACATCTTGAAGATGATTGAAGACGATGCTCCTTGAAGAGCCTTTGGTTTCATTGAGACGCATAATGAACTTATATGGATGAATGCTAACATTGCATTTCTGTCTGGAGGACAGTGTTAGCATTCCAAAATGGATTGCTAAATGTTAAGAGCATAGTCACTCAAGCCTCACACCCTGGTAATGGTTAAAACATAGTAGATGTAGCAGGGCCATGTGGGTCGCACCCATCAGAGTATGATCATCCCAAGATCTAGTGTCGATATCTCTATGTATGCTTCGGGCCCATCTTTACTTGTTGATCGCAACCAAAGGATGATCATATTCAGTACTACCCGGTTCAAGGGTAGGCCAGTCCTGTGTTGGCAAGGGTCGAAAGGTTTTCGATCTGAATGTACATTTTATCTAGAGGTGTACAAATTATCGGAAGGTAGTTCCTTACATTTCCATCTGTTAGAATGTCATTCTCCAATATAAGCCTACGATTCTTGATTGTATATCAATTATTGCTCTCATGTACACACATCACAGCTACTTGATTATTAAATACTTTAAAACCTAGACATTGTTATAATATCACTGGAATTTTATAATATAAAATGTTTTAGTTCTCATAAGGTAAAAACCAGTCTGTGCTTATGTGTGGCGTAGTCTTACGAGATACCTTTTAATTTCAAAAGGGTTTTATAAGTTATAATAAAGTTCCTTGTGATTTGACTTTCTCATACTGGGTTTACCAGCTGATCCGGGCGTTGTTTTCCTATAATGCTCGGGTCAGCCCAAGCATATTTTCCAGATTTAGCTGGATTCTTTGAAGCTTTCAGGAGATGGGTTGGATTCTTCAAGATGTATTCGCGTAAAATCTTCCGCTATTTGTTCTACTTTAATTATTAAATTGTAATGACAGACTGTTATAACTGTCAAGGCTCATAATAAGATAGTGTACTCTAACGTTGTGTATAAACAAGGATGGTTTCTTTTTGTAAAGATTTTGTGTATATTATATATCATTCATCACATTTTGTGAAATTTTGTTCTGTCTTTTCTTTCTTCATCCCAAATGACCCGTCTTTCGAACACTTAAATAATCGGCACATGAATAGCGAGTATGTATTAAGTGTTGTCTTTAGGTGTAAAAAAAGACATATTATTACAGAATTGTACCAATTCAGGTTTTTCCTAGCGACAAGAAACATCATGTTTGCAAGTATGAAAAGTCATGATTCATGAATTGATAATCTTTATGGACAAGAGTGTGTTTTTCCACAAGAATTCCTCCTTTTGGAATAACTATTTTATATAACAACCTTCTGGATTAACCATAAAGCTTGATTCGTAAAACTTTGCAATTTAACATTATGCTCGTATAAAACTTCATATTAAAAATTAATATTTACATACGTCAAATTATGTGCCTATACAATCACATGCATGTGAAATTGGTTGACATATATTTCCAACATTTGAAGTTGTTTCATATATGAAGTTTTTCTTCCTTTTGAGACCAATGACCCTTCAAAATCATTGATTTTATGGAACTTGTATATACTTCACATATATCTTAGATCATGTACACTTAAAGCTTCTATTTTAAAGAGCTTAATATCCTCTAAACTATATTTTATCTAAACCATCCACGTATACATTATATACTAGTTGTAACCTGTGCGTTGCACACGGTAATATTGTAAAATATGATATTATATCTTTAATGTTAAAGTAAAAACTTTGTTATATAATGTATGATAAATTTAGTGAAATAAATTAACTATAAATTAAAAATGGTATATGTTTGTATATAATTTATGTTGTATAGCGCGCGTGCGCACACACATGTATATAATAATAAAGCAATTTATTCAGTTTTGTTAATATGGATATAACATAAATGTTGAGACTGACGTACGTTAGTAATTTTTTAGATGAATTGAAAAATATTGTTTAATGAAATTTGTTTAAATAAATCAAATATAAAATTATGTAATTAGTTTACATACACGGACTTGAAAATAAACGATAGGAAGAATCGAGAGGAATTTTGTAAAAAAATTTATAATTTCGATGTGGATATATTGAAGCTAAAACATAATTTTGTAATATAATGTATGATAAATTCTTAATATAAAGGAATTATAACTTATTTACAAATTAATTTGTTATGATTTTTATGTACATAATTTATGTTATGTGATTTATATATCTTTATAGTTGAATAAAAAAATAGTCTTACAATTTTCCATAATGTGAGCATGTGTGTGTTAAAATTGACATATATTTTTATGATTATTAGAAGAATAGATTAACTATTCATTGAAATTAATTAAATTATTTAAATTTGAGATTTCGTAAGTAGTTTGAATACATGGATTTAAATATAAAATAATAGAAAATAATCGAGAGCGGTTTAGGAAATAATTGTAAAAATGTTAAAATGTACGTATTTGAAGATAAAAATAGAATTTTTCAATGTAATACAATATAAAAAATTTAGATATATAAATAATATATTAAATATGGAAATATTACTTATGCATAGTATTTATGTTAGGTGACTTATATATCTTTGTATTTAAATGAAAAAAGTAATTTTATCACCTTTGCGTCTGATATGAATATGGTATGCATACTGAAACCGTTATATCTTAGCATTTATTAGATGAATTAACAAAAATTTATTAATTGAATTTATTTAAATAATTTAAATTCAAGATCACATAATTAATTTGAAAATATCGACTTTAATATACAATGGTAGGTGATATTGTGAAGAGATTTGTAACTAATTGGATAAATTCAAAATGTAGGTTTTTGACGTTAAAAAGGGTTTTACAATGTAATGCATGATACACATATTGATATAAATAAATAAAACTTTGAACTTGTAATTATTATTTATGAATATAATTTATGTTATGCGATTGATGTGTTTATATTTTTGAATGAATTTTATCATCATTTTTGTTAATATGAATATGGTTCATATTGATCAACTTATTTGACGAATCGGTGAAAAATTGCATAGTGAAATTATTTAAATAGTTTTCAAGTTATGTAATTGATTATAATATATGACTTTAAATGTAAAATATTGTAAAGGAATTGAGGAGAGGCTGTAAATGATTATAGAAAATTTATAATGTAGGTATTCAGAGTACAAAAAATATAATTTTGTAATGCATTTCATGATATATTTATTGAGAGAAATGTGAAAAAAGGATTTATTATTATTATTATTTATGTATTCACTTTAAGTTCTTTAAGTTATATAACTTAGGTATCTTTACATTAATCATTTTTTTAAATTTTATCAATATGAACATGGTGTACATATTGATATTTTCATAAATTAGTAAACAAATTAACGAATATTAGTTAGTTGGATTTATCTAATTAGTTTAAATTTAGATCACATAATTAATTGATACATATAGGGTGAAAAGTAAAATATTAGAAGAAAAGTGAGGTAAATTTTGTGAATAATTATGGTAATTTTAAATGTAGGTATTTGAAGTTAAAGTAGAATTTACAATGAAATGTATGATAAATTTATTGAAATAAATTAACTACAATTTTTTATTATTAGTTTATGTGATTTATATATCTTTATAGTTGAATGAAAGATTAATATTATGGTTTAGTTGTTTAAGTGTTATGCATATTTAAATTGCCGTTCTTTGGTATTTATAAGAAATATTGAATGAATTTATTTAAATAGCTTAAATTTTGGATTATTTACTTAACGTAAATGTGCGGACTTAAATATAAAATATTACAAGGTAGCTGATCAATTATATGTAAATAATTATATAAACTTTAGATAGAATACATTTACCAAAATGTAAAATAATAGAAGAGAATTAGTAAAATAAGTGTAAAGTAATAAATTTAAAAATTTAAAAATAAAATATCTAAAGAGAGAATTAAGTAGAAAAGAAAAAATTCCTAGAATCAAGAGAGAGCTAGAAAATCTTCTACTTTACTATTATTTAATAGATTCGAAATTATGTATGAACAACATTCTTATAATGTCACTACCAAAGGGGTGTGTGTGTTTGTGTGTGTATAAAGCTATGTTTTACTTAAGACTACTTAAACTCTAAACTTCAATATACAAAACCGATATACATTTAGAAATTTATAAATATAGTACTGCAGTTATTTGAAAATTCATGTGCATGCGTCTAGCATCTTCTCATGCTCTGTTGCCACATGCTCAAAGTTTTGTGCACACTTTCTTTTAAGAACCAGCATATATACATTCATAACTGTTAGATTCAAAATTGAATATATTCCTGAAAGCTCTGCATATCTGAACCCGTACACATACAAAAGCAAAAACATATTCAAAATTCTCAGGCCTGAAACTGTATCTTTTCTAATCCCATATATATGTGTGTATTTGAGATCAATATATTTTAGAGACTTCACATATACACTTGACACTACTCACACATGGATATACATTTCAAAACAGGAATACTTATACATATTTGAAACTTGTGCTTTTTTGGAAACTTATCGTATATTAAAACTTATTCTTACACTCCATACACGCATACCCCAAACCCATTTTGTTTAAAAATTTGAATATATACCTGAAAATCTGGCTCAATCGAATCTGTTCATTCATACAAAATCATGTTTATATAAAACTTGCATGTTTAAAGCCTATACTCATTCCAAAACTAATTTATAATTGAATCATACGCGTTCCAAATCAAAAATCATACAATCAGGACTCTCATATGATAAACTCTACATGGGCACAATTATGGACACTTAAAATTTCAATGAACTTAAAATCTTTGCATGCTTTATTTAGAACCATATATATAATAATCTTCATGATTTTTTTAATTTGAAACCATGTCTTCTTTTGAAAATTACACATATCCCAAAATTCACATGCTCAAAGCTTTCGCTTGTTAAACTCATATTTGTAAATGAAACCCCCATGTCCTTTCAACACCATACGTACTATACAGTACATATCTGAAATCCTATACAAACATCATACACTATGTTGTCGTTATCAAAGGCTTTCCTATATATAAATTTAAGAACCGCTGAAGTCTGCATATATCCTAAAACTTAATTTAGACACAAGTGAAATATGTTTAGAAATTTATATACTGGATACTGCACTTGTTTGGCACTGACACACTTTCAAAAACTAATATTTGTTCAGAACCTTTATTTACAAAATCAGGAAAGATTCAAAAACATATACATTTAAAACTAGTACATCTAAGAACCTGCAAAATATATAAGTGTAAAAAAAGGCAACATCGTAGAGAGGGTTTAATTGAGGTAGTCAAGAGCTCTAGTTGAGTAGGACTTTAAGATTATGGTCTTGCTTATATTGTTTGTGCTCAAAAACATTCAATGGTCAAACAAACTCATTCTATAAGCATGGCATCACGTTATGAACACACTATAAGATCATCTTATTTATAACATGGCAAAACTTTAACTACATTCAGACAAACATAAGTGTTCGCAGTTTATTTTATTTTTGATAAGAAGATTAATAAACTACTTTTAGAAAGACAAGGAGAGAATGGTGTCACTATAATTAGAACAGAGGGACATCTGACTTGGGGCAAATGAACCATGCCATGACAAGTGGGATTCTCAAGATTTAACACACAAGTAAACCAATGCGACATAAGATATCCAGAAGTATCAATGAAATACTTTTCTCAACAATTGCCAATGGCATTACAAGTTTACAACGTATGTCAAAAATATTTTCATATACAATCCTGACTTCTACTGTATTAACAAATGTGGCAACAGAAATCAATGTATATGACCTATGTATTTAAAGCTCTTATACTTTTGAAATCATACTTACAAGAAACATATATATTTGAAATTAAATAAATATAGGACTGACATATATTCAAAAGCTTATTATGTACCATAGAAAACATGGCATATATGAATATAAACTGTCTATATATTAAGACCCGATATATTTATATATATATATATATATATATATATATATATATATATATATATATAAATACACACACACATGTGTGTGTATATATATACACACACACACACACATGTATATATATGAATACATGTATACATATATGAATACATGTATACACACACACATATAGCTATGTCTGTTTAAAACTTATATGAAATTTTTGATACACCTGAAACTGATGTGTTTATGAAGCCTATGCATGCATCTAAAATTCATATATTCTTTAAAAAATTGATGAATACAAAACTGGTATACATCTGATACCATGTACCTGAAACTATACCTGACCATATCGAGACTTATATATATCATTTTTAAAAACCCGACATGAACTTATATATCCCAAACCAACATATTTGCAGCGTACTGATATAGACCTGATACGTATATTTAAACTTGATATACCTAATATTTATATGTTTGAATCGTGAAAACATATACAAGATCTAATATCCAAAGATTGATATGCATAAAGCCAGATTGAATTCTTTTGTGTCATGTAATTTCAAAATCACTCTTATATATGTGCACGCGTGTGTGTGTATATGTACATATATGTATGTGAGTCTAACATGCATCTGATATTGATATTTAAAAAGCTGATTCTATTCACACCCCGTTTTCCTCCTTTCACACCCCGCTACTTCATCAATTTTCAGGTTTTTCAAATCGCGTCTATCTTCGAACCACACCATATTATGTTTAAAAGAGATAATTATATACAAAAGTTCTAAAAGGGCGATGTTTATGTATAAACCTCGTACGACCCAAACGAGATTTATGTAATAACCTAGTTCGGGTCGAGTAAGGTTCGTGTAACACCCTATTTCGGACCGAGCGTAGTTGGGGAATAACTACGTCAAAGTTAAACGTGGTTTACAAAATTTTAGGGCGTGCAAAATTCTGTTATTACCTCACATGGTCGAGATCACCTAATACATTTAACTTCAACACAGATCCTTGTTATCCTTGAACTTTGATATGAATTAAAACTCAGATCTACCGATTCTGTTATCCTTTGATAAGAATCTCTCTGTTATAGGCATGAATCTAGTGGTCTACGTTATGAGGCTAGACTTCGACACTAATTTGGACTTCAGTATTAATTTTATGCTTCAGCACGACGCCTTGAGACATCAGATTCTCACGGTATCATCACTTTCGGCATCAAACTCTTATGGCATTGAGATGAGGCCAGTATTGGCCACTGATTTGGTCATGAAGCCCTAATCTTTGATACGAAGCTTGCAGCATCGATTTCCCAGTGCTATTGATTGTTTACGGCATTGGTTACCCGCGGTATTGAGTTCCCACAACATCGCTCGCCCTCGATATTGATTACTTACGGCATCGATTACTTTCGATATTGATTAACTTATGGCATTGAATACTCAATGCCATTACTATCCCAGTGCTTACAGCATCACCAGCAGCATTGTTTGCGGCATTAAAGATTTTACGGCATCCTTTGCCTTACAGCATCAACATCCCTCCGATATTAGATAACACCAGTTCCTTACTTCGTTATGACTTGGACCTATGATAAATCTCTATCACCACTAATTGTAGCATCATCATTAACATCTATAAATACCAGGCCATCCAGACCTATAATCTTAAAACCATTTTGATCTACGAATCTGGTTTTCTTCTAAATCTAAAACTGACTGAATGAATTGAGATCGATGTCGAATGAATTGGGATCGGATTCTGTTCTCAAGATCCCGATGTTGAATAAACAAAGTGATGCTGATTAAGGAAGAATTGATGTTTGAATGAAAAATTGATGGCGAATTATCTTTCAATTGGAGTTGGACGGAAAATTTGATGTTTAAACAAGGGGGATGAGTATAAAAAATTGATGCTGAATAGAGTAATGGATGAGGAAATCTATATCGAAGATGAGCGTGATAAATTGGAGCACGTATTGATAGTGAATCGGAGTTGATTCACGTTGCTGCGGTCCATTCCCCTGAATACATTTAAACATTATCACATAACCTAAGGTTGTTCATCTCCCCGAAGAGAACTCCGAGAAGATTCTAATTGAAAAAAGGATAAGAACTAGAAGTTAAGACCTCATTTCATGAGGGGATACATCTCTATTTATAGCGGCCGGAGAGAGTGAGCTTGCTTTCATTGACGATGTGAAACTTATGATGACATGGAGTATGTGAATGAATGTGAAGGCATTAGAAGCTTTACGGAGGAAAATACACTAATCCCTCTTGAACTTGCTTTTGTGAATGACTTTAATCCTCCTTTCTTATATGGCTTTCGACATCGGTTTACTTTTAGTCAAAGTTCCTTATGAATTTAATGGCATGTGACATAAAGCATAGCGCGGATAATACGCGGCATGGAGTTAGCGCGACATGGAATGAGCGTGGCATCGCTTGAGAAATGACACGACGGGCGGCGACATGAGATAGAGGCGGCATTAGAGAGGATGCGACATCAAGGAGATGCGGCATCAATGACATGCGTTATTCATCATATGCGTCATCGCTTTGATAAAGTGCGGCATGGGTGGCATGTGATATCCATGAGAAAAGGCATCAATGAGGAGAAGTTTTAGAATAAAGCGATATCAACATGAAGCAGTATCAATGTTTGTGATGTTCCTCTTTCCTTTTGACGACATTGATTTTTGAGGTCATGCGACATTAGTGAGGTTTGGAATTGACGATACACTATGCCTCTACCACACAGATGTGCTTAAGACATGCCGCTTGGGGTATGTCTCTAGGTAGATGAAATGCAATGTCGATATGCAATGTCAACGGGATGTGTTACTAATGGAGCGCGACATCGTTATTAGCTGCAAGCTTTCAATGTCAACTATTCCTTTTGCACATTTTCTTGCTTTCTCTTTTCAGCATGGCTTCTTCTACTTATCCTTTAGAAAATATGTGCGTAACATTTGCTCTCCCGGGTAGAAGAAGCTTTTTATGCTTTAGTGTAAAATCCAGAAGTTTCATGCTCTTTTGATTTTTTTTGCAAGGTTTCCTTTCTAATTATGTTTTCCTGTGCAAAATAAGTGATGATTTTCATTATAAATTTAATATTTGCTTCAAATTCTAAGCAATCCTTCTTCGAGCTGATTAAGTTATGAACCGATATGTATTTTATTGTATAGAGAATTCTTCATATTCTCTATAAAAGTAAAGATCACTTTCAGAATTTTATAAATTTTGTGAAATCAATTAATAATACTAGTTCCTTAGATGGAAGTTAGAAATTGCTTGGTAATAACATTTCTTTTTAGTAAAAGCTAGAAATTTGAATGGCGGTATGGTCTCATAAATATAAAACCAGAAGTTCCTTCAAAAATCATCCAATAATATTATAAGAGGGAGGACCAGAAACTCTAGCGGTGATCTCGTGAATCAGTAGATTAGAAAATAGATCAGAAATTTATCTGATAATGGTAGAAGACTAGGATATCTAACTAGCAATAAGAATATAAGACGAGAAGACTCATCTGGCAATAATAATAGAAGATCGGAAACCATTTGGCAATAATAATATAAGACAAGAAAATTCATCTGGCAATGATGATAGAAGATCGAAAAACCCATATAGCAATAATAAAAGACCAAAAAACCATCCGACAATAATAAAAGACCAAAAAACCCATCTGAAAATAGTGACAGAAGATCGAATATCCATCTAGCAATAATAATAGAAGACCAAAAAACCACATGACAATAATAGAACACCAGAAAACCATCTGGTAATAATTGAAGACTAGGATTTCAGGCAATAATAATAAAAGACTAGAAAACCACCTGTCATTAATGGAAGATGTGAAAATCATCTACGATCAGAAATCTCATCTGACAATAATAATAGAAGACCAGAAAACCACATAGGAGTAACTGAAGACCAGAAAACCATCTAGGATCAGAAATCTCACCTGGGAAAAGTAATAGAAGAGTAGAAAACTCATCTGGCAATAATTATAGAAGACCGAAAAATTATTTAGCAATATAGAAGATCCAAAACTATCTAGCAATAATAGAAGAATAGAAATCTCATCTGGTAATAATATCATTTTGAGGAGCACAATTTCTCATTTAACTGATCTTCCTCTAGAAGACTTGTCTTGGTTTATTTTTGTGGACAAAGCTCAATTGACTCCATTTGGTGGTTTCACTGAGAATTATACTCTGGATTTTTGAAACATGACCAAATGTCGCTGTTCTCGGTATTTTTAAAAAATACTCAAAACGGTAGGAATTTATTTTGACTACGCCGGTTGAAGAATTTTTTGAAACACGTTATTTTTCAAAAGATATGAATTTTTATTTATTTTAAAAATATTAAAAATAAAATATTGTTATCAAAAATATCAATTGTTAAAAATGCAATAACTCTCATCTTCTCACATTTTTAAATCTGTGATGGTCCCTCCTTTGAAATTTTTTTAAAACTCTAATAGCCCTTCTTCTTCCCCTTTTTTCAATTATCTGATACCACAGCTTCCTATTTTCTATAACTGCGATAGCTCAAGATATTTTACATTTACGATAGCTCTAGGATCATAGATTTTAGAGTTGTGGTGGGCTGAAGATAATTGGTTCTATAGTTACAACGGCATGGAAACTTTGTACCATTTAAGTATGATAGACTAGAGACCATTGATTTTAGAGTTCTGATAGTCTGTAGAAGTTCAAGCATAGAGTTGCGGTAACATGGCTCTTTTAATTGCGATAGCTCCAAGCGATCAACTGCGGATCAATGAACAACGGTAACTTCTATACATATAAACACTTCAGAAAAACGAATTTCGTCAGTGGCGAACTTTCTGATTGAAATGATTATTGTCAATCTACCCCAAGAAAGGGGTCGGAAAATCATCAACAAATAGCATAAGCTCCGACGAACGCTTCCCTCATGGTTCTCCTACACTAAGTTTACCCAAACAGCAGTAAAAGAAAAAAATCATTAGGTATTTGATCATAAAGTAAATACATCGTCAGAGCTCGAATTCACATCAACCACAACCTAATAAGATATGCAACTACCTACAAATCAAAGCCCCATCTCCTCTCTACCATACTCTGGCGACACCATGACCAAAGCAGCCTTGATGACGGCAGAATCATCCAAATGATGCAACTCCTTTTTGGAGCTTTCGAGTCAAATTGACGATAAATGATGAAGAGTTAGGGTATCAACCATAAATGGATTGTACTCATTGAGAAGACCAAGGTCGCATAATCAATTTGATGAATGGAGCCACAGATCAAAAGTTGTAAATTGACAGCCATGATTGACCTTATCTATTCGTGAAAATCCAATTAAGGTTAGCTTTTGACAAAATTGATATTGTAGGAAAGCTCTCGAAAAAATGCGAACAATGGTGAAGACCGGTCATTCATATCAATCAGTACGTGAGAGAAATTGGTAATTGAAATTCAGATCATCAAATAAATATCAGTTATAAAGTTCAGAAGTTCGAAAATTTAAAAATTCAATATGATCGAACATGAAATGGAACATAGACTGAAAAAAGTAAGTGAATGTACTTCAGAAATACATATACTAATATATATATATATATATATATATATATATGAATAGAATTAATTCATCGTATTAAGAAATAATACAAATGAGATCGTAGTAAAACAACTTTGAACGAATTTAGGTACTGGGTAATACTGAACGATTTCGATAAAAAGTAGTACTAGAATAGAAAAATAATCAATCTACGAAATTTTTGTGATGAAATATATATATTTTTTATGAATATTGAGTAGATGTGCATTGTAAAATTTATAAAATAGAACTTAGGATTCATTAACAGGGATTCAAGTTTTCATTATAGGTGAAAACCACAGATTTTCTATTATTCAAGCCAACATAATTCATCGTCAAAGTATGATCTGTCAATCTTCTTTATTTGAACTTTGAGATTTCTCATTAAATATGGACTTCTAGAATTCTCTATACAATTCGTGGACTTTATTAATTCAGAGTATACTTCTATAAACTTCTTGATTTCATTTTCGAAAATAATTTATTATCTTGCAATGAAGTTCAAATGTTCTCCTTCATATCGTGGAAGGATTAATCAAAAAGAAGTAATTATCTATGCATTAATGATATGAATTAAGGCTCACCACTCTGATTAGATGAGTTGATTCCTTCATCACCTGGGATTTTAGTTCATTAATAACTTAGGAGTGTAATTTCTCAATTATACCAACAAAAGGTGATTTTATCAGAAATGACGTTTTGACCTTATATCATGGGACTTGAATTCGAACTCCTTATTATGTGATGATTGTTAGTCCTTGAGATGATGGTTTTGATGACAACAACCTTAGGACTTGTTATAAAATATAAATACTAACATTGTAGTTTAGATATATCTTTATATACAGGATATAAACATGCGGGTACCAAGAATGAAGACTGTACAGCATAAAGATTCAAGACCGAAGATATCAAGATTGAAGACTCATAAGTATCAAGAGTTCAAGATTTCAAGAGTACAAGAGTACAAGGTAATTATTGAGTCTAGAATTATTCTTGAAAGCTCTTACATCTTTATTCAAGATTTATTCGTGGAATAGAATCCACTTCGAGCCTGTTAAAGGGATGGAACCCTAATGGAATGGAACCCACGATAATATCTAGTGGAACATATAGTGGTCCTATTTTGATATCCACTAATTTTATAAAAATGCTTTTCAAAAATATATCTCTTGTTTTTAAAAAATATTTTCAAAAACTTTCTTTTCAAAAAGACATCTCTCTTGGTTTGGAATATTTTAGCCTCAAAACTATTTTTATCATTTTTAATATTTTGATTTCAAAGTTGTCCTTATTTTTAAACTGTCTCTTGTTATAAATATTTAGTTTTAAAATATTTATATACTCAGATTTTAAATCATTTTATAGGTTAAGATTATATATATTAAAAATTAATTTCTAAACTTTTTTATATGTTCAAACTATATTCAAATATATTTCCAAAGTTTAGAAATTGTTTTGAAAAATTATAGAAACCAATTTTAATAAGAAAATCAAAACATCAATTTTTCCTAGAGCATGTCGACATACCTCAACCCCCGATGTCGACATGGTGTCCGTTAAATTCAAAATTCAATTTTTCAAAATAAGTACCTATTCATCATAACCTTTTGCGAAGAGATATGACAGTTGCTCTACTATATATACATGTTTTGAACGAATTTTAATCAAAATTTTACTTGTTTTCTCTCCTCTTCATCTTCCATATTTATATTAAAGAATCCTAAACTATATTCTACCAAAATACCGAGTGAATCAAACTTGATTATCTCTTGTTTGATTCTTCGTCACTCTCTCCATAAGATCTCAATGCTATTCAGAGTTATAGAATTTTTTGTAAATCAAACTGTTGAGTAATAGGTGCGGTTGAGCCTTGAAATCAATTAGGTGTGATTGTAGCTTCGAAAATCAATTAGGTGATCTTGTAGCCTGGTAAAATCAAGAGAGTTGCCCTGAACTCGAATACAGGAGGTGTATCTCGTAGCCTTGAAACCGAGGGTGTAATCTGGGAGATTATTTTGATAAGAAATCCGTACGATTATACGGGAATGGATGTAGGGTAACTCCGAACCAGTATAAAATCCTGGTGTGTTCTTTCCTTTACTATTTAGTATTTGCATCTGTGTCTGATTTTGTGATTATATCTGTGTCTGTGAATTTGCATTTGTCGGTGATTAGATTACATAAGTTTCAAAAAGATTTAGAAAATCCACAAAACTCTATACACCCCCCCTCTAGTGTTATTTTAGCCTTAAGATCAGTAATCCGCATTTCTCACATTTGGTATCATAGCATTGGTTTTCAAAGTTTTCATAATCTGAATTTTGAGAAGTTTTAAAAATGGCTACCAACACTGGTTCTGTTAACACTATCACTAGTTCATTTGTAGAGGGTCAGTCTACTACCAGACCACCACTTTTTAATATAAGTAACTATGCATATTAGGCATGTAGAATGAAAATATATTTACAGTCAATAGGATTAGACACTCGAAATATCACACAAATTGAATATTTTGAACCCACAACTAGTTTTGCACAGTGGACTGCTGAGCAAAAGACCATTGAGAAAAATAATTGCAAAGCCATGAATATTTGTGCATTTGATAGGAATGAATTCAATAGAGTATTTGTTTGTAAGTATGCATATGATATCTGCAAAAATTTGCAGGTTACTCGTGATGGAACAAGCAAAGTCAAACAGACTAAAATATTCATACTCACAAATCTGTTTCAATTATTCAAAATGAATTCTAATGTCTCCATTTCAGATATGTATAATAGATTTCAGGATATTGTGCATTCTCTAATATCATTGGAAAAAGTTTTTCCAAAGAAGATCAAGTCATAAAAATTCTAAATTCTCTTACTTCGGAATGGGATCAGAAAACTCTTGCAATTGAAGAAGCAAATGATATTAGTACTTTAAAGATTAAAGAATTGATTGGAAATCTAATGTCGTTCGAAGTACAAATGCAAGGGAGAAGAGATAGCAAGGCATTCGAAAAGAAGTCAATTGCATTCAATACATTAACAGATGGATCTGACTCGAGAAGTGATGATGATGAAGAAATAGCTTTCATGACAAAGAATTTTCAGAAGTTTCTGAAATACAGAAAGATGAACAACTTCAAAAAGAATGATCACAGGAATTCAAGAAATCATAATGAAGTACCGAACCACGTCAAATGTTTCAATTGTGATGAACCAGGCCATCTCAAAAGAGACTGTCCACATCCTAATAAGAAAAAGTTTCCTACAAGCAATGATTATACAAAGAAAAGAAAAAGAGCGTATACCGCTACATTAGACAACTCAGACTCTGACTCATCCTCAAGCAATGATGATCAAAGATGGAAAATTCAAATATGTGCTTTACGGCTATTCATGATTCCGATGATCTCGGAGATACGAATCTGGAAAAAGGTACACGGTTACAATATATTGGTTGAAACTGTTTTGCTTAAAATTGTTTAATTGATTGATTGGTTGTTTTTTGAAATTATGTATTGATAATTTTTTATTATATGTTTATTTTTATTTTTAATATTACAATATTTTTATCAAAAGAGTATTATTATATTTAATATTACTCCAGAAAATATATAAAAATTAAAAATAATATATATATATATATATATTTACGTATATAGGAAAATTTGTCACATGAATTCTCTAATCGATGTCGACATGGCCCTACCCATGATGTCGACATTCCTATCAGAAATTTGAAATTTGAATTTGAATTTAAATCTTTGAACTTTCCTCCACCTTTTCACCAAATCCAATGTTCTGGAATGGTACCTCTTGACCAGAGAACATGTCTATTGAATATCTATTTATTTCCATTATCTTATCATACCTTTTCACTCTCATTTTAAAATTCAAACACTCTTTCACTCTTTCAAACTTTGTGCTCTCATCAAAAATGGCTTCTTCAAGCACTTCGTCCACAATGAGGCTTTCTAAAACCATTAAAGAGTATCTATAATGATCCAGAAGCAATCAAGGCTTATATAAGCTATGCCAATTACGGAAAACTTCATACAGGAAAGTTTGCTATCTTTAGAGATTTCTCTACATATGTAATCAGTACTCTTCTTGAAGATAATCATATTCTTAGTCTTTTAGACAATTCTAAAAATGATTTTGTTTGTTACCCAATTCTTGTTAAAATGTTTTATGAGAATTTAAATCGCGGTATTCATGAAGGAAATGAAGATGAAATTCGGAGCAGTGTTAAAGGCACTAAAATTGTTTTGAATTGTGAAATTTTGGGCAACACCCTCAATTGCAAGAATTCAAAAATGGATCTTTCTACTTTTAATATAGATGAACATGATCGTGAGACATTTCATCACATTTTCGAAGGAGATGATAACTTTGAATTTAAAAATCGTAATTTTCGTCCGAAAGCACATATTGTCAATCTTCTTTTGCAACATGCTATCACTCCAAGATCGAGAAATTTCATTAACCCGACTTTAAAAGTTTGTAAACCTCTTTTTGCTATTTTTGGTCATTAGGACGTTAATTGGGTGCAAGTGATTAAGGATGAACTTCGTCCTGTGAATTTGGAAATGGTGAGAATACCTTGTATCATGGAATCTATCTCACTCGGATTTTTAATTATTTTGGTGTTGATTACAAAAGTGAAGAATTTGTTTCAAGAAAAGTGTTTAATCCTGCCAGCATTTCTCTCATGAAAATTCCTTTCTTATTTCAACAATATGAATCTCTTTCCCAAAAGGATGAAAGATTGACATTGAAGATATGGAAGAAGAAAATGAAGAAGAAGAAGAAGGGGAGGAAATGGAAATTGAAGAAGATAACGAAGAAACCTCCTTGAAAAGTATTTAATATCCTACCAATAGTAACAATCGTTCCAACAAAACTCTCCTCAAAAATCAAAAGATTATAGTAGAAAACCAACGGATTCTCAAAAGATCTGTTAGTAAGAAATTGGATAAAATGTCCACTAATATGAACAAATTCTTCACTAAAGTTGGTCGGAAACTTGGTTTATCATCCTCCTCATCCTCTAGCACATTCTAAGAACTACGTTGTGATGAATTAGTTTGTTTTTGTGAGAGCTTGTAATTTTTTTCATATTATATAGTATCGTATGTATCATCTCATCTATTTATAAAATCAACTATATTATGTTTTTCTACCTTATTGTGTCTCTGGAATAAATGTTAGTATAGTATATAAGTTTATATATATACATACTTATTCACAAAATAAATAAGACACATAAATTTACAGAACCATGTCGACATGCCTCTACCCCCTATGTCGATATATAATTGTCTGGTATGGTTATTTTTTAAATTTTGAAATTAAAATAACTAACTCGTGTCTATTCATTTTAAATGAATTTCTGGCTATTTAAACACCTGTTTCTTCCAGAAATTTGTAATCTTTTCATTTCTACTTATCTCTATTTGCATCTTTTCACTACTTATCAAAAATGGCTTCCCCTTCTCTAACTATAAGTGATAATCTTGAAGAAACTCTCAATTCGTTCAAGAATATACTTACTCTTATTCTCCGTAATCAAAGGCACTTAGAACTAAGTCAAATGCAGATGATAAAAGAAAAAGAGAAGCATTTTGATGCCCTTCGTTGGATGATTTCTGCCCTAAACAAAGATGATCTTGATGCAAATCCTGTAGGAACTTTGATTCAAGATAATGAAGATTGGAAAGATATTAAAAAGGATCCTATCTTTGGATAAGAAGAATGGGTTGAAGGTCCTAGAAATATTTAATCTCCTTATAGTTTGAATTGCTTGATTTTGAATTGTGTGATTTGATTTGATTTGATTTGAATGGATTGTATAACATTATATGAAACATGATATATATTTATTGTGTTTAAACTTTCATACTTGTCATGTCTTTATTATTAACTCATGTTATATATATATATATATATATATATATATATAAACACACACACACACACTCCATCATATTTTGTCACAGGTACTCCAGTATAAGGCTAAGGGGGAGTTGTATTAGTTTATGATAAGTTTTTGTTGATGAAAAATGGGAAGAAATATAAAATAGAGTAGTTAGAGTAGTTAGGCTTAGATTAAGGGGGAGTTATTACTCCTAGGGGAAGTTATTGTGAAGGAGAAGTATATTTTATTAACATGTTGTCATCAAAAAGGAGGGAGATTGTCAGTCTTTGAGATGATGGTTTTGATGATAACAACCTTATGACTTGTTATAAAATGTAAATACTAACATTATAGTATATATATATATGTATATGCAGGATATAAACATGTAGGTACCAAGAACGAAGAATGTACAGCATAGAGATTCAAGACTAAAGAAATCAAAATTAAAGACTCATGAGTATCAAGAGTTCAAGATTTCAAGTGTACAAGAGTACAAGATAAGTATTGAGTCTAGAATTATGCTAAAACTTCTTGAAAGCACTTACATCTTTATTCCAAATTTATTCGTGGAATGGAATCCACTTCGAGCCTGTTAAAGGGATGGAACCCTAGTGGGATGGAACCTACGACAATATCTAGTGGAACATATAGTGGTCCTATTTTGATATCCACCAATTTTATAAAATGCTTTTAAAAAATATATCTCTTGTTTTTAAAAAATGTTTTCAAAACTTTCTTTTCAAAAAGACATCTCTCTTGGTTTTAAATATTTTAGCCTCAAAACTATTTTTATCGTTTTTAATATTTTGATTTCAAAATTGTCCTTGTTTTTAAACATCTCTTGTTTTAAATATTTAGCTTTAAAATATTTATCTACTCAGATTTTAAATCACTTTATAGATTAAGATTATATATACTAAAAATTACTTTTTAAACCCTTTATATGTTTAAACTATATTCATATATATTTACAAAGTTTAGAAATTTTTTTGACAAATTATAGAAATCAATTTTAATATGAAAATCAAAACATCAATTTTGCCTAGAGCACGTCGATATACCTCAACCCCCCCATGTTGCCATGGTATCCGTTAAATTCAAAATTCAAGTTTTCAAAAGAAGTGTCTATTCATTGTAACCTTTCGCTAAGAGATATGACAGTTGCTCTACCATATATACCTGTTGTTTTGAACGAATTTTAATCAGAATTTTACTTATTTTCTCTCCTCTTCATCTTCCACATTTATTCTAAAGAATCCTAAACTATATTCTGCAGAAATACCAAGTGAATCGAACTTGATTATCTCTTGTTTAATTCTCTTCCACTCTCTCCATTAGGTCTCAGTGCTATTGAGAGTTATAAGATCTTTTGTAAATCAAATTGTTGAGTAAAAGGTGCAGTTGAGCCACGAAATCAATTAGGTGTGATTGTAGCCCCGAAAATCAATTAGGTGATCTTGTAGCCTGGTTAAATCAAGAGAGTTGCCCTGAACTCGAATACAGGAGGATGTACCTCGTAGCCTTGAAACTGAGGGTGTAATCTGAGAGATTATTTTGATAAGAAATCCGTATGATTGTACAGGATCGGATGTAGGGTAACTCCAAACCAGTATAAAATCCTGGTATGTTCTTTCCTTTACCGCTTTTATTTAGTATTTGCATCTGTGTCTGATTCTGTGATTATATCTATTTCTGTGAATTGCATTTGTTGGTGATTAAATTACATAAGTTTCAAAACGATTTAGAAAATCCACAAAACACTATTCACCCCACCTCTAGTGTTATTCCAGCCTTAAGATCAGTAATCTGCATTTCTCACAATGATGAATTTCTTTATTATATTGGTTTTTGTTCTTCTTTATTATTATTCAAATGATAAACTCCTTCGATTAAAGCGTGCTGCTTTCAACATGATTATCGACAAGATTTCCTAGATAAAATATTTGTAATAATAGTTTTAAAAAATAGCTTTATATGTGTGTATAGCATATTTACTTTGGAAAATGAATTTTTAAGCTTTGAAAAGGTTTGTTTCCTTAAGTTCATCATAAATCTCATGCAAGGAAGGATTCCTAGTAAAAAACTAATTCTTATTCGGGGAGGCTATTAGTTCATGAATCTGATTTCAAAGACTCACAAACAAGACATGTCTTTTCACTAAAGAGAAATCTATAGTACCGTTATACATATTATATAAACTAAATAGGTCTGAGATCATATTTAAAAAAGAAGAACTATAGAGTTGAACAATAAGGCAGACTGTTTATATTTTCAAAAAGGCAAATTAGTTGTTCTTGTGCTAATAATTATATCTTCACTTAAAACTTTGGCCTAAGAATATTTTAGAGAAATATTTCCAAGGTTCACTAGAATTATTACTAAATATTCCTATTTACATAAAGATGTATGTATATATGTATTCATTTCAAAAGCTTTTTGCAAAATTTCTAAGATATGTCATTTTCATCTTACTAATAACATCATTGTTTAAAAATATTTGTCCAAGAATATTTTGGTAAAGTATATGGTTCACTTGAATTATTTCTAAATATTTCTATTTAAATAAGAAAGTATATATGTATTCATTTCAAATACATTTTGCAAAATTTTGGAGATCTACAGCTATAACAACCCTTGTTTTACATATCAGAGAATTATAAAATAGTATTATTTAACTCATATGAGGTCATATGACTCTAGACTTTGGGAAATGAATATAAGGGAAAATTTTCCATCTTTAAAACTTTTATTGAACATTTCAAATTCATAAATTCTTGTAAGGCCTATAAATTTGGGTGGGGATTAGGAACCACTTCCATTAGATCGGGCTTGTTGTTTCTATTCCCGTAGAGTGGTCGTAATAGGAGAATAGACTTAACGTTTTGGAAATATGGCTATTTTAAGTTTTGTTTGCTATTGGACAGATTAGTGGGTAATTAAATTAAACCCATACATAGGTCCACTAATGAATTTCAGGAATTATGCCTTATTAGGGGAGATTGGAACAAATCTAAATCATTTCCATCTTTCCCAAAACAATTCCAAATCTTCAATAACCCTAATTTCATCCAAAATATCATTTTTTTTCTTACTAATCCTAGCTAAATCTATTACTAGAGGGGAAATTAGAGAAAGGGATTGTAGATCTATTATCTTCGTGTTTTAGAATTCGAGTTCTTGGGAGTTCATATCAAATTTATGCAACTAATTGGTAGTTTTATCAGGTGAGTGATTGTTGATCTTACACATCATATGCTTGTCCATGTAGTTAAATTTGAAGTCTTCGATAACATTTCCATACTAAAATGATTTTTAACTCTAATTAAACCTTTAAAAAATGTTTATGACCAGATTTAATAAGGTTAGCTTTAATTTTAAATGGTATTACAACCCCTATGGACCATATTATCATTTTAGTGCAAAGTTAGATCTACTAGACTTTATTCACCATGTTTGAATTGATAGTTATTTATGAATGATATGTATTTCTAGATGAATTGTTTTTATATGATTTGCTAATGTTTTAGTGTACTTAGGAAAGAGCTTATTGACTTGGGCAAAATGATGGCAAAAGTACCCAAAATGGGATAAGATTCGGAGAAGGGGCTCTGGAGGAGAGGAGAAGCATATTTTCTGATTAGAAGTTTTCTAAAGTTGGTTTGGATGCTCAAGTAGATGTTAGTGCCAGCGTGAATCTATTTGATGGAGTTAGTTCTAGCTCTAGTCAGTGACGATGGGTACTTTGGGTCAAAGGCGGTTAGGCTTTGGGGTATGCTTCGGGAGAGAGGAACATCAGGAGCCAAAGATCAAAATTTTGGCTAAGTTTGGAGATCCATACCGATCTCTTCATGTGGATACCATGTTCTTTTCTCTACAGCAGGTTGGTGCTAAAGACTTGGGAGCTCAAGGCATGAAGGAGGGATGTCCTAAGCATGGAAAAGGGAAGTGGTCTATGAGGAAAGTTAAGCCAAGATTTAGCTAAGTATTAACTGAGAGATACATACCGATACCAACCTCTTTTGATCGCTACCGACTTGAATTTGTGAGGCCAATAAAGGCCTAACTTCCTAGAGTGGAAGATCAAATTCTGCAAGTCGTACTGAAGGTGTTTGTTTGTTTTCTTGGTGTTCGATGGCGATGTAATAGCATAATGAAGGATGATAGCTTCGGGACTTCGATGATGTAACCGATGGTTAATGAAATTATGTTTCGATGATGACAACTTGAATGGTTTGTTGTGAAGAGAATGGAATGTGGAATGGTTTCTTAAGGATGAGTGGTGATGTACTCGAAAATAGGGGTATTGTAAGGATGCTCATTAGGTGCTTGGAATGGACATCGAGATTAGTAGAATTGATCCGTAGACCCTAGGCCGGTGGAATGGGTCTAGTATTGGCTTCATATTGTGAGAAAGTACACCTAAAACTAGGATTTTTCTATTAAGAGGAATAGTCATACGAGTTTTCATATATCCAGAGCACAATGAGTGACAGTGAGGATTGTTTGATGGATAATATGTTTTCTTTGGTTGTTCTTCCCATAGTTTCTCACTCTAGGGATGTCATGAGATGTATATGTTATGGATATGGATATCTCGACACTTATAATTGTACTTATGATGTATCACGCCTTTATGGTGTTTGTACAACATTATATTATGTTAGTTATGATTAACTCTTTGGTTGTAGGGACATGTCAGGTATGCTTCATATGACCTTGTTCCTTACGATATCGACTTGTATAGTATTTTGAGATTTTTTATCGCTCATACCAGAATATTGTACGAATTGAGGTTTTATGTCTTGATTCTTATTATTTCGGCACTCTTAAATGAGTGGACTAGATAGCAGGTTTAGGTGGCATGCGATGGTTGTGCAGTGGATGGGCAAGATAAAGCTTACTTGTATTATATAAGGATACTTATGCTTATCCCATTGTCCAACACTATGGAGCCTAGATAGTGTTTGTCTATTACATATATTAGAGACAACTCAAGTTTATTATCTGTTGTATAAACCTCATTATCATTTTGTGTAAGTTTTTGAACCCGTGTGCTCTGATATTGTGCTTCATTCAAGCTATTATTGTCTCACCTGCTTTATATCTATGATGTATATTAAATTTAGTTTGATGTGCTATGAAATATACGACTAGTTCTATGATTTTTTTTTTATTGCTTTTCACTTTTGACAACCGTCCTACATCAGTCGGGCACCACAACAGTGCACTTATTTAGTTATATTAGGTGTTAGAAGTGTAGAGTGGTCGTCATATTTGGTATTAGAGCTTAAATTACATGAATAACCTGAGTTGATACCGTGGTCTAGTAGAGATTGGGAAGGAGTTATCACCCTAGACTGGATCAAAAGTATATATAAATAAGAGAGTGTACTTGTTATAATTGGATTTCAGAACTATATAGTAGTACATATAGTATATAAGTCGCATGCACACATGAGTACCATTGATGCAGTTTTCTTTACGAGAGATTGATTATTCTTATTACAGGTTAAGAATGAGCCGGCATGCAAGAAACGCTGCAACGAACTCCATTTCTAGAGTCAAGGACGGAGTAGGTTCGGAACTGCTAACCATAACCTACAGGTGATATTTAACGTGATAATGGTGAACATGCTACAAAATACCCAAGCGACTGTTGAAAATGTTGTTGTAGGTGGTGGTGCTTAAGTGTAGGCGCCCAAGGCCGATTTTGATAAGTTGAGTAAGGGTTTTTATAGTCTTGGTGGCAAACCATTCCAAGGAACGTAATTGGTTATGGAAGTATAGGATTGGTTGGGCACCTACGAAAGGATTTTTGACGATTTGAATTAGATGATGCTATAAGAAGGTGGTTAGCTTTTCAACAGCTTCAAGAAGAGCCATGAAGTGGTGGAACACTATTAGAGTTGCTACTTTTGAGAATCAGTTTACTCGAAACCAGTTCAAAACCCAATTCAAGAAGAAGTTCATCCCGACTGCTCAAAAGTAGTGCTATATAGGAAGTTTGTAGACTTGAAGCAGGGAGACATACTTCGAATATGTTTCTGAGTTCGGCACCTTATCAAAATATGGAATGTCTTTCATCGACACTCTGCTAAGGAAGAATGAGAAGTTTCTTATGGGTTTGGATGACTATTTAGGTGAGAAGTTAGTGATTCATATCGATAAGCCATTTGAGAGACTTATCAAAAAAGCATTTTGCTAAGAGAGTTTGTGCCCTAAGTCCAAACTAGTTTCTATGGTCAAGGAAGAGCCAAAACTGCAACAAGATGGTGGAAGCAAGAAGAAATGTACTGGTAAGAAGAAGCAGTTTCAAGGAAATAATACTCAAAAGAAAACAAAGTGGGATCCAGTCTGCTATGATGGTAGAGACAAGGGCCACTTGATCAGAGACTACAAATCTGATGGGAAGAAGAAGTGATATAACTGTGGCTAGTTCGATCATATGCAAAAGAATTTCCTCCGAACTAGTGCGGCAAAAGCAAGTGGTAACGGCATATGCTTAAGATGTCATCATAACTTTGTCGGGTGTTTCCTCGATGAAGGAGAAGAGGAAGGGTATCGCTATTCAAGGTATACTTTCTATCTATGGTGTTTACATGCATGTTTCATTCGATACTGGGTTTCACATTCCTTTATATGTTGTAACCTAGTTGATAGACTGGGATTGAGACCGGAAATAGTTTATCGATCTTTAGTAGTGATGAACTCTACTAGTGCCCCAATCAGTCTTTGTATGGTCTATCATGGTTTGGTCTTATCAAGTCATGGATGCTTTTTTTCTTGTATTTTTTTTGTTTCGGACTTTTTTGGGTTCAAGATTATCTTAAGAATGGACTGGTTGAGGAGTATGCGGTTGTGGTGGACTGCGAGAAGCTGTTAATAACAATTAAGGCGGAGGAGAGGCAGAAGGTGGTGATTGGTTTCCTGCAAGAAGATGGGGTTATAGTTAGCTTTCTACATTCGGTCGAGGTCCTACAGGATGAGTTGTCATCTATGCATATCATTAGAAAGTATTCGGACATCTAGCAGGTGACCAAATTACCGCCACACTGAGAGATTGAGTTCTGCATAGCTTAGAAAAGGATGTCAAGCAGATAGTTATGCCCTTGAAGCATATGGCCCCGAGAGAGTAGAAAGAGTTAGAGGTGGAAGTGAATGACCTTTTGAGACATGGGTTAATTCATAGGAGTATATCTAAGTGGGGCACACCTGTAGTATTCGCCACCGAGGCGAATGGCTCTATGAGGTTGTGTGCAAATTACTATGAGATGAGGAAGAACAAGTATCCACTCTCACGTATTCATGTCTTGTTCGATCAACTCTATAGTATGAAGGTGTTGTCTCAGTTAGATCTCACGATGGGGTTCCATCAGCTGAGAGCAGAAAAGGAGAGTGTGTCAAGTACTGCATTTCATACGCCATTTGGTTTCAGTGAGTGACTGGTTATGTCATTCCGGCTCACCAATGCTCAGGCATACCTAGTTAATTTCATGAACCATTAGGGTTTAGGTAAAAAAATTCATGCTTGTGTTCGTGGATGATATTCAGGTTTATTCACACTTAAGGATTGTGCTTGAACTATTGACGATGCATAGGCTAAAAGAAAAGTTTTCAAGGTCCTGGAGAAGGGAAGCGAGATTCTTAGGTCATGTTGTCTCTAAGCAGGACATCGTAGTAGATCCTACATAGGTGGCAATGGTACAGGGTTGGAACCAACCCAAGAACGTTACTAATTTGGAAGTTTTCTAGGATTGGCGGGATACTATAGATGTTTTATTAAGGAATTCTAGAAGGTAGTAGACCATTGACCAATTTGACGAAGAAGAATCAATCTTTTGTTTGAGATATGAAGTGTGAGCATGTGTGTCTGAAGGAGATGTTAATGGGTGCGCCTGTATTGATTATCTCAAGCGGGAATGAGGAGCTGATAATATACACAAACATCTATAATACTAGATTAAATGCAGTGTTGATCCAGAGGGACATGTTATTTCCTACGCTAGTCGATAGCTGAGACTACACGAGAAGAAAAACAACTCATGATTTGGAGTTAGTGGCGATTGTGTTTTCTTTGGAGATTTGGAGGCATTATTATTAGGATAAATGTTTGAGCTGTTCATGGACCATGAATCCTTGAAGTTCCTTTTCTCCCAAAACGATCTCAATATTCGCCAGTAGCGATGATTGGAATTCTTGACTTTGACATTTCCTATACATCTAGTAAGGAAAATGCATCGCTGATGCATTGACTTGAAAATATGCTACTTTAGGAGCGATGTTCCTAGAGTGGAAGCAGTTACGTATATTATTGGCTATAACTTCAAACCTCATTGCGATTTTGAGCCAGATATGTTGGCAAGTTTTACTAACATACCTACTTTGATTTAGTGGATCATTACTAGACAGAGGCAGGATGCTAGACTAGCTAAGATCATGGTGAAAGTAGAAGAACGAGCAGAGTTTGAGGAGATGAAGCTGTATGAACTTAACCGAGATGGTTAGCTCCGTAACGGCAGGAGAATGTTTGTTCCCGATGTTGATGGATTAGGAGATGAAGTTCTACGAGAGTGCCATCACTCTAGATTGACCATACATCTCGATGGTAATAAGATGTATCATGATATGACTTACCATTGGGAAGCGATGAAGAAGGATGTCGGGACATTTATCTTAAAGTGTATGAACTGCCAGTTGGTAAAGGCAGAGCAAAAGAAGCTAATTGATTTGATATAACCACTTGAAGTTCCCAAGTGGAAATGGGAACAAACGTTGATGGATTTCATTGATGGCATGCAAAGGAATAGAGGAGGGTATGATAGTATTTAGGTCATAGTTGATAAATTGATAAAGGGTGGCTAATTCATACCCATTAAATCTAGCAGAATTACATCCAAATTAGCCGAGTTGTATGTGAAATGGGTGGTGCGATTCCATATAACTTATCACCCGTTTACTAATGGGCGGACCGAGAGAGTGAATTGTATATTGAAGGATCTCTTACGGGCATGCATTACCGATTTTGAGGCTCGTGGGATGATCATTTGCATCTAGTGGAGTTCCCACACAAAAATAGTTATCAATCTAGCTTTGATATGGCACCGTATGAAGCATTGTACGGCCGACTGTGTACTGCTCCTTTGTACTGATAGGAAGTGGGTGAGAAATTGATGCTTGGGCCAAATATGATTAGAAGAGCTTAGAAAATATTAAGATCATTCGATAATGAATGAAAATTGCTTAGGATAGAAAGAAAATCTACATTGATAAGAGACGTCGAGATTTAAAGTTCTCTATTGGAAATATAGCGTTCATGAAATTTCTCCATTGAAGAATATTATTTGATTCGGTAGTAAGGGGAAGTTGGCGTCGAGATTCATAGGTCCTTTTCTGATAGTAGAGAGGGTTGGAAACCTAACATATATGGTCAACTTACCTTAGAAAATAGCGAGCATGCGCCACGTATTCTATATCTCTCACTTTTGGAAGTTTTGCACGATTCAGGCATGACAGTTGCATTGGATCAAGTTCATGGCATCGAAATTGAACTAGAAGCTTCAAGACCTCATAGGCTGGTTCATATTGTTACACACGGTACGAAATAGCTTAGAAGGTAGAAGGTGGAGTTGTTGAAGGTTCAATAGGGCAAAAGCGATGACGATTACATATGGAAAACTAAGAGCATAAATGCCGCATATCTAGAAGTCATTGCATGGTAAGGCCTATTGTTCATCGTATTTACTTTCACCTTTGATATCATATATCATGGTTTAGTGTCTAGCATGTTAGGTTAGGTGTACTTACACTATTGGTTGCATGGCTGGTTGTTTGAGATGTTTGATGGTTGCATATGGTTGTTTGGCATGTGGGGTAACTATGGTTGATTATTCCTTGATTTTTTTGGAATTTTTGGCGCAAACTTCCTAATGGGGAAGAGTGTAATAACCCATGTTTTTCATATTGAAGGATCATAAAACATTATTATCTAATTCATATTAGGTTGTATATCTCTAAAACTTTGGAAAATGATTGCTAGGGATATTTTCCAACTTTAGAATTTTTATCAAAGAATTTGGACCCATAAATTCCTGCAAGGCCTATAACTTTGGAGAAGGATCGAAGCAGGGTCTGAAACCACTTAGATTAGACCGAGCTTGTGGTTTTTCTTTCCGTAGAGTGGTCATAATAGGAAACGAACTCACCGTTCAAGATATATAACCATTTTAAATTCTACTTGCTATTGGACGGATTAATGAATAATTAAACTAAGCCCATAGGGCCACTAATGAATTTTGGGAATTGTGCCTAATTGGGAGAGAGAGGCAAATCCAAATCGTTTCCCACTTTCCAAAACAATTCCAAATCTCCATTAAACCTAATTTCATCGAAAAGATCATCTTTTCCTTACTAATCCAAGCCAAATCTATCATTAGAAGGGTAATTAGAGAAGGGAATTGTAGATCTCTTATCTTGGTGCTTTGGAAATCAAGTTCTTGACCATTCATCTCATATTTAGGCATCTAATTGGTGTTTTTGGATATTAGGTGAGTGGTTATTGATCTCTTACCATCCTATCCTTGTCCGTATATTTAAATTTGATGTTTTGGATAAGATTTTAATGTCAAAACAATTTTTTACTCTAAGTAAACCTTTGCAAATGTTTATGGCTGTATTTAACAAGATTTGAATTGATTTTAAATGGTTTTATAACCTGACCATATTGTCATTTTAGTGTAAAATTAGATCTGGAATAGAATTCATATATTCATCGTGTCTAAATTTATTGTTTATGCTAGATGAATGTTTATGAATGATATGTATGTTTGGATGAACCGTTATGATATGGTTTGCTAGTGTTTTAGTGTAGGTAGGAAAGAGGTCATCGGTTTAGGCAAAACGAAGGCAAAACTATTCGACATGGGATGAAACTTGGAGGAGGGGAGAAGCCTATGGTTCCAGTTGTAAGTTCATTGGAGTTGGTTTGGACGCTCAAGTGACGTCGATGCCGACCTGAATATGTTCGGTGGAGTTAGTTCCAGCTCTAGTTGGTAATGGTGGGTACTTCAGGTCAAAGGTGATTGGGTTTCGAGATGTGCTTCAGGGCAAGGAAAGAGATGAACTTTAGGAACCAAAGATCACAAATTTGGCTAAGTATGGAGATTGATACCGACCTCTTCATGTCGGTATCGAGTTCTTTTCTTGGTTGCAGATTGGTACTGAAGGATTGGGAGATCATGGAATAAAGGTGGGAGGTCCTAAGAATGGAAAAGGGAAGTGGTCGGTGAGGAAAGTACTTAGCAAGATTTGGCTAAGTATTGGTTAGGAAATTTATATCAGCATCGACCTCTTTTGGTCAGTACCGACATGAATTTGTGAGGCCAATGAAGGCCAAACTTCCTAGAATAGGAGAGCATATTTTGCAGGTCGTGTAGAAGGTATTTATTTGTTCACTTAGTGTTCAATGTCGATGTAACAGTACGATGAAGGATGATACCTTCGGGACTTCTATGATGGTAACTCGATGGTGAATGTAATTATGTTCCAATGATGATAGCTCGACGTTTAAAGGAGTCGTGAGGATGATTATCCACAAAATGACGAGTTCTAGGAAGGGCAATCCATGGATAGAATGTTAAATGGTTTTATCGTGGAGAGAAAGGAATGGGCAATGGTTCCATAAGGATGAATGGAAGCTATATGGAGCAAGGAAAGGGATCGAATACGCGTGCTAAGGGGTCGTTGATATTAGGAGTGTTTTGTGATGTACTCTAAAGAAGGTCTATTGTGAGGATGCTCATTAGGTACTAGGAATAGCAATCCTAAATCAGTGGAATGGATCAGTTACCCTGGACTGGTGGAATGGGCCTAGTGTCATGTTTGGACTATAAGCTAGTACATTGAGGACTAGGATTTTTCCATTAATCCCAAGCAAAGGAACAGCCATACGATTTGCTTATATATCCAAGGTACAATGAGTCACAATGAGGATTATTTGATTGATGCTATGTTTTCTTTGATTGTTCTTCCCATAGTTTGTCACCCTAGGTATGTCATGAGATGTAAGTATTGTGGACATGGATACCTAGACATCCGGTATTGTACTTAGGATGTAGTATACCTTTATGATGTTTGTATAGTAGCATATTATGTTCATTATGTGCTAACTCTTTGGTTGTATGGACAAGTCGGGTATAGTTCATATACCATTGTTCCTTACTATATCGACTTGTATGGTACATTAAGGTTTCTTATTGCTCACATAAGACTATTTTCTAATTCAATGTTTTATGCTTTTCTTCTTATTATCTCGGGTACTCTTAAATGAGTGGACTAGATAGCAGCTCTAGGTGGCATTCGGTGGTAGCGTAGTGGACGAGAAGGATGGAGCTTTCTCATATTATATATAGATACTTATGCTTATTCCGTTGTGCCACATTTTAGAGCCTAAACAAGTGTTCGTCTATTACACATATAAGTATAACTTCGAGTTTATTATTAGTTGTATAAACTCTATTATCATTTTATATAACTTTGTGGACTTGTGTACTCTGATGTTGTGATTTATTGTAGTTATTGTTGTCTCGTCTATTTTATATATGTGATTTGTATTATATTTAGTTCGATTTACTGTGAGACATACGATAAGTTATGTGATGTTTTATTTCTTTTAACTAATGAAAATCGTCCTACATCGGCAGGACACTGTTAGCACACTTATTTATATTGGGTGTCGAAGGTGTAGAGCAGTCGTCACAGTAGCCAATTTTACAGAAACTCTAAGTTGAAAAGTCTATTCTTAGGCAAGAAACTACTAGCTCATGAACCATGACCAGAAAATCTGTACATATAAAACTTTCCTTTCTATTGTGATTCCAAAGACCTTTGTTTATTGATTGATTAAAATGATAAGAAGGGAACTTTTGCGAAAATCAAATTTCCAAGAAGCCTTTTTCGATTCATCGGCTCAAAACCAAACCATGAAAATATTCTACAAAAGAAAGGTCGAACGTCGAAAAAACTCTTCTAAATTTATTGATTGAAGACAGTGTTGAAAAGGTTCTTTCCAAACACTTAATTTTCCAAAAAAAGAATTCTTGATTTATCGGTAGAAAATCATACAAAGATAAGATATTAATAAAAATCAATTTTCAAAAACCTTTCCAAGTTTAGTGATTGATGAAAACCATTTTGAGAGAGGGCCCTATTCAAATGTTCAATCTTACAAAAACTTTACTTGGTTTATCAATTGAGAGACATGTTGAGAAAAGCCTTCTCAAAAATTTACTCATACCGTCTTTGAGTATAAATGAAGTCGCGACATTTGGTTTAATGTGGACTATGCTTAATAAAGCTCCTGACCTGATGAGGCACCTGACAAAAGAGTCGGGATGAAAGGCATTTCCAGGTACCTGATAAATAAATTGGAAAGCCCTTAGCATTGTCTATGGAAACCATCTGAAAGTCCAGAAGAGGAAATTGAGAATGGTCCACATAAGTCATTAGTCACGACCGCTCGTGCTCGTCTAAAGCAACCATTTAGAAAAAAGAGTATGGATGACAAACTATTTGTGTAAAATGAAAGAATCATCAAGTCTACCTAACTAAAGGCCAACCACAATAATACTTGGGTAAATGAAAAATATAAATAGCGTACATGGCTAATGTGACCTTATATAGGTGTTGAAATTTACACCGTAACGAACCTGCTTGTCCTTTTATATATGCCTTTATTATCGATGGAAATTTATTTTAAATGTACGTGTGTGTACATATATAATGAAGAAAGGTTTTATTAAATTTTATAATTTTACACAATAAACCATTCTATAAAATTTGAGTTAAACTAACATGCACATTCATGTATAGGTACATAAATTATTGAACTATGTTTTAATATTCAAAACAACAATGTGTAAAGATTGAAATCTAGTATTCACATATATAAATATAAAGTTAGACAGATTTAAATCCAACTTGAATATTATTTGTTTTTTAATTTATTTTTTGGGATTTTTTTATTATGGAGGCTAAGGAAATTTTGGCCTAAAGGAGAGGTAGAGAGAAGGGGAAATGTAAGGAAGAATTATGGAATGAATGAAAGAGAATTTGTTAAAGAGGAAACATCGAACCTTTCAAGTCCCTCCTTTAAAACCTTCCCAATTTAATTTCTCATTAAATCTCATCGAATTCTCTCCCACAATTCATATTTTCGTCGGGAACTAGAATAAAGAGAAAAGTGCAAAAATAATTTCATAAATATGTTCTAAGTGAGTCATAAAGAAGAGTAAATGATGGAGATTTATTTCCTTTCTTTAATTGCTTCTTTGGATTTTCAAACATATGAATCCTCTTCCCTCCTTCCCTATTTGGTTGGCTATAAAAGCGGAAATGTAGGCCCGAAAAATTTCCCAAAATCACTTAGCGATTAATGTACTCAAATCCAATTTAAATATTATATCGATATTGTATATCGACACGCACATATATAACTTTTATACACACACTTTATTAAATATTAATGGTATTCGAACAAAGCAAATAAAATTAAATAAATAATATTTCATAATATCAATTAATTTAGATAATTTAAAATGATTATAAATTGATTGAATGTTGTGGTTTTTGGAGTATTCATCGTTATGGTTATGTGACTCAAATGTGTAAATTTAGTCAATGACTAACATCAGACAATTCGAATATTAATGTTCTCACGCCATCTTAGCTAATTGTATGACATTTTGATTGAATTTATCGCTTACACACCTTTCGGTAAAATCCAATTTTACTTATTATAAGCAGTACCTAGTAGTAATGATTATTTACATTAATTCTCTTCATCAATTCGGTATCATATTAGGACTTATAGAATTTGGTTTATGTCAAAATTTTAATATCGTTCGCATTCACCTTGATTAGTTCAAATAAAAAAATCCTTGATTCAGTGATAACAATTATTATTAACCGTACTGCTTTAGCCAGAGGCTTTGAGTTGACTACAGCTGACCATGATACTAAGCACGTATAATTAAGGAGATGAATTCTCTATTGAACACTGTTTCACTTTCAATACTTCAATTCAGACCCAACTACAGTCATTCTATTGTTGTCATGCAACGATTTAACCATAATCAAGGTGGAGTATCTGTATTGAAGTTTAGTAATATTATCATGTTGAAAGAACTATGTAATATCATCACTTCGAGATTCTTTATTTGACCTTTGTTATTTTAGCCATAAAAAACTCTCGAGTGAGTCATTCCGTAGCCATCTAATAACTATTAGTATGTAACCCTTTGATGCCCAACCTTCATGAGTAATACGCTGCCAACCATTTGGAGAGCTTTTACACTATAGGCTTAACGGATCTATTGATATCCCATCTCGGAACTTCTTGATTATGAACATTTAAAATAATATGTTATGTTTAATGTGATAAATTTCCCATGATTACAACACAATGTAATTAGTATCATATAATATATCGTTTAAAGGTTTTCTATTTAATATGCTTTAAGTTAATTACTTAATTAATTTTATCATAATATAACAAGCATGTAACAGAAAGAAAATGCATTTTCTTTTGAACAAGATTGGTACATAATTATCTCTAGGTCATACCCTAATTCTATCGATATCCCATTTGCACTTAGGGTCAGTTATGGAACCTTATTCCAACTCCTTCGATCGATTTCATAAAAACCTAATACGGCCAGTTCCTTAGTAAATGGGTATGCTATATTGTTTTAATTTTCTACTTTGTCAATCAACTCTCTCCAACGCTAATAACTACCTTATCATGTGGAGCTTTTCAGAGTATGTTTCTTGACTTCTAATGAGGTCTAGGTTTGTTTTGTGATCTGCATCAGGAATTTATTATCATATGATAATGATAAGGTTTCTCAACATTTAGAATCACCACTAGAATAGTTATAAACTTATGCATTTTTTTACTTACAATATTACGTGCGAATCAAGGGGATGTACGTAGCCTTTGGTTGAATTAACCATACTTATAGTTTGGAAATTTTCTAATTTAAAATTCTTAACATATGATTGAACATGAACTTAGGATTGACACGCTATACTCGATGTAATTTATGAATTTCGAGTCTGCATATTTCTTCATAAGGAATGCGTTGTTTTTATAAACAATGCTCTATTATGTGGTAAATACTCGAGAACACTCTCAAGTTTCATAATCTTAATTCGGATTTGATAGTTTCTTCATATATCCAATACATAAGAAAAATGCGATATTGTAGACAATATAACATGTATCATAATTCTTATTGCCAAGGCATAAGGGATCCATCTTACATGCTCCATATCAAATATTTTAATATAGTGTCTGTGTATATCATTTTGGGACAAATCCAACATCCTTATACCGATTATATAAGGTGCAAATTTCAAATCCGATATCGAAAAATAAACTAACAAAGTAAAAATGATTCTAACACAAGTACATCGTTAACAATCATAAGTTTGTTGTTTGCTTATAGTTTTTAGAATATTCTAGTACCTATTAATTTTCTTTCTTATAGGCTCCACATTTTTATTAAATTCAAATTATTTGATTTCTTTTTCAAAATACTTGTTTAACTCCGATGCTTGTAGAACGATGCTTTTGTATCAGTTTATGGATCATATCCAATACTCACAAACTCAATTATCGCTTCCACTGACTTTAAGACAATTTGGTTTTTAAGCATAAATAACATATTTTAAATTATTATTTAGATTTTTTGTTAAAATATACATATACCAAAACTCAAGTTATATTGATCGATAATTTTGCAAGTAAAGCCAAATTAACTTAAGTATGTCGAATGTCGATTCTCTTACTTAATTCAACAATTAAAATTTACTATGTTATTCTATCGACGAAGCTTACCATATTCCAATTGCATTGGTCATCTTCTCGGAGACACTTTTGCAGCCAATGGATCACATCCCATCGAGTACAACTTTCATATTCTAAATTTGATAATGTACTATTGGCCAAAAATTCTGTCAGCAAGACAGAATGACTAGTCAACCTCGAAAATTGGAAGAGAGTGGGGTTTTAGCGATGTTAGCTTTGCAGTATATGATCATGAGATAATGGGGGAACTCTAGTAATAAAGAGATATAGATTTAGAGTGGTTCGGCCAAAATGAATGCCTACGTTGACTGTATATATATTCTTACAATGGAGACATGGAGATGATGGATAATACTTGAAGATGATAAGAGTATGGTGGGAAGTGCTATCTTCTCAGTTTTATGAATCTGATCCCTTTCCTGGTGAAGTGTTTGGGGGTATTTACATGAGTAAACCTCCTTTGATATGCGGTTAAGATTGCCTGAGGATATGTGCGATCTGTACGACAAATCGAACCGTAGGATAATTGCCAGTTGGAAAGTTGGTGTCGATATATGCAGATATGGGGACAAACTACATTTCCATACTTTAGTTTCTTCCTTTGTAGGATGTCAAGCGGCATAACTCATAGTTTGTTTCCGCTTTCCACACTGGATGGGAGCAGTTGGTGGCAGGGTGCCTATATTAGCGCTTTTCCAAGGTGGCAGAACTTTAGTAGGTATGCTTTTTTCCTACTGGTTTGACTGTTCTATCTCCTCAAAGCTACTTTGGTCGGTTTTCTATCCTTATGTGAGAGGAACTTGGGCATATAAATCGGCCGACCCTTGGGTTAGACGGTTTCCAAGGAAGCCTGGATTAGCTTAGCTGATGTGCTCATCTCTCTATGGGCAGCCGTTAAACTATTGCGTAAATTTTAAGCAACATTTCCCCCCAAGCCTGCCCTCGTAGGTGGAAGTGGGCTCATACATATGAAATGATGTGATTTAATGAATGCTTGCAGTGTAATTGATGTTGCTATCACGCATCTTTCCATAGGCGTCGTTGGCAGTCCGTTTTTCCCTGCAACTTCTGAGCCAAAGGATCTGAATCGACCCTAATGTCGCATTTTTTGCACGGTCCAAATTTGTTTGTCCTTTTGAGAAGAAGGGTCACCATTTGGCTGGTGAGTGTTTATAAATATATGAGCTTCCTCTTCTTCTCTTCTTACCGTTTCCTCTTTTGTTTTGCCATTATTGTAAATCTTTTTCGAAATTCTCCATTAACAAGTATATCCCTCTCTCCATTGTCATTTACCATCGCCATTCAGTCATTGATGACTCATTTCTCTACCATAAGATGCCCTTTGGTAGTGTCCTTTATGGATGTTTCCTTCTCTTTTTGACGGTGCTTCTCTTCATTCAACCATGCTTTGATGTTGGTTAGTCTCTAAAGAGGATGCATCCATCGTACTTTCTGTCTAACTTTTGTTGTGGTCTTGTCATGGAATGGCTGCTTCTGGTAGTGCTTTGAGTTTCGTTCCTATGTTTCTTTCCAACTTCGTGAGTGGACCAAACATTGTGGTCAGAAAGCTAAACCCATTGGATTGTTCCCCTGGCTTGATCCAATTTTCGAAAGCCCATGAACGAGCTGACATTGCCCCCACCAAACTAGTACATGTTTTCCTTGAGTTACTTCAAAAATGGTGTGGCCTTGTCCTTGCATCCAACCATCGTGTCCCTTTTGAACGAGCTCGGCCTCACTCCGGGTCAACTTACTCTGAACATCTATCATTATCTTATAGGGCCTTTATGTAGCGTGCCACCGCTTGGAGTTAGGGACACCTTTTGCGAGCGTCGTCGCCTACCTCTTTAACATTAACAAAGAGCATGGTCATTGCCTGAGACCTACTACCACATCCAGATGAAGAAGAAGAGGGAAGTGGTCTTTATGAGGGTTTCTGAAAAAGGTGTCCTTGGCTGAAAATCTCGGTATTTCTTTGTCCAGTGGACCGTAAATGAGAGGTTGCATTTTCAGTCGTTTCGACCATTTGGAGAGATTGTCTTTATGATTTTTACCCTCTTTCTCTTTTCTTTTTCATTTTGACATTTTTAAAAAAATTCCATTACAGGGTCCCCAATGTTGAGCTAGGCTAAGGCAACATTAGTGGAGAGGCAAGTGTTGGGCCTTTGGTGGGCCGATGATACCCTCCAAGATTTGGATAACTAGTGACTAATGAGATGCTTTGGGCTACTATCAGGGGGTCAATCCATTCATGCCCGCACAAAAATGGAGAAGAGCGTAGAAACTAGACAAAAGAGAAAGAAGAAGGAGATGGTTTTGAAGAAGCCCGTTGGCAGTCGCCTCGTTTTACCTCCTTTACACAAATCCATAGTTCTGCCTAGAGCATGCCAGGGGTGCATTGGTATGGACGATTACGCTGGCCCGAGGGATGTCGAGGGCTAGCCCATAGTTGATGCAAACTCCCTTTTTGATGTTCCATTGGAATAACAAGAGTGTGATCTAGCAAAATATGATGTAATTTTTGGCCAGCCTCTACCCTCGGCCCTTGGAGAAAGTGTGACTTGGTCTTCCTCAGGTGACAATCCTACTGAAAATATGGGTCGTGATGCTAGACCATCGGGAATAGGATGAGTAGCACCTATAGACTCTGAAGGGAATGATTCTTAACCTTGTGCATCTCTGATTAGGAACCGAAACTGGAGTGCTCCACCTGGTAGTTAATTATGTTTATCTTTACCGCGGTTGGTTCCTTGCTCTCTAACTTGTTACCTTTCGTTACCTCAGTGGGCAGATCAATGTTGAGGAGCTGGATGATGTGAACGATCCACCTGTGGATCTTCCTAGCAAGATGCTACGGGAAAGCCACGATAGCATCTCCTTTACCACCCTCGAGCAAAAGTTGGCGCTTCTTGCTCTGTGATTCACATTAATGGAGAGTCCAGTGCTAAAGGTCCCCAAGTAGCAAACGGGTGAGGACCGAAGTCGTAGATGAGGAGGGAGTAATGAGGGGCGTAGGAGGAGAGGAGCCCGCGGTGGATGAAATGGGGGTGACTCATGGTGAAGCTTATGAAGACAATGTTGATGTATTAGTGTGTCATAGGCGTAACGTAGAGGATAATGAGAAGGTTGGCACAATTTCCATGCAAATCAGTTCGAGACATGACAGGGAGGGCTTGGACGGACACCTGCGAACCTTCAAAGTGGCTGCTAGTCATTCTCTAGGAATTTCCCATCGATCAGGTCATGGATTATAGGATATTGTTGATAGATTGTGTAATGAAGCGGTTGTGGTAAGACCTATTTACCTTCTAATTTTTCCACCATCTCCTTTTGTCAATAGTTCAGACTGCCTTATTTTCAGACAGGTGCGCGAACAATGCGGGTCGGTGATGAGCTTGTTAATTTGCAGGCGAGACCTACTGAGGGTAGGCCGTAGAAGAAGAGGAGTCTTCTTGGAGTTGTCCTCAGTAGATGACGAGGACCGTGGACAAACTGGGAGGAGGTCATGATTGGTAGACTCCCTTAAAAAAGAGATGGAGGAGAATAGGTTCCAAGTAGTGGATGAGATGGCGGAGCTTGAAGTAGTCAGAGCCAGTTTGTTGGATGGAGGTGATGTAGTTACCTAGTAGAAGGAATAGTTGAGAACTACAATGTTGGAAGTTGAAGCAGCCTAGATGGCAACTGAGCTAGTTGTTGATGAGCATAAGGCAGCTATTATGGCAAAAGGTGTGGCCCATAAGGACCGTAAATCAAAGATTGTGCTTCAAGCAGATGCAATTCGGGCTAGGGAGTTGGTTGAGAAAGAAGTGACAAAAGCCAACCACCGTTCGGCCAATGCCGAGGCTGTCAGAGACCAGGCTGTTGCTGATCGGGGTTTGCTTGAGGAAGAGGTTATATAGTTGAAAGGGGCGGAGAAGAGATTTGAGCCGGAGGTAGGCCATCGCCGAGGGCTTTTGGGTGCCCATCAGACTTGCTTGCCTATGGACGACGTTGAGGGGTTGAAAGAGAGAGTCTACCAAGAAAGGGCACTTATTGGTCGGCTCGTTTGACTAATATGACGGTGGGCACTTTCACAAACAACTTCCACCTTCCTATTGTGATCCCAAGGGTGATGCCCGCTTTAGCCCAGAGGTACTAGGAGGAGGCATATGCCAAATTGAACAAGAGGGGTAAGAATGTGCTAGCCATCTTGATGGCTGAGCACATTAACTCTCCGACCTGACCAAATGTGTTTGGAGGTTGTCATGTGTTGTTGGTTGTAGCCTAGTTGTCTTTGTTATTCTTTTCCCTTCTCCTTTTTTTGGTTGTCATGGGTTGATTGTGCCCAGCATGGTGGGTTGTCCCTTTGTTTGTTATGTACTTTTTTTGCATCATGTGGTGTTTGAGATTCTCATTTCTATTATTATATCTACAAATAAAATAAAAGCACAAGGTATGTTATGACAAGTATATTTTTCCTTGGGGGGATTGAGGCCTTAGTGAGTCCCATTGGGGTTTGCGCAAAAGGACCCGTCTTATTTGCCTATAGGCACCCTTTCCGACCCCTAGGAGTTGGACTTAGGCCCATGGGATTTGCACGGAAGGACGGCTTATTTTCCTACGAGCACCCTTTCTGACACCCAAAGGTTGGACTTGAGCCCCATAGGGTTTGCATGGAAACACTTGACTTACTTGCTTGAAAGGGGGTTGGAGTTGAGGCCCATGGGGTTTGCACAACCTGGCTTATTTGCTCACGGGCATCCTCTCTAATGCCTAGGGTTTGGAGTAAAGTCCCATAGGGTTTGCATTATTTTCTTATGGGCACCCTTTCCAATAACCACGGGTTGGAATGATGCCCTGCTTATTTGCTTGTGGGCATACTAGGAATGTCGGACCTTGGAGATACTATCATGGTGTGCGCTAAGTCGTCATGTGCCAGTCCCGACAATAGTATCTCGTCCCATTGGGATAAGGGGCATCATGGGTAAGGGGAATCAAACCATTGTGGTCTCCATCATGCTCGTTGATGCACCTTAGGAGGCAAGTGTTATATCTCGGGTTTGCTTGCTAGAGCGAGTCGGGTAGCACTGGGACAACCTATAGGTCATTGGGCATCCTTGACATGCCTTGGTAGAGTGGGTGCATGGTAATCCACCCTTAGTGAGCCTGTCCTTCTACCAGGGAAGGGAGGCAATATCTTGCGTGGTCCCTTGATAGGAAATGGGTTGTTGCCGGATAGGGTGAATGAGCACGTAAAAATTCATCCCTATCCAGGTATCCCAAACTTGCGTGGCTGACACTGTCTTGGCAAAGAGAGATGACCTTCCATTGATCCCTGCAAAAATAAATGATTACATGCCAAGGTCTTATTTATGGAGAACTTTCATTATATAAAGTAAGCCCATAGGTGTTCTGAGATCCAGGTCTAGGACACATGGGTCCTATTAGAGCAAGATAGACTGTATGCACCGTTAGCTGGCATGGAATTGATAACATATCATCCTTCCCAATTCGGGCCGAGCACCCCATCGGTTTGGTCCTTAGTGTTTGTGAACACATGACGTAAAACCAAGTCACCGATAGTGAAATATTGGAGCTTCACTCATGCATTGCTTTGCAACTTTTCCCTTATAAGCCTTAGTGTGGATTTCCGTTTCCATTCTCCATTCATCAAGTGTGTCTAGGCCGATCCTGAGGAGCTCGTCATTTTGCTCATGGTCATAGGTCACCTTACAAGGGTATAGGACGTCCACCTCGATTGGAAGCGTGGACTCATGCCCATATGAAAGGGAGAAGGGTGCGTGGTCGGTCGATGTTTGGGAGGAGGTGCGGTATGGCCACAGAACAAGAGGCAGCTCCTTCACCCAATTTCCTTTTGCTTTGGCAAGCCTTTTCTTGATAATAGACTTGATGGTTTTATTGGCTACTTCAACCTATCAATTGTCCTATGGATGAGCAACCAAGGAGAAGCTCTTTCTATTCCATTCTGTCCCGGAACTCTTAGAACATCATGCTTTCGAACTGGGTCCCATTGCCCGTAACAATTTTCATTAAGAGGCTGAAGCGGCTGACTATGTTCTTGACAATAAAGTTAAGGACCTTTGGAGCTATGACACCAGCTAGATGTTCTACTTCATCCCACTTGGTAAAATAATCTATGGCTACGATTGTGTGGTTTTATATGCCTTTGGCGTTGGAGAACTTTTTGACCAGATCGATCCCCAATGTATCAAACGGTCAAGGGGACGTCATAAAGACCGAAGGATGGGGAATCCCTGGCGACCTTTGAGAATCGTTGGCACTGGTCGCATGTCTTCACATAGTTCATAGATTCCTTTACCATGGTGGGCCAGTAGTACCCTTACCGGGCAGCCTTTTTCCTTAGACTTTGTCCCATGATATGATCTCCGTAGAAGCCCTCATACAACTCTTCTAAAATCCTATTGGCTTCATTTTTTAACACACAACATTGCAATAGGGGTTGAGTATCCTTACCCGTAAAGCTTCCCTTCAATGATCGCATAATGCAACGAATGATGCAAAGTTTTTTTACCCTCCTTATGGTTGGTTGGTAGCTCATTATTCATGATATACTGTATATGTTTGTCAACCAATTTTATCTGGAAGGTTTATCAATTTCCATTATGGCTGCTTCTGGCTTGAAGCCGGAAGTTCTCTAGGTGTTCGGTGGTACCCATTGGACCGGATCGCCTGCTACATTTGCTAATTGGTTCGCCTTACCATTTTACTCTCTGGATTTGTTCCGATCGAAATTCTCTAAAGGCTTTGGTAAGTCTCTGGGTTTCAGCGACATAAAGTGCCAGGACTACTGTTTGAAAGTGGTCGTTCATTTAATTGACGATGATGGCCGAGTCACTGAAGGCATGTAGTTGTTCCATGTGAAGTTCTTTTTCCATCTTTAGGCCATCCAAGAGGGCTTAATATTCGGCCTCGCCTTGCAGGCAAGCCGGGCAGGGAAGTAGAGCTCTTTCCCCTCGGGGGTAACTCTGCTCCTGTCCCCTTCTCGTTGGATGCACCATCCATATACAGGTGCCATGTTCATTTCGAAGGGTTGTCCTTCTCTCCTTCGTCACCTGGGTCAGAACATTTTTCTATGAATCGACCACCGCTTGTCCCTTGATTGACGGTCATAGGAGAAAATGAATGTGGTGTTGTCTCAGCTCAATGGACCATTTAAGGAGCTAACCCACCGTGTTGAGGCAACCTATGATCTATCTAAGTGGTTGGTTGGTTAAAAATTTGATAGGATGAGCTTGGATGTACCGTCGCAATTTTTAGATCGCCATCATGAGCCAAAAGACTAATTTTTGGTCTTCGTGTACCTTACCTCTGGTCCAGTCAATCGCTTGCTTACATAGTAAATCGATCGATGTACCTTTTCCTCTTCCTTAATGAGTGCGGCGCTGATTGCATAATTGGTGATCGCTGCGTATAGGAAAAGATCTTCCCCATCAATAGGTTTTAATAGAACTGAAGGGGTGGCCAAGTGTTGCTTCAAGTCTTCGAATGCCTTGGTGCATTCGACATAACAAGGTCGAAGAAGGGCAAGAATCAATCCATAGTCTTTGAAACAAAATAGCCTAGAGCAGCCATCATCCTATCGAGGCTCTGTACTTGCTTCAACATTTTGGAAACGTGCATTTCCTGAATAGCCTGAATCGCCTGAATCTTGTCCTATTTGGCCTCGATTCCTTCAGCGCTCAAAACATACCCCAGGAATCGATCGGATCAGACCGCACAGGAGCACTTCTTAGGATCAGCTTCATGTTGTACTTTCTTAGGATATCGAAAATTTTGGCGAGATTAAGGACCCAGATATTCTGAAAACATCCGGTTGACTAAAAGCTGGTAGGTTGCCCTATTTTCTCAAACTAAAAGGCATGACTCGGTAATAATATTGCCTAGTGTTGGCGATTAAAGAGGTGTTTTCTTGATCAGGGCCTAGCATGGAGATCTGGTTATAACCAGATAGATATCCATGAAAGTAAGGATTTTTTGCCCGCAAGTTGCATCCATAAGTTGGTCGATACGAGCAGAGGAAAGTTGTCCTTTGGACATGCTTTGTTAAGATTCAAAAAGTCAATGCATGTCCTTCATGAGTCGTTTGGTTTATGGACTAAGACTGGGTTCGTGACCCAAATTTGGTAGTCCGCCTCCTGTATAAAGCCATTGATGAGCAGCTTTTATACTTTCTCCTTTAATGCCTTATATTAAGGTTTAAGGGTCTTCGCTTCTATCTGATAGGAGTTGCTTCGGGTCAAGGTTTAGTGCATGGCAGATTATATGAGGATCGATGCCATGGTTATATCAACGTGCCCCCAAGCAAAGATATCTTTGTATTTTCTAAGAAATTTTATCATACCTTCCCTGACCCTCGGACTAAACTCGGTCCCAATCTAGATGACTTTGATGGGATCGCTTTCATCGATGGATATGCAGTTAAGGGGGGTCGTAGGGCCTCCATCAGTTGCATGGTCCCTCATTCGTGTATCTAGCGGGTCATCTTTAATACTTATGTTTGTCTCTATGTCATACAGATCCAAAGTGTAGATCATGTTTTACATTATTTCTTTGGCTTGGATAGAGAGACTTTTTGCATCGAGCTGGTTGTAGCATGCATGCCCTTGATGGATTTTTCCTTTAAAGTGTTGTCGGTCGGCCCAATTTGCCATCGGGGGAGGGGGGGGTCGCTCGTTCCAATTAGAGATGAGTTCCCATGTCCTCTGAGGGGATGTAAGGGACACCGGCTCCATGTAACATTCCTAATTTTTAATAACATTATTCAGGAGATTTAATTAAATAAATTAAATAGAATAATGTAAATAATTAGAGCGATAAGGAGATTGAGATTGGAAAATAAATTAAAAGGCCATGCTTAATTATTTAAATAGGCTTAAGAATGGCTTGTATGCTAATTAATTTACACAAGGTCTTATCAGTAAATAATTACCACAACCCTTATAACCCACGTTTCATTCTTTCCCAAGTTCACTTTCTCATTTTCAAAAAACGTAATCTAAACCTAGAGGAGCTGACCATTACCAAAGGAAAAGAGGAGAAAATTTTAACTAAAGCTAAGGAATTAAAGTAAGGGTATAAATCTTAGTCCCAATCCAATCTTCTTATCTTAATCAAGGTGATTAATGATCTTAACCATCTTTATGGAAATGGGTTTAAATTTTTGTAATTTTCCAAGCTATGGAAAATTTAATATGAATTTTTAAAGGAAATTATATATGATTGGGTTGAAATTTTATTTCGATTATTTTAGGAAGAATTTGGGTCTATAATTTTTATATGTTAGATAACATATTGCAAGAGAATTTCTGTAATTTTTGAGGATTTTTACTGATTGATGTACTGTGGAAATTAAATGGTTTTAGAAAGAAAGGTTTAATTTCATTATTGGTTTTATTTAATGGAAGGAATTAATTGTTAAAATTTTCCTTGATTTAGATTTAGAATCATGCGGCATTTATGTTTGTAAGGAATTTGAAAAGTTTTAAAGGAACAAATTAAAGGATTATGAATAGGTAGGCTTTTTATAAAGTACTTGCTAAAAATAGCTTTAATTCAGCTTTTACTTAGAAAAGCGGGTTATGCCTCTTTCAGAAGTGTTTTTGACTCCAATGCCTCCGCTTCAACTAAGGCTGAAACCATTTAAATTGAAACCAACCAGTGCCGAAACCAATACACATGGTATCAATCTGATTGGTACGTAGTGGATTGGAAAAGGCCGGAAGGAAAGTGTCGAAACTGATGCTTTCGATGGGGCCAAACCTTTACTTGTTTAAAAGACGTGTGCTTTTCGTTTTTTAGAAGAGTGCTGTCGACCAAGTCGATACTTTGTTGCTTTCAATTCTAATTGCCGCCTTTTCGTTGTTTAAATAGAGCTTTCGAATGAGTTTCCTTAATCATAAAGCAAATGCTTTCGAAATGAGTGGTTCCGACCTAGTCGAAACTCTGCTTCCATTCATTTACCTTTCCAGTGTATTGAAGTCAATAATGCTTTCGGAGGGTAGCTTTTGTTTTAAACTTATACTAAGCCACGTCCCAAAGGCTTTCATAAGGGGTCAAGAGTTTCGAAGGCAATGGTTTCGATGCCAACCTTCAAAGTTTTACTTAAATGTTTTGAAGCTTTCGAAAGGATGGTTCTGACGCCATCGAAATTTTCCCCAAACAATTTTCTAAGAAGATTAAAGGTTTCAAAAGCGATACTTTTGTATATATTCACTTTGACCCGAAAGATGTTTTGAGTAAACCTAATGGTTTCGAAAGGGGCATTTTCATTGGTTTCGAAGTTAGGTTTCTAAGAACTATTAAGTAATGTTTTGATGCTTTTTAAAGAGATGATTAAAGAGCTTCGAAAGGTATATATTTAATGATTTAAAAAGAATCTTTCTATGCTTTCGAAGGAGGTTATCCAGGGGTTTCAAAAGTAATGTTTTATGGTTTCAATAACCTTAGTTTTCAAAATAAATAACCCAGTCTCATTTTAAAAGAAAAGCATGGCATAAGTGTTTTGAAATGGAGTTTTTAAAAAAGTTTTCCTTGATTAGTGAGTTAAAGGGATTAGCCAGGTTTTATATAAAATGGTTTCAACGATATTAAACCACAGGGGTGTGTATTATTCATTTGCTTCTTTATATATGTATTTGAATATATTCACATTGTAATGAAAAAATAACGGTACCTTGGGAAAGCACAGGATAACCAACTAGGTTGACAAGTAGTGAATATAAATTAAAAACACTAAATTATTAATTCAAGATATTGGCAGAGGCCAATAGGTTCATAGTAAGCCCATGAAAACTGTGTGTAGGAAAAGATATTGGCAGGGGCCAATAGGTTCATGGTAATCCCATGAAAACTATGAATAAACGAAGATGTCAGGAAGACAAGTTTGTAGTAAGCCCATGAAAACTATGATTTGATAGTGGAAGGGGCCAATTAGTCTGTATTTAGCCCTTGAAAACTATATCTGGATTAATATATGGACAGAAGTCAATAGGTTCATAGTCAATCCATAAAAACTAGGATAAGAGAAAAGATATTAGAGTTACCAATAGGTTGAGAATCCATGAAGAAGTAAAGATATTGGCAGGGGCCAATAAGTTCTTAGTGATCCAATGGAAACTATAAAACTGGACAGAGAATCCATAAATCATTAAACAGGTTATTAGTAAGTCCATAAAAACTATGTAGGATCGATTTCACCCTAGAGGGGGGGGGGGTGAATAGGGTGATGGTATAAATTATAAAAATTAATTGTGGAAGCTTATAATATTATTTCAACACAGATCACAGATTAATAGCAGCACAGAAAAATAGCAGAATAATAAAATGCAGAGATAGAACGACACAGAATTTACCCAGCTTCGGCAAAACCCTGCATACGTGCTGCCCCCAAGGTTTCTACTAGAAATTAGATAGTCAGACGTTTACACACGTAAACTCGCGACACCCGCTATCGTCTAAACCTAACTCTACGCTCAAAACCCTGCCACAACCTAGCCACTGAGTTGCGAATTCTCAAACTTCGCCATGTAGTTTGTCCCCTAGTCACACGACTAGAAATTTCAACGGTTTAAAAATTAAAATGAAAATTTAAAACAATTTTAAATACAAAATCCTAATTTATAAAACTAAGCCCAAATAACAAGGTCGGCCCAAAATAAATTAGTGATGTTAATTCCCCTTTCTCCTTATTATTTCTTTGGCCCGACTCGTCAGTGAAAATGGTTTCTTCTTCGTTCTCGTTCGTTCCTCAAAAATTAGGGCTTTGTTTAATTCTTTGAAGTGGCCGCTTTCACTGGTAAATTGAATGTTGCTTTGTTTGCTTTCTTCAATTGATTTCTCGGTTGCTTCAAATTGTCGAGTGCGTTCAATTGGTTGAAGGATTGGTACGTGAAATTCCTTTTTCAATTTATACTTTTCTCGACTTCGATTCGAGTTGAATGTTTATGCTTTATTGCTTGAACTCGAATCCTCTATGCCGATGATGATTATTGCAATTTATAGGAGTCCGATCTTCTTGAATTACGTTCATCTGATTTGTTCATTATCATGCTTTCGGCCATTCGATTTTTGTTGAACGTTGATGATTTATTTGACTTAATCAAATTCACATATTTGATGCTTGCTCCCCATGGCTTTGATGTTTAACTCGGTCAATTACCTTTGCTACCACGGTTTCGAATTTGACTTGTTCGTTTGAGATGACTGTGGTGATTTCACTGTGACTTCGGTTTTGCTTTGCATTGACTTTGGCCTTGATAAAATCGATTTGCTATTTCCTGTAAGAATCTGTTCGATAATGATTTATTTGACTTTGTTAATGGTTCATCTGGGTTCGTCCCTGAACATTACAGTTTTGGTTTAACCTGTATATGTTGTTGCTTGATTATGGTCTCTGACTATTTTCCTCTGGTTACTTTGGTTACTGGTTATCTTGTGGCTTTGTTCATCATTGTGTATTGACTGCAGCTCCATGACTTCGACTGTTCTTTATTAAAGTTAATTCTGGTCGGCTTCGGCTTTTATTCTTAACTGTATTCATTGAGATTGTGTTTGAGTCGTAGCTGATCATTCAATGTTGCTTGTTGCACTGAGTCTTGATTGTTGTGGATTGAACTGTGCAGTATGGTCCATGAATGTAAGATATCGAACTGGTATATGCTTTTTACTTCATGCCATGGTTTCACTGCACTGTTCACTTGTATCATTTTGAAATTCCTTTGTGCATTGGTATATTGAACTAGTTGAGTCTGCATTTTCATGTTGCATTCTTTCTGCTGTGTTTGAGTGTTCTGTGCATTGTGCATATTGAGTCTTGGTCTTTGATTGATTCATTTGCTTGGTACACATCCTTGACCTGTTGCACTTGTGTACTTCGGTAAAAGTGTTAATTGCTCTATTGTATTTCCTTTTGGTCTACTGGTCTGTTGGTTCATTGTGTACACTTTAAGTAGTCTTCATATAGCTTGTTCTCTGGTTCATGTGCACTGTTTTGAGTTCGAGTCTTGTTGTATACCTTTTAATTCAAGCTGCACTGAGACTCGAGTCTGCTTGCGTCTGCAACGTAGCACTGTTGTTCCATTGAGTCTGATTTCAAGACTTGTTCGCAGTCTTGTGTCATATGTGTACTGTGTCTTTGAGCATTGCATTTGTGTACATATTGCATTTTCACTTGTTGGAACTTTATACTGCTGTCACTTGAAACTGTTTTGTCAATGTCTTGACCACTTGAATGTATTTGGATTTGATTTTCGAATTACACCTGAGTTGAATCCGGCTTGGATTTGACCTTGTGCTGAATGACATTATTTTATTGCACTTGAGTTGAATCCTGTATTTGGGTTTGACCTGTGCTCACTTGTCCCTGTAAATCGATCAAGTGTATATTTCGGTGTGCACGGCCTTGTGGCATATACAGTGATACACTGTGTATGTCACAAGTTGTTTGTGTATGATGGATTCAAAAATTAAATGATGATGAAAAACCCAAATAACTGAGGCAAATATTATTTTCAAAATTCATTTTTTTATTTTATACTGCAAAAATATTTCTTTTTCAATTTTACTGCGTTAGTGTATATTTTTGCAGATTGCTCATATGCTGGATTCTAACTAGAATGAAGTTGAAGATGAACTACGAGTGTGAGTGATATGTAGTGAGGAATTTATGTAAATTGAATTGTGATGTAATTAGAATCAAAATTGTATAGTGAATAGTGAGAGCTTGAATTTGTACTATTAAAAATTGTATATGTATAGTGAGAGCTTGAATTTGTACTATTCAAAATTGTAATAAATATTTGTTTGAATAAAATTTCTATTTGAATTCAAATTCTGTGTTATTTAATTTTATTTAGCAAATATTTATTTAATCTATGAAAAATAAAACAGTACATTAACAAATAAATTTAAACGAATGTACATATATTTATTATCATCAAACAAAAATCATATAAGCGCATATTCAACAATCTCCCCCTTTTGATGATAACAAACATATATTTAAGATTTTGTATATGTTAAATGTATTTGATCATTCATATGCTCTAATTGCTCCCCCTATTTAAATGTTTCCTCTCTACACAAAGCTCCCCCTACATATATGCATACAAATAAAAATATGCATATGAGCCTAGATGCAAATAGAAAATTATTTAACCTTTGCTTGATTTTATTTGACAAAATCTTAACTTTTCTCTCCCCTTTTGTTATCAGCAAAAGAATGATAGTGTTAGAGAAAATAGAGATAAAGTGATCGAAATTAATTCAACATTAAAACTCAGTTGAATATAAATATTAAATTTCAATAAAAAATCAAACAAAAATCATAAATATTTTGTTAGGCGCATATTCCGCTTTTAGAATGATGGGAATTATGTCATCATATAAAACCATACAATTGTGTCTATTTGTGGTATATTTATATCAGGAATTTGAATATCTACTAACCATGCATAACCGTTAGGACTTTTAAATGAGATTAGTATTCCAATTTTATTTTAAAAAATGAATTCAAGTATCTTCTAACCACGCATAACCATGAGGACTTTTAAATGGGATTAGGATCAACTTGTTTATTTTAAAAATCAACTTTTGATATGCGTTCCATACATGCATAACCGTGAGGACTTTTAAATGAACATGGAAGCACATAACAAATTCCAAGTAATTCACTCATGCATAACCGTGAGGACTTTTAAATGAGAGTGAATACTTTGGTTTTTATTTTTTTATTTTTTTTACTGTATAAAGTTTTTCTATTATTTTTTTAAAAAAAATGTAAAAATGAAAAATGAACAATTCCTGTTTAAAGTACCACATATCGACAAACTATATTGAATTTTGATGAGTGATGGTCGTTAGAAATATGATAGAGATAGAGATGGTCATGGAATTTTTACCAACAAAAACTTTACAACTCTTGTTTAAATTTCTAAAGAAATTTACTAATTATACCGTCTCGAGTCATAATATATAATAAATATCAACACTCATCACTTTTTCAATCACTATTTATCTTTTCGATAATTATTAGGGAGTCAGATTAGTCAAAATAGTCATTTAAAATCAAATTCAAAAATAATTATGAAATCAATTTTTCAAAATGACTAATCTGAAAATATGGTCAAAACTGATTTTCTCGAGGGGGTTTTGTAAGAAAATTTTCTGCTATTTGAAAATTGTTTAAAATGAAAAATATGCAGATATTTTCTTTGAAAAACGATGCAGTTACTAAATGTCTCAAAAATCACGTTCAACTAGTAATTTTTCTATCAACTAAATTACCAGTGTAATCTGCATCTGAATTTCTCTTTCACTCAAAATCATCATTAATTGAATTTGATAGACCAGATCATGAAGTGTGCTCTAAAAATTTCAAACTCAATTTTAACAGCAATTTAAATGACATTCTTTTGAATTTGAATTGAAGCCATGTAAATAATCAAAAAACCGTGAATTTAGAGTTAGCCATATTATAACCAAATGTATTATACAACAAAACACCATTTTTGATCCAAACTAGTATATATGAAGTAATTCAATGAATCTAGAGAATTTTATAGTGTTTTTGGCATAAGAATATAATTTGGCCAACTATGTTTAATAAGTCAGAATCATCATCTTTTCATCATCACATTATTGGCTGATTTAATTCAGAATATGGTGCAGATTATCACATTTAATATATCGTTCAAATAAATATACCATTACCTGTTTTACCTTTACGATATTTTTCGTTGTTGTCCATTGTGATTCTGTCACTTTTATACTAGGCTAAGGAACTTTGCTTTGTCACCCGTTGTGTTTTTGGAACTGCCAATAATCCAGAGAACACTATTGTTGTTCCTTAGCCTGCCACCACACCTACACGGAAAAAGATTTTTGTGACCTATTTATTTTTATAGGTCCATGGTTGTTAGTGGCAAAATATTTAGAAAAATAATTTTGTGGAGGCCCAAAACTATTTATAATTGTTCCCTTCGGCACCCAAATTTGTTTAACTTTTATTTGTGCCTTTTGTAACCCAAATCGGTATAGTTTTCACATGTTTGGGTCTATACCAACAATTATTATGATTATGTCCATATTTTCTACAAATTGTGCACATAGAGTTGACTTGATTAATATTGCTTTAAACAATTTTCGTTTTATTATATCCAAGTCCTTGTCTAATCGTATTAACAGTTTGCTTTCCTAATAGCATATTCAACGATTTTTCACTATTTGAAAATTTATCTAAAATCGTTGGCAATTGTTGGACTTGTGTTTTGAGAGACACATTTTCGTTTAACAATTGTGTGCACTTTTTAATAGAATTCTCTCTTCTAGTATTTTCATTCTCTTTTAAAATCGGAATTTCATTTTCAAGCGATTTCATTTTAATTTCTGATTTTTTAATTTCTTCATCAAATGTTGGACACTTATCACACTTAGGGATCCTACTTTGATAGGTTTTAACTAATTGGTCAAGTTGTTCATTTAATTCTACCAAAGTGTCTTTTTGTGATTCAAGTTTAGCGTATTTTTCCCTAAGTCGTTCAAAACAGCCATTTACTTCATGAAAATATATAAGCAACTCTGAATGAGTAAGTTTTGATACCTTGCTTGGCTCATCATCATCACTGTCAGTTATATCACCTCGAAGGCACAAATCTTCTTTTTCGCTCTCACTGCCAGTGCTTTTATCATCTCATCCATTTCATCCCAAGTGGCTGCAAAACTTTTCCTTTTCTGTTTCTTTCCTTGGCTGAATTGATTCTGTGGGAAATTTGGCTTGATATGACCGGGTTTGTTGCACTTATGACAGATGATTTTCTGTTCTTCTGAGTAGTCTAGTGCTTTACCTATTCTGCTTTTCAATCCTGATTTCGAGCTGGATTTCCGTATTTGCGATTCCACCTTTTGAATTTCTTTATTAGCAATGCCAGCTTTGCTGCTCCATCATCATCATCATCGTTATCATCATCACTTTCAGTTGTTCCTTTGAGCGCTATTGATTTCTTTCGAGTATCTCCTCCTTCACGCTCTTCCTTGAATTTCATTTCTAGCTCATAAGTGGTGAGATTTACGATGAGTTCTTCAACTTTCATTTGTTTTAAGTCTTTTGATTCTTGAATGGAAGTCACCTTTGCTTCAACTTTTCGCGGAAGGACTCTGAGGATTTTTTGGACTATCTCCAACTCTGTGTATGATTTTCCAAGAGCTTTTGATTTGTAAACGATATTGGAAAGTCGTCCATGCATCTCTTTGACATTTTCTTCCTTCGCCATTGTGAAGTTCTCGTATTCGCTGCTTAGCATGGAAAGGCAAGATACTTTGACTTGAGATGTTCCTTCGTGAGTCACTTCTAGTGCGTGCCATATTTCCTGCGCAGTTAGACAATGTGAGACACGATTAAATTCAAATTGATCCAATGAACAGATAATAGAATTCATAGCTTTAGCATTAGTATTTTGTGATTTGTTTTCTAGTTCTGTCCACTGTTCCTTTGGTTTATCTACTTCCTGATTATCTACAGTTATAGTCAGTATTCTATAACCTGTCTCAACAATATTCCAAGCGTCAATGGTTTTCAGAAAGATTTCCATCCTATTTTTCCAATAAGCATATTCACCATTGAACATTGATGGTCTAACTATGGATTGACCCTCAGCAAAAACAGTACTAAAATAAGCCATTTTAAAAATTCAAATTTTTAAAACAAAAATTGGTTTTTGAAAAACGAATTTTTTAAAACAGTAGTTGACTTTTATTCCTAGCTCTGATACCACTTGTAGGATCAATTTCACCCTAGAGGGGGGGTGAATAGGGTGATGGTATAAATTATAAAAATTAATTGCGGAAGCTTATAAAATTATTTCAACACATATCAAAGATTAATAGCAGCACAGAAAAATAGCAGAATAATAAAATGCAGAGGTAGAACGACATAGAATTTACCCAGCTTCGGCAAAACCCTGCCTACGTGCTGCCCCCAAGGTTTCTACTAGAAATTAGATAGTCAGACGTTTACACACGTAAACTCGCAACACCCGCTATCGACTATACCTAACTCTGCGCTCAAAACCCTGCCACAACCCAGCCACTGAGTTGCGAATTCTCAAACTACGCCATGTAGTTTGTCCCCTAGTCACACGACTAGAAATTTCAACGGTTTAAAAATTAAAATGCAAATTTAAAACAATTTTAAATACAAAACCCTAACTTATAAAACTAAGCCCAAATAACAAGGTCGGCCCAAAATAAATTAGTGATGTTAATTCCCCTTTCTCCTTATTATTTCTTTGGCCCGACTCGTCTGTGAAAATGGTTGCTTCTTCGTTCTCGTTCGTTCCTCAAAAATTAGGGATTTGTTTAATTCTTTGAAGTGGCCGCTTTCACTTGTAGATTGAATGTTGCTTTGTTTTCTTTCTTAGATTGATTTCTCGGATGCTTCAAATTGTCGAGTGCGTTCAGTTGGTTGAAGGATTGGTACGTGAAATTCCTTTTTCGATTTATACTTTTCTCGAATTTGATTCGAGTTGAATGTTTATGCTTTATTGCTTGAACTCGAATCCTCTATGCGGATGATGATTATTGCAATTTATAGGAGTCCGATCTCCTTGAATTATGTTCATCTGATTTGTTCATTATCATGCTTTCGGACATTCGATTTTTGTTGAATGTTGATGATTTATTTGACTTAATCAAATTCGCATATTTGATGCTTGCTCCCCATGGCTTTGATGTTTAACTCGGTCAATTACCTTTGCTACCACGGTTTCGAATTTGACTTGTTCGTTTGAGATGACTGTGGTGATTTCACTATGACTTCGGTTTTGCTTTGCATTGACTTTGGCCTTGATAAAATCGATTTGCTATTGCCTGTAAGAATTTGTTCGATATTGATTTCTTTGACTTTGTTAATGGTTCATCTGGGTTCGTCCCTGAACATTACAGTTTTGGTTTAACCTGTATATGTTGTTGCTTGATTATGGTCTCTGACAATTTGCCTCTGGTTACTTTGGTTACTGTTATCTTGTGGCTTTGTTCATCATTGTGCATTGACTGTAGCTCCATGACTTCGACTGTTCTTTGTTAAAGAGAATTCTAGTCAGCTTCGACTTTTATTCTTCACTGTATTCATTGAGATTGTGTTTGAGTTGTAGCTGATCATTCACTGTTGCCTGTTGCACTGAGTCTTGATTGTTGTGGATTGAACTGTGCAGTCTGGTCCATGAATGTAAGATATCGAACTGGTATATGCTTTTTACTTCATGCCATGGTTTCACTGCACTATTCACTTGTATCATTTTGAAATTCCTTTGTGCCTTGGTTATATTGAACTAGTCGAGTCTGCATTTTCATGTTGCATTCTTTCTGCTGTGTTTGAGTGTTCTGTGCACTGTGCATATTGAGTCTTGGTCTTTGATTGATTCATTTGTTTGGTACACATCCTTGACCTGTTGCACTTGTGTACTTCGGTAAAAGTGTTAATTGCTCTATTGTATTTCCTTTTGGTCTACTGGTCTGTTGGTTCATTGTGTGCACTTCAAGTATTCTTCATGTAGCTTGTTCTCTGGTTTATGTGCACTGTTTTGAGTTCGAGTCTTGTTGTATACCTTTTAATTCAAGCTGCACCGAGACTCGAGTCTGCTTGCATCTGCAACGTAGCACTGTTGTTCCATTGAGTCTGATTTCAAGACTTGTTCGCACTCTTCTGTCATATGTGTACTGTGTCTTTGAGCATTGCATTTGTGTACATATTGCATTTTCACTTGTTGGAGCTTTATACTGCTGTCACTTGAAACTGTTTTGTCAATGTCTTGACCACTTGATTGTATTTGGATTTGATTTTCGAATTACACCTAAGTTGAATCCGGCTTGGATTTGACCTTATGCTGAATGACATTATTTTATTGCACTTGAGTTGAATCCTGTATTTGGGTTTGACCTGTGCTCACTTGTCCCTGTAAATCGATCAAGTGTATATTTCGGTGTATACGGCCTTATGGCATATACAGTGATACACTGTGTATGTCACAAGTTGTTTGTGTATGATGGATTCAAAAATTAAATGATGACGAACAACCCAAATAACCGAGGCAAATATTATTTTCAAAATTCATTTTTTTATTTTATACTGCAAAAATATTTCTTTTTCAATTTTACTGCGTTAGTGTATATTTTTGCAGATTGCTCAGATGCTGGATTCTAACTGGAATGAAGTTGAAGATGAACTACGAGTGTGAGTGATATGTAGTGAGGAATTTATGTAAATTGAATTGTGATGTAATTAGAATCAAAATTGTATAGTGAATAGTGAGAGCTTGAATTTGTACCATTCAAAATTGTATATGTATAGTGAGAGCTTGAATTCGTACTATTCAAAATTGTAATAAATATTTGTTTGAATAAAATTTCTGTTTGAATTCAAATTCTGTGTTATTTAATTTTATTCAGCAAATATTTATTTAATCTGTGAAAAATAAAATAGTACATTAACAAATACATTTAAACGAATGTATATATGTTTATTACCATCGAAAAAAAAATCATATAAGCGCATATTCAACAAACTAATTGGTTAATAGTGACTCTAGAAACTATAACTAAAACAGATAGTAAAAAATGAATGGGGATGGGTAATCCAGAATTGATTTACTTGTTTTTCATGTCATATTATCAGTTGAAAATTCCGACCAAGGTAGTTGTACTTTGTTAAGTACAATGGAAGTGGGAGAATGCTAAGTCAGGTTCAAGTAGCAAGAGAGTTTGCGGATGTCTTTGAGCTGATCAGGACTATGACCGAAACGAGTTGTTAAGTTTCGGATAGATCTTGTGCCAAGAGTTAAACCTGTAAGTAAACCACCTAGCAGGATGACACCGGATGAAATGAAAGAATTGAAGGTGCAGCTAGTGTATTTAGAAGGAAGGAATTTTATTAGACCAAGCAGTTTGCCTTGGGGAGCGGCCGTGATATTCGTAAAGAAACCAGATGGGTCGTTAAGGATATTTATCAACTATCGTAAGTTGAACGAAAGGACGATTAAGAATAAGTATCCTTTGCCGAGAATAGATGATCTATTTGATCAGTTATGTGGAGCCAAAGTATTTTCCCAGTTGGATTTGACAATGGGTTTCCATCAGCTAAGAGTGGCAGAGGACAATATTCCTTTGACAACATTTCAGATTAAGTATGGTTCGTATAAGTGGTTAGTAATGCCATTTGGGTTAACGAATGCACCTGCTTTCTTCGTGGATTTGACGAACCAAGTTTTCCATGATTACTTTGGTTAGGTTTATATTGGTATTTATAGATGACATTTCAGTATACTTTAAGGATGAAAGTGAGCATGAAGATCATATTAGAGTTATGCTTGAGATGTTGAGGCTGCATCAGCTAAAAGCAAAGTTTTCTAAATGTCATTTTGGAAGAAAGAGGTTAAGTTTCTTAGTTATGTAGTTTCAAAGAAGGTTTGTTAGGCTATCCAGATAAGATCAAAGTTGTTACTAATTGGAAGAGACTAGAGACGGTGATTGAGATTAGAAGTTTTCTTGGACTTGTTGGCGATGATCGGAGATTCATCAAGGATTTCTCGTGGATAGCAGCGCCTTTGACTAAGCTAACCAAGAAGGAGGTGAAGTTTGTCTGGTCCAAAAAATGTGAGGAAGCATTCCTTAAGTTAAAGCATTTATTGACCAATGCACCTATGTTAGTTATTCCAGATGAAACCAAGGATTGGTGGTGTATACTGATGCATGTGGGACTAGATTAAGAGCTGTGTTGGTGCAAAATGGTATAGTGATTGCCTACGCTTCATGATAGCTTAGACCGCATTAAGTGAGATATCCTACTCATGATTTGGAGTTGGCTATGATGATCATCTCATTGAAGATTTGGAGGCATTATCTCTTAGGAAAAGATTTTAGCTATACACGAATTATAAGTCTTTAAGATACTTATTCTCTCAGAAGGAACTGAATATGAGACAACAGAGGCGACTGCAGTTTTTGGCAGCTTATGATTTTGGTATAGAGTATACTCCTAGGAAAGTAAATAAGGTGGCAGATGCTCTTAGTAGAAGACATCACAATGTGATGTTAGCTATGTTGGCAGAATTGAAGGATTTAGAAGCTTTGACTACTTGTAGTGTGTAATTAAGATCGACTGCTAGTTTTAGTCAGAATACTGTCATGTTGTCCTATTTAGAAGTCCGACCAGTATTGATCTAAAAGATAGCCTTTAAGGAGAAAGAGAATCAAGTATTAGCTGAGAAGATTTGAAGGCTTGAGGTTGGAACTGAGATCGATGATCTGAAAGATTTTTGTCTTGACCTGAGGAGATGGTTAAGAAAGAAGGGACGGTTGCGTGTCTCGAGTATTGAGGATTTAAGAAAAGATCTTGGAGAATGTCATCGGTCCAAGTTTATGATTCATCTTGAAGGGACCAAGATGTATCAAGATATGAAGAGGAGATTCTGTTGGGAAGGTATGAAGAGGGATGTTGGCTTGTGGGTTAGCAGTGTGCAAACTGTCAACAAGTGAATGCTGAATGTCAGAAGCTTAGTGGATTGCTTCAACCTTTAGATATTCTAGTTTTGAAATGGGTTTCAATATCCATGGATTTTATTGATTGGTTGCCAAGGTCAAATAGGGAAAATGAAAATATATGGATTATAATGGAAAGGTTGACCAAGAGTGCCCATTTCATCGTTGTTAAGTCAACCAGGATGACACCTATTTTAGCTAAGTTGTTCATAAAGGACATAGTTAGACAACATAGGACTCCTAGTAGCATAGTCAGTGACAAAGATGCTTCACTCGCTAGAAAATTATAAAAAAAGTCTATAAGATGCATTAGGCACTAAGCTCAAGATGAGTACTGCATATCATCCTCAGACGGATGGGCAGACAAAGAGAGTCAATAATGTACTCGAGGATTTATTGAGAGCTTGTGTATTGGACTTTGGTGGATCTTGGAAAGATCACCTACATTTGGTTGAGTTTTCGTATAATAATAGTTATCAAACTATTAATGGAATGGCGCCTTTTGAAGATTTATATGGAAGGTCATGCGAATCGCCAGCATGTTGGTTAGAGACTGGGGACAGGTTGGTCTTAGGTCCAGATTTGGTTAGAGTGGCGTTAGAGAAGATTGAGATGATCTAAGAAATGATGAAGGAAGCTTAGTCCAGACGAAAGATTTACGCGGATAAGAGATGCAAAGACCTAGTGTTTTAGCTGGAGATAAGGTTTTCATTAAAGTATCACCGATGAAGGGTGTGATATGATTTGGAAAGTCAGGAAAGCTGACATCGAGATATGTTGGTCCATTCCAGATTATAAAGAGAATTTGACAGCTTGCATACAGAGTAAAGTTGCAAAGTAGTATGGCAGGTGTCTGTAATGTATTTCATGTGTCTCATCTTCGCAAGTACGTGCATGATCCAAAGGCTATTATTCTTCTGATAGGGTTGGAAGATTTGGTACTAGGGATTAATTTGACTTCTGTTAGAAACCCAATTTGGGTGGTAATGAGAGATGAGAAAACATTGAAGAACAAGACCGTCAAGTTGGTAAAAATTCAATGGAGTGACAACGAGAAGGACTGTACTTCAGAGACAAAAGACATGATTCGAGATACTTATCCTAACCAACTTTGAGGGTATGTCCATATTAGATTTATTTAGATAGTTGCTAGTCAGGTAGGCTGTATGGTTGTTAGGAGTTGTTACAGATGATTGCTATGTTTAGTACTTAGTCCTTACCAAATTTCGAGGACGAAATTCTTTAAGGAGGAGAGCCTGTAACATCCCTAATTTTTAATAACATTATTTAGGAGATTTAATTAGATAAATTAAATAGAATAATGTAAATAACTAGAGTGATAAGGAGATTGAGATTGGAAAATAAATTAAATGGTTGTGCTTGATTATTTAAATGGGCATAAGAATGGCTTATATGCTATTTAATTTACATAAGGACTTGTTAGTAAGTAATTACCATAACCCTTATAACCCACGTTTTATTCTTTCTCGGATTCACTTTCTCATTTTTACAAAATGTAAACCTAAACCTAGAGGAGCCGACAATTACCAAAGGAATAGAGGAGAAAATTTTAATTAAAGCTAAGGAATTAAAGAAGGGGAATAAACCTTAATCTCAATCCAATCTCCTTATCCAAATCAAGGTGAATAATGATCTTAACCATCTCTATTTTGTTTTATAATCATTTGTTTTCTTATTTAAGTTTAAATCCATTTTATGATGATTTGGATGATGATATGCTTAGATTTATAGTATGTTTAATTTAAACAAAATTTGTTTAGATATGATTTTGCACGGTTATAAGCTTAAAACTGAACTTAATTGCTTTCTAATTCCATGAGCAAACTTTATGTCATGTAAATTTGATTTTGGAGAAGGGTTTCGGTTTTTGTAATTTTCCAAGCTATGGAAAATTTAATATGAATTTTCAAAGGAAAATGTGTATCATTGCGTTAAAATTTTATTTCGATTATTTCAGAAAGAATTTGGGTATGGAATTTTCATATGTTAGATAACATATTGAAAAGGAATTTCTATAATTTTTGGGGATTTTTCTTAAATGATTTACTATGGAAATTAATTTGTTTTACAAAAAAGGGTTTAATTGTATAATTGGTTTTATTTAATGGAAGGGCTTAGTTGTTAAAATTTCCCTTGATTTAGATCTGGAATTATGCAATAGTTATGTTTGTAAGGAATTTGAAAAGTTTTAAGGCAACCAATTAAAGGATTATAAATGGGCAGGTTGGTTATAAAGTACTTACTAAATAGCTTCAATTCAGCCTTTACTCAAAAAGCGGGTCCCGCCTATTTCAGATGTGCTTTCGACTCTGATGCCTCCGCTTCAACTAAGGTCGAAACCATTTAAGTCGAAACCAACTAGTGCCGAAACTAATACACATGGTATCAATCTGATTGGTACGTAGTGGATTGGAAAAAGGCAGAAGGCAAGGTGTTGAAACCAATACTTTCGATGGGGCCGAGACCTTTACTTGTTTAAAAGATGTGTGCCTACATTGTTTTTAGAAGGGTTCTTTTGACCAAGTCGATACCATGTTGCTTTCGATTTTAATTGCCGGCTTTTCTTTGTTTAAATAGAGCTTTCGAATGAGTTTCCTTAATTATAAAACAAATGCTTTCGAAATGAGTGGTTCCGACCTAGTTGAAACCCTGCTGCCATTATTTTACCTTCGAGTGTATTGAAGTCATTAATGCTTTCAAAGGGTAGGTATTTTTTACACATATACTAAGCTACTTCCCAAAAGATTTCGAAAGGAGTCAAGGGTTTCGATGCTAACCTTCGAGGTTTTACTTAAATGTTTTGAAGCTTTTGAAAGGATGGTTCCAAAGCCATCAAAAAATTTCCCAAACAATTTTCTAAGAAGATTAAAAGTTTCGAAAGAGATACTTTTGTATATATTCACTTTGACCCAAAATATTTTGAGTAAACCCAAAACTAACGAAAGAGGTACTTTCATTGGTTTCGAAGCTATGTTTCTAAGGACTATTAAGTAATGCTTTGATACTTTCGAAAGGTATATTTTGGTTTCAAAAGGGATGATCAAAGAGCTTTGAAAGGTATATATTTAGTATTTTGAAAAGAAGTTTTCTTTTTTTCGAAGGAGGTTATTCAGGGGTTCCAAAAGTAATGTTTTTTTAAGGTTTCAATAGCCTTAGTTTCTATAACAAATAACCCAATCTCATTTTAAAAGAAAACCATGGAAAAAATAAAGTGTTTTGAAATGGAGTTTTTGAAGAATTTTTCCTTGATCAATGAGTTAAAGGGATTAACTAGGATTTATGTAAAATAGTTTCAAGGATATTAAACCACAGGGGTTTGTATTATTTGTTTTCTTCTTCATATATGTATTTGAACATGTTCACATTGTAATAAATCCATATTGGTACCTTAGGGAATGGTAGAATAATCAGCTAAGTTAACCCAGTAGTGAATATAAATTAAGGGACTAAAATATTAATTAAAGGAATTGGTAGAGGCCAATAGGTTCGCAGTAAGCCCATGAAAACCATGTATAAAAAAGATATTGGCAAGGGTCAATAGTTTCATAGTAAGCGCATGAAAAGTATGTATAAACGAAGATGTCAGGAAGGTAGGTTCATAGTAAGCCCATGAAAACTATTATTTGATAGTGGTAGGGGCCAACAGGTTTGTAATTAGTCCATGAAAACAATATCTGGATTTAGATATTGACAGAAGTCAACAGGTTCTTAGTCAACCCATGAAAACTAGGATAAGATAAAAGATATTGGATATACCAATAAGTTTAGGGAAAACCCAAGAAGTTGTAAAGATACTGACAGGGTCCAATAGGTTCTTAGTGATCCCATGAAAACTATGAAACTGGCCAGGGAGTCCATAAACATTAAACAGGTTATTAGTAAGCCCATAAAAACTAATAGGTTAATAATGAGCCTAGAAAGTATAGATGAAATAGATAGTCAAAATTGAATGGGGATGGGTAATCCAGAATTGGTTTACTTGTTTTGCGTATCATCATATTATTTTGAGTTGTTTTAACCATTGTGGATGCAGGAGCATAATTTTTATAAAGGTTTTAGGATACTGGTAAAGGGAAAACCCGTTCCTTTAAGCGGCATGGTCTCACTAGATACCTATATGGTTTGAGATGGAAGATTATTATTCGTATCGGGCTTTATGTCTTACTCGAAGTTTATGTTTTTCCCTTAAACTCTTGGTTACTAAATTGGTTTTGAGTAGTTTGAGAGTTGAGGTTTTCAGGTATATATAAGCTTTTGGAGATGTGCACGAGGCATGTTAGCTATATGGAGTTCTCTTTTATTTTGATTTGGATGTGTTGTTGTTGTAAAGGCAAAGTTGTTTACTTTCCTATATATAATCTGATCATCCAAGGGGGCATCTTCATATGTCGCTCTTGGCGTATATTGTAATAAATATATTTCCTTTGAACGTAATTCTCGTATTGGGATTATGTAATGAATTTGAAGTGTTTTTAAATTGAATGTGGAACTTGTTTGGTGTTTCGAATTTTTTCATATTCTTATGTTTCTGTGTATCAATGTATCTAACATTACCGTATTTAGTCACCGAGGATTAATAACTATGGATGACTGCAGCTTCCGTAGCCGTCAGTTTCGGGCCTTCAAGTGAGGGATATTACAAGTTAGTATTAGACATATGTTTATGAAATTTTAAAGGAATTTAAAAAAGGTTTTCGAAAAATAATCCAGTGAATAAAAAGATAAGATTGATGTTTGGGTTAACATTATAGTAGCATACTTGTACTGATATATATATATATATATATATATATATATATATATAAGTACGTACTCCCCTCTCTCTTAGACCGTTCTTCTATATCTTCCTAAGGCTTGTATGTAGATTTATGAGAAAGAAGATATGGAAGCAGGAAACGGAAGAGGAAATCTCGGTAGACGAAGCGCCATAACCAATGGAAATGTTCAGCCTAATACCAGAAGGAACCAAGGTCGACATGCTAATGCTAGCCAAAACGTTGATGCCAATATGGGTGTCGAAAATCTACCGGTGGATATGGGAGCGATGTATCATTTCTTCGTCAATATGATGCAAGCATGAGTTGCTGCCAGAGTTGTTGGAAATGTTGGAGAAGCTAATCCTGTGGCTCCTGTTCGGAATAATTATGCTAAGCTGAGCAAAGATTATAACAGTCTTGGTGGAAAGCCATTTATGAGGATGGAGAATTCCATTGAAGTAGAGAATTGCTTGTTGCATTGTGAGAGAATATTTGCTGATTTGGGTTTAGATGATGAGGAGAAGAGAAGGTTAACCTCTAGATAGTTGCAAGAGTCAGCACTTCGTTGGTGGAATAGTGTTACTATTGGAGTTTCGAAGGAGGAATTGACTTGGGATAATTTTAGAAGGAGATCTGAACAGAGGTTTATGTCTGTTGTTGCTAAATCAGCACTGCCGATGTAGTTTTTGGATCTGGAGCAGGAAGAGATGTCGGTTGTTGAGTATGCTGCTAGGTTTGATGATTTGTCCCGTTATGGATATAATACTGTAGACACCGTCATCAGGAGGAATGAGAGGTTCATTAGGGAACTGAGGCCCGGGATTGCTAGAGCAACCCTTCCACATCTTCGTGATCCTAGTAATGTAGTGGTGGAGATGGAAATTCGCAATGAGGAGATGCTTGCTATATGTGCTAGAGAGAAGCCAGTTGAAATCTAGAGTTCTCAGGGAAAGAAAAGAAAATTCTTTAAGTAGAAGGGAGCCTAAAAGGAAGAGGCTGCCAAGAAGGCAAGAGCTGACTCAGTTTGCTTTATGTGTGATAAGAAGGGTCATTATGCAAATGAGTGCCAATCGGGCTAGGGGAAGACGACTACAGATAAGAAGAATGTGAAGTGCTTCAACCGCGATTTAGTTGGGCATTATGAGAATCAGTTTCTAGAGCCAGTCAGGGCAGACAAGGGAGTTTTTTGCTATTGGATCAGCTAGGCCAACTGCAGCTGTAAAAGAGAAGACTGTGATGGAAGGTAGGATTTCGATTTAGAGTATGCCAGTTAGGATACACCTTGATACTGGTGCATCACATTCATTTATATCCCAGTGTTTGGATGATAGGTTATGCTTAGAACCCACATACCTTGTAGCTTCCTTAAGGGTTGCAAATCTAATAGGATGGTATGCAACTTTGGGTATGAGATGTCACGGGTTAGAACTTCATTTGTTAGGTCATAAGTTTGCGCGCAGTTTATATCTTTTCGATTTCATGGATTTTGGAATCATTTTGGGCATGGATTGGTTGGTTAAGTGTGAGGCTAAGATATTTCACCAAGACGAGTAGATATATCACTAAGACACCCTGATAGTCATAATCGAATCATATTCTCAGTGGAAAATTCGGACTAGAGTAGTTGTGCTTTGTTAAGTGCAATGGAAGTGGGAGAAGAGCTAAGTCACGTTCGAGTAGTAAGAGAGTTTGCAGCTGTCTTTGAGCCGATCACAGGACTACCATTGAAACGAGCTATTGAGTTTCGAATAGATCTTGTGCCAGGAGCTGAACCTGGTAATAGACCACCTAGCAGAATGATACCGATTGAAATGAAAGAATTGAAGGTGCAGCCAGTGGATCTAGAAGGAAGGAAGTTTATTTGACCAAGCAGTTCGCCTTGGGGAGCAGTTGCGGTATTGATAAAGAAACCAAATGGGTCGTTGAGGATGTGTATCGACTATCGTAAGTTGAATGAGAGGACGATCAAGAATATGTATCCTTTGCCGAGAATAGATGATCTATTTGATCAGTTGTGTGGAGCCAGAATGTTTTCCTAGTTGGATTTGGCAACGGGTTTCCATCAGTTAAGAGTGCTAGATGACAATATTCCTTTTACAGCATTTCGGACCAGGTATGGTTCGTATGAGTGGTTAGTAATGCCATTCGGGTTAATGAATACGCCTGTTTTCTTCGTAGATTTGATGAACCGAGTTTTCCAAGAGTACTTGGATAGGTTTGTACTGGTATTCATAGATGACCTTTGGTATGCTCTAAGTATGAAAGAGAGCATGAAGATCATCTTAGAGTTGTGCTTGTGGTGCTGAGGTGGCATCCGTTAAAAGTGAAGTTTTCTAAGTGTCAATTTTGAAAGAAAGCGGTTAAGTTTCTTGGTCACGTGTTCAGGGAAAGGTTTATCAGTCGATCCAGATAAGATCGAAGCTGTTAATAATTGGAAGAGACCAGAGACATTGACTGAGATTATAAGTTTTGTTGGACTTACTGGCTATTACCGCAGATTCATCAAGGATTCTCGCCGATGGCAGCGCCTTTGACTAAGCTAACCAGGAAGGAGGTGAAGTTTGTCTGGTTCGACAAATGCGAGGAAGCATTCCTTAAGTTAAAGCATTTGTTGACCAATGCACCTATGTTAGTAGTTCCAGATGGAAACCAAGGATTGGTGGTGTATACCAATGCGTGTGGGATTAGATTAGGAGCTGTGTTAATGTAAAAGGATAAAATGATTGCCCGTGCTACATGATAGCTTAGACCGCATGAAGTGAGATATCCTACACATGATTTGAAGTTGGCTGCAGTGATCTTCGCATTGAAGATTTGGAGGCATTATCTTTTATAGGAGAGATTTGAGCTATACATGGATCATACGTCTTTAAGATACTTATTCTCTCAAAAGGAGCTGAATATGAGTCAACAGAGGTGGCTGGAGTTTTTGGCAGTTCATGATTTTGGTATAGAGTATACTTCTGCGAAAGGACATGAGGTGGCGGGTGCTCTCAGCAGAAGACATCAGAATGTGATGTTAGCTAAGCTGGCAGAATGGAAGGATTTAGAAGCTTTGACTGCTTGTAGTGTGCGGTTAAGATCGACTGCTAGTTCTGGTCAAAATACTGCCATGTTGTCCTGTTTAAAAGTCCAACTGGTATTGATCGAAAGGATAGCCTCTAATCAGAAAGAGGATCCAGTATTAGCTAAGAGGATTAGATGTCTTGATTGGGAGAGTTGTCGTTTGTGCCGACGCCATTCATCGCCATTTTGAGTGTGGAGTCTAGGCAATGTTGGAGGGAACTAGAGAGTTTCGTAGGTGGCCCTCCTTTTAGCGCCTAAATGTTGACTAAAAATTCTGTCAAGAAGACAGAATGACCGGTCAACCTCGAAAATTGTAAGAGAGTGAGGTTTTAGTGAAGTTAGCCTTGCGGTATATGATCGTGAGATAATAAGGGAATGCTAGTAATAAAGAGAGGTAGATTTTAGAGTGGTTCGGCCAAAATGAATGCCCATGTCCACTGTATATACCATTCTCACTATACACACACACACACACAATGGATACATGGAGATGATGGATAATACTAGAAGATGGTAAGAGTATGGTTGTAAGTGTTATTCTTCTCAGTTTTATGAATCTGATCCCTTGCCTGGTGAAGTGCTTGGGGTATTTATATGAGTAAGCATCCTTTGATATGTCATTGAGATTGCCTAAGGATATTCATGGTCCGTATGGCAGATTGGACCATAGGATGGTCCGGACCGTGGGATGGTTGACAGCTAGAGGGTTGGTGGCGAAACATGCAGGTATAGGGACAAACTGCCTTTTCGTACTCTGATTTCTTCCTTTGCAGGGTGTCGGGCGGCGTAACTCGGAGTTTGTTGCTGCTTTCCACGTTGGATGGTAGCAGGTGGCAGGGGCACTGTATTAGCGCTTTTCTAGCGTGGCAGGACTTTAGTATGTATGCATTTTTTTGCCAGTCTGACTATCCTATCTCCTTAAATCCACTTCCGATGGTTTTCTGTTCTTATTTGAGAGAAACCTAGGCATATAATCGGCCAACCCTTAGGTCGGATGGTGCCAAGGGAGCTTGGATTAGCTTGGCTGATGCGCTCGTCTCTCTATGGGCGGCCATTAAATTTTTGAGAATATTTTGAGAAACATGTACTTTGAATTCATTCAGGATTTGTGTATCATGCCATATGACAGAGTAAATACTCTTAGTGACTTATTGACATTGAGGAAATTCTTTTCTCAACATCGATAAGAAAATCATAGTTTCTCTTTAATGTGTGAGATGTGTTATTAGACATTCTAATTAGTTGTGTTAGTTTAGGCTTGGTTAATTTCATTTCATCTATTGTAATTAGCTTTGCCTTTAGATCGTTTCCAAATCCATTTTACTATCAGTAAATTCTAAAAAAAAATCCTTCATCGGGAAGTTGGCATTGCTCTAAGCAACAATATTTCTCCATGCAACGGAATATGTACTAATAAACATTCTAATGAGGTACCATTATGTAGTATAAAACTGATTTAATTTTAGTTCATGAAACTTATGCTCATCGCATAAATTTGTTAATCAATATTGATCGGCCCTAAACTCATTTGGGTTGGTCCACATAAGATCCCTTACGAATAAGTATTACGTGCAATCTCTCAACTAACACAACCTGTCGACTCCTTAACCCATGATATATAGGTTTTTTTATAACTCTTATCTTATATGATCTGGTAAAAAATTTTTCTAGATAAATTAATTTTAACAATATGCATCTACTCTTAAGTGCATGATCTAATAGAAAGAAGTTAACTCAACTTCACTCACCATCAATCATTCTTTGTCCAACAAAGTCTGATTGCCCTTGTCGATACATCATTTTGTATCATCAGAGAGAATGATCTTTTGAGACATAACTTTATTCATTTTTGGTACATATTAAACTCTTTCCAATATATATATGCTTATTCAATCAAACCAAACTATTTTATACCCTTTGCATGTTATGTTTTCTACTTCTGTTCTATATTCAATCGAATTATCATAATTACATTGCTTTTATATCAAATACACATGTTCATTTCTATAATAGTTCATTTGTGAGTTAAACGAAGTAGGTGGATCCATTTTTGGATCATTAGATTTTCGACTACCTATATTTTTATGATCAATCCGAAGAGTTCACCAACTCTTTTGTTGCTCTAACTGAATGGGTGTTTTTCCTTTAATCTTATGAAATATAATTCATTAGTATTATATAATTAGTTGCCTTATGATTGAAATAATTATTCTTTAAAGATATGGCTTAGACAATAGTCCCAAAATCAATTGTTAAATTATAGATACTTTTGTGTTATATAGCTAATGCAATAAGTACCGTTATTCTAGTAGATTTATTTCATAACGAATATTCAAAACAATAAAACTACATTTATTTTTAGTAAATACTAAAAAATAATTATTATTTCGTAAATAACATTTGGTAGATTTATTAAAACATTTTTTGTATCCCGATGCATCCACTATTAAGTACTATATGACATGCGCCCACTATTCCGCCATTGTTATAGTAACATGTGAAATATAAAGCTCCATTTAACTACTTATTATATGGTATTTATTTCTTTTACTGTAACCAGTTTACCATCATCAGTTTTCGATTAAATATCTTAAACACATAGAAATAACATTTATATAGATAACAATATTCTATATCGTAACATAATTGGAATAGAAATCGCATTTCGCATTCCATATTAAATACCTTTTAGTATTTTACACAATTCTCAGTTCAATGTCCCTTTATTAAGAAAAGGTGACCATTCGCGCTCTTCATCCCAATTGTGTCTAAGTTACATCCACTTTTATAAATTCGCTCTCCTTTCCAAAACGGTTGATTCATTCAGAAGAGATCCTTACTGTAATCAATCATATTGAATACATGATTTTTTATTTTCTTATTTCCAGCAAACTAATTTTTTGATGGTTTGTACATTACACACCATGACTGCTCACCATATTACATTTATATGTAATCAAATCCAGATCAAATATCTATATTCCTATAACGCTATTAGATTATATCACTTATAAAAGACAATACATAGTCTTACACAAATAAACAATTAAGCATCTGAAGCATGATGTTTTAGTGGTTGTATAAATTGACTCTTGCATTTACCTTGAAGTGGCAACATGTCAAAATATTTATTGGTAAGTATATTTATATTTCTATGTCAATCTTAATTCAGTTCATTTGCATATTTTATTCGATAAATAATTTATCAATTATATTATTACACAGATTTATCGAAGTAGATTATTTTAACTTGTATAGCATATATGCTTAAAATATTGGAACGGTTTAAATGCATTCATTTCATTTTTCTAGTAAGACTCCCACTAGATTTTTATGTTTCTCAAAACCTTAAGAAAAATATAGAAATCTTTTGGTTTTCGTAGTAGATGTTAGGACTCTCTTACCCTAACCTATGGTCATTATCCTAATCTCATCTTGACCTTGTGAAAACTCAACAAATCGGAAGTGATTACTCATTCGTACCTACCATTTCGTGACGACCTAAGTATAATGCACGTACATAAAGGTAATTAAACAAATATGTGTATGTACTTGGCCTCATCTAGTCAAGTGAATATTACAGCACATAAAATTTCTAGCTTGAGGAAACTGAACAACTAAAGAGCATGATAGGAATCAATATATTAATGGTAAATGATATCTAATATATTAAGGATTCATAATATTTAATATGTATTATTCGAGGGGTATCAATTTAGGGAATAATGTATATCTTATGAAATACTCTCGTGATTAAAGTGTCAGATGTATCTGAAATCACGGTATATGTTGTAACGACCCACCATTTCTTACCATTCAAATCGATAATAATCCATACATGTCAGACTTGAATGATGTGAAATAACAGATTGTAAATAAACTTGGAGCAAATAAAATCAAATACACAAAATCATAGACACGGAACAAACAGAATAACTCGCAGCGGAATATAAAAATACATAGTAGTTCATGAAGCTACTACGGCAGAGTCTTAAACCAAATACATAATAAAGTCTGAAAACAACATAATAGAAATCCCAAATATATAGAAGTTCACTAATACATGAGATAAACTAGAATAGCTGAAACAGAAGTAGATATAAGTGTAGATAAGCAGAAACTCCAGCAAAGACCAGCTTAAGAAAGGGAATCCAAAGCTGTGAATGCTCAGGCTGACCCGAGCGTAAAGTAAAACACAAAACACTCGAGTAAGGACAATATATACTTATATAATGTAAACTAACTTAAGTGAACTGTAATAAAGAACAAGTAACTTAAAGGATGCCTGGGACCGTCCATCCTCTAAGGATCCGTCAAACTATTTACTATATAGTAATATTGCGCTAATATAATAATGTCTACAGTAAAATAAACATACTTTTAAATAGCGTTCCGGGCTACCCATATCACCCTTCACACATAATAGTCCCAGTTGTCCATCCAGTATCAGTATATCTCTAGATCGGGTGACTACCCTAAATACTCCATGGGCTACGGGGGAAAAACAAACTCATAGTAAAGGCTCGGTATGCTAGGTGACACGGCACAAGCGGCAATGACAGGGTAGATATACCAATTACGCACACGGGCTGGTGGTAACGCAGCAGCCACATACGCCCACCCTGAACAACACTTCAAAATCAAGGGTGCACCCAATCGATCACAACAGTAATAGAATGGTATCGAAGAAGTGTGTCCACCCAGAGATGCTACCTCCTTTGGACCGAGATCGCTCCTGTTTTAGCCACCTTAAGCTAACTAACGGGAGTTAGGTCCACGTAAAGTACCTTAGGAACGTCGTCACCATCCTACTTCATTATGGAATCTCCACCGCGTACACAGTTGTTAAAGTGGTTTTCGGTATCGACAGAGAACATGTCCATATCCGATCCCGGTCTCTTTAACAACCAATCGTTATTATAACCCGTAGTTATAATTTTTAAAATGGTATTTATATCTCAAAAATCAAATATCATTTAACAATTAAAAATCATTTCAAAATATCAAACTTACCTTTTCATTTCAAAACCATATTCATTTTTATTCAATTTAAAATACCATTTCAATTCACATTTCAAAACAATTTATATGTCAAATTTAATTACTTCATTTAAATTATTAAAAATGAAGTTATTACATTTAATAATTAAATTATTAAATTTCCAAAATTTTAAACTTTTCAAAGTTCATTTATTCACTTAATTTTATCAAAATAGTGAAAATTCACTTTTCGCAGCATTTAGAAAACGCTACGGAAAGTTATATTCAAAACAGTTCAATTTAACAAAAGACGGCATTTAAAAATGCTGTAATTAGGTTACATTAGTTTTTAAAGAAAACTTAGTTAAATTCAACAATTATAGAATTTACAAAATGCTATAATAACCTTAAATCTTATTTAGCTTTTTAGTCCATTATCATCAACTACAGCATTGACAAATGTTGTAATATCATTTACATTAAAATTATTAGCATTTCAAAAAAGCAATTAATTAACTTCAAATGTTCAATATACTTTCACAAACAATTATATTTTATTTAGATCATTTTTAACTTATAAAATCATACATTTTCACATTTATAATCATCATTTAATTTTCCTTAAATTCATGATTTTTAAAAGGTTAAATTTCCATTCAAAATCCATGTTTAATAATAATTCACTTATTAAATTCCAACATTCAAATTTTTAATTCATTAAATTAAAATTTCAACTTAACACTTTAGTTTAAAATTTTAAATATAACATAATTTCATTTTTATTTATTTGACTTAAAATTCACTTTTAAGCCAAATTCACAAATTTCCAATTTTAGTTTTATTTCAAATTTCAACTTAATATTCATTCATTTCACCTTTTAACCTTATTCAGAAATCATTAATATATTATAAAATCATTTCAAATTCATTTAAATTCTAAATATCATAAATTTATCATGTTTTAATATTTAATTTAATTTCCAATTATAATTAAATCAAAATTTCCAAAAATACTTACATTCAAAAATTTCTAACATTTCATTAATTTATTCCGCTTATAAATATTCAGAAAATCAATAATATTTTACAAAAATCATTTTTAATTAAGTTTAAATCAAAATATCATAATATTTACATTTTTAAAATATTTTAAAACTTTTAGAAAAACATATTTTAAATACGGGCATGTATATAATTTTCCACGCTAGGTAAAGTGATACGGGTAATATATCATTTCATCCTGTAATTTACAAAGAAAACTCGGGTTTTATCATTTCAAACCTGTAGTCCCAAGTAAATGAAATAAATTGAAAACCGCTCAGGCCTATCGTTTCAGCTCATAACGATTTTCCCTTATTCTAAAGTCCGTTCGGGTATGTATTATTTCGACCCATGATGATTCTAATCTAAAGGGAACTTGCAGTGTGATAAACTAATAAAAATAACAGAACAGCATAATATAACAGTAACATATGATACAATAGGTGTTTAAGCATGGGTGAACATCATATAATCATAATATAATAGGTGTAACATGGCTATGCATTTTACAGATTCAAAAGGGGTCAATTTACCAGTTATATATGTATATATTGTCAGGTGAGAATAACTCACTGCTTTGAGCTGGAGACACAACGACGAATGCACAAATGAGATCCAAACAAGCACGATAACAAGACATGGAGATGAGTGGAAGAACCAAAGTATCAATTCCCTTGAATACAAGTCAAACAAAACAATAGAATATACATAAGTTTTCAAATTCAAATACGATAAACTGAGCTATAATTGACTGCACAAATCAAAGCAGAAATGCTTTGCACTTGCTTCCAGTATATATTAGGCTCGTCCATAAGGGTAGTACAGGGCTAAAGAAAGGTTTTTGGGTCAGGTTTGGGCTGCTAAGGGTCGGCCTAACATGGTTTGAAGGTGATACAAAGTGGTGGTGATGGAAACTACACTAACAAGGCAACATACATGGATTCAAGGCCAAACTAAGCTCGGCCAAGGCCACTAGGGTCACGGACTTCACTGTAGCAGCTAAGAGGATGATGTGACAGAGTGTCCAGGTAGTTCTGGAGGTGGTGGAGGAGGTGTTGGTGGCGGCCATGGGGTGTGGAAGTGGATGTATGCATGGTAGTGCTCGGCTATGCAAAATGATGGAGTTTTTGTTGGATTTTGGTGATGTATCAATCCACTTTGAGGCACGGCTTGGGGTTTGGCCAGAGAGGAGGTGGTGATGATGGTGTTCTAGGTGATGGTGGAGGCGGTAGGGCATGGTGATGGAGGTGGTCGAACCAATGATGAAGGAGATCAAGTGCAAATCATTATCAAGGAAGAATAAAAGTAAAACAAAAGAAAAGAAAAGGAAATTTACCCAAACTTTTCTCAAGGCTATGGACGAATTTTTTTCAGGAGATGTGAAAAATGAATGTACATGAATAATAAAGAAAGTATGTAGCTGAAAGGATTGAGAAGTAATGGCAATATGAATGAAAAGTTAGGTTACATTTGAAAAGGTGGAAGATAAAGAGCCATAGGAAAATCAAAAGTAATAACCTTTCAAATTTCCTTTAATATTATTTATATAAGTTTAAATTACTGAAAATAATAATAATTTCAGTTTAATTTCGAAAATGCAACAAAAATATAAAGTATAAATAAATAATTTATAATTATATAAGATAAAAGTAAGAAAATAGCTTAGAAATTGAAAACTAGTCTAGAAAATTTGAAAATAAACAGAATAAATTTTTGAAAATTTATATGGACTTGGAAAATATTTATAAATAAAGATAATAACATAAAATAAAAATTAATTCACAAAATAAATAATTATAATTTAATTAAATATAATTTAAATGAAGAAAATAGCAGAAAATTAGGAAATAGCCTTTAAAAATAGGAAATAATTATAGTAAATTTTCGAAAAATTCTATTATCATTTTAAAAATATTTAGAGATGATATCTCACAAATAAAACAAATTTAAAATGAAATAGAGTCAAATTTAAATTTAAATTCAAAATCTAGGGTTTTTTTTAAAAACCCTACTCTGGAGAGCAGAGCTAGGGGATATAGCTGTCCGCCACACTGACCCCCCTTTTTAGCCAGCCAGCCAAGAGCATTAATCCTCTACCTCGTTTCGGCTTTGTTGAGGATAGACCGCTCAAGGCCTTAAGGGAAACAAATCTAGGGTTTTTACATATGTATTATAATATGTATGTATTTTTCCTTTAAACTATTTGGGTTTCTCTCCACTTCCACTTAATTTTATACATATATAGTTACACAAGTATTAACTTGTTTATAACTTTTATAATTTAATTTACTTATATCATATATATTAGGGGTGGGCATTTAACTTATTTAAGAGACTTAACCGTCTTAACCAATGAAAACTGAACCAACTTAACCGCCAGAACCGGTTAACCGCATAATCGGCTAATGACCGACCTTAACCAATTGACTTCGAGTTAGTTAACGGTTAATGATTTTTATTCGTTCGGTTAACCATTAACCAACTTAGCAGATTATTATCATTTTGTAAGTATAAATTCTAATTAGTCATAGTTACTTTTTTTTAAAGTTGCTGCTAAGCAATTGTTCACAGTCGCAAATTATTTGATTTCGGTTACTACTGCCAGTTCTAATAGCCTTGATTTGAGATGATTATTACTTTGTCAGTTTAATTTTTGTGATAGCTATTGAACACTGCACAGTTAGTTAGTGAGATATTTTAGTCAAAATGTTTACTTACATTAAATGATAGATTAATAACTTAATTTTATAAAAATATGTATACTGAGTTACTGACATTTCATTTAGGATGTATAAACAAATAATAAATACGTATTCATTTGAATATGCATGTTGGTTGCTAGTTTAAATTTGTATACTGATATTTAATTTAGGATATGTATACTGACATTTTCATTAGAAATAATAAGTAGATATTGACTTTCAATATGAATGTTGTAGTGTATACTGCATAGTTAATTATTATTAATGTACACAACTTCTCTATTTGATATAATTCTACATAAAAATCAATGGTTGGTTTGGTTTCTTTAGTTATGTATACCGTAAAGTTAATTGTTAATCTTGTATGTTTTGGGAGTCGAGAACTTGAGTTTGCAAACTTGATATTATACCCTTTAGTTTGCGTTAAAATTGTATAAATTTGGGTAGAAAACAGGATATTGAATTGATGTTATATCCTTGGCTTTGGTTCATTCAATTTGCACATATCAGCTATTCAATTTTTTTTTTGAAAACCCTGGAGAACCCGGCGGGCCGGTAAACTCCTGAGGATGGTATGGTAATGACGTCCGCTGATCCAAGCCCACATACCCCTGGGTAAATTTATATAGGATAGGGAAGCGCATGGTAGGAATCGAACCTGGGTCTTTTTACCAGAACCCAAGTCTCCTTTCCACTGCGCCGCACCCATGGACAGCTATTCAAGTTGTATATATATCCTTCATTCTAGTTATACAATAAAAGAGTATAAGCAATTAATATGTGAACCTCAGCATTACATTACAATACAGAGCTCATTTTGTATTCACTTATATATTGACTGGTGTATAGTAATATTTTCATTTGCAAATCGTTGTATTTAATGCAAGATGTAAGCTCACTAGATATTGGAGTCAAAGTTAGTAGTCTGGAAACTCAGTATGCATGCACCTTTAATTTAGAATAGGGAAAAATAATAATGCGTGCACAACTATCTTAGGTTAGAATACATAATAGACCCATGGTTTTTCACAACATGTTCATTTTATCAATTATAGTTCTTTTGTGTTAGAACTTGCCAACTTCATTTGCTTATCTTTATTTACATGATAAATTTTCTGCAACGGTGAAACTGTCAGAAGGATGGATCGGTTTGGATTTGGAGAATGGTTGATGCTCGCGGTTTTAGTTTTTCACTAATGTGTTGTTCACCTCACTTGTTATGCACTTGTATTTGCTTGGCAAATGAACTGTGTAACCTGTTTATTTTGACGAGCATTACGGCACGCGCTTCATGCATGATGAAGACATCTGAATTGTTTTTTTTACAAATTGTATTATTTAATACGTTTAAAAGAAAATGATTTTCACAAATATGTAGCCATATTTTTGTGTTCAATAATACGTAGTTAATTTGAATTTTTATTTGTAAGTTGTAATGTCCAATTTTCTATCGGTTTAAATTTTTAATTATTTTATTAATTAATAAAAAATGAATTTGTAAAGTGGTTTGTTTGTTAGATCCCATCTTTAAGTAATACTAGTGTGTAACCCGTGCATTACACACGATAATGTTGTTAAAAAATAATGTTTAAAATTAATTATTGTTGAAAATTTAACCTTTTTCATGCAGTGTCTAATAAATTTATTGAAATAAAGGAATTTATAATTTAAAATGACATGCAACGCTCGGCTATAAGGTAGATGTCGCTAACCACATATTCATGTCGCAATTATTATCCTAACTCGATAATAGCAAACATAATATACATAAATATGTGTGTATGTATGTATATAGTTTGCTACTATATATGTAAATAGTTGATGCTATGTGATATGCGTATTTTTCATATATATAGATGGAAACTTTTTATTCAATTTTTCTTAATATGAATATTATATATATATATATATATATATATATATATGAGGATTTATAACGAAATAATGAATGTTACAGAATTAAATATATTTAAATATTTTAAATCAATAATCAACTTAACTAATTAAATATACGGAGCTTCATGTTAGAAAGTAGGGAAAAATAAGAAGAACTTTGTATGTAATTGTGATTGAGAAAAACATCTTACAATCAACTTATCTGCACATGAACTTTATTTATTATCTGAGATTTCAATTAGTAAAGTTTTTTAACTTTGTAGGAGTGTCATGTTTAAAACTTTAATATTTGCAAAAAGAAATAGTACTAATGATAATAATAATTCTATAGCGCTAATTTGAGTTATACGTTGGATAAGTTTTAATATCGTGTTAAAATCTGACTGTCTTCATAACCTAATTTTTATTAAAGTAATCATGCTTCCACACCCATGTTGTGAAATATAAATTTATCCTTCAAAAGTTGTAAAAGCAAAATTTTGTAATGCAATATAAGATATTTTTTTAGATGAATGAATTATAAACTAAAATATATACTATTGTTTATGTTTACATTTTGCGATTCATATATCATTATATACGAATGAAAATAATAATTTTATCTTTGCTTATATATATATATATGAATGTTGTATACACACTTAATTGGTACATTTTAAGATTTATTAGATGAGTTAAAAAATATTAGTCAATTGAATTTATTTGAATGATTTAAAATAAATATCACATAATTAGTCAAATACATGGATATGTGTACAAAATTTTAGGAGAGAATTGAGAAGGGTTTGTAAGTAATCATGGAAGTTTAAAATATAGGCGTTTAAAGCTAAAAATATAATTTTTCACTTTAATGCATGATGAGCTTATTGATATAAATCAATTATAAAATAAATTAGTTATTATTGTTGGTGTATATAATTTATGCAATGTGATTTAAATATCATTTTATGCAAATGAAAATTTTGTTTTATCAATTTGTTGATGTTGGTATGGTATACTATTGAAATTGTTCATATTTTATGATTTACATGACGTATCGAGTATTCATTAGCTGAGTTTATTAAATTGTTTAAAATTTTAATTATGTAATTAATTTAAATGTATGTACTTAAATGTAAAATATCAAAAGAGAATTAAGAAGGCATTTGTCAATAATTATAAAAAAATTTAAAAGTATGTATTTGATTATAATTTAGCATGAGAATTTATTAGAATAAAAAGGATAATTTAAAAGTTTAAAAGTAAAATATCTAGAGAGAGAATTAAGGAGAGCAGAGAAAGCTCCTACAATTAATAAGAGAGCTTGAATTTCTTCTGCTTTACTATTATTTAATAGATTAAGACTTGGTATATATTTGTAGAGGAAAGTTTGAGTTTGTAAAGGAAGGTTAGTTGTCAGGTCTTTTCTTAAGTGATGTTAAATCTTAATGATAATATATGTAGAGAGTCATTTTTGGTATTTTATGTTGGCACTAAAAGATTGCGGCAGCAAATATATTACAGTTATTAATAAAAAAATACATACAAGTGTATCCTTGGAACTTCGGGGTCGGGCCAAAAAATTGTGTTTCTATTCCAACTATTAATAAATATTTTACGATGTGTGATTGTGTTGAATGTGACATGTGCAGTTTTCATCACATTGATTCTGTTGAATGTAAATGTATGTGTTCACTTGTATTTGCTAGGCAAGTGATCCATTTGTAATGTATTGTAATATTTGTAGTGTTTCATGTTTGTAACACTTGGACTTGAAATATTTCTCTAATCTGAGCTAGTGAGTTATGTAACTTGTTGTAATGGTTCATGTTTGTAAATCTAAGGAAAAAAACAATTTAGTTAACCATTAATGTGTAAATGGTTAACCAATACAATTTGAATGGTCGGTTAACTAACTAAAACCTAAGTCTAACCGCGATTAAAAAATACCGATTCGGTCGGTGCTACCTGACTAGCATTAACTGACCATTGGTTAATTGAACAATCTATGATTTTCATTTAACCTTAGAAATTAACCGATTGGGTCACTTAATTGACCATGTCCACCCTTAGTATATACATGTATCTTATTAATTAAATTTTATGTAATTAATTTTAACTCTTATTAATTAAATCATTTTAAATTATTTAATTTATTTTATATTACCTATCTCAGATTATTTAAGATAGTTAATCAACTATAACATTTATAGTTTGTTTATGTGTACATATCAAAATACGCACACACATTTTATTAATTAAGTTTAAATTAATTTTAATTAACAAATTTTATTTAATTAAATATTTTATTTTATTTGAAATTTAATCTAATTATCATAACAATTCAAAGGTAAATAAATGATTACAACAATTATAGCTATTCACATATATCAATATATACGTTTTAATCAATTAACTTTTAGTTATTATTATTTTTACTTCAATCATGTCAATTAAATTTTAAATTTCAAATTTTCATAATTAATACTTTAAATTGTTCATAACATTTTTGGAAAATTTCAATGCATTTTATAACTTAATAAAATTTCCCTTTTATACTTTAAACTTAACTTTTAAATTCAAATTATCATTTAAATTTTCAAAAAAAAAATTAAAAATATCCCAATACCCAAAATCAATTCAGGCCTTCATATTATGGATAACCTTTGGGCTTACTTTGTGCTCTAAGTCAGCACAATAGCTAGGTAGGGCATAATACTTGCTATCCAATCCTAACCTTAGACACTACCTTTCTTGACACCCTACTAAATGGGTAGGCTTTAATTAGTTTGCCCTAACATTGCTAATTTAAACTGCATAAACCGTTAGGCTCTAATACAATTGAAGGATCCAGGTCGATCGGAAGGGGTGAAATATGTAGATTTAAAAAAAATCTTATTTTAGGTATGTTGGGCCATTGAAGTCTAAAATGGATTTTAAATCCAATCTAAAATATTTTAAACAAAATATTTATTTAATTTGTTTAAATGATTTGAATTTTGATTTAAAGTTCATGAGTGTACCAAATATACCCATGAGTTGTAAAGTGTAAATGCAAAATATATGCAGTGTACATGGCTAATGTGATCAAATATAGGTGCTGAGATTTACACCACAACGGACCCATTTATCCCTATATATATGCCTTTCTTTTATGTAGAATTTATTTTAAAAATACATATATAATTAAGGAAAGGTTTTATTAAATTGTATAGTTTTACATCAAAAATCATTTAATATTTCCATACATAAATAATTATAAACTATGTTTTAGTATTTAAAAAACATATGCATGTAAAGATTGCAGCATATTATTTACATATATAAGTTTAACGTTAAACAAATTTAAATCCAACTTTCAACTTAGGAAGGAATCAAATGGTTTAAGATTTTGCATAAAATTCCACTTATGGATTTTCAAATTGAAATAATTTTTACATTTATGTACATAATAACTAAACAAAATATATTCAAACAACAACCATGTAACAGATATATTCATATTAATGGCAAGTTTAATTAATCCAAGTTTTTTTCAGTTAAAAATTATTTTTATTAAAATATAATAAAAATTAATCAAATATTTTTCCAATAAAAAAAGTTTAAATAACCTTCTTAACATATACACATATAATTAAAAAGTATTCAATCAAAAAAATTGATTCCGAAACAATAATAAAATAGATCAAATGACTTAGGCACATATAAATTCATTATAAAAGATTCAAAACCAAATTATAAAAATAATATGAACAAATAATTATACCAGACGAAGGATCAAAACTGTATATTAACATAATGATCATTTAGTTAATTGAAGGATAGAAAAAAAGGGATTCAAATTAAATTGACGTGACATAATTGAGGTATCGAAAAATGAGATTTGAATTATATTACAAGACGAATATAAAAAACGTATGATATGTTCAATGTAAAGAATTAAAACCATAAGAACATGATTAACATATGAATAAATGAAATTGAAAGTCACCTTAGGATGTTACCAAAAAGTTGCACCTTGAATGATGGACAAAGTTTCTAGATTTGATTAAATCAACCCCTAGATTTTGCAAGGATCTATAGGCAAACACCACCTTGAATATTATTGATTTTATTTGAATTTATTATTCGAAAGTTTTTATAAGAAGGCTATGGAAATTTCAGCCTAAAGAGAGGAAGAGAGTGGAAAAAATTGTTAGGAAGAATTGTAGAATGAATGAAAGGGAATTTGCTTTACAGAAAATATTGAAACCTTTCAAAACCCTCCTTTAAAACCTTATGTATTTAATTACTCATTAAATCTCATCACATCCTCCCTCTTCATATTTGCAGCCGCAAATAAAACGAAAAGAAAAAGGAAAAAGTCATTTCATAAATGTGTTTTAAGTGAGTCGTAAAGAAGATTAAATGATAGAAGTTTATTTCCTTCTTTAATCACTCTTTTGGATTTTCAAATCACATTTGATACCTCTTCCCTCCTTCCCTCTTTGGCTGGCGAATTAAAAGGCAACATTGGCCTTTAAAATTTCACAAAACCAATTAGCAATTAAATTATTGAAATCCAATTTAAATATTACATCAATATCGTATACCGATATGCGTGTTTATAAATTTTATTTGCGCACTTTATTAAATACTAATGATATATATATACAGATCAAAATAAATTTAACAAATAATATTTTATAAATATTAATTAATTCAATTAATTTACAATTATTATAAATTAATTAACTTATGTAGTTTTTAGAGAGTTCATCATTATAATTGTGCGACTCAAAGGTGTAATTTCAATCAGCAGTTAATATTGAACAATTTGAATATTAACGTTCACACATCACCTTAGCTAGCAGTGTGACATTTGATTGAATTTATAGCTTACACATTTTTTTGGTAAAATCTAATTTGACTTAATATAAGCGGTGCCTAGTAGTAAAGAATATTTACACCAATTCTCTTTGTTAGCGCTATATCACATTAGTACTTATGGAATTTAGTTTTGGTCAAAATTCCAATATTTATTAACCCAATAAAGTACTTTTCAAAACAATAATAATATTATTTTTCATTAAAATAATAATATATGTCGAAACCTCTTTAATATTTTCCAAAATTAATTCATTTCTGTTTATCTTAAAAATAACATCTATATTAAACTACAAAATTCCTTTTATTGCTACTTTCCCTCAAAATAGTAATTTTTAACCCAAAACGGTTTTGGAAACATATCTTTACTATTACTACTATTATTATTTCGAAAATATCTTTTATATTATTATTCAAAAAATAATAATATTTTCTAATAAAACTATAATTCATTAAATTGTCACTAACTCAAAACAACATAATTTTCGAAAAAGCATATTATTATTTTTGAAATATCGGTTTATTTTATAAATTATAACGAACTTTCTGAACTTGGTTTAAAATAGATTTTTTGTTATTATTTATGAATTTTCCCCAAAATTCATAAATAATAACTTTACTACATTGACAAGCACCTTTGTCCAAGTGGTTAATTGATTCGGCTTTGGTGCAGGATGTCACAAGTTCGAAACTTGCTTTCGAACGTTTATTTGACATGGGATATGTTGTCCCAATGATTTGTTGTATATAAAGTATCAGTTCAAAAAAAAAATAACTTTACTACATTTCTTACCATAATTCCAGTTTAATTTGTTAAGCCATTATTATTTTACAAATATCACTTAAAATCTGTAAATGCCCTTATTTTCATTTATTTATCTACCCATTATTACACATTGTCATCCACTTTATTTTAATTATTAACATTCAAATTTTAAATCCATAAATAGTTGCAATTAAACATCCAATAATACAAAAATCATTAATAAACAGTTTGATCCAGGCACAAATCATCTGAAACATCTTTATAGCCAAACAGTCATTAACATAACACAACCATATCAATAAACTTAAATTTCCATCGATAGAGATGAACTTAATATTTTAAATATTAGTTAACTAAAATAAATAAACCATACCAATATGCTTTTGCAAACAACCTTAAAACTGAACAAGCCTAGTGCCAAGTCATTTGGAATTCCACCACGAGTTCATCGGAAAAAATCGCACATGAATCCATGATCATATACAAAAGTTATTAGTGTTATAAGATCTCAATGACGGCATCATAAATAAAGTAAGTGTACACACTAAAAATATTATTTAATAAACTTTATGTAAGTCTAATGGATCGTATATAATATGGCTTGTGTATAAGGCAAGTGCGTGTATAGTAATATAAACAAATGTAAATAGCAGGGTATAAAAGTATAGAATAAAAACAAGCACGCCAAAGATTTTATACTATGTCCATTCCCAAAGACCCCCTTTGGTATTTCACTAGCTAACAACCCTCGATTTGTCCGGAGGAATAGGCTTATATAAAAGTTTCTTTAACAATCTTGTGTTCTAAATAACACAGACATTGATTTCAAGTATAATTCTTCCTATAACCTCCCTTGAGTGTTTGTGAGTGTAAATACTTGGATTTGTAGGAAGTAAGCTTACCGAAATGTAGATTTTGGTTATGAGTGATTGAGAATATGAAATTTTTAATAACATAAGCACTTAGAAAATAGAGAACAGTAGAATAAAAAAAGTAAGTCCAATCTTAGATTTTGAATGTATTTATAGATGATTAACAGTTGTATTTCAAAGAGTATGTATTCTCAAAGAGTTTTCCTTTTGATCAATAGTTGTAGCAATAAGGAAGAATGCATGAACATTTAAAATGAAGGGAAGTGACTGCTCAAAATATGATAGTTGAAACAGTGTCAGAAATCTGACATATATTGTCAGACATCTGAGACCTTTTAGGTTTTTAACCCGAACTATGTGCCAAACGTCTGACATTATGTCCCAGACAAATGAGACTGTGTTATTTGTAAAACCTGAGTATTTTTCCTAAAATTCACTGAGTTTTTGATGATATGCTTTCTTGTGTGCTTATGATAACTTAAGGGGATTGTACAAGATGTTCTAAGACCATGGTAGAAATATATGACCTTACTTCAATAGTATGATCCATCATTCTTTAAGATTATTTACATGCCATAATATGGGTGAGTGATCTCTTCTATCATATACCTGTAAATAGATAAGGTATTTCTTGTATATTTGGTTGTATAATTGTTTTCATTAAAATCTCAAAAGAAAGGTTCTAACATTCTCCCCTTTTGATGATGACAACTATACAATCTTTTGTAATGATATTTAAAAAAATTAACTCCCCCTGAATATGTTATTCCTATGTCTATGTGCAGAAAAATATTCTAATATTCTCTCCTCCTTTGTCATTATTAAAAAAATGTAAACGTGTAATTTATAGAAAGTGAAAATATAAAACTATAAGAAAACACCACAGATTATAAATAAATCTCTGAATCAATACATAGTTCACTTCACAATACAAGTTATGAACATCACAGTCATAACAAACAAAACACAATACTGATAGACATAAACATAATGCAAAATAAAAAAGAGAAGACAAGCACCATTGTCCAAGTGGTTAATTGATTCGGCTTTGGTGCAAAAGGTCACAAGTTCGAAACTTCCTTTTGAACGTTTATTGACATGGGATATGTTGTCCCAATGATTTGTTGTATATAAAGTACCATTTCCAAAAAAAAATAAAAATAAAAAAGAGAATATCGTTGAGAATAAAAATAAAATACTGATACCCATGGTTATTGAAAGAGAGTCCGACATAATTTTCATAGCACTCCCAGTAGGCCGACGGATCATTTTGATAGTCCCATGGCCTTTGATATGTTGAGGTGTTGTACTCATCATCTTCATGAATAGATAGACCTTGAAAAGATGCACAGTGTATTTGGTGAGATGGTGGTGGATAAGACTATAATCCCTCTTCTTATTCTTTCGGTTGTTCTTGAATAATAGTTTTGCCTCGATTATGAGCCGAAGATCTAACACTATGAGATGGTCCATAAGGCAGAGGAGCATAAGTATGCGAAGTAGGTGGTGCAGGGGAAGGAGATGAAGATGATCTAGAAGAAGGTCTACCATGGACTTTCCTTATAACCTTGCACGAAGTGGATACAACTTTTTCCTTAGTTTTCTTAAGCTTGGTCATGCATGTTGAAAAAGACCTCTCCAAACCAATCATTTTCTTTTCTAATGATTTTTTCTTTTCCATTGCTTTTTGATTCATCGTGACCGTCCTTTGATTTTAAAGAGTTAACTCTCGTACGGACTCATTTTGTTCAGTTCAGTGCAAGCATCGTAAATCTTCGATTCATAGTGATATCCTATATTATGGTGAGAAGAAGCAGACGGTTGTGGAGGAGGAACTTGAGCTTGTTGTGGAGGCCCCAGATGTAGTTGTTGTTGTTTTTGTTGTTGTCGTTGTTATCGAGCAATCCGTTGAGTAAGAGAAATGTGAGGAGAAGGTGCTGCAGGGAGATGCATTAATTTGAAAACCTTATTCCAATTTCTTTAACGGGAATTTCTTCGAAGTGAGGTATGTAAGTTGGCACGTCAAGTGCTTTTAGTATTCACATAATGTAAGGAGCATTTTTTTAAAAATATTTCTATGCGTTTTCAAAAAAATAGCTAAGTAAACAGAGCATATTGTTTATTCGTAGTAAATAATTTGTAAAGGCAAAATTTATCTATCTATAAAATTGTTAACAGTTTTAGTTATGGAAGTTTAAATATTCATTAAAAATAACTATACTGAAAATTTGTGATAGTTTTAAAATTAGAGTTTAATATTCATGACAATTATCCGTTAATATTTATGGATTTAATTCATCAAGCGAACATATACCAAGATCTTTTCTTAGTTTTATAAAAGTTGATTCATGTAGTGAAAATATCGACAGTCTGATTTTCCGTGTTAACAAATTTTAAGGTGATAATGCATTTTTCAGTACCGTCTCTTAGAAAATGGTGACGAATAAATGTATTAGTTCAAGAATGGTTAATTGGATTTCTAGACAAATTTATAGCACTCTTGTTATCACAGTATATATGAAATTTAGTTATAATTCTTTAGAAATCCAAAAGTATTTATTGCATATAAATTACTTGGACATAAGCTAAGGCAGCAGAGATATACTCAGCTTCACATGTCGAGAGGGAAACACGATTTTTGCTTTTACTAAACCACGAAACTAGAGATGGACCAATAAAATGACGTATGCCACTTGTACTTTATTTATCCATTTTGGAAGTACCGAAATCTGCATCACTATACGATATGAGTTCGAAGGAGCTACCTTTCAGGTAAAAAAGCCCGTAATCTTTGGTGTTGGTTAAATATCACATTAACGGCTTGATGATGTGATTTCTTAGGTTGTTTTCGACATCTTGCATAAACAAACATTTATCATTATATCTGGTCTACTAATCATTAAGTATAATAGAGATCCTATCATACTTCGGTATAATTTTTGATCAAAATCGTTTCCTTTTTCATCGTTACCAAATGTAAGCTAATGCTCATTCGAGTTGGTTTACTAGATGTATTATCCATTCCAAAACATTTTAATAACTCTTTACAATATTTTTCTTGATTTAAAATTTTTCAATTTTTTAATTGATTTATTTGTAGACCTAAGAAAAATTTTAGTTCTTCCATATGTGACATCTCAAACTCGTTTTTCGTTATGTCTGAAAAATCATTACATAATTTCTCATTAGTGGATCCAAAAACGATATCATCAACATATGTACAATTAGTATTTTGTTATTTTCTCTTTTTATGAATAACGTTATATCAATTTTACCAATTTGAAAGTTGGAATTTATTAAATATGCTTTTAATCTCTTATATCAAGCATAGGGTGCTTGTTTTAATCCATATAGTGCCTTTTAAGTTTGTTAACATGATTCGGATATTTCTCGTGAACAAATAAAGGTGGTAGTTCAACATAAACATTTTATGTTATAAAACCATTTAAAAATGCACTTTTAATATCCATTTGAAATAATATGAAATTATGTTGATACCCAAAAGCAAGTAATGTTCTCATAGCTTCAAGATGTGCTACAGGAGAAAATGTTTCTTCATATTCAATTACTTCTTCTTAATTGTATCCCTGAGCAACTAATCTTGCTTTATTAGGACCAAGTTTCTATAACACCCCTGATTTTGATAACGTTATTTAGGAGATTTAATTATAAATTAAATAGAATAATGTAAATAATTAGAGTGGTAAGGGGATTGAGATTTGAATAAATAGAGGTCGTGCTTAATAAATTAAATGGGGTTAAGAATGGTTTGTTAGCTAACTAAATTACACAAGAGCATAATGGGAAATAACCGCACCCTATTACCATAAACCTTATATATTTTTGTTCCTTATGCCATTCACGTTCATTTCCCATTTTCACAAAATTAAACACAAGAAGAGGAGCCAGCCATTACGATGAAGAAAAAGAAGAGAAAATTTAAATCAAGCTAAGAATTAAAGCAAGGGGGAATAAATCTGAATCTCAATCTAATCTCCTTATCCTAATCAAAGTGAAAAATAACTTATACCATCTCTATTTTATTTTATGATCATGTATGTTCGGATTTAAGATTAAAATGGTTTTTATGATGTTTTGGATGATGATATGCTTGAATTAGAATACGTTTGATTTAAATCAAAATATTTAAACAAGGATTTATGCAGTTTAAGGGAAAAACCAATTGTAAATGACCTTTGAATGCCATAGGAAAATTGTATGTTATGTAAAACATGATTTTCAAGTTGGTTTATAATTTTGATAATTTTTCAAGCTATGGAAAGATTATTATGAACTTTCAAAGAAAAATATGGTTAATTGGGTTTAGAAATTTATTTCAGAAATTATATTGAGAATTTGGGTCTGAAATATAGATATGTTAGATAACATGTTAAAAGTGAATTTCTGCGTTTTTTGGGGATTTTTCCTAAGGGATTTACTTTGGTAAATAAATTATTTTAGAGGAAGGATTTAAGCGCAATATTGGTTTTGCTTAATGGAATGACTTATTTGTAAAAGTAATCTTGATCTAGATCTGGAATTATGCGCAGTTAATTTGAGAAAGAATTTGAAAAGTTAAGACAAGCAATTAATAATTTACAACTAGGCAGGTTAGTTATAAAATAATTGCTTTTATTGGCTTAAATTCAGCCTTTATGCAGAAAAAGTATGTCCGCCTCTTTTAGATGTTGCCTTTCGACCCAATGCTTCCGCGTCGATCATGACAAAACCATTCAAGCCAAGACTATCCCATGCCAAAACCAATACGCAAGGCGTTAACGAGATTGGTGCGTAGCGGATTGGAAAAGAGGCGGAAGGTATGGTGTCGAAAGAATTGCTTCCAATAGGGTCGATACATTTGCTTTGTTTTAAAATGTTAAGTGCCATCCTTTGTTTTATTACATATTTTGAAGGAGTCGAAAGATATGCTTTCAAAAGGGGTTTCCTAATAGCTTTCGATAGGGTTTCCATTTTATGTTTTAAAAGTATGATCTTTCGAATGAGTTCCTTTATTTGTAAAATAATGCTTTCGAAAGTAGAGGTTCTGACCTAGTTGAAGCCCTGCCGTCGTTCTTTTGCCTTTTAAGCGTATTGAATTCATCAATGCTTTCGAATGGTAGATTTTGTTTTAAAGATGTATTAAGCCGCTTCCTAAATACTTTCGAAATAGTTCATGGGTTTCGAATGCAATGGCTTTGAAAGGGCGTTTTGATGTTATCCTTCAATGTTTTACTTAAAGATTTTAAAGCTTCTGAAAGAATAGTGGCAATGCCATCAAACTTTCCCAAAAAAATTTATATGATGGTTAAAGGTTTCGAATGGGATACTTTCGTATATATTCGCCTTGACCCAAAAGATGTTTTGAGTAAACCCGATGGTTTTGAAAGGGTACTTTCGTTGATTTGGAAGTTATGTTTCAAAGGACTGTTAAGTAATGTTTTGATACTTTCAGAAGGTATATTTGTGTTTTGAAAGAGATGATTTAAAGAGCTCGGAAAGGTATATATGTAATGTTTTGAAAAGAAGTTTCCTACGCTATTTGTAACATTCTTGTTTTTAAACCAAATTCAAATTGGTATTAATTTAATTTTTGAAATTAAATTGTGAAGTAATTTGGTATTTTTCCAAATTAAATAGATATTTTTTTATTAATATTAATATGTATATATATGTGATTTTAAATAGAATTTATAATTTGGAAATTCAGAAAATAAAAATTTTGAATAATATTTTAATTATAAATTAATTTGTGGATTAATTTGAAGTTTTGAATAAAGATATATCAAAAGATTGTAAATAAAGGAATTGATTTGAAATCCAATAGATTATGAATACAAATTTTGATTTTTGAATTCCAAAATAAAAACCTTTGAAAAATAAATTTGAGTTTGAAAAAAACTCTATAATATAAAAATCTGTTTTAGAATTATAATACATGTGTATATCTATATTTTGAATGTTATATATTGAAATTGATATGAATAATTTTACAAAAGCCATTTGAATATTTAAAGTCAAATATATACATATTATATACTTATTTATTAGATTTGAAAACACATTATCTTTTGAAATAAATAAATATAGTTTGTATATTCATGAATTTAAAATGAAAAACATTTACATATGTTAAGTTATAAATAAAAAATAAATATTTAATAGTTTTATAATAAAATAAAAACAAGGGCTAAAATATAGTATGTAAATATATAAGAAGATAATAACATAAACACTTAAAATAAAGGCATATGTTAAAATATGAAATATTATATTAATTAAGGGTTAAAACAAAATTTATAAAATAAATTAGAGTAAGGGTTTAAAACATAGTTTGAATTTGTTTTAACATGTGTAATCATCTTAACAAGGAAATAAGACAAATGTTTGATAATAAAAAGTGGCAAAAAAAACAAAGATTTCTTAAAATAAAATAAAATATAAAAGAGAAAAAACATATTTAGGTTTTCTCTTCATCAAAACTGAAAATTCCCAACCTGAAAAAATAGGCTACCTCATACAAAATCAAACCAGAAAATCGCCAAAAGCAAAACCTGTTTTCAAGCAAATCAAATCTGAGAAATAAAGAAAGCAAACCAAAAGAGAGAAGAAAATAAAAAGAAATAAAATAAAAACAATTCTCTTAAAAGCTTGGAAAGAAAGTTAGAAATCAAGCTACAAACCTAATCAAAGATCAATCTGAATTAAAGCCAAACGAAGGAAAAAGAAATCAAGATTTAAAAGTCTGGAAATCAGGGCATGCAGGAGACAATTAATTCAAATTCAAAAAAATCTGAAAGCAAAGAAAATACAAGCTACAACTACAAAAATGGAATCAATTCAACATTAAGCCTAGAATTAAAGCCTGTGATCAAGAAAAAAAATCAAGCAAGCTCAGGAGAAATCATCAACAGGCTAAAGTGGAAACAAATTAAAGAAGCAAATAAAACTTCTCTGCTCTGTTTTCAAGTGAATCAGGTGAGCAAACCTTATTTTTAAAACCTGATCTGGTTGATTTTTGTATGCTTGTGATGATGACTTGAATTATGTTTGGCATGAATGTTTGTTTTTCTGAAAATAGATGAACATCTTTGTGTAGTATAAACATGCATGTATATGTAAAAATGATGGCCCCTGTTAGTCACAAGATTCAGAATTTTGTTTTAAAAAAAATCAAGCTCTTCATCTACAATCCATTTTAACCTCTGATTTTAAAATAAAAATTGATTGCTATAGTGTAATGTTAATTATAAAAATGGTTTCAGAATTTTTTTGATAGATATAAATTCAAACTTAGGAAATCGCAGTAGAAAAATCAAATTTGATCAGAAATCAACCATTTGCGTGATTCTAAATGGTAAATAATGAATTTCAAAGATAGTATCATGATTTTTAACATAGTAATGATCGTGATAATTGGAGTCGGAATGGGAGTTTTAGGCAAATCCCGATGAAAAAATAATGGTTTGTCGACGAGCTTAGGGGTGAGGGTAGCTTGCTGGCTGTGGGTCACTGGAAAAATGGTCACTAATTTTTAGTTGGCCGAGATGATCAGACGGTGACAAACTAGGGTTCGAAGACTCGTTTTGGTCGAGGTAACTTATGAGCTCGTGCAGCTTCGATTGATCATCGGAGGCATTCGTTCGTGATGGGATCGAAGCATTACGTCATGGTGAATCTATGGTGAGGTTGGCGAAGAGTCAAGAGGTTGGGATCATCGACGTAAGGTGATTTCTGATGGATTTTGGTACTAGTTTTTAGTTTGAGATGCTCGATTTAGTCCTCTGGTGAGTTCATCGGAATTGGGTGATCAGGAGGTCAGGGTAGGTTGTAGGAGGTATGTTGAGGGTTTTCGCAATGATCGAAACGGTGGAGTTCATATGTACATGTGCACACGAGATATGTGTGTCAGTGATAAGGAAAAGAAGAAGAAGAAGAAGAATAGGCTAAGGGGTTGACTTAGGGATTTACGAGTTTGGCTCGGGTATGATGATGAGATAACTCGAGCATTTCAGCGAGTGATTCAAATTGATTTTACAGATTTAAATTTTTAAATATACAGCAAAGTTTTTAAAGAGAAAAAGGGTAGATTGGGGTTTTGAAGTTTAACTCGAAGATGGGCTCGGGTTTAACCAGGGATCGTCTCGGGTCCGAAGCTTTTAACAAATAAGTTTTTGAAAGTTATCCATATTTTGAAAGTTATATTTTGAAATTGATATAAATAAATTTACAAAAGCCAATGAAAAGTGAAAGTCAAATATATAAATATTATATACTTATTTATTAGATTTGAAAACACATTATCTTTTGAAATAAATAAATATTGTTTGTATATTCATGAATTTAAAATGTAAAACATTTACATATGTTAAGTTATAAATAAAAAGATAAATAATTAAAAGATTTAAAATAAAATAAAAACATGGGCTAAAACATAGTATGTCAATATATAAGAGGATAATAACATAAACAGTTAAAATAAAGGTATATGTTAAGATATGAAATTTTATATGCATTAAGGGTTAAAACAAAATTTATAAAATAAATTAGAGTAAGGGTTTAAAACATAATTTGAATTTGTTTTAACATGTGTAATCATCTTAACAAGGAAATAAGACAAATGTTTGATAAATAACCATATTAATTGACAAGTGTAGCTTATAATACATGTGGCAAAACAAACAAAGATTTCATAAAATAAAAATATATATATATATACAAAAGAGAAAAACCATATTTCAGTTTTCTCTTCATCAAAACTGAAAATTCCAAAACCTGCAAAAATAAGTTACCTCGTACAAAATCAAACCAGAAAATCACCAAAAGCAAAACTTGTTTTCATGCCAATCAAATCTGAGAAAGAAAGAAAACAAACCAGCAGAGAGAAGAAAATAAAATGAAAGAAAATCAAAACAATTCTCTCAAAAGCCTGGAAAGCAAGTTAGAAATCAAGCTACAAACCTGATCAAAGATCAATATGAATCAAAGGCAAACAAAGGAAAAAGAAATCAAGATTTAAAAATATGGAAATCAGGGCATGCAGCAGACAATTAATTCAAATTCAAAAAAATCTGGAAGCAAAGAAAATACAAGCTACACCTACAAAACTGGAATCAATTCAACATTAAGCCTAGAACTAAAGCCTGTGATCAAGAAAAAAAATCAAGCAAGCTCAGGAACAATCATCAACAGGCTAAAGTGAAAATAAATTAAAGAAGCAAATAAAACTTCTCTGCTCTGCTTTCAAGTGAATCAGGTGAGCAAACCTTATTTTTAAAACCTGACCTGCTTGATTTTTGTATTCTTGTGATGATGACTTCAATTATGTTTGGCATGAATGTTTGTTTTTCGGAAAATAGATGAACATCTCTGTGTAGTATAAACATGCCTGTATATGGAAATATGTTGGCCTCTGTTAGTTACATGATTCAGAATTTTGTTTTAAAAAAATCAAGCTCTTCATCTACAATCCATTTTAACCTCTTATTTTAAAATAAAAATTGATTGTTATAGTATAATGTTAATTATAAAAATGGTTTCAGAATTTTTTAGTTAGAAATAAATTCAAACTTGGGAAATCATAGCTAGAAAAAACAAATTCAGAAACCAACCATTTTAATTCCTTGTTTTGATTATCCTGCCTGATTCGAAATGGAAAATAATGAATTTCAAATATATTATCATGATTTTTAGCATAGTAATGATCATGATAATTGGAGAGAATGGGCATTTTTGACAAATCTTGATAAACGAATAATGGTTTGTCGACGAGCTTAGGGGTGAGGGTAGCTTGCTGGCTATGGATCATTGAAAAAATGGTCACTAAATTTTTAGTTGGCCGAGATGATCAGACGGCGACAAACTAGGGTTCGAAAACTCGTTTTGGTCGAGGTAACTTATGAGCTTCGTGCAGCTTTGATTGATCATCGGAGGCACTCGTTCGTGATAGGATCGAAACACTGCATCATGGTGAATCTACGGTGCGGTGGGCGAAGAGTAACGAGGTTGGGATCATCGGCTAAAGGTGATTTTCTGATGGATTTTGGTACCAGTTTTTAGTTCGAGAGGCTCGATTTAGTCCTTTGGTGAGCTCATCAGAATTGGGTGATCAGGAGGTCAGGGTAGGTTGCAGGCGGTACGTTGAGGGTTTTGGCGATGATTGGAACGGTGGAGTTTATTTGTACATGTGCACATGAGATATGTGTGTCAGTGATAAGGAAAGGGAGAAGAAGAAGAATAGGCTGTAGGGTTGACTCGAGGATTTACGAGTTTGGGTCGGGTATGATGATGAGATAACTCGAGCATTTCAGTGAGTGTTTCAAATTGATTTCACAGATTTAAATTTTTAAATGTACAACAAAGTTTATAAAGAGAAAAAGGGTAGATCGAGGTTTTGAAGTTTAACTCGAAGATGGGCTCGGGTTTAACCAGGGATAGTCTCGGGTCTGAAGCTTTTAACAAATAAGTTTTTGAATTTTAAATAAAATAAGTTTTAAAACTTTATTCTTAAACAAATTTCTTTTATACAATAAAAGTTTAATTAAATTTTGATCAATAAAAGTTGTATAGTTATTTAACTTAAAATTAATTAAGTTTGGTTTTCTAAAATTTATTTTGAAAACAAAGTTTAATAGTTTTAAATTAAGAATCTGATTTAAGGAATAATGGTCTAACCTAAACAATGTTGTTGATTTATAATTAACTTGAAGATATTAAGTTAACTCGTATGTTGATGATAATCCATTTTTGAGATTATTTAAAATAAGATTTTAAAGATAAAATGGTTCATCTTGAGATTATGAGTTTGGTTTTAAATTAACTTAAAAAGGGTTAAGTTAAATTTTATGAAATTAATTAAGATAAATGTGTTATCTTAAAGGATTATTAATTTTGATATTTAAAGAAAATTAGTTAATTAAAAGTAATTAATTAATGATTAAAATTTATTTATCAAATAATTAAAGTATAATTTATGAAAGATAATTAAGTAGTCATTAATTAAGGATTAATTAAGAATAATTGTTTAAATGATAATTAATTGGGGAGTAATTAATTAATGTGATTAATTAAGGATAATTAATTAATTAAAGGTTTATTAATTAATAAAGGTGGTTAAGGAATGATAATTAATTGAAGAGTAATTAATTAATGTAAGGATAATCATTTAATGATTTAAGGTTGATTAATTAATAAATAATAGTTGATTAATTTATTATTAATAGTTAATTAATAAATGATTAAAGAATAATTAATCAAAATGATTTGTAACTAATTAATGTTAATTAACCAAGATTAATAATTTATTCATAAATGATTAATCTGATTTAAATTAATCAGATGAGTAATTAATCCTACTTATGGATGTTTGAATTGTATGAATTGCCTTGTATTGTTTGATATCCCTGTTGTATAATGCTTTGTGACCTGAATTGTTTAGGTGTGATCTATGATGAATGTAATTTATTTATCTGCGATAACTTATATTATTTGTGAACCTGTGAATAGAGATAAGCGTTATAGTTTATACCGCTTATCCATAATTGATATGCTTGAATTCTGTGATGGTTGTTGGTATTGCACTACTATTGTATAAAACCCCTGGACTACACCTTACATACACAAATATGGATTCACGAGGAAATCGATTAGGTCACAGATATTTCAAAAATTAAAAAATATTTTGTTTTAGAATTGAATTTTAAATCCAAATGGTTTTGGAAATGGAATTGAATTAAATATGAATAGTTTGAAAAAAAGTTTTTAAAAAGATAAAAGTTATTTTGAATAACTTAATATTTGAAATTTATATACTTTGGTTTGGATTTGAATTCAAATTTGAAATTGAATTCTATGTTTGGAAATTATGATTTGAAAAGGTTATACAAGTTATAAATGTTATGGGTTTTAAACCATTTAAAAATTATTGTTTTGGGAATTTGAATTTAAACCAAGCTTTATGCTTGAAGGGCTTTAACTTGTATAAATGTGACCGGATTTTTCCGAAACGAAAACTATTTGTTTTCAAATAATAAAATCTTTCATACAAGGAAAGGATTTACAATTTGTGTTGAAAAGTTTCAAGTTTGAAATGAAATTGTGAATTGTTTTGAAAGCTATGAATGAACCTTTGTGAAAGATTGTTAAACTTTGTTTTGAAATCGAAGAGGATTTTAAATGGTGTATCTTTTATATATAAAAGATTTGAAATGGGAACTATTTTGAAGGTTATGATGGATCTTTGGAAATAGTTTTGAAAGCTATAAATTGAGTCTTTGGGTTAATAATTGGATGATAACCAATTTGAAAAGGAAGTGGTTTTGAAAAGCTGTGAATGAATCTTTGTGAAATATTGGTGAATTTTATGAAGTAAATCTTTTCGTTTAAAAGGTATGAATGGTAATTTGTTTAAACTATTTAAAGAAAAGTTTTGGGTTTTAAAGTTGTGACTTAACTAAGATCCCATATCCGTATGTTTTTAAATATTGCGCTCATTATTCGGTTTAGCCGGGAGAGGACCTTGTGTCATATAACCCATTCTGAATAATGATACAACGTTATGGATAGAATTTGAAAACCGGTGGTGAAGACCGGATATTTTCGAAAGCGAAAGGATAACTCGTCGAATGTCTCTGCACCAACTAGTCCCTGGTATAGAGATCTCCATATGTGATGGGAAGTCCGGACGTGACTAGGAATTATCCGGATTTGCAAGGGCCTCTTCGGAAATGCCTTCGGTTCTGTTCGAACCCGGAACAGACTTGTATGGATGTGTGTCTAACATTACACTTTGAGATGTAAAGATGGTTTCTATCAAATACATTTCTGTTTGGTGGTGGAGATTTATTCTCTTAGCTTAACACCCTTCTCTGAGACGTACGAGCTCAGAGGTTAGGTAGTTGATGGTTACTAGTGATACATTCCCAATTTGGTAATGTGGCATACGAAGTGTTGCTGATCATTTGTTGATCAAAGCATGGCTTTGTGAAAGCGTGGCTTTATGGACGAGACTGCATCAAGACCTCACACCTCGAAAATGGTCGAAACAAGAAAGATGCAGCAAGGTTGCAGGGGTCGTGCCCTTGGGTATGTCCATTCCTTCTGGAAAAGGGTAGTATCATGGTATGGAGCCCAGATACTTAACTCATGTGGACAGTGTAAATTTTATTACTGCGTGATGTTGCTTTGTGATTGAGGTACTTCGGATAAAGGTCGCAAATGACCGAGGGTGGAATATCTTAGGTTTTACTTCCGGGAAAGGAGTAAACCAGCCTTGTGTTGGCAGAGAGCCGGGTAGGTTCTCGGGGCGTCCCTCCAGAGGCGTTCCCATGTGGCAATAGGAAGTTCCTTAGCCTGACCATTTGTTGAAAATCCAATCATCCAATACACGCCTTGTACTGTTTTAGTTGTAGAACCTGCCATTTAACATGGTAGCTATAGTAGGCATACTATAAGGGTACGTATGCTGGCTAAGATTAATATTATACTTTCGAAATGTTTTCCGCTATGCCCTAATAATAATATCAAATAGTTTTGCGTAGTAAGCATGTTTGACTATCATAAGAAGAAATCTCCTCCAAGTGTGCGATTGCATGGTGTGTGTGCCGGGAGGCCTTATGGTAGTTTCATTTTCCAAAAAGCATCACAGATTTTAATGTTTTAAATTCCTTTGTTGTTTGTTTTAAAGTTAAAACGGTTTTTGTTTGCTCATACCAGTCCCATGATTGACCCGTAGTTCATTGTTCCCTTCCTAAACTCTGGGTGCCCAAAATTTTCCACACGGGCAGTCTAGAGTTGGGTTTTTCAAATAATCAAATAGTAGGTGTAGATTCAATAGCATTCAATCGCTAGATATTGGAAATCGCATCGGTATGGAGTTTGCTTCAGTACAGCACTGATGGTGGTTCGAGCTTATTGGATTGGAGTCCTTGTAGCTTTTGTGATGAGCTTTGGGTTTGGAGTTGCAGATTTTGGATTCACTCTTCATCGAAGATCATTTGAGTTATTTCTTCCATTGTTATCATATTCCGCTGTGTATATCTGTCTCTGGTATTATTGTATCATATTGTATCAGATATTGTATTCATTGTTGTATCAATGATATATTATTCATTTTCTTCCGCTGTATTGTTGTACTTAATGTGTTATAAGCTCCGGCGAACCAGACTCGACGTTTGGATCAACGGCATTCGAATACGGGTGACGTATTCGGTGCCGATTTTTGAAGGTTGAGTCAGGGTAGTTAGACTATAAAAAGAGGTTATCCAGGGGTTTTGAAAGTAATGTTTTAAGGTTCTGAAAGCCTTATTTTTCAAAAGAAATAACCAAAGCTCGTTTAAAAGAAGACCATGGCATAAGTGAAGTGTTTTGAAATGGAATTTTTGAAGAAGTTTTCCTTGATTAATGGGTTAAAGGGATTGGCCAGGTTTTGTATAAAATGATCTCAAGGATATTAAACCACAAAATTTGGTATTATTATTATGTTTTCTACTTTATATATGTATTTGGATATATTCACATTGTAATGTACCAATAATTGTACCTTGGGGAAGGGCAAAATAACTAGTTAGATTGACCCAGTAGTGAACATAAATCAAATTAACTCCTGCATGAGTAGAATTACATCTGGAAGATCAAGAAGACCAGAGTATAGGATGCTAAAATATTAAAAGAAGATATTAGCAAAGGCTAATGGTTCATAGTAAACCCATGAAAATTTTGTATAGGTAAAGATATTAGCAAGGGGTCAATAGGTTCATAGTAAGCCCATGAAAACTATGTATAAATGAAGATGTCAGGAAGATAGGTTCATAATTAGCCTATGATATTGGCAGGGGTCAGTAGGTTTGTAGTTAGCCCATAAAAACTATATCTGTATAAGATATTGACAGAAGTCAATATCTTTCTAGTCAACCCATGAAAACTAGTAAAGAGGAAGGATATTGGAGTTACCAATAGGTTCAGGGAGAACCTATGAAACAATGATGATATTGGCAGGGGCCAATAGGTTCTTAGTGATCCCGTGAAAACTTTAAAATAGGACAGAGAGTCCAAAAACATTTAATAGGTTAGTCAGCCTATGAAAATTAATAGGTTAATAGTGACCCTAAAAACTATAACTGAGACACATAGTCAAAAATGAATGGGGATGGGTAATCCAAAATTGATTTACTTGTTTTGCATGTCATCGTATTATTTTGTGTTGTTTTAACCATTATGGATGCAAGAGCACAGTATATGGTTTTAGAAAGGTTTTAGGATACTAGTGAGGGGAAAATCCATTCTGCTAAGCGGAAGGTCTCACTAGATATCTAAATGGTTTGAGATGGTAGATTATTATTCATAATAGGTTTTATGTTTGTCTCGAAGTATATATTTTCCCTTTAAAATTTTGGGTACTCAATTAATTTTGAGTGATTTGAGAGTTAAGGCTTTCAGGTACCTCTTTAGACGAATAAGCTTCTGGAGATGTACATGAGGCATGATAGGTATCTAAAGTTTTCTTTTATTTTGATTCCGTTGTGTTGTTGTTGTAAAGGCAAAGTTTTTTAAGTGCCTATATATGTACACTGATCATCCAAGGGGGCATCTTCATATGTCGTTCTTGGCGTATGTTGTAATGAATATATTTTCTCTGAATGTGGTTCTCATATTGGGATTATGTAATGAATTTGAAATGTTTTGAAATGGAATGTGGAACTTATTTGATGTTTTAATTTTTTTTCCATATTCTTGTGTTTCTATGTTTCAACGTATTTAACATTACCGTATTTGATCGTTGAGATTAATAACTATAGATGGCTGCAGCATCCATAGCCGTTAGTTTTGGGCCTCCAAGTGGGGGATGTTACCGTTTCCATTTTCATCTACTTTATTTTTGAAAACCCATTTGTTCCTATTATCGATTTATCATTCGGTCTTGGTACAAGTTCGCATACATCATTTCATCCAAATTTATTAAGTTCCTCATGCATTGCTAAAATTCAAAAATCATCCTTTGATGCTTCTTTATAATCTTTACATTCGAAATTCGATATGAAAGGTATATGACTTATTTAATTTAGTTGATTTCTAGTTGAAATGCTTGTGTTTAATTCACCAATTACATTATTAATCGGATGATCTTTTAAGATTCAAGATGAAGAGCTTAAAATATTATCATTATTGTTATTGTTAGTGATATTATAGTGATGTCCCGGAAATTTAGGCAATATTTATTTAATAATTTCCATTAATAATTATTTTAAAATATGTAACATTGATTTAATAATCTAATTATCTTTTCAGAAACTAATAATTATTTAATTTGACAAATGTTATCTTTTCAAAATTTATAGTAATAATAATTTAATTTAGGAATTTTATTCTTTTCAAAGTTAAAAATAATTAATTGATAAAATTTATCCTTTTAAGGTAATTAAAAATATATTCTATTTATAATGTATATATGAGTGTATACATTTTAAATAGGGAGTGTGATTTTAATTTTAATTTTAATTTTAATTTAATTAAAGATGTTTTCAAATTTATAATACACACACACACACACATATATATATATATATATATATATGAATATATATTATGAATTGGAAGATTTGATTGGATCTAATATTAAAAAATTTCAAAAGCTTATTTAAAAATCTATCTTATATTTGAAAAAGTAATAAAAGTAAATATTTATTTTATTTAAAAATATAATAGCTTAAATAATATATTATAATAAAAGTTTAATTTGATTTCTTTTAAAAATTGGCTTTTGAAATAATTTAGTTCATATATTAAAGAATAATATTTTAGTATGAAACTTTAAAATAAGATTTAACTCAATATTCTTTTTTTTTTAATTTTTCTTTCTTTAAAATATAGCTTTGAAAATATATTTTAAAAATATACAAATAACATGAAAGAATGTACTTAATAAAGGTAATTTATATATGTAAACATTAAAGCTAAAATGGGAATAAGCATTTAAAACAAGTTAATATAAATAAGAAATCAATTTAAAAACATTTATAAAATGAAGTAATTATTTTAATATTGAAATATAGCATGCGTAAGCTTATTATACCATGAGAAAGACATTTGTAAATCATTCTACAACTTAAAGTAACATGTGGCATTATGCTAGTTTATTATTGAAAACATTTATTAAAAATGTATTAAGAGAAAACTTAGCAAAAATGTATTTTAGTTCAAACCCTTTTCCTCTTTTAAAAAAGCTGAAAATCAGATTTTTAAAGACAGTTAAAAATAAAAATCCTAATCAGTTCAAAAATCTATAGCAAGTCTCAAAATCAAAAACAAACATTTTTAAATCCGAGGTCTTGCAATAATGAAGATCATTAGCAAATTCAATCCAAAACTGTAAATCAACTACTGCAAAGATTTCTCTGGATCTACAACAAACTCAACAGATCTGCAATCAATTTTCAAGTTTAACTTCAAGTACAACCTGTAATCAAAGTGATCTTCTCAAAAGCAAGTAAATTCAGCAACTGCAATCAAAATTTGCAAGAAAACTCAACAACTTACAAGTACCAAAGCAAACTGTTCCAGGATGAAACAATGCTCTCTACTTCAATAATTGGTGAGTAAACCTTTTTATTTAAAAACAGTTCATGGATCTATGATGAAATCTATTGCATCTAGTCTATAATGTTTGCTTGAGTTTGAATATAAATGTGTGTATGTGAATATAATATTGCCTGCATATTTGTTTCTGGATAACATATTTTTGTGCTCTATTGTTGATAACAGACTCATCATCACAATATAATTCATATCTTCCTGTAAAATCAAAATTTGACATTGACTACTGAAGAGAAATTGTTAATAACATTATATTCTTGTTTTTAAAAATAATTTCAGGTAAATGTATTTAGTTAAAACTCCGTAAATTTAAAGTTTCAGAGAAAATCAGAAAATGGGAGAAATTCAAACTTGATGATTCTCGAATTCACTTATATAGTTTGATTTGCCTTCGAATACTAGGAATTTCAAAAGCTAAATCATAATTTTTAGGTGAGAATTAAGTGAGATAAGTGGGGTTGTTCAGAAAAGAGATTTTCATTCTTTTCTGATGATCGATGAGATCAGAGGGTTCGGGTTTTCTATCGAAGGTGGCATAGGAGTAGAGGAACAAAGGAAAAATGCTTGAAGGATTTTTCAATCAACGTGGTGATAGCGAATCGATGTAGCAGGGTTTTAGGACCTATGTACGTCGTCTTTTGTTCTCGAGGCAACTACAGCATCGCCAGAGCTTCAAAGATCATCGGAATGGTGCGAAAGGCTTCGGGAATGGTCGGTGAACGCTTGGACTCGTCTGAACATGGTCCGATTTGGTCGATCAGTTAATTTCAGGTAAGGTCGGTTTTGCTCGATTTCGTTTTTCGATTCGTTTTTCGTATCTTGGTGTTGCACGGTATTGCTGAGGTCAAATTCGACTGGTCAGAGACAGGAGAGTGGGTCGTCGGCGATCGTGGTCGTTGTGCACGTGCACGTTGATATTTGCGTGCATCTGGAGTTGAAGGTTTGGGGAAGAAAGGCCTGACCCGGAGTATTTCGTGTATTTCTTCGTGTTCAACTCGAAGATGCGATAGGGGTTGCTTGTTTTTGTTCGCTGCAGATTTACGCGAGTGTGGTCTCGAGTATGACTCGAGAATTTGTGGTTTAAGGTTCGAAAATAATTTATTTCCAAACCTTTTAACTCGTCTACGTTTTAATCTAAAAATGATTTTCAAATTTTAAAAGACAAACTTAAATTTTTAGCGAAGTTTGACTGGTTTTAAAAAGAGGTATAAAATGTTTAAAGTTAGAAATGATGTTCAAAACAAATTTAATTTTAATGGAAATGGATTTTTAAAGTTTAAAAGTTGTTTTAAAATAGTTTGATTTATACAAATATTACATTAGAGTAAATTTGTAACTAGTTATGAATGTTTTCAACTTAAAATATAATTGTTGAAATATAATTATGATTTAAGTAAAAAGTATTTAACCTGAATCAAAGAATGATGATTTTAAAATAAATCAAATTCAAGTTTTAAATTTAATTTATTTTAAAATGAAAGTTAAGAGTTAATGTAATAAATGATTTATTTTAATTTGATCATGTTTTATTAACTACAGTAATTAAGTATAATTACTTAATTTACTAAAACGATTGATTTTGATAATTGAATTAAGATAAATTAATTTGTGAAATTAATTAAGTATAATTAATTACTTAATTAATATTTATTAATCAAGGTTAATCGATTAAGAAATAATTAAGTAATAAATAATTAAGACGTTAATTACTTAATCTTAAGAAGATTATTAATAATTACTTAATAAAGTAATTAAAATAATTAATTACACTATGTAATTAATTATTTTAGTTACTTAAATTAATTATGGTTAATTTTAGTTAATTAATTAAGTTTAATTAATTAAAGGTAATCATTTGATGTTGGATTAAGTATAATTACTTAATGTAATTAATGTGGTGTAACTACTTAGTGAACTAATTAATGAATAATTATTGGATGTAACTAATTAAAGGAAAATTACTCGATGGGAAGTAATTAAGGAATAATTATTTGTGGAAGTAATTAAGTGATGATTAATCAGTGTAATAAAAGGATTAATTAATATAATTAATCAAGGAGTTAGCTTACTTGATGAAGTAATTAAGGAAAGTTAATTACTGATTGTGATTAATCAGGATTGATTAATAAATGTAAAGATTAATTATTAAAGGTAATTAAAAGAATAATAATTAATGAAAGTAATTAAAGGATCATTAATTAAAGTAATTAGAGGATCATTAATTAATGTAATTAATGATAATAATTAAATATTTAATTTGATTAATAAATGTGATTAATTATGAGATAATTAATCAATGAAGTGATTAAGATATAATTAATTAATGTAATTAATTAAGGATTGATATAATTAATTATAATTAATCAATTAATAGAAGTAATTAAGGTTAATTACTAAGTGATGAAAATAATAATTAATTTGTGTAATTAATTTAAAGGTTAATTACTTAATGTAATTAAGTAATAATTAATCCAGGGTGATTAATTAAGAAGATAATTAAAGGATAATTAATCTAATTAAAGATTAATTAATTGGTTACAAAGTGGTTAAAGGTTGATTAATTAATTAAATGTTGTAATTAATTAATGATTGTTTAAGCGGGATTATGTGATTAATTCTCAAGTAATTAATTTAATTTAAGATGGTTAAATTAATTATAATTTGGATTAATGATTCCTGTTTGTGGATGATTGATTGAGTGGAATGCCTGAATTGAATGATGCTTATAGTTGAATAATATGTGATGTGCTATGGTATGTTATTGATTATAGCTGTGATAAATGTGTGATATTTATCTGTGAATGATGTTGTGTGAATTCAATGTTTTAAATTGAATTAATTGTTCAAACTAAAATCACTTGGACACTAAAATGGCGTTTTGGATTTCGATGAGACCGGGATCAGGTTTTCAAATTTGGAATTCCGAAAACCACATCGATCCAAATTAAACGTTAGGTCGTGAATCTCAAGTGAAGAGTGAAGACCCGAGGTGTAAGGACTATTCGTCGTTAAAACTCTGAGGGTGATTCCAATACGAGTTTAGGGGTAGTACTTTCAAGTTCGAGATGAAGATTCAGAGTGCAAGGGCTATTGTCGTTAACTCTGAGGGTGGTTTCAAAATTAGTGTAGCGAGATAGTGCCTTCGGTTTCGTTCGAACTTGGAACAAACTTGTATGGATTGAATGCTTTCAGAACATCGTCAGCTGGACGATGAGCATTCTAAGATAGATGTGTTCTATAAAGGTAATCGTAGCGTCAAGCCTCATCAACCGGGAATGGCTAAAACAGGGGAGGTGCAGCAAAGCTAAGTAGGTAGCAACCAAGTAGGGCGAGATTTTGCCCCTGTCTAGAGGTCCCTTTTTATTCGGCTGTGTGGGCAGTTGGCGACGGCCATCTACGGGGTTGTCTTGTTCGGGACTGTCCAGTAAGGGGTGGTTCCGGCTTTGTGTTGCAGGGGATTTTGGGTGGATCCTCGGTACGGTGATCTAGGCCCCGTACTATGACGGGCGGTATCCCAGTAGCCCGGCCATTGATGGAAACCCATTCTTCCTACGTACCCTTTATGGTTTTGATTGTATAATTATGTAGCTGGAATTTAATAAATGTAATAATTTCAGCTATTTTATATTTACTTGAAAACCCTAGACCATATTATAATATCATTGGATTTCCTATCAAATGTTTTGGTTAGCGTAAGGTAAAAACTTACCCATGTTTATTTTGTGGGAAGTCTTACGCGATACCTTTTATTTTCAAAAGATTTTCAAGGTTAAGAAACTTTAACCCGTTTACTCACACCAGACCCATGTCTAACCCAAGTGTTTATTTTCTGTTTTATTAAACTCTTGGTACTCATATTATGTATGAGTAGTCAAGGGATTCAGGTTAGCTTTGACGAGTTCTGTAGGAGATATGGAACAGGAGGGTTCAGCGTGTAGATATATAGTGGTTTCACTGTGTAATGTTGTATCTGTATTCCTGTGATACTTGAGTTGTAATAACTAGACAGATGTTTATAACTATCTAGTTTGTGCTGTATTAATTGTATAATTCTGATGTATATGATACTATGTAATATTTTATGTGATATAATATAATTTATTCATTCCGCTGTGAGATTCTGATGCTGTTTGGTTCTTTCTTTTCTATCTTTTCTCTTTTCTATCCTTTTCTTTCTTCTTAATGATGCGTCTTTCTATGGAATGAAAGACAGGTCGTTACATTGTGGTATCAGAGCGCTAGGTTGAGTGAATACCTAAGCTTTGGAGTGATTTCTTTTTGAAAGAGCGTACTTGTATTTTTATTTATATATTATTTCTACCTATTTGTTGGGTTACTTGTTCGGGTTTTCCAATATAATTCTAGAGGTAGGAGAGTTAGTGGTGTGTGTAACACGACTACCCATGGTAGAAGTTTGAGTAATAGTGATTGGAAGAGTATCTGCCAAGGCAGTATTAGGCATCTTGAGTAAGCTTTGCAGTATTGTGTATGGATTTCGCCAATCTCTAAAGGAAACCTTTTCAAGGTTCGGAGTCCATCTTTGAAGTGTAAGCCTGGTTTTGCTCATGCGAGCGAAAATTCTAGAGTTTGGATCCATCGGAAGTGCTAAAGCAAGTGATGGTATCTTGGCAACCGAAGGAAGGAGTCTTGTTCGTATTGAAGTTTGAGACATAGTTTGGCAAGATGTTTGTGCTTGGTTTGAAGCCGAGTTTCCTAAGAGATATCTTTCTATCTTGAAGGATCTTTTGTGGAGTTGGTTGATATAGCTTTGTGGATTGATGTGCTTTGGATAAGGAAGTCTTTGGCAGCAGTAGCAGCTCGGAGGTGTTGTGTGTGCTATCAGGAAGGTTTCTTGGCTTAGCAGTATCCTAGTGGTGGAGTCCGAATGCAGTAGAGTGGTCTGTCTCTTTGATGGTTCAGGAGTCTTTGTGATTCTTCAATCGGTAGGCAAGGAAGATGGTGAAGGCTTGTCAACTTCTTCTGGAAGCTCAGTTGGGCTTGATGTTGTGATTGAGGTAGACCATCAGTTTTTTCTTTTGATTTAGAAGGCTTAACTATTCTGATTAGTTAAGAGCGAACAGTTTCTTTGGAATCTGAGCTGGATGGAATCGCAAAAGTGACTTGCAATGGTTTGGTAGTTTTCTTAGTAATCTTTGCTTTGGATTGAGGCATCTCTAGAGGATGAGGAGCTATCGTAGTGATTTGAGATTTTTCGGTTATCTTCGATGAAGTCAAGATTAGCATCCGCATCGGGAGATTGAGTTCTGTATCGACTTGTTTCTTGGAGTTTTTTTATCGGTGGTTCAGCCTAGTAAGAGGGAGGTTTTTGTGAAGCAGTCAGTATTGATTGGATCTAGTTTTCTAGTAGGATTTTTTGTTGTGGTGTTTGTGACCGAATGGGATGGGTCATTAAGATTTTATGGAATTTGATGAACAATGTTTTCGGAATGAATTGATCAAGTCTGTGCTGGTGTTCATCAACAGCATTCTTATATTCTCCAGAACAGAGTTGTGCAGCGGAAGCAAGGTAGCAGCTATTCCATAATAGAAGCAACCTTGGATTTCTCGGAAGTTTGTGTTGGTCTTGGATCAGAGGATTTCTACAGGAGACTCATTCAGGATCTGAAGGCCTGGTTATCAGTGCATCTATTATGTTGTTTTTCTGAATAGGTGGTGTGTGTTTGAAGTCTTCTGATGTTTGTGTAGCAGAGTTTGAGTGGTGGATTTTGATGGATCTGGGGAGAACCATCTTGTTGAGTAGGATCCGAAGGTCATCTATTTCTTGATTTAGATTTAGGTCCAAGAGGCATCTACGAAGTTTGGATTGATCTAGAAGGTTGAAGGCAGCCCAGGATCGGCAGAAAAGTTTTTATGGATAAGAGATAAAGGAATTAAAAATTCAAAATCGGAGATTTGATTTTGGATAAGTTTTCTCCGATCGTAAGAGCAATAAGATTGGTTAAGTCCGGAAGCTAGCTTAGAAGAGTATTGGATTTTTCTGTATGCTCTTAAGATTAAGTGTTTGATCTACGGGATTGAATTGCCAGTTCGGATGGCTGGAATTCATAATGTATTTCACGTATCTCTAAGGGAGTACGTGTATGGTCTATCACTGGTTTTAGAACCAGTACTTCTAGGAGATTTATGAGTTGATCAGGACTTGTCTGTGGTCCAGTATTCTGTTTAGATTGTAGATCTAGATATAGAAGCTCTCAATCTGAGTAATGTAGCTCGTTTAGATTTAGTAAAGCAAGTATCCGGTGTTTGTACTTGGGAAACTCTAAGAAATTATGTCTAGAATTTTGTCTGGATAATTAGAATTGTTTGTTTGAATTGGTTGCTATAGTTGCTAGTACATAGTTGACAGCATTTGTCTGCTATTTTAAAATCAAAATCTTTATGGGATTATTAAATTATCTTTGCTTTTAAATTTCGGGGACGAAATTCATTTAAGGGGGAGGAATATGATGTCCCGAAAATTTAGGCTATATTTATTTAATAATTTCCATTAATAATTATTTTAAAATGTGTAGCATTGATTTAAAATCTAATTATGTTTTCAAAAACTAATAATTGCTTAATTTGACAAATGTTATCTTTTCAAAATTTATAGTAATAATAATTTAATTTGGGAATTTTATTCTTTTCAAAGTTAAAAATATTTAATTGATAAAATATATCTTTCTAAGCTAATTAGAAAGATATTCTATTTATAATGTATATATGAGTGTATACATTTTAAATAGGGAGTGTGATTTTAATTTTAATTTAAATTTAATTAAAGATGTTTTCAAATTTATAATATATGTATATATATGAATATATATTGTGAATTGGAAGATTTGATTGGATTTAATATTAAATTTTTTCAAAAGCTTATTTAAAAATCTATCCTATATTTTCAAAAGTAATTAAAGTAAGTATTTATTTTATTTAAAAATATAATTGCTTATACAATATATTATAATAAGAGTTTTATTTGTTTTCTTTTAAAAATTGGCTTTTGAAATAATTTAGTTCATATATTAAAGAACAATATTTTAGTTTGAAACTTTAAAATAAGATTTAATTCAATATTCTTTTCTTTTAAATTTTGTTTCTTTAAAATATAGCTATGAAAATGTATTTTAAAAATATACAAATAAACATAAAGAATGTACTTAATAAAGATAATTTATGTATGTAAACATTAAATCTAAAATGGGAATAAACATTTAAAACAAGTTAATATAAATAAGAAATCAATTAAAAAATATTTATAAAATTAAGTAATTATTTTAATATTGAAATATAATATGTGTAAGGTTATTATACCATGAGAAAGACACTTGTAAATCATTCTACAACTTAAAGTAACATGTGTCATTGTCTTAGTTTATTATTGCAAACATTTATTAAAAATGTATTAAGAGAAAACTTAGCAAAAATGTATTTTAGTTCAAACCCTTTTCCTCTTCTAAAAAAGCTGAAAATCAGATTCTTAAAGAATGTTAAAAATCAAAATCTAAATCAATTCAAAAATATGTAGCAAGTTTCGAAATCAAAAACAAACATTTTTAAATATGAGGTCTTGCAATAATGAAAGATCATCAGAAATTCAATCCAAAACGGTAAAACAACTACTGCAAAGATTTTTCTGGATCCACAGCAAACTCAACAGATCTGCAGTCATTTTTCAAGTTCAACTTCAAATACAACCTGTAATCAAAGTGATCTTCTCAAACGCAAAAGCAAGTAAATTCAGCAACTGTAATCAAAATTTGCAAGAAAACTCAACAACTTACAAGTACCAAAGCAAACTGTTCCAGGATGAAACAATTCTCTCTGCTTCAATAGTTGGCGAGTAAACCTTTTTATTTAGAAACAGTTTATGGATCTATGATGAAATTTGTTGCATGCAGTCTATAATGTTTGCTTAAGTTTAAATATAAATGTGTGTATATAAATATAATATTGCCTGCATATTTGTTTCTGGATACTATATTTTTGTGCTTTGTTATTGATAACAGACTCATCATCATCATAAGATAATTCATATCTTCCTGTAAAATCAAAATTTGACATTGATTACTGAAGAGAAATTGTTAATAACATTATATTATTGGTTTTAAAAATAATTTCAAGTAAATGTATTTAGTTAAAACTCTGTGAATTTAAAGTTTCAGAGAAAATCAAAAAATGGGAAAAATTCAAACTTGATGATTCTCGAATTCACTTATATAGTTTGATTTACCTTCGAATACTAGGAATTTTAAAGGATAAATCATAATTTTTAGGTGAGAATTAAGTGAGATAAGTGGGGTTGTTCAGAAAAGAGATTTTGAGTCTTTTCTGATGATCGATGAGATCAGAGGGGTTGGGTTTTCTACATAAGGTGGCGTAGGAGTAGAGGAGCAAAGGAAAAATGCTTAAAGGATATTTCGATCAACGTGGTGATGGCAAATCTATGTAGTAAGGTTTTAGGACCTGTGTACGTCGTCATTTGTTCTCGAGGCAACTACAGCATCGCCAGAGCTTCGGAGATCATCAGAACAGTGGGAAAGGCTTCGGGAATGGTCGATGAACGCTTGGACGTGGTTACAAGTCGCCTGGTGGTTGGCAAAGTCTGAACATGTTCAGATTTGGTAGATCAGTTAATTTCAGGTGAGGTCGGTTTTGCTCGATTTCGTTTTTCGATTCGTTTTCCGTATCTGGGTGTTGCGTGGTGTTGCTGAGGTCAAATTCGACTGGTCAGATGCAGGAGAGTGGGTCATCGACGATCGTGGTCGTTGTGCATGTGCATGGTGACATTTGCGTGCATCTGGAGTTGAAGGTTTAGGGGAGAAAGGCCTGACCCGGAGTATTTTGTGTATTTCTCCGTGTTCAACTCGACGATGCGATAGGGGTTGCTTGTTTTTGTTCGCTGTAGATTTTCGCGAGTGCTGTCTCGAGTATGACTTGAGAATTTGTGGTTTAGGGCTCGGAGATAATTTATTTCCAAACCTTTTAACTCGTCTAGGTTTTAATCTAAAAGTGATTTTCAAATTTTAAAAAGACAAACTTAAATTTTTAGCAAAGTTTGACTGGTTTTAAAAAGAGGTATAAAATGTTTAAAGTTAGAAATAATGTTTAAAACAAATTTAATTTTAAAGGAAATGGATTTTTTAAAGTTCAAATGTTTTTTTTCTAAAATAGTTTTATTTATACAAATATTACATTAGAGTAAATTTGTAACTGGTTATAAATGTTTTCAACTTAAAATATAATTGTTGAAATATAATTATGATTTAAGTAAAAAGTATTTAACTTGAATCAAAGAATGACGATTTTAAAATAAATCAAATTCAAGTTCTAAACTTAATTTAATTTAAAATGAAAGTTAAGAGTTAATGTAATAAATGATTTATTTTAATTTGATCATGTTTTATTAACTATGGTAATTAAGTATAATTACTTAATTTATTAAAATGATTGATTTGGATAATTAAATTAAGATAAATTAATTTTTGGAATTAATTAAGTGTAATTAATTACTTAATTAATATTTGATTAATCAAGGTTAATCAATTAAGAAATAATTAAGTAATAAATAATTAAGAGGTTAATTACTTAATGTTAAGAAGATTATTAATAATTACTTAATAAAGTAACTAAAACAATTAATTACACTATGTAATTAATTATTTTAATTACTTAAATTAATTATGGTTAATTTTAGTTAATTAATTAAGTTTAATTAATTAAAGGTAATCATTTGATGTTGGATTAAGTATAATTATTTAATGTAATTAATGTGGTGTAATTACTTAGTGAAGTAATTAATGAATAATTATTGGATGTAATTAATTAAAGGAAAATTACTCGATGAGAAGTAATTAATGAATAATAACTTAGTGGAAGTAATTAAGTGATGATTACTCAGTGTAATTAAAGGATTAATTAATACAATTAATCAAGGAGTTGGTTTAATTGATGAAGTAATTAAGGAAAGTTAATTACTGATTGTGATTAATCAGGGTTGATTAATAAATGTAAAGATTAATAATTAAAGGTAATTAAAAGAATAATTAATTAATTAAAGTAGTTAAAGGATCATTAATTAAGGTAATTAGAGGAACATTAATTAATGTAATTAATGATAATAATTAAAGATTTAATTTGATTAATAAATGTGATTAATTATGAGATTATTAATCAATGAAGTGATTAAGATATAATTAGTTAATGTAATTAATTAAGGATTAATGTAATTAATTATAATTATTTAATTAATGGAAGTAATTAAGGTTAATTACTAAGTGATGAAAAATAATAATTAATTTGTGTAATTAATTTAAAGATTAATTACTTAATGTAATTAAGTAATAATTATCAAGGGTGATTAATTAAGAAGATAATTAAAGGATGATTAATCTAATTAAAGATTAATTAATTGGTTATAAAGTGATTAAAGTTTGATCAATTAATTAAATGTAGTAATTAATTAATGATTGTTTAAGCAGGATTATATGATTAATTCTCAAGTAATTAATTTAATTTGAGATGGTTAAATTAATTATAATTTGGATTAATGATTCCTGTCTGTGGATGATTGATTGAGTGGAATGACTGAATTGAATGATGCTTATAGTTTGAATAATCTGTGATGTGCTATGATATGTTATTGATTATAGCTGTGATAAATGTGTGATATTTATCTGTGAATGATGCTGCGTGAATTCATTGTTTTAAATTGAATTAATTGTTTAAACTAAAATTACTTGGGCATTAAAATGGCGTTTTGGATTTCGATGTGACCGGGATCATAATTCTAAATTTGGAATTCCGAAAACAACATCGATCCAAATTAAATGTTAGGTCGTGAATCTCAAGTGAAGGGTGAAGACTCGAGGTGTAAGGACTATTCGTCGTCAAAACTCTGAGGGTGATTCCAATACGAGTTTAACGGGGTAGTACTTTCAGGTTCGAGATGAAGATTCAGAGTGCAATGGCTATTGTCGTTAACTCTGAGCGTGATTTCAAAATGGATGCGGCAAGATAGTGCCTTCGGTTTCGTTCGAACCCGGAACGAACTTGTATGGATTGAATGCTTTCAAAACATCGTCAGCTGGACGATGAGCATTCTAAGATAGATGTGTTCTATAAAGGTAATCGTAGCCTCAAGCCTCATCAACCGGGAATGGCTAAAATAGGGGAGGTGCAGCAAGGCTAAGTGGGTAGCACCTAAGTAGGACGAGATTTACTCCTATCTAGAGGTCTTTTTTTATTCGGCTGTGTGGGTAGTTGGCGACGGCCATCTGTGGGGTTGTCTTATTCGGAACTGTCCAGTAAAGGATGGTTCCGACTCTGTGTTGCAGGGGATTTAGGGTTGATCCTCGGTACGATGATTTAGGCCCCGTACCGTGACGGACGGTACCCCAGTAGCCCTACCATTGATGGAAACTCATTCTTCCTACGTGCCCTTTACGGTTTTGATTGTATACCTATGTAGCTGGAATTTAATAAATGTAATAATTTTGGTTATTTTCTATTTACTTGAAAACCCTAGACCCTGTTATAATATCACTGGATTTCCTATCAAATATTTTGGTTAGCGTAAGGTAAAAACTTACCCATGTTTATTTTGTGGGAAGTCTTATGTGATACCATTTATTTTCAAAAGGTTTTCAAAGTTAAGCAACTTTAACCCGTTTACTCACACCAGACCCATGTCTGACCCAAGTGTTTATTTTCAGTTTTATTAAACTCTTGGGTACTCATATTTTGTATGAGTAGTCAAGGGATTCAGGTTAGCTTTGACGAGTTCTGGAGGAGATATGGAGTAGGAGGCTTCAGCGTGTAGATATATAGTGGTTCCGCTGTGTAGTGTTGTATATGTATTCCTGTGATACTTGAGTTGTAATGACAAGATAGATGTTTATAACTATCTATTTTGTGTTGTATTAATTGTATAACTCTGATGTATATCATACTATGTAATATTTTATGTAATATAATATAATTTATTCGTTCCGCTGTGAGATTCTAATGTTGTTTGGTTCTTTCTTTTCTATCTTTTCTCTTTTCTATCCCTTTCTTTCTTCTTAATGATGCATCTTTCTATGGAATGAAAGGCGGGTCAATTATTTTCAGGTACAAGAGTATGATTATCATTATCGTTATTATTGTAATCGAAAACTTCTTCATCGTAATTATTTTTTCTATTCTTAAAATCTTTATCAAAGGAAACATGAAAACTTTCTTCTATAGTGTTAATTCGTTTATTAAAAATTCTATGAGCTTTACCGCAATCCGAATAACCAACAAAAAAAATCCTTTATCAGCTTTTGGATTGAATTTTTCAAGATTATCTTTAGTATTCAAAATAATACATTTAGAACTAAATACACAAAAATATGATACTCTAAATTTCTTACCATAAAATATTTCATAGCATGTATTCTTAGTCATCGATCTAAGTGTTACACAGTTTAATACATAACATGCAGAAGCAATAGCTTTGGTCCAAAAATTCTTTGGTAAACCATTTCTACTTAGTAATGTTCATGCATATTCTTATAACATTCAGAATTTTCTTTCTACTACACCATTTTGTTGCGGTATTCATGGAAACGAAAAACTATAACTAATCCCTTTTCTATTGCAAAAAATTTCAAAATTTTCATTTTCAAATTCTCCATCGTGATCACGTCTTATTCTTTTAGTTATATAATTCATTAAATTCTTTATTCTTTTAGCAAAAAATTTAAACATTTCAAACGTGCCACTTTTATGTTTCAAAAGTAGTGTCTAAATATATATTGAAAAATAAATAACAGTCATAAAAACATATTTATTACGATTTATTGATCGTACTTGAGTTGGACCAAATAAATCTAGATGGAGTAGTTTGAATGGTTGTTTTGTAAAAATTTCCTTTTTAAATTTAAATAAACGTCTCTTTAATTTTCCAAGTTGAAATGTATCATATGAATTTTTAACTTTATAATTTATTTTTGGTAATCTCTTACTAAATGAATTTTTGCTAGTTTATTTATATGTTTAAAATTTATATGATAAAAACTTTTATGCCATGGTCATGGATCATTATGACTTTCGACTAAACATAAATCACTATTGTTTTTAATATTCATATTCAGAACGTAAGATTTTGATTTCTTAATCCTTTAAATATAAAAATTTATTTTGTACAAATATACTACATTTATCTTTTTCAAAATCGATTATAAATCCTTTATCACATGATTGACTTATAATTAATAAGTTATTTTTTAAATTTTCTACTAACAAAACATTCATAATAAAGGGAGAAGTAGATATGCCGACGTTAATGACGTCTTTAATGATAATGACAAATCCTTCTGAATTATCTTCAAATGTCACAATGTCATCATCAATATATGTTATATTTGATAACATGTGTGTATTTCCCGTCATATGCTTGGAGCATCCACTATTGAGTATCCATTTTCCTTTCTTTTAACCTTTTTTTAGGTACCTGCATAATAATAAGAGTTCAATTGGTGTCCAATTCCTCCGTTAGGGTCCTATGTGTCGGGCAAGGTAGCCATACCCAAGAGGGTCTAGGACTTTAGAAACATAATTATTGTTATAAACAATATTTCTCAAGTATTCATCTATGTGTTTCTGCCTAACCAACTTGTTATTTGATTTAGGAATCCATATTTTGACAGTATTCTTGTTAGAAGTATTAATCTTATTTTTAGATGTAGGCTTCTTGAACTTAGTATAAAGTGTACTATAGTTCCTATGCTTTTGCTTAGCTTTGAATCCTAATCCATTTTGATTTATTGATGGTCTTGATATCTTGATCAAATTTTCTAAGTTTTGTTTTCCTTTATTAAACATTGATACGTTACTGGTAATTTAATCTAACTTAGTGTTAAGATCGGAGATTTCAACATTGGGTAGAATCTAAACTTGCTTTTAGTTCAAGCTTTTCTTTTTTCAAGATTATTATTTACTATTTTGCTATTTTCTAAATCATGTATTAAAGCATTATTTTGAGAAGATAATCTTTAATTTTTCTTTTGGGCTATTTCTAATTCCTCTTCTAAAATTGTTTTCTCATCTTTTAATAAACCAATTTCTAGCTCTAATCTATTCAATTTTCCTACATATTCCTTATCTAGTTTCTTAGATTCTCTATATTTATCATCTAATTCTATGCTAATTTCCAAAATTTCATTATATGTTAGCTCAAGATGTACTCATCAATGCTAGCTACAAAACCAAACATTCGCTTGTTCTAAGTCGCTTTCACTATCACTATTAGAAGAAGAGTACGAATCGAAGTCATCCTAAGTTACTTGAAAGGCTCTTCTTTTTTCTTGAATTTCTCGAATTTATTTTCCTTTTTGTCATTATTGAGCTTTGGATAATCTATTTCACATGGTTGAACTTTTCGCATCCATAACATTTGATTGATGTTTGATTTGATTAATTCGAATTGCCACCATTTTGAAGTTTTGTCATCTTCTTGAATTTCTTAAATTTGTTGTAGTTCTTAGTAGTAAACATAATTTCTTCCTCATCCAAATCAGAACCGTCATTTTTGTTGGAAAGGCAATATTTTCCTTTTCATGATTTTTCTCCTTCATCGGCTGCAATTAGCTTCATTTGACATCAAATTTTCTTTTAATTCTTAAACTTTGAGTTGAGAAAAATTGTTAGCTTCTTCAATAGCTAAAAATTTTCCTTCCTATTTACCAGTCAAAGAATTTAAATTTTATGTAACAAGATTAAAATCAGTGAATTTGCCTCTAAGTGCCATAAGATTGTATTGTATAGTTTGGAATCTAGCATACATGTCAATAATAGATTTATTTACTTTCATTTTGAAAGATGAGAACTGGTTTTGCAAAACAGAGATTTTTTTTGCTTAACTTTTATCATGCCTTCGTGAGTTACTTATAAGTGCACCATATATATTATGCAGTTGTGTAAAGCATGACTCATGAAAATTCATTTTTATCAAGAATAATACATTCATGGCTTTGGCATTATTAGTGTTGTGTTCTTTTATGCATCGATCTAAGTGCTTATGTTAATGGTATGTGCTTCAAATCTAGTTTGAGTAGTTTACGAAATTTCTAATCCATTAGCTTCCAAAAAATTCGCATACATGTTGATTAATAAGCATAATCAAAGCTGATAAATTGTGGGAACAAGAAGTTGATTGACCTTTTTCAAATGTACTTGCCACATTAAAAAATTTCAATCACGTGTTACAGTAGATTGAAATATCCTTGCTCTTATACCAAATGTAGGACATTGGGTCGTATATAATATGACTTGTGTATAAGATAAGTGCGTGTATGGTAATATGAATAAATATAAATAGCAGAGTATAAAAGTAAGGAATAAAAGCGGGCACACCAGAGTTTTACACTAGTTTGGACTTCCCATCCTATGTCTAATGCCAAAGCTCCTATTCGGTATTTCACTAACTAACAACCCTCGCTTCGTCCGAAGGAATAGGCTTATATAAAAGTTTCTCTGACAAGCTTGTGTTCTAAATAACACAAATATTGACTTCAAGTACAATTCTTCCTATAATCTCTCTTGAGTGTTTGTGAGTATAAATACTTGGATTTGCAGGAAGTAAGTTTACCCAAATTTAGATTTTGGTTATAAGTGATTAAGAATATGAAATTGTTAATAGCATAAGCACTTAGAAAATAGAAAATAGTAGAGTAGAAAAAAGTAAGTTCATTCTCAGATTTTGGATGTATTTATAGATGATTAATAGTTGTGTTTCAAAGAGTATGTATTCTAAAAGAGTTTTCCTTTTGATCAAGTGTTGCAACCATAAGGAAGAAAACATAAACATTAAAAATGTAGAGAAGTGATTGTTCAAAGTGTGGCAGTTGAAACAGTGTTAGACGTCTTGTTGAATATGCGCTTATATGATTTTTGTTTGATGATAATAAACATATATACATTCGTTTAAATGTATTTGATAATATACTATTTATTTTCACAGATTAAATAAATATTTGCTGAATAAAATAAATAACACAGAATTTGAATTCAAACGAATATTTTATTCAAATAAATATTTATTACAACTTTGAATAGTACAATTTCAAGCTCTCACTATAACTATACAACTTTAATTACAATTACATCACATTTCACATTTACAGTTAACCTCACTACATATCACTCACACTCGTGTTTTTATCTTCAACTGCATTCCAGTTTGAATCCAGCATCTGAGCAATCTGCAAAAATATTCACTAACGCAGTAAAATTGAAAAAGAAATATTTTTGCAATATAAAATAAAAGATGGATTTTGAAAATATGATTTGCCTCAGTTATTTGGGTTGTTCGTCATCATTTAAATTTGAATTCATCATACACGAACAACTTCTGACATACACAGTGTATTACTGTATATGCCACAAGGCCGTGCACGCCGATATATACACTTGATAATGCTACAGGGACAGGTGAGCACAAGGTCAAACCCAAATATACGGACAGGTTCAACTCACATGCAATAACATTGAAAATACGACACGAACACAAGGTCAAATCCGAGTTTTGAAACTGGATTCAACACAAGTGAATCGAGTTCAAGTCAGACCAACACTGCAAGTACATGAATGCAAACTACAAGTACAGGTTCAAGGCCAAAATGTCAAAGTGGCAACTGGCAATAACAACTACACATATGCATACCACAGATGCAACCGATCAGTTCGACATATACATGAAAGCAACAAGTTTCGACCAAAACCAGTGTATGCAACATAATGAAGCAATAACACAAAGGGCCAGAGAAATGCCACAAATGTATACAGATGATCAGTGTGCAAAATGAAGCAAACTACTGGATCGAGTTCAGCAAGGCAATGCAATATGCAGTGTACTACAACAAGTCAGCAGATACATGAAGAATGCACCAATGCAAACTGAACAACAGATCAGCCATGACAGCAGACCAGTGTCAAAAATCAAGTGATCAACACAGCAACGAAAGCAACAAATTTACAAAGTGCATGAACACAGTGAACAACAAAAGTACAGTGTCAATCTCATGTATGTAACAGATAACGATGCAAGTGTCGACCAAGTAACAATGCAAGCACAGTCTCAAACATGAAACAAAATGCATTATGAATACTATAGGCCGAGAACCAAACCAGAGAAATATACAGAGACCTGGTGCAAATAACAACAAGTCAAGGCAGCAACAAACATACATATGAAGTAGTTCAAATCCAAGTGCAAATTCAAGAATATATATACACATGTATAAAATACAGAGGTACAGGCCGAGCAAAATCAAGAAAGATTTTTCTTCAAAAATTACTGAAGCCAAAAGAAGCTACAGAGGAACCATGGTCAATATTAAGTGGCCGAAGTCAAATGAATTCAACATCGCTGGTGACCACAAAATTAATCAAGCCGTGGATATGATGTATGAGTCATAATTGACCAAGTTATAGCCGTGATCACCAAGCAATGAATATACAGGAATTGAAAAGGTCAGAAATCATCAGCATCGTTCAAGAATAATAAAGTGGCCGAGATGAATATTTGACAAATTCAAATAAATATATACGATCGAAGATTCAGGAAATCGAACGCATATATAACCCAATCATCATCGGCAATCAATGTATCGAATTTCAGAAAGCATAAATCAATAAAAAGAAAAAGCACATAATTATATACCGGAGTTCGATCAACGAAGCAGCTACGGTGAGCAAATCAAAGAGCATCGAAGTCGAACAGTATCAAAGCATCGAAGTCGAACAGTATCAAAGAGGAACGGCCGCTTCAAGAACCCTAGTGTGGATCGACAGGACAAAAAGCCCTAATTTTGTTTCAAAGAGGAACGGCCGCATCTCAAAAATAAACGAACGAAGAAAATAAAAGTGACGGTCTAAAATATAAAAGGGGCCGGCAGTAAAAATAAGGGCTTTAAATTTATAAATAGGGTTTTGTTTATATTAGGGCTATTTTATTTTAATTTGTTTTTAATTTGTATTTTCCTTTTTAAACCGTTTAATTTTCTAGTCGTGTGACTAGGGGACAAGCTACGGTGTGTAGCTTGAGAATTCACAATTCGGTAGTTGAGTTGTGGCAGGGTTTTGAGCGTAGAGTTAGATTAGTCAATAGCGGTGTATAGCGAGTTTACGCGTGTAAGCGAGGGACTATCTAATTTCTAGTAGAAACCTTGGGGGCAGCACGTAGGCAGGGTTTTGCCGAAGCTGGGTAAATTCTGTGTTGTTCTGTTTTATTCTGTTATTTATATTCTGCGATATCTGTGCTGCTATTCTGTGATCTGAATTGAAATTAATTTATAAGCTTCCGCGATTAATTTTTATAATTTACACTATCACCCTATTCACCCCCCCTCTAGGGTGAAATCGATCCTACAAGTGGTATCAGAGCTAGGACAGGAATAGAAGTCAACATCTGTTTTAAAAATTCGATTTTTTTTGAAAAAATCAGTTTTTGTTTTAAAAATTTGAATTTTTAAAATGGCTTCTTTTAATAATGCTTTTGCAGAAGGTCAATCCATAGTTAGACCACCAATGTTCAATGGTGAATATGCTTATTGGAAAAATAGAATGCAAATTTTTCTGAAAACCATTGACGCTTGGAATATTGTTGAGACAGGTTATAGAATACCAACTATAACTGTAGATAATCAGGAAATAGAGAAACCAAAGGAACAATGGACAGAATTAGAAAATAAATTACAGAATACTAATGCCAAAGCTATGAATTCTATTATCTGTTCATTGGATCAATTTGAATTTAATCGTGTCTCACATTGTCTAACTGCGCAGGAAATATGGCACATACTAGAAGTGACTCACGAAGGAACATCTCAAGTCAAAGAATCTCGCCTTGCAATGCTAAGCAGCGAATACGAGAACTTCAAAATGGCGAAGGAAGAAAATGTCAAAGAGATGTACGGACGACTCTCCAATATCGTATACAAATCAAAAGCTCTCGGAAAAACATACACCGAATTAGAAATAGTCCGGAAAATCCTCAGAGTCCTTCCACGAAGCTTTGAAGCAAAAGTAACTGCCATACAAGAATCGAAAGATTTAAAACAACTTAAAGTTGAAGAACTCATCGGAAATCTCACCACTTATGAGCTAGAAATGAAATTCAAAGAAGAGCGTGAAGGAGGTGACACTCAAAAGAAATCAATAGCTCTCAAAGGAACAACCAAAAGTGATGATGATAACGATGAAGATGATGGAGCAGCAGAATTGGAGCTGTTGATAAGGAAATTCAAAAAATGGAATCAAAAATATGGTAACTCAGCTCGAATTCAAAAAGCAAAAAGCAGAATAGCCAAAGCACTAGACTACTCGGAAGAACAAAAGTTTATTTGTTATAATTGCAACAAACCCGGCCATATCAAGCCCGATTGTCCACAAATTAAATCCAGCCACGGAAAGAAACGGAAAAAGAAAAGTTTTGCAGCCACTTGGGATGAAATAGACGAGAATGATCAAAGCACTGGTAGTGAAAGCGAAAAGGCAGAATTGTGTCTTCGAGGTGATACAACTGACAGTGACGATGACGAGCCAAGTGAGGTATCAAAACTTACCCATTCTGAGTTGCTTATATATTTTCATGAAGTAAACGGTTGTTTTGAACGACTTAGGGAAAAATACGCCAAACTTGAATCTCAAAAAGATACTTTGATAGAATGTAATAAACAACTTGACCAATTAGTTAAAACCTATCAAAGTAGAATCCCTAAGTGTGATAAGTGTCCAACATTCGAAGAGGAAATTGAAAAATCAGAAATCAATATAAAATCACTTGAAAATGAAATTCTGATTTTAAAGGAGAATGAAAATACTAGGAGAGAGAATTCTATTAAAAAGTGCACACAGTTGTTAAACGAAAATGAATCTCTCAAAACACAAGTCCAACAATTGTCAACGACTTTAGATAAATTTTCAAAAAGTGAAAAATCGTTGAATATGCTATTAGGAAAGCAAACTGTTAATACGGTTAGACAAGGACTTGGATATAATAATTCGAAGATTGTTGAAAGCAATATTAATCAAGTTAATTCTATGTGCACAATTTGTAGAAAATATGGACACAATCACAATAATTGTTGGTATAGACCCAAACATGTGAAAACTATATCGATTTGGGTTCCTAAAGGCACAAATATAAAATCTCTCAAAGTTAAACAAATTTGGGTGCCAAAGGGAACAATTATAAATAGTTTTGGGTCTACACAAAATTATTTTTCAAAATTTTCTGCCACTAACAACCATGGACCTATAAAAACAAATAGGTCACATAAAATTTTCATCGTGTAGGTGTGGTGGCGGGCTAAGGAACAACAATAGTGTTATCTGGATTTTTGGCTGTTCCAGAAACACAACGGACGACGAAGCAAAGTTCCTTAGCCTAGTATAAAGGTGACAGAATCACAATGGACAACAACGAAAAATATCGTAAAGGTAAAAACAGGTAAAGGTATATTTATTTGAACGATATACTAAAATGTGATAATCTGCACCATATTCTGAATTAAAAATCAGCCAATATTGAGATGATGAAAAGATTTTGTTTCTGACTTATTCAAAGTTGTTGGCCAATTATATTCTTATGCCAAAAACACTATAAAATTCTCTAGAATTACTTGATATATAAGCTTGGGATAAAAATAGTGTTTTGATTGGATGATAATACTTTTTTGTTATAATATTTTTGGCTAAATCCATATTCACGGTTTCTTCTATTTACATGGCTTCAACTTAAAATCCTAATGAATTCTATTTAAAAAATTGTAAAAAGGATTTTAAGAAATTTTTGACTTGTTTTTATTTATGACATTGATTTGTGCTTAAATGATGACCAATCAGATTTTCAACATTGAACTAATCCATATAAATTTGTTCGGTCAAATGATGGTATTTGATTACTCATGCTACACGTAGATATATTGGTTTTGACATTTTGGTCACTGCTTGTAAATTTGCACGATTTCAAATTCATGTGAAAAAAAAAAGGATTTTAAAAATTGTTGAAACTTTAAGAAATTCTTTTGAAACATTTGTTTTGAAATAATGATGTTTGGTTGACTATTAAATACTCATGAATATAACTGTTTAGTCTATGGCTTCTAAGATTGACACTTTGATATATGTTTGATTGTTAACACTGGCTTCATTTTCAAATTCAAGAGAATTTCATTCTGAGATAATTTGTTGAAATTTCACAATCTGGTCTTTGACATTTAACAAAAGAATTTTTGAGTGAAATTTAAATTCAGATGCAGATTACATTGGAAATATGTTAATAGAAAAATTACTAGTGGAATGTGATTAATTTTTTTTTGAAACATTCATTTGCTGCATCGTTTTTCAAAGAAAATGTCTGCATATTTTTCACTTGAAATAATTTTCAAATAGCAGAAAATTTCCTAATAAAACCCCCTCGAGAAAATCATGTTTGACCATATTTACAGATTAGTCATTTTTGAAAAATTAATTTTATAATTTTGGATTTGATTTTAAATGACTATTTTGACTAATCTAACTCCCTAATGATTATCGAAAAAATCAATAGTGATTGAAAAAGTGATGAGTGTTGATATTTGTCATACATTACTCAAGACAATATATTTAGAAAAATTTCTTTAGAATTTCATAACAAAAGTTATAAAAACTTTTTGTTGGGTAAAAATTCCATGATCATTTCTATTTTTATCATCTTTCTATCGACCATCACTCATCAAAATCATATATAGTATGTAAATTTGTGGTAGTTTACAAAGGAAATTATTCGTTCTTCAATTTGTTTTATCTTCAGATTCATAAAGAAAATTATCTGTGCTTCAATTTATTATATTCTTCAATAAAAATAAATATCCAAAGTATTCACTCTCATTTAAAAGTCCTCACGGTTATGCATGGGTGAATTACTTGGATTTTTGATTATGTGCTTCCATGCTCATTTAAAAGTCCTCACGGTTATGCATGTATGGAACGCATATCAAAATTAATTGGTTAAATAGACAAGTTGATTCTAATCCCATTTAAAAGTCCTCACGGTCATGCGTGGTTAGAAGATACTTGATTTCATTTTTAAAATTAAATTGGAATACTACTAATCTCATTTAAAAGTCCTAACGGTTATGCATGGTTAGTAGATATTCAAATTTCCCGAAATAAATATACCACAAATAGACAGAACTGTATGATTTTTATGAATTTATCCCCATCATTTCTGAAAGTGGAATATTCGTCTCACATGGGTAATTATGATTTTTGTTTGAAGTTTATTGAAATTTGATATTTATATTCAATTGAGTTAAATGTTTGATTCATATCTGTCACTTCATCCCTATTTTTATAACACTGTTATTCTTTTGCTGATAACAAAAGGGGGAGAGAAAAGTTAAGATTTTGTTAAATAAAATCAAGCAAGGGTCAAATAATTTTCCATTTGCATCTAGGCTTATTTGCATATTATTTAATTGTATGCATATTTGTAGGGGGAGCCTTGTGTAGAGAGGAAGCATTTAAATAGGGGGAGCAATTAGAGCATATGAATGATCAAATACATTTAACATATTCAAAATCTTAAATATATGTTTGTTATCATCAAAAGGGGGAGATTGTTGAATATGCGCTTATATGATTTTTGTTTGATGATAATAAACATATATACATTCGTTTAAATGTATTTGATAATATACTATTTATTTTCACAGATTAAATAAATATTTGCTGAATAAAATAAATAACACAGAATTTGAATTCAAACGAATATTTTATTCAAATAAATATTTATTACAACTTTGAATAGTACAATTTCAAGCTCTCACTATAACTATACAACTTTAATTACAATTACATCACATTTCACATTTACAGTTAACCTCACTACATATCACTCACACTCGTGTTTTTATCTTCAACTGCATTCCAGTTTGAATCCAGCATCTGAGCAATCTGCAAAAATATTCACTAACGCAGTAAAATTGAAAAAGAAATATTTTTGCAATATAAAATAAAAGATGGATTTTGAAAATATGATTTGCCTCAGTTATTTGGGTTGTTCGTCATCATTTAAATTTGAATTCATCATACACGAACAACTTGTGACATACACAGTGTATTACTATATATGCCACAAGGCCGTGCACGCCGATATATACACTTGATAATGCTACAGGGACAGGTGAGCACAAGGTCAAACCCAAATATACGGACAGGTTCAACTCACATGCAATAACATTGAAAATACGACACGAACACAAGGTCAAATCCGAGTTTTGAAACTGGATTCAACACAAGTGAATCGAGTTCAAGTCAGACCAACACTGCAAGTACATGAATGCAAACTACAAGTACAGGTTCAAGGCCAAAATGTCAAAGTGGCAACTGGCAATAACAACTACACATATGCATACCACAGATGCAACCGATCAGTTCGACATATACATGAAAGCAACAAGTTTCGACCAAAACCAGTGTATACAACATAATGAAGCAATAACACAAAGGGCCAGAGAAATGCCACAAATGTATACAGATGATCAGTGTGCAAAATGAAGCAAACTACTGGATCGAGTTCAGCAAGGCAATGCAATATGCAGTGTACTACAACAAGTCAGCAGATACATGAAGAATGCACCAATGCAAACTGAACAACAGATCAGCCATGACAGCAGACTAGTGTCAAAAATCAAGTGATCAACACAGCAACGAAAGCAACAAATTTACAAAGTGCATGAACACAGTGAACAACAAAAGTACAGTGTCAATCTCATGTATGTAACAGATAACGATGCAAGTGTCGACCAAGTAACAATGCAAGCACAGTCTCAAACATGAAACAAAATGCATTATGAATACTATAGGCCGAGAACCAAACCAGAGAAATATACGAAGACCTGGTGCAAATAACAACAAGTCAAGGCAGCAACAAACATACATATGAAGTAGTTCAAATCCAAGTGCAAATTCAAGAATATATATACACATGTATAAAATACAGAGGTACAGGCCGAGCAAAATCAAGAAAGATTTTTCTTCAAAAATTACTGAAGCCAAAAGAAGCTACAGAGGAACCATGGTCAATATTAAGTGGCCGAAGTCAAATGAATTCAACATCGCTGGTGACCACAAAATAAATCAAGCCGTGGATATGATGTATGAGTCATAATTGACCAAGTTATAGCCGTGATCACCAAGCAATGAATATACAGGAATTGAAAAGGTCAGAAATCATCAGCATCGTTCAAGAATAATAAAGTGGCCGAGATGAATATTTGACAAATTCAAATAAATATATACGATCGAAGATTCAGGAAATCGAACGCATATATAACCCAATCATCATCGGCAATCAATGTATCGAATTCCAGAAAGCATAAATCAATAAAAAGAAAAAGCACATAATTATATACCGGAGTTCGATCAACGAAGCAGCTGCGGTGAGCAAATCAAAGAGCATCGAAGTCGAACAGTATCAAAGCATCGAAGTCGAACAGTATCAAAGAGGAACGGCCGCTTCAAGAACCCTAGTGTGGATCGACAGGACAAAAAGCCCTAATTTTGTTTCAAAGAGGAACGGCCGCATCTCAAAAATAAACGAACGAAGAAAATAAAAGTGACGGTCTAAAATATAAAAGGGGCCGGCAGTAAAAATAAGGGCTTTAAATTTATAAATAGGGTTTTGTTTATATTAGGGCTATTTTATTTTAATTTGTTTTTAATTTGTATTTTCCTTTTTAAACCGTTTAATTTTCTAGTCGTGTGACTAGGGGACAAGCTACGGTGTGTAGCTTGAGAATTCACAATTCGGTAGTTGAGTTGTGGCAGGGTTTTGAGCGTAGAGTTAGATTAGTCAATAGCGGTGTATAGCGAGTTTACGTGTGTAAGCGAGGGACTATCTAATTTCTAGTAGAAACCTTGGGGGCAGCACGTAGGCAGGGTTTTGCCGAAGCTGGGTAAATTCTGTGTTGTTCTGTTTTATTCTGTTATTTATATTCTGCGATATCTGTGCTGCTATTCTGTGATCTGAATTGAAATTAATTTATAAGCTTCCGCGATTAATTTTTATAATTTACACTATCACCCTATTCACCCCCCCCCCCCTCTAGGGTGAAATCGATCCTACACGTCTGACATATACTGTCAGACGTTTGAGACCATTCGAGTTTTTAACCCAAACTACCTGCCTGACATCTGGCATTATGTCCTAGATCAGACTGTGTTGTTTGTAAAGGCTAAGTATTTTTTCTCAAATTTTCTAAGTGTTTTGATGATATTCTTTCGTGCATGCTTATGATAACTCAAGGGGATTGTATAAGATATTCTAAGACCATGGTACAAATATATGACCTTACTTCAATAGTATGATCCATCATTCTTCATGATTGTCTTCATGCGATGATTTCAGTGAGTGGAGTGATCTCTTCTATCATATATCTGTAAATAGATAAGGTATTTTTTGTATGCATGATTGTATAGTTGTTGTTATTAAAATCCTAGAAGAGAGGTTCTATCACTTAATTACATCTGTTACAATTCAGGCCCGCATACAAGCTACAGGAACCCATTTAACCACCGTTGACCATCAACTTTGACGAATTGTATCTTCCATCTACGATCGTCATTCGACCATCTGAGACCAAATCTGTGCTTTACATTCCGCCGCCTATCTTCCCAACCCCACCAGAGTAGTCCCTCGGCCACCGATGGGCCACCACCGAACCTAATTTTAGTCTGAATTTCATGAATTTCGGCTAGTTTGCCTCCTATTTTATCGATCCAACTGTATGGATCGACTCCCCTTGACGTCCTCCGCATTATTGTACCTTTTGATCCTTCAATTGTCACCATGTCAATGTTGAATCAAATACCCTAAAGTGGACGATTGAATCTTCTTCGCTAATTTATAACCACCTTGAACCCTATCTCCAAAAATGAACACTTGATGCCTCTTCTACACGTCACGATTTTCAAAACCATATATTATAAGCTACAATTCAAGCACTTTCAATTTTGAATGATTTTTGTTAATTTGTTAATCCATCATCAATGAGTGCTTAAAAGAATTTTGAGATTAGAAGAGAAGAATTTAGGTGACAGCTACACTCTAGGGTTTCTTAACATGATTATATATGCAATGAGCGGGTTTAGTTATATGTAACTGTCTGGCCCAAATGTGCCTACGTACTTTATTTCAACACTATAATGACTATATTTCATAGAAAATAACTTCAAATCCATCAAAATTATATACCAAACCGATCAGTTTGGAAAGACCTAAGCAATGATTACAAACATGATATGCAGCTCCCCATTTAATTAACAATCCAATTTTAATTAATTTAATTTCAAAGGTGTCAAATTTACGGGTCCTTACATTTTTCCCCTCACAAGTGAATTATGCCTTCGCAATTTCCCAAATACAAACCTAAACCAAATCAACAAAGTATCGCCATGGGTTTAATCACAAAGTATGGGGAAACGTATCAATCAGAACTTAACTACTTATTAAGTGGAATGTGACACCTACAAAGCACAACCAATTATGACACACACAACCATTTATGACATAATAAAATCCATTCACAACAATGAGTTCAACACATATACCAAAGTAGCACATACATTTAATCAAAACTACAACATATAAACAACTCTTCGTCAACAAAAAAAAGAAACTTTCTTAATCATATGTCATTTTCGTTCATAAGTCATAACATGCATCTCAATCCACTATATTATTCAAATAATAGTAATAATAATATTTTCCAACAAACACAATAAAATCCATTATATTATCTTTTACACAAAGCACGATAATTTTCAAAAAAACGTATTATTATTTATGAAATATCACTTTATTTTATAAATAATAAACTTCATAAATTCTATTTAAACTAGATTTGTCATTAATATTATTAAATTTTCCCAAAAAATTAAAAATAATAATGTTATTACATTCTTACCTTAACTCCTATTTAATTCATTAAATCAATTTTATTTTACAAATATCACTCAAAATCAGGAAATAACCATATTTTTCATTTATTTATCTAATTTTCCCATTATTATACCATTTCATCCATTTTATTTTAAATGACAACATTCAAATTTTAAATCCATAATTAATTACACTTAAACATCCAATACTACAACAATCAACAATAATAGTCTTATCGAATCACAACACATCCAAACATCATAGCCAAACAGTCATCATATAACATAGCGCATATTAATAAACTTAAATTTTCATTAGTGGACATGCATCTAATATTCTAAATCTTAGTTAACTAAAATAAATAAATCACACTAATACAATTTCGAAAACAACCTCAAAACTCAATAAACATGACGCTAGATCATCTAAAGTTATACCATTAGTCCAATGAAAGAAGCCACACATGAACCTGGGATTGTTACTTAACTTTTTTGTAATAACAAGGAAGACTAATTATGGTATCTCAACCTGGCCCGATGTGGTACATGCTGATTGGGTTCGAGCCAGCTTGCAAGCCAGCTACAACTTAGTGCAGGTGATTGGGTTTTCCTATGTAATAATAGCCTAAAACTAGCCTAGGCCGACAACGACTTCTCTTCTGAATTGCACGTAAAACCTTCTATTAGCGAAACCTCCTAACATAGCAACCTTAACGACTAGTTTGCCCATCAAAACAAGGCGCAAGCCTAGCTCGGCCTGTCTCCCATTGGCCGACCAACTCCCATTTTCCGACCCCCTTGTAACCCGGTAATAGGCCAGCCTACTTGCTCAACCATCTCTCCCTCGATCATCTCTCGACCGACATAGTTTAAGACTGTCTCGATGGTGGCCCATCATCGATTCAGCCTCGATACCACCACTTATGACCTACACTTTTTCTCATATCACTCGGCTTGGACCCTAGCTTTTTCCAGGTCCCTATGACCTTTATGGTCTCAACAAACTAGCTCGGGGCCGTCCTACCACCTAGGCATGTAGGAGAAAAGCAACAAGAGGCACGACCGGTGTACTTACTTCTAATAAGAATCATGTCTCATTTCCTAAAGACATGCTGCAAGCACAAGCACAATTAATGCAAAGCATGGTAGATCATGCTCTTGGTATAGTTATTTTGGCCTTCTTCTTAGCCACGCATTCCTTCCTTTCGCCCGCTATCTCTCATCAAATCCATTGAACTAGATTAATGGGAAAGTGTGCTTCATACTTTGCAGTATTGTCTTAGCTGTCCGAGCATCAGTTGAACTACTATAAGTACCCTACACATGACACATCTATGGGGTTGATTGGGCCACCGACAGAGGGGAACCCTGATTGGTAGGGACCCAGTGGAGGGGACTCCAGATTGGTTGGGCCCTAGGTAGAAGGGAACCTTAGTTAGTTGATCTTCTAGTGGAGGGTACCCCAAGTGGGTTAGAACCCATGATCTACCACTCAAGCTCCCGAAGATCACCAGCTCTTAGAGTTTGGCAGCTTGTTTAGTCTTAGGCCCATGATCCTTTTTTATTATTCTTTTGTAATCCCATGTAATTGTAAGAGACTCAAATATTAAGAGAAATTCACTGTAAACATAAGCAGCTTTGCCCAACCACTTTGCATCTAGTGTCATATAACTTCGAATGCTCTTTTCCCTTTGTTTTTCAATTATTATGCCTAGTGATTAGCAAGTAACTTTTGCTTGTTATAATGCATTATAATAACTATGAGATTAATGGAAAATATTATCAACATTTTGGTACTAGAAGGAGGGTAACTTCTGATCTTGTGGTTAGGAGTTTCATGTGCAAGCTCTTTCCCTCGTGGTACAATGCATCCATCGTCAACAGTGGTAATGGTGGATGCTGCTCCATCTGTGTCCTCCAGTCACCAAGATGATTCCTCAACTATATTAATTTGGTTTCGTGTCATGAGTAGTTATTGTATGCACCTGCTTATCTCCTTATATTTCTGCTACTATCAACCAAATTATGTATACGCCTAGTGTGAGGGCCACACCCATCCGCATAGATGTCTACCTTGAGATTTACATCATACCGGTCAGCCCACTTTATGGAAAAACTCAAGGGCGGGGTACCCCATATGAAATCTTAGCCCTCCGTCGAGCTTCCCGTACAGAAACCCTAGAGACCTAGGACTCTTGTTAATGCCTGGAGCAACCACACTTTGGGTTGCCAAATAGTTTTCTCATTCGTTCACTCTCAATGGCATCCAAAAGCGGCACACTCTCATGTCTTAAGACATGCAGACTCCGCCACCATTGTTTTTTCCAAGCTTGCTTCCGAGCCCGTAACCACTTGTGAAGAATGCATTGAAGATCGCATAGCCTGGATTGTTCAAAACCTCCACCAATGATATCCAATGAGGATGAGTTATCATGTGCTCATTACCTTGTTTAGGGATTGCCGACCATTGTCGCCCAGTATCGCGCAAGCTGTCACTCTCTTCCTGTTCGACCGACTACTGCAAGAGTGGGTTACTGAGAAACTATTTCCTTGTTGAGAACCGTCGAGCTATCTAGAAATATTGAATCACCATGCATTCAATTCATTGCTCGAGAATTGCCCACCGCCCAATGAATTTGGATGAGATGTCTCGACCTTTCATGTCGAATGCATCGACGATCGGGTATGGGGCAGTAATGATTCGTACGCTCCCCGTGATGCTACCTATCTTTTGTATGGGATGAGAAACTATTGTCCAGACTGGAGTTATTACCCCGAGTGACATCAAAGTCTGGCAGTATGCCATTTAAGTTGGACTCAGCTTTTGATTGTAGTATGTCACCCTAGAGAACCTTCAAGCGCCTTGGTGCTTAAGTTTCAGCCGAGCCCACCTATAGCTCCATATTGTAGTGTGTCACCTAGATGACCTTCAAGCACCTCAATGCTTAGGTTCGAGTTGGGCCTGCATGTAGCTCCTTGTTATAAGGTATCACCCTGGAGAACCTTCAAGTTCCTCAATGCTTAGGTTCGAGCCGGGCCTGCTCGTGGCTCATTATTGCAGCATGTCACCCCAGAGAACCGTTAAACACTCAACGCTTAGGTTTTTGCCAGGGCCGCTCAACAGTAGAGCGATGCATAGATAAGTTCACTCTTTACCATTTCTATTTGCTAAATTCCTATAAGCAACGACGAATGTCACTAATCTCACCATTATACCACACCCTTATGCATAAGTGTTCAAGCCAGCCATTCACCCTAGTTCAAGCTGGGACCTTAAAGACATGTGACGTATCACCCAAGGGAACCCATGGGCCCCTCATATGCACTGGTTTAAGCTGGGCCCATCCGCCACTCTACACATGACCGTTTGTCACCCACGGGAACACACAGGCGAACATGCGCTATCACTCTACATCAATGCCACTCTCCACTTAGTACATGGCCGACACTTAGCACTTGTCAACACCCATGTTCGGCTCGTTGCATGATACTCTACTTAGGATGCTTTAAACATGTAACATTTTCTAAAAGTAATGTAGTAACTCCTCCTGACCATGTGTCATCCAGGAGGACTTCGAGCCGCTCAACGCTTAGATCCGTGTTGGGACCATCTATCAATAAAGGAGCATAGTGAAGCTTAGCTTTCATTTGCTATAACACCCCTAATTTTAAATAGCACTATTTAGGAGATTTGATTAGACAAATTAATAGAATAATGTAAGGACTAGAGTGATAATGAAATGGAGATTTGGAAACAAATTAGAGTCGTGCCTTAAATAATGAATTTATAAGTGTGATTTATAAATAAGAAATTTAAGGGAATAAGGCAAGGGAAAAGTGGGAATAGTCATATACCATAACCCCTAAACCTCTTACCTCATTCTCATTCACATTTTCATAAACCAAAAGCATAAACAAAGAGAGCTAAAGGTCGATCACAACCCTAAGAAGAAGAGGAGCACAAAATCCACTTAGAGGCTAAAATTCAAGCTAGGAAGATCATAGCAAGAACAAATCTCAGATTCCTTATCCAAACAAGGTAAATAATGATCTAAACCGTCTCATATAAATTATCTTGGATGTTTTTGATTTGGGTTTGAGGTTTAAAATCACATGATTGGATGGATGATGATATGTTTTGATTTAAATATCATGTTATAATTTAAACAAGGATTTTGTGGAGTAATATGGTTTGGTTTTATGGCTAAAATCATGCAAAATGATTTCCAAATGCCATGATTTTCGAATATGTTATGTAAAACATTATTTTAGAGGCGGATTCAAATTTTCATAATATTCCAGCTATGGATAATTTATTATGAATTTTCGAGTAAAAGAGATGGACACTTTAGGTTTTAATTAATTTAAGGAATTAATTAATTAATTTAGAGCTGAAAACTTTATATGATAAAGCTATTATTATTTTGAAATTTATGTTAATTTCTGAGATTTTTCTCAAGAGATTTGGATGACTTTTGGATTTAATTGGAAAGATTAGCACTTAATGATTAATTAAATACATGGGGTTAGTTAATGATTTTAATTAAGTATTGGGGCATTAGGATTACATGCGGCCATAAATTCCCATTTACAATCATTTTGCATCCATTCGAAACCAATTCACATGGTATTAAACATTTGGTACGTAGTGTATTGGAGAAAGGCGGAAGGAAAGAATAGCATCGAGGGCATGCTTGCGAAAGGGTTGAATCCGCTTTTATTTACTTTCGAACCCATTGACCCGCCCTTGATCTGAAAGTAAGCTTTCGAACGGGTTGCCACTTTTGAACCCCCTCGATACCTATGATGTCGCCCTAATACTTCTACCTTAATAAGAGACCGCTTTTATAACTCTTTAAATCAATGAGTTCGGAGGGTAAGATTTCAAATCGATACCCTTTCGCAAATGTTGAAGTTTCTTTTCTTTCAATTTATACTTGCGAAAGGGTGGGTGCCACTCCCATATCTTTCGTCACGATTAAAGCCATTTAAGCACTTTTTACTTAAACCAATGCTTTCAAAATGTATATTTTTGAGTGTTTCGAAAGGAATGTTCTTAAATGTTTCGAAAGAAATATTGCCAAGTGTTCTAAAGATATATTTCATTGTTTCAAAAGAGGATGTCTAAAATTCTAAGCAATGAATATGAAGGGTCCTGCCGCTAGAGTAGAGTGGCGAAAGTGGCGAAGTTGCTTTCCCCTAACCATTAGTTAAATGAAAGGAGATGCAGGGCTTGGTTCCTCTATGATGTCGAAAGGAAGAGCGATGGAGGGTAACTCATGATGTCATAATGATCCAAAGGATATAATCGAAAGCCTTAGTTTTCAAATTTGAAAACCCAATCTCATTTTTAAAGAAAAACCATGGCAATGTAGAAGAGTTTGAAATGGCATTTAACTTTGAAATTTCAAAGAAAGCTTTCCTTGTTAAAGATAGTTGGTTAACGGTATTAACCATATTTCATTAGAAAATGATTATAAGGAATTAAAATATGGATGTTTATATTGTTGTGTTATTTGATTAATTATCATGTATTCTTACTTAATCATATTCACTTCATAATTAACCCATAATCGCATTTTGGGAGTTTTAAGGGTAGAATAATATGCTAGGTTGACTCAGTAGTGAATATACATTGAATTACTTGTGTGTGAGTAGAATTGCATCTAGGAGGTCAGACAAACTAGAATATAGGATGTCCAAGGCTGATCAAAAGACTATTGGTTTAGGTAGGTTCTTAGTAAGCCTATAAAACCCATGTTATGGGAATTGTTATTGGCAGGGGCCAATAGGTTCTTAGTCATCCCATGAAATGTCCGGAATAGGTTGTTGATAGAGATCGATAGGTTCATAGTCAGCCCATGAATACTATGACATAAGAGATGTTATTGGAGAATCTAATAGGTTCATAGTGGCTCCATGACAATCATGATTGAATAACATTATTGGTAGACACTAATAGGTTCTTAGTGATCCTATAAAAACTATGAAACCGGATAGATGGTCCCTAAGCTTGGTACAGGTTGTTAGTTAGCCCATGAAAACTAATAGGTTAATAGTGATACTAGGAACTATAACTTGAGACAGAAAATCAGGTGAATGAGGATGAGAAATCCAGAGCATATTGCATGTTTCCATTTCATCATGATACATTTTATTATGTTATTCTTAACCATCATGGATGTAGGTGCATAGTATATGGTTATTATAACTTGAGTTAAGATACCAGCGAGGGGAAAACTCATTCCTCTAAGCGGCGTAGTCTCATTATATATCTATATGGTTTGAGACGGTAGATTATTATTCACACCAGACTTTTTTTGACTTGAAGTTCATGTTTTCCCCTTAAACTCTTAGATGCTCAATTGATTTTGAGTAGCTTGAGAGTTAAGGTTTTCAGGTTCTCTTTTGGACGAATAAGCTTCCAAAGATGTGCAGAAGGAAAGCTAGCTATTAGGAGTTCTTTCTATTTGATTCCACTGTGTAATTGGATGTAATGGAAAATTTATTTAGTACCTATACTTAGATTAACTAATGAGACATCTTTATATGTCGCTCTTGGCATAATTTGTAATAATTATATTTCCCTAAACGTATTTATGAATTAGGATTATGTAATGAATCTGAAATTCGATTTGAAAAGGAACGAGATTTTTATTTTAAAATTGAGTTCAAAAATTTTCATATCCAAGTGTTTCTAGTATATCATTATATCTGACGTTACCACATTTGGTCAATGAAAGTCAATAACTGTAGATGACTGTAGCATCTATAGCGGTTAGTTTTGGATCTCCAAATAGGGATGTTACATTTGCCAACCTTAACATGTGATGAACGACCAGTTTGCTTAGTCAATGCTCGCTTCCGTGCCCATTAAGTAGCCCATCCTGTTAGTTAATACTAATTGGTCAAGCTAGTGCAAAGGACTTTGCTAGCTGTCCAAGGTACACTACCCTACCAATTATAGGAAAATAATCAAAGACAATTGGTTTTATGGACAATAAGTTTTCAACAAAACATTTATTCCTTTTCAGTTAAAAAGAATGCAGGGATACAGTTCCCGCCCCACTAGGTTTACAAATATTTTCAATTGCTAACTAATTAAAAAGAAGAAAAAGATAAAGGAAAGAAGAGGCACGTCAACAACACTCTTCAAAGGCCAAGCACCCGCACTCTTATCACTGCCCAGACCGTGCTCGACCACACCAATGGCACACCCCAGCACTTCAAGCGATCTAAAGCTTGTTGAAGAAAATTGAGGTTCTTCTTCCTTTCAAGCTTTCCACATCGAATCTCGTAAGAGACCTTAAAAAGCTTCCATGCAATCTCTCCAATAAGCAAACCAAGGCTTCGACCATAGCATTAGCAGTCGAGGCGATTGCTACTACTTCTTTCAGTAAGGCATTAAAGCATCCAAACTGACTTTAGGCTGGGAAGGTTAAAGCATCAAAGATAGAAAGCTCCCCAACTTCACCTAGATCATTAGTCCGAGGTCATGAGAAATCACTATCGGAGAGATTGCCAGAAAGCTCAAGTATAGGTCCAAACAAAAGGAAAGATACATCCTAAGAAGCAAAAATCCAAAAAAGTTGTCCAATCGTCAATCAACAAACACAGTTGGACCCCCAAAAAGCTACCTCCTTCCATTTAATACTAACCAAATTTGATAAAAACCCAAGCGCTCAAGAGCAATGGGAGAGGAAGAGGAAGGTGAAGTAATATGTTTTTAACAGTTAAATCCATACAAAGTTCTAGTTTGCTAAAGAAATTGCATACCAATAACCTATGGGTTCAAAGGGGAAGAAGAGGGAGATATTTATACACCTCTCTTTCAAATCGCAGCCGTTATGACCAAAAAGGAAAAATGATCTTAATCATTCAAGAGTGATAAGTGCCATGTCTCACCACATGCATGGGCAAAATGACACATCCATGCCAAGTCTCGAGAAGCACAACCCGTCGCAGCTGACGGTGCAATGCCACGTGGGTAGTGCAACAATTGCATAGTATAATCGTCAATCGATGGAGTCTTTGTAATTTAACAAAATCCTGCTTGCTTGAGGGCATGGATTTGGGGGCCATATCATAAGTAAGAAGGTAGATTAGTCAAGATATCTCAACCAAGGCCGATCTAGTTCGGGCCGACTGTTTTTAAGTTGGCTGGTAAGCCCGCCACGACTTAGGGTAGGTCGATTGGGTTTTTGTGTGCGATGATAGCTCGAATCCAACCTCGGCCTGCACAGGCTCCTCTGCTCAATTGCGCATAAAACCTTTTTCCAATGAAGCCTCCCGACATAGCAACCCATGCAACCAGTTCGGTGATCGAAACAAGGCACAAGCATGGCTCAGCCAGTCTCCGTTGGTCTATCGACTCCCTCTCTCCGGCCCGCTTGCAACCGAGCAATAAGCCAGCCCGCTTGCCCAAACTTCTCTCTCTCAACTATCTCTCGACTGACGTAGTTTGAGACTATCTCGATGGTGGCCCATCATTGATCTAGTTTCGATATCTCCACCTGCAATATGCACTCTGCCTTGTTTTACCCAGCTCGGACCAAATCAACTTTCCCTAGGTCCCCATTGCCCTTGTGGTCTCAACATACCAGCTTTTCCTATCTTGCCACCTAGGCATGGGCGAGCAAAGAGACAAGAGGTACAACCATGTGTACCTACTTCTAACGAGAAGAATGTCCCATTTCTTACAAGCATGCTGCATGTACAAGCGCATTTAATGCAAATCATGGTAGAGCATGCTCCTAGTATAATTTTGTTAGCCTTCATCTCAGCCATGCATTCCTTTCTTTCGCCAGCCATCAATCATCAAATCCATTCAACTGGATTAATGGCCTGATGCACTTCATGCCTGTTTAGCGACATGATCTTAACCATCCATGCATTAATTCAACTGCTATAAGAACCCCATATATGGCCACTTTCAAGTGATTGGTTAGGCCCCTAGTGGAGGGGATCCTAGGTTCTTTGGGCCCCTGATAGAAGGGACCCCAGGTCAGTTGGGTCCTCATGGAGGGGATTGTCGATTAATTCGGCCCCAGTAGAGGGAACCCTAAGTGGGTTAGAACCCTTATCCACCACTCAAACTCCTAGAGATCAGCAACTCCCAGAATTTAGTAGTTTCTTTAGTCTTAGGCGTAAGATCTTTCCTTATTATTCCCTTGTAATCCCTAGTGATTGCAAGAGAGCCATATAATAAGAGAACTTCACAGTGGATGTAGCATCTTGGTCGAACCACTTTGCATTTGATGTCATTTACCTTTGAATGCCCTTTTCCCTTTATTTTCTATCATTATGCCTAGTGATTAGCAAATAAAATTTGCTCTTCATTATACATCATCATAACTCTAGGTTGACGAAAAATATTATCAACAGAGATCATATGCAAAAGTTATTATGGTTATAAGATCTCATGGCAATCTCATAAATAAATAAAGTGTACACATTAAACTATTATTTAATGGACTTTATTACCTTTGTTAGCTTTCTAGCCTACAGGCATGATACAGGAAACCATTCGACCACCGTTAACCATTAACTTTGACCTCCTACAGCTCCTTCCAACTACCATTCGAAGATCTGAGACTAGACCCATGTCGTACATGCTGTCGCCTTCCTTCGGGACCCATTATAGTAGCCCTTTACCGCTAATGGGCCACCACCAAATCCAATTTTTGGTTGGAATTTTGCAAATTATGGCCAATTTATCGTCTGTTTCGTCTATCCAACCATAGGGATCGACCTCTTTTGAAATCCTCTATACGATTGTTCCTTATGATCGTTTGATTATGACTATTTCGCCATTGATTCAAAAAATCTAAAGTGAAGGGTTGAAACTTCTTCTCCAAATTCTAATCACCTAGAACCCCATCCACAATAATGAACCCGTGACGCCTCTTTTATTCATCGAGAGCTTTAAATGCATATATTATAAGCTAGGGTTTGAGCACTTTGAATTTTGAATGATTTTGGTTAATTTGTTAATCCACGATTAGTGAGTGCTTAGGAATACTCTAGGATTCGAAGAGAAGAACTGAGGTGACGGATTATCTCTAGGGTTTCTTAACTTTATTTTCATAGGCAATGAGGTAGGTTTAGTTATATGTAACTATTTGGCCTAAAATTGTCTACATACACTATTTCAACACTATAGCGCCTCTATTTCACAAGTCGTAGCTTCTCAATCCATCAAATTATACACCAAACTAATAGCTTAGAAAGACCTATGCAATAGTTATAAATAAGATATCTAATTTACCATTTTATTAGAAATCTATTTTTAACTAATTTAATTTCAAAGTGTCAAATTTGTGAGTCGTTACATTCTTCCCCTCTTAAAAACTAACGCCTTAGAAATTTCCATATACATCCCTCAACCAAATTAACAAAGTACTATCATGTGTTTAGTTACTGTTGATGCCAAAAATGGGCATCAATATCCAATAGAATCCAGTAGAGATTAAATGAAGATTAAATTTAAAATAGAGCAAAAATCATAAATGAGCACACATATTTTTATAGTGGTTCGGCAAACTTGGCCTATGTCCACTTTATATTTTTGTTGATCTTGCACTTGATTATGATTACAAGAATGTTCGGATCAGTTGGGATCCATTAATACAAGAATGAATAATGAAAATGGAAGGGCCTTTACAGAAGATAGAAGGGGCCCCTTTTCTTATGCCATGCTTGTTGTATTTATAAGGGAAGACATGCACAGAGCGAACTGAAAATTCGTTTGAAGAACCTCCAAGCCAAAATGAGGCCACACAAGAATTCTAAGGCCGATTAAAGCCCATAATAGGGGTCAACCCCGACCTCTATTTGATGTCCAAATGGGATGCGATCCCTTTCGTGGGTCCTCCATGATGTTAACTACTTGCCCTCTAATTGTATCATTCCGACTTACCATTTGTGAGAAATCATGTTTTTCGTGAAATTGTGTTGCATGCATTTTCAGTAGATTCCTCTAGAGGGATAGGGGTCGATCCCTCCAATCTCCTTTGGTTGGGGTGCGATCCCTAGAGCATGCTCCTTATGTTGTAATGTTCTTATACTCTAAATTTCATGTTGATAGTATTTATAGATTTTGAGTTATTGACCGATCATTGTTACAATATGTAGTGAAAGCTGAATATGGCCGATCCCTTTTATACGATCCCTTTTATACCGATCCCTTTTTATAGGTAAAGTAATTTGCCGATAACATGAGAATACAAACTATAAATGACTTGAAACTTGAAATATAGCCTTACAAGGCCTTCCTTGTCACTCCATATCTTTCTCTCCCAATTTAGGACAAAAACTGAGGCTACGTATCAACCCATAGGGAAAGTGATATGCACTGATCCCCTTCCTAGGGGAGACATTATTCCATACTTAGAATATTCTAGAGAGTCTATCTCTTGGTCTCAGTTGATCGTCACTTCATATCATTGCCTGTGCTTAATTTCTGAATCTAATAGTCATCTCTTCAGGTTGTCTTCCTCGATGATCGTTTAGTCTAACTTGTCCAGTCAATCTGAAAATAGCCGGGACAAAAAGTCGGATAACAATTACAATATACGGGAAAAATATCATTCACAAACTAACTACTTATAAAGTGGTATACGATACCCGCACAACAAAAATGATCATGTCACAATAAAATCCATTCACAACGATGAATTCAACACACATACTATAGTAACACATCCATGTAATCAAAACTATAATATGTAAACAATACCTTGTGTGCAAAAAATGAAACAATCTTAATCATATTTCATTTTTGTTCATAAGTCATAACATGAATCTCAATGGTCCAAGCATACTGATTCATAATAGGGTTCATAACAGAAACTCAGATTCACCTCAACATGCATGTACACATAAATACATAGTTCAACAATCAGTATAGCTCATCATAATAAAGCACACATACTCAAAACAATAGGAAATCATCATCACACTGACATACCAACAAATAAAATACGAGTGCTAACTCCTATAATAATTAAACATATGGTTGGAAAGCATGAACCACCACTAAGGACTCTCACTAAGCACAATTGTATACACAATAACCCATGCAACCATTTCTAAGGGTTAGTAACTACTTAACACTATAGCCTCACAAAATCCCAAAGTAACCCCTTGCCATTGCTAAGGCGGGCTAGACCATCAGTAAGGTCCCACATCACTATGATTATCGCTAAGGCTTCATATCACGATGAACGTCATGAAGTTCGTGCCACAATGACCATTATCAAGGTCGCGCCACTACAATTATCACTAAGGTCTTACATCACCATAGCCATCACCAAGGCTTCACATTATCACAAGCATTACCAAGGTACTACACCGCGATCATCACTAAGGTCTCATATCATCATAGCCATCACTAAGGCTTTGCATCACCAACAAGATGCTTTTGGATGCTCGACAACTCATAAGACCATCACCAAGGTTAGTGACACACCACGTCATAATTGGATTTGGTGTTCGATCAACTACTATCTCATAGGCAATGCCATCACCAAGGAAGGATAAATGATCACAATGTCCAAGATACACATGTGAGCATCCTCACATACCCTTTCTCCATGAAAAAAACATCACATCCATAGTTATCAATGATCCCTTCAGCACATGAATTGATACCAGAACACACACATCTCAACACATTGCTTCACATCGTCGAATCTGCCTCCTCGAACTGCCACTAAGTCTCACGCTAAATGCTCATCGCCACCACTAAGGCGAACAAGACCATCACTAAGGTCTTGCATCACCCACTAAGATGTCATTGGATATAGGATAACTCGAATGACCATTACCAAGGTCAACGACACACTGCGCCGCAATCAAATAAGTGCTTGGTCACATATCATCACTAAGGTACATATTCACTTCAAAACTCACCTTGTTCCATTTTTCAGATCAAATGCATCGAAGTTCTTTTTTCCATAATCCTTTTATAATAACCCTTTTTATGATGGGGATCACTTACCCAAAATACCAAATTTAATTAGCACCACTAAAGCAAACTGTCTTTATCCCCATACATCGAAATGGAAAATCGTATCCTGACATCCCTACTCTCTCGCTCTTTAGAAGGGAATAACTAGACATCCCTACAACACATTAGATGAGGCCACACATAATAGACATATAAATAACATCATTATAATGGATTTAGGACAAACTTAAAATTCATGTCACCCAGTCGTCACCATCCTATGCTACTTAGTCTGGTCTCATAGTCCTCAAAATGTCCTTTTCGTCGAAATTTATTTTATTTAAAATATTTTTTAGTAGCCACCTCTAAGGTTTGTTATTAAAATCAAATATTTTACTTTTTTCAAAGTTCACTTTTGAGTCAAATTATTTCCATCCTTATAAAATATTTTCGTAATGTATTTTTAAAACTAGGTATTTTATAATACATCTTTTTTGACAAAAATATTTTGACATTGTTCTCACTAAAACGTTCTCCTTTTTTTGAAAAAGTTGTTTTCCCAATCATAATCCTTTATCCACGAAAATGTTTTCCTTTAAAACATTGCTTATCAAAATGTATTCATTATGTAAATAAAATAGTTACGATTAAAATTAGCTTTCACACAAAACTTTTCAAATTTCAAGGATGTTCTACTGAACAAAATACTTTCCCTTAAATAAAAAAAATTATTTTCACCTTTTTAAAATTTTAGTAAATCACTTTAAATCCAAAAACATACATATTTCCTTCTTAAGTAAAATACCTTTTAAATGCAGTATATTTTTAACGTAGCTTTTCAAGTCGAAATTCCATAAAATTGCTCCACCTATTAGGTTAGGTCTTAATGTCGTGTATGCACCACTTGGATTATAACCAGCATTCAACCTCTCATATAAGTGCCCATCCTACTTCATTCATATGGTATTTATTTCCCACTCAAAGTTCACTACAAATAACTACCATCTAAGGATATTGCAATGGTGGTTATGCACATAACCTATACACGCAAAACATGCAACCATCAATAAGAATGCTCTGTCATTCTATATTTTAATCTAAGCTAAGCAATAATTTAATCTACCCTAAAATGTTCAATTCTACTTAAAGCCTAAGTAATCTCTAAACATAAGCTCTGATACCAAAAGTGTCTGCCGACAATTTTTAGCGTCCAAAATTGGTTACAAATGCCCGAAATTACGCTTGCAACTAATCTCCAAAATTAAAAATAGTGGATTGCTTATTTTATGATTTAATATATTCAAAAACTACGGAAGTAAAAAAGAAAACCTCACAGTTGAATCAAACATCAATATAAATGTATATTAATTCTATAGTGAAATTATTATACAATATCATCGCATCAATCCACATTTCAATAAATCAATTAACACTGACTCATAATCAATATAACAATGGTATAAAAGAATACACCACATCAGCTGTCCAAGAAATGGCCTGCATCTATATTTCCATTTCCTCTTCTACTCTACTGCAAATTTACAATTGGGTGTGTGTGTCTACACATACATACATACATACATACATACATACATACATACATACATACATACATACATATATATATATATATATATATCTGTGTGTGAGTGTGTGTGCACGTGCGTGCGTGCATGCATAATAAACAGGAAAAGGGTATCAACTATTTTTGGACTGTGCTTAACCCTATACACTCCGACCAAAGGCTCGAAAACTATTGCATAGTAAAAGACTACATGCATACCCCTTTGGGGATTACTTCCATTCAGTTATGTTTCATGCTCTTCTCCTGCATCAAAATAACTTGTTAGAACATAACAACTATAATATTCATCAACCAATTCAAGAAATAAAAAGTACTCCTACTAAGTCATCACCATCAATCATCATAAAATAGGGTGCAACAATAATATCATACTTAGGTATTAAACATCACGTGCGTTTGACAACACCTAATGTCATCCCCAAGCATCAAATAAACTAATAACAAAAAATGCGCTTACATATTTACCAATAACCAACTATTGGTAATACATCATCAATGCAAGTATAAATTAAACAAACGTATACTAACTCATTATATTAGTAAAACAACACCGAATCATCAAATTTGCACTAACCCACTATATTAGCAGCATAACATCGAATCATCAGCCATTGTAAATAATTTAACCCAAACATTTTTGAAATAAATATTTATAGTTATTATTATTTTAGAAATATCTTTATTTTATTATTCAAATAATAATAACATTTTCCAATGACACCATAAAATCCATTATATTGTTACTTACTAAAACAACATAATATTCACAATCCATATAATTATTTATGAATATCACTTTATTTTATAAATAATAACAAACTTCCCAAAAAATTCAGTTTAAAACAGATTTTTCATTGTTATTTATGAGTTTCCCTCATAAATAATAATGTTATTGCGTGTCTTACCTTAATTCTAGTTTAATTCATTAAATCACTATGATTTTACGAATGTCACTCAAAATCTATAGATTACCTTATTTTATATTTATTTATCTAATCTTCCCATTATTAAATAGTTCCATCCATTTTATTTTAATTAAATACATTTAATTTAAAATCGATAATTAATTACAATTAAATGTCCAACAATACAACAATCAACAATAAACAATCTAATCAAGGCATAATACATCTAAAATATTAAGATAACCAAATAGTCATCAATATAACATAGCAAAGCTTAAATTTTCATTGATGGATATGCATTTAATATTTTGAATATTAATTAATTAAAATAAATAAACATACTAATGCACTTTTGCAAAAACCTTAAAGCTCAATAAACCCAATATTAAATCGTCCGATATTTCACCATGAGTTCAACAAAAGAAACCGCACATGAATCTAAGATCATATGCAAAAGTTTTAAGATCTTAATGCAATATCGTATATAAATTAAGTGCACACATTAAAATATTATTCGATAAACCCTTTTACCTGTTACGTTTCCAGCTCATACACATGTTATAGGAACACATTCAACCACCTATGACCATCAATTTTGACCACCTTTAGTTCCCTCCTTTGATCACCATTCGATGATTTGAGACCAGATCTGTGCTCTACATGTCATCCCCTTTCTTTCCAACCCCACTAGAATTGCCCTTCCACCGTCTATGCAATGACCTACTTTTCCATACAATTTATGCAGACAATCAACCACACATGACCCACTCAAATTGAATGGAAAGGTGGATAATTAGGGAAAAGAAATAGAAAGAAGACAAGAAGAAACTAAAAAACACAGAATCTCAAAGCGGAACAAATAATCTATAATATACAATACATCTTTACACAAAGAAAAAATTGTAATATACATACACCAATCAGAGTACACTAACCTATTTCAGCCCGGACAGTTATAACAGCCTGTTTTTATAATTGTTGATAAATACAACCAACATCTCCTAAGCTCCAACGCATTCAAAGAAATCTATAAATGTACTCAGTCTGATTCGAGTATTAAAAGGGAAGAACGTTCAGGTCACTCTAGTAAACCAGCATGAGAAAGCACATCCAAATGAATTTGTATAGTTTATCAAATCTTTCAAAATAAACGTATCTCGTAAGACAACGCCGCACATAAACAAAGACTAGTTTTTATCTTACAATAACCCAAACATTTTATATAGAAAATTGAGTGATATTGTAATAATATCTAGGGTTCAAAGTAAAATATGAATATAGCAAAAATGTTTGCATCTCATGTTTCGGCATAGTTGGGCACAACTAAGTCTGCATAGTGCATATTGGAGAGTGGATTCCATACAATGAATGGGCTACAGGGTATCGTCCATCATGGTGCATCTCCAAATAAAATAACATCAAGGACCTCATCGGGATCCCCTTCCAACACAAAACCGGCCTACCCCTCACTGGATAGTACCGAATATGATCACCTCTTGGTTAATGGGCTTTGAAGCATAAAGTAATAGATAATTTCAACTCTAGATAGGAATGATCATATCCTAATGGGAGCCCTACCTAGCTCTGCTGAATCTTCCATGTTTTAGTCATTTCCGGCTGATGATGCTTGAGACTACGTTTTACCTATCATATAACACTTCCCACTTTGGAATTCTAACACCGCCCTCTAAGCAACAAAGCAATACTAGCATTCATCCATACACTGAACGAAATCGAAGGCACCACTTTTCCTACATCCATGTTGGAATCAACCTTCGGGTTAGTAGCAAGCAGCCCATACACTTCAAAGAGTTTCATCTTCAATTCAATCGTATTCAAGATGTCTTCACTTCGAACAGTTGAGCTGGAGCGAAGTGGTTTTTGGATAATATATCTGATCCCGGTCTCTTCAAAACAACATTCAATAATTTTCGGTAAACACATTCTTGGTTCTTTAGAAAATAAATGGTCAAAGATAAGAGTGGAGATTATCTCCTAACCGTTAGTGGACGAATTTCCTTATCGTTCTTCCTAGGAGAGCGAAACGAGATTTATACACATAGTACAACATCATTGGAGATGATTATGCCATACAACTCACGTGTTTCTCTTAGATATTTTCAAAGTTACATTTTGAGTCCATATTTGATAGTCAGTTATTTAACTATCCACAAACGCACATCAAAATCAACATTAGTTAAGTACATAAGCAACCACTAGCCCCCTTAATTAATCTTTTCATTGATTAAATTCATCTTGTAAATATTTGTATCAAAATACTTTTATATAGATATATTCACAAACCCTTATATTTTCAATACTTAGAAAATATTCATATTTATCTCAACGGTATAAGTATATTCACAAGGTGAGAAAGTTTTCCCCTATTTATACGATTCAAAAATCATTTATAAACTCTTTTATAAATCCCTAAAAATTATTTAATCTATTTTTTAAATCTCAAAAAATTTATTAACTCTTTTTACACATTTCTAAAATCATTTCTAAGCTCTTTATGAGTCTCCAAAATCATTTATAAACTATTTATATATCTATAAAACCGTTTATAAACTCTTTATACATTATTTCTCAAGTCTTTTATAAACTCTTTATAAATCCATAAAACTCATTATAAAACTCCTCTAATAATTCTACAAACCCATCTCAAAAATTCGTTTATAAATATCTAACCATTTATAAAACTCCTTTACTTTGTAAATAATCTTCCTTTTAAGTCTTTAAGCCATTTTATAGAACTCTTCTTATAAAACCCAAGTCCGTTCATATAACCCTCTTTATAGGTCTTGAAAACATATATAAATAAATAAAAATCATTTACTTCAAAACGCAATTATATAATAATAATAATTATTGACAATAAACATTGTAAACAAATAATAATGATTAACGTTAAAACTTCTTAAACTAATAATTAGTAATTTTAAAACAATGTTAAATAAATAGTAATAATAAAACCTTACCATTATTATTCATAGATAGTAATAATTAATTTCCAAAACATCATATATAAATCATTATTTTTACTCTCAAACCATATTAATTATTTAAATAGCTAACTTTTCAAAATATTAAAATATTGATGAATAACTTTAAGACAACATCAAATATAAATATATAATATTTAAAACAATATTAAATACAAATAAGTATAAAGAAATATTAAATATAAGTATAGAAAAGGTAGATAAAAATGTTGGAGTAAAATAAAAGCTAATCCCTTTAAAATAAAATAATTTCAAAACCAAATTTCTGATTTAAAATCATTTCCTGTTTCAAAAACCAACTCCAATTAAAATGGCAATTTATAGTATTTTTAAAATACTAATTTGAGGCCAATAGCTACCCTACATTTAACTAATATATTGATTTCCTACCATTAGAGGTTTAAGTTTTAAGCATATAACAATGTCATAACACATACGGTTAACAATCGGGTTTTATATTTAACAATCATACAACAAGAATATTATTGAAACATTTCAATAATGGTAAGGAATCTCGTTGGATCCCTCCAACCTGTCCCCTTGCTACACAACTCATACACACACACACACACAAAAATAAAATTCAACAGTGGTAAGAAAAATCTTGTTGGATCCCTCCAATATATCCCTACATCACATATAGTATATAATCATATATTACGGGTCATCCGCTGCTGGGCAGTTATATATATAAAGACCATCTTCTCCAAAGGCGAGAATAAATCCAAACTGACTGATAAAACAGTAAATCATCCAAACATCCGATCAATAATTTTTATCAGCTATATAATATTATTGGTTAACCAAAAAGTTGATTTATCTCACCATTGTTGTAGTTGTCGTCGGGATGTTCTGGTTGCATTTGAATCCGAACGACATTCCAATTCAGAGTAAAATTCAATAAGCTCAACAATCATCCAAACCAGTTCCATGACGTGGTATTTGTCGATGCGAACCTAACCTGACTGGCCACGTTCAATTTGGACTTGATATGAACAAGTTATTCATTTTATAAGAATTCAAGTTAAGTAAACTAATTAATTTAATTAATTACACTCAATGCTTAGTTGCCTAAACTAAAAGGCAAGGCCCAAATACTCCAACCGCCAACAACACCCAAACCAGCCCCCACACGAGCAATTGTCCATAATTTAAAGGACCTTGCTGCAAAATCCTTTATAGGAACATCACTTCACCTATCTCCTCTTTTATTTCCTCCTACCAAGCATACATCTACTCGCTGCTACCAACAGTGAACACCTATACTTCAGGCAAGCTCCTCAGCTCCGCCTCTGACGAACCCATTCCTCCTCAGCACGTTCAAGTGCTTGCATTCCCTTTTCCATGCGAAACACGTCCTTTAGCAACACCTCCCCACTCATTCATGCTCTCACTCTTTCTCCCTCGTTATTTTCCACCATCTGCTCCCCTCTCTTTCTTTCTCTCTCATTTTCCATAAGTAACACATGCATGCACCTCTCATCCATTATTTGGGATGCTTGCACACGCCTGCTACACTTCAAAACTCATGGCCATGCAATCACCATTCTATGCCGATCCTTCTCTCCCTCTTCTCCCTCTCATCTCACGTCAAAGACACATGCACTACAACAAAACAGGCTTTTTACAACGGGCAAAGCCCGTTGTAATAGGGGTTCCACAACGGGCAGCCGGCCGTTGTAATAGGCGATGTTGTAATAGGTCACACATATTTTACAACGGGCATTTAATGTTGTAAAGACCGTTGTAGTAATCTTTTTTACAACGGTCGACGACCGTTGTAATAGACTCTAATACAAGCTTCTTTGCCTGTTGCAATAGGCTCTATGACAACAATTAAAGCCCGTTGTAATATATGATATTGCAACGGTTTCTGACCGTTGCAAAATAAATGCAAATTTTAAAAAAATTACAGCAGCATCCATGCAGTACATTCATACCAATAATGAATAATTTAACGAGTAATAAATATTATCATAAAACAACCAAAATCACATACGAAAAGACTGAAAGCTAGAGTCATAAAATTCCAACACATTCCAAAAAGTTAGATAAGTTTACATCGACATAGTTGTAATATACACATGACAACTAGTTTTCACAAACCATGCATCTTGAGAAGAGCTCGCCTTATCCTCCGATAGTAGCCATTGCAGTTGATGTTCATTCTAACGACCATGCAATAGAACTGTATACATAAAACTTGTCATGTAGAAATTCCATTAACAATCGAAATTAAAATAAAGCTAAGAAGATAAAATCATGAACTTGCCTTGTCTGACATGAAGCAAATTAGATGTTCTGTGGTATTAGATGATCGTATTATTGCTCACTATCAAGTGCTGCCCCTATCCATTAAAACGAAAAGTATTAACATTTAAAGGATTACAACAGTGCTTTTCTCGACAAATAATGATAGTTGGGGAGCATTTAAAATAGAAAAAAAATACAGTTATAGCTAAAGCAGAATGTCACATTTACTTTGCTGTCAAGAAGTTGAATTTGGTCACAACATGAACTGCTCAACCACTAATACACGACAACAAACTATATATATCAGTAAATGGCATGCTAATTTGCTGATTCTAGGCAACTATCGGGATATTTATAGTAGGGCCTGTACAACAGAAAGTGAAAGGAAAAAAAAGAAAAAAAAGAGGTGATGACCGCTCACCAACATATTCTTGAAGCATAGAAGAAGCAAGCAATGTAATGCAAGGCTCCCAGCTTCAGCCCTGAAAAAGCTCAGAAGAGTTAAACATCCAATGGGTACATAGGTCGCTGCTAGCAGTCAATAACCGTTCTTAAACTTGTCGTTACATAATGTAAGCCCATATCGGACATAAATAACTACACCGTGAAGAAAAGTGACCATGGTTACACACTTACACTGACCATGTTGCAGTAATCCATTAATGATATAGTTTAGAAATATGTTGTGTGTCATTTGTATATAATTTTGTGCACAGCCAGTTACATCCGAATTGATAACAAAATTTACAAAGAGAAATACAGCTTAATACGAGACGATTATAAAAACATAAAAAGCCATTTTATTTCATTTCTTCACATATTAGATATTTCTACAAAAATTCCCCAGGAATAACAACACTAAAACGAAAAGTATTAACATTTAAAGGTACAACATAATATGTTGGCACATAGTTTTGAATTGAGACCGTGATTCCCGCCATTGAATTAACTAAACACATAGCTTAGTCTAACGCATTTGTTATTTGTTCAAACTCTTCTTCGCATTATCTTGGTTCCTGTTACCCTGTACCATCAATATAAAGCCTGTGCATAACATCATTACTGTTTTGCGAAATGGTATGCATGCTTCATGTTTCATGTATATGTTAGCATTAAATACATTAGCCAACACTCCTGTAGACATACACTACTGTGCGTTTATTGAGGCTCTCTTACTAATGGTTTACTTCTCAAAATGAATTTGTACATAACTGTTTCAGCAAATTTTAGCTTCAGCCAACTTCAGACAAAATTATCCATGGCAAGCATATTTAAAAAACAAAGGAGAAAAAAAAATATGTACTCACGCTATTGCTTTTCAATTCATGGATGGCTGACTTGACCAACTCAGATATTAGTATAATCAGTGCAATTTGAAGACATTTTTGTGGCATATGTGCTTATTGGAAGGAAGAAGTGAAGCTGCCAAAAGCATGACCTAGCAAATTTTGATATAACTTGTGTACATGTTGCAAAGTACACAAGTTATACATGTTTTAATTTTGCTAAATTATAGGACAAAAGGTGTTAATGTGACTAAAATAATAATTTCATGGGAGACAACCAACGACTGTCAATTAATGTTGTTCTTTCCTCTCAGTTCTCAGATTTGCAGTTGCAGTAATCAAGTTATCATCACAGAGGAAGTTTATTATTTTACTCCTTTATCACATATTTTTCCTTACTTTCATTTGTTCAATACACTGAGCACATCATCGAGCCATACCAAGAAAAGCATCAGGTTTCTTTTTCTTTCATCATTTGTTTTTCTTGATTGCTCTCAGTATTCTTTTGATTTTTTCTATCAAACTGACATAATACTTCTCTTTAACCATCATAATAACCCCTACCTAGAGAATACATTCTCTGACTGCTTACTATTTTTTGAATGGTAATTATATCATCTCCTCATTTTTTCAAAATATTCTGTTGATAAATGATGGAGCAATGCAACAGCCGTGTACATGTTCAAACAAAGCTACAACATGAACCATTGGCCACAAATGCTCCAAACCAGACCAACAAGGGATTTCAAAAATAGTCGAAGTCATAGCGTACAAACTGAATTTGCGTATAAACTATCAGGAAACTGATACACCAGGGCTAATCAGAATTGCTTTCCATAGCCGTATAAACTATCAGGCAACTGAATCTGACAATCAATGCATAGGTAAAAATGATCATGCTACAAGTGAGAAAATATGATAATGTAATTCAACTCAATTTCATGAACATATGGGTTAAAGACAGAATAAAGGCAACCCCAAAGCTTTAATTTTGTTAGACAAAATTTAAACAACATGAAAATTGTTGATTGATCCTAAATTATGTTAAACTGCAGTAACATACTTGCATGTATAATGTATGCACATCAATCCCCAAAGATCTCACCTTCAAGCCACAATCACTCACCCATTCACCTTTATCCACCGCAATATCCATTATCTAATGTTCTGGAAAATGGAAGTAACTATAAAACCATTAAAAATGATGAGAAATATTTGCACGATTAGAGATGCACCCTTGTAATTTAAGGATTCGGATTAGTACAGATGATTTACATATTTTCCCCTTCTCTTTTGAATACAAAATGCAAATAACATGGAAGTAAGCTATTTTAGGATAAATCGACAAAAATTTAAACGTCCTAGCTCCAAAAGTTCGAAATGAACAGCCAACATCAGGTACACATTGAGAAATCCATCAATTCTGAACGAGCCGAAGATTACTTCTTATTAAAGTATTCGACGGTAAAAATTAATAGCGAACTCGTATATTAATCACCAAAAACCAAATTGAACTCCTACAAAAACCAAAAATCACAAGGAATACAGACCAATTGAATTACTTTTCCTTTCAGAGGCGGACAAATTTATAGGAACGAAAATATAGAAAATCGAATTCTATAAAACCCTAACATCATCGGCCGTGAAATGCATTCGAGTTCGACCAAAACAAACGAACAATAAATCAAATCAACAACTCGAATCAAAGTCGAGCGTAATTGAAATCAAAGAAACATCACGTACCAATTTATATGAAGCGCACACGCTCGACAAATTGAAGCTGCCACAAGAACCAATCGGCAAACCAAATCAAAGAATATCGAAGTCTACAATCAAACAATATCAAGCGGCTTCAATTTAGCAAAACCCTAAATCTGGATTGAGGAACGAACGAGGAACGACTGCCATTTTCACATAAAAAAAGGAACGAAGCAAATAAAAGAGAAATGGGCCGAAGATATAATAGACAAAAGGGGTCGGCCATTGTATTAGTTTGTTATTTTATTTGGACTTAATTTTTACAACGGGCATTTCCTGTTGTAAATTCGACATGTATTACAACGGGCTTGAAATGACCATTGTAATAGCCTTCTATTACAACGGGCTATCATCACCCGTTGTAAAAAGGTCGTTTGTATAGGGCATCTATTACAACGGGTCTGAATGGACCGTTGTAATAGCATTCTATTACAACGGGCTATCATCGCCCGTTGTAAAAAGGTTGTTGTATAGGGCATATATTACAACGGGTTTGAATGGACCGTTGTAATAGCATTCTATTACAACGGGCTATCATCGCCCGTTGTAAAAAGGTTGTTGTACAGGGCATCTATTACAACGGGTCTGAATGGACCGTTGTAATAGCCTTCTATTACAACGGGCAACCAATGCCCGTTGTAAAAAGGGCGTTGTAATAGGGTATTTTTGTTGTAATGATGCTATCTTTACTATTGAACTCAGCGTCAAATGATACATCACTCGGCACTTTCAACTCCAACCACCACCATTAAATGCTGACCATCGTTGCTCGCCACAACCACTACGCGCCACCATCTCGAGTACCATATGAACGAAAAGTGTAGTCCTTCCTATCCTCTACAACTTTCTTGTTGGAAGTTTCGGCTAATACTTGGTGTAGAAAGAGTTATTGGAATAATCAAATGGAAATGGAAAAGTGGGTTGCTATGTAAACTTGATTTGCATGAAACAATATGAAATGAAAGTGACCACGTCGTTATCTTATATCTGAGGCCTGTTTTCCCATGCATGAATATATATATATAAGCAAACAAAGTATGGTGATAGTGTGTGTCGTGGAGGAAAGATATGGCAGAGATAAGGTGAAAAGATAGCAAAGGTAAGGTAGCGAATTTGTGTACCAGTACATCAAAGAACTCTTTACTAACGTGCCTCAACGGTAAAAAAATAATAATTAATGGCAAGCAAACTCTGAGATCTCTCTCCTGTCGCGATTGAATTTGCTCTTCTGTTACTTGCGATTCTCTATTTCCTTTTGCTATCTCTTGTGTTGCTCCCTTCTCTCATAGCTTCTTCTGTTTGGTTGAGATTGGTTTGCCTTCGATGTCGGCTTCGTCAATTGGCGAATTCGTTCTATCTGGCTCGTTCTTGCGTGAATGCCCTCCATTCGTCGATATTGCCTCTGCCATCATGGCGGAGGTGGCTGGCCCCTTGTCGGTCACTTTCTCTGGTGACTGCTCGGTGGATATTAGGGTTTTTTCTTTGGTTCAATTTGGGGATCTTTGTCGATCGAGATTTCTGCTGGTTAAGGACTGTTTTATGGAGATTTTGTTGGTGTTCGATGATGGTATAAAGGTGCGGCCTCCTCCCCGTGGGCGAAATTCTCTGGCCGATGATTTTGTGCAGACGCCGGCTGAACCTAGCTATTTGGGGAAGGTTTCGATGTGGGAGTTCAAAGCCCAATTCGAACCTGCTTTAAGTTTCTCTGCGGCGTGTGTTTTGTTGCCTTGTGGGGAGGAGCCGGTGTCGGTGGGCACGGTGGTTTGCGATTTTGGTTTCATTGATCATGTGTCGGCAGATGGGGAATTCATCACCCCATTTTGCCCTGAGCTTGTTGCTTCATGTTCTTCGCTTCAGCAGTCCCCTTCTTGCTGTGGGGCCAGAGCTCTGGCCATGGGTACCGTGGATTTTGCTTCCTTTTCGTGGGAATGTTCAGTGCCTTATGTCGACAGAGCTTGGTCGGAGGCTGCGATCGCCTCTCCTTGTGTGCTGGCCGAATTGGTTGGTGTGCAGATGGTGGTTGGTTCGATGGTTTCGTGCCAATTCTGGGCACACCATATTAGTTTCGGTATTAACAGGCAGGTGAATTCCTCGATTTTGTTATCTTTTTTACTCGCTGATGCGGGTTTAGTAGTGGCTGTTTGGTTATTGGCTGATGGTGTTCCTTGTTTGCTTATGAGCCATGACACACCTTGGTGTGTGCTCCCTGACATTGTTGCCCAGCCATTGACTGTTGACGTGTCGGGTCCTGTTGGCATTGAGCGCTTCGTATGGAGCGGTCAGTGCGGGTCCTTTTCTTGGTTTCTGGTTTTGAGCCATTGCGAGGCCTATTCCGTGTCGTTTATGGCTCTATTGAGACTACATTTTCTAGCTGGACTTCTATGGTCTCTACGGAGATTACATTTAGCCAGGATCGAGTGGCTCGGGCGATATTCTTGGTCTGGTCGCATAGTGGTCCCTGATTCGGATCACTATGCGGACAGTCGGGAACTTTGCCAATCGTCTTTGATTCGCTATGATGTTCTCTCTGTCAGGACCGCTTTGCGAACCACACCTGTCGCGCGGGGCTGTCTCATAAGTGACAGTCCGGCTTGGGCTAGGTTCCTACAGCAATGTGGGTTGCGTATTATCAGCACCCCTACATATTTTCGTTTCTTTCCGTGTGTCACGACGTGCTCTGTCTCTTCGTCTGCTTGTTGTTCTTCTCTTTGTTCTCTTCCCTCTTCTTCTTGCTCTTTATCGATTTCCATTCTGATGCTTAGCGAAGCGGAGATTGCGATCATTAATGATCGCCTTGCTCGCCTTACTAAGAACTCGGCTCCTTCCAGTTCTTCTTCTACCATGGTGGGTTCGCTGGAGCCGATTGGAGTTTCTACGGAGTCCGTTCCTCGGCTATCGGCTTCGCTTGCTCATAGACCTTCTCGTCGCAGATCGAGAGGTCCGCACGTCATTCCTCACACCATCCGTACTCGCTCTATAGAGGCGACTGAGCAGACAGATCGGTCTGCTTTTTCCTCCTTGTATCTTATCTGAGTGTTGCTTGATCTGGTTCTCTTTGCTTGTCTCCTGCTCCTCTATTATCTCGGCGTTCATGTCGAACCTCCTATTCTGGAATATTCGTGGTATTGGCAACGAGGCCTCTTGCGCTAGGTTGAAGTGCATTGTCCGAAAACATTATGTTTGCTTGGTAGCTCTTTTAGAACCTTTTGTGGGTCCTGGAGAGGTTACCAAGGTTGTCCTGTCACTTGGGTTTGGCGGTGCCATGTCCAATGTTTCGTGTAAGATTTGGATCCTTTGGTCCAAAGATTGTGTAGCTCGCCCTGTTTTTGACTCGGCCCAGCTTATCTCTGTGGTGTGTACAGCTTCTCACTTCCCTCAACCTTTTCTTTTCTCGGCGGTATACGCCAAGTGCGATAGGATGGAAAGATTATCCCTTTGGGATGATATTCTTTATCTAGCTGAGACGGGGTTCTCTTTCTCTGTTGTGGGTGGTGATTTCAATGTTGTCGCTAGTCAGGCTGAAAAACTAGGGCGATGGCCATCAATCGCTCCTCGGTTTCTGACTTTAATTCGTTCATTGTGAGCTCTGGTTTATCTGAAATCCCTTTCGTGGGCTCTGCTTATACCTGGTCTAACAAGCAGGAGGGACCGAACCGGATCCTATCCCGGATAGACCGCATTTTTGGTTCTCCCGAATGGCTAAATCTCCCCTTTTCCTTCTCAACTTCTCATCTTCATCGGTCCAGTTCTGATCATGCCCCCGTTGGTTTTGCGCTGTTCTCCGCGCTCTCATTCGGGGCCTTCATCTTTTCGCTTCCTGGGTATGTGGTGTTCCCATCACTCTTTTCTTCAGGTAGTGGAGGACTCGTGGTCCTCTCCTATTTCTGCTTCTCCTTTGGGGGCTTTCTCCCAAAAGCTGAGACGTCTTAAGGCTAGCCTTAAGAGCTGGAATTTCCTTGTTTTCAAAAACATTTTCGATTGTGTTCGGGCGGCGGAGGAGTCCCTCATCCTTGCCGAATCTTTGTTCGACGAGAACCCAACTGCCGATAACAAGGAGAAATGGGCCTCTGCTCAACTGGTTTTCTCTTCGGAACTCCGTATCGAAAACTCCTATCTTCGCCAAAAGGCGAGGGTCAAATGGGTGGTCGAAGGGGATTCGAATTCGAAATATTTCCATTCTTCCATTCGCAAGAAAGCCAACTTTCTTTCCATACACGAAATTTTAAGGCCGGATCTCTCTGTGGCTTCGTCCCCGACTGAAGTCAAGGAGATCATTTTGTCTCATTTCCAATCCTTTATGGGTTCCCCTTCTGTGTCGGATCCTGTTCTGAATATCCTCTCCTTCATTCCCCGTTTGGTCTCTCCTGAGGGGAGTGACGCTTTAGTTGCTCCCCCTACACCGGAAGAAATCCGTGCCTATGTCTTTGCTCTAAGCAAGGACAGTGCCAGTGGTCCGGATGGTTTCAACGGTTCTTTCTATCGGAGTGTTTGGCCTATCATTCAGCCGGACTTTTGCCTGGCTATCCAACAATTCTTTTCCGGCAGCATTCTACCAATTAGTTGGTCTTCCACCAACTTGGTCCTAATTCCAAAGTGTGATAACCCTCGGTCATGCGCGGAATTTCGTCCGATCAGCTTGTGTAATTTCTCCAACAAAGTGATTTCTAAGGTGTTGGCCATTCATTTGGCTCCGTTCCTTGATCGCATCATCTCCTCTTCCCAAGCGGGTTTTGTTAAAGGTCGTTTAATCACGAATAACGTCCTGTTAGCCGAGGAACTGATTTCGCAGATTGACCGAAAGGTCAGAGGATTTAATGTAGTTCTCAAACTAGATATGGCAAAGGCCTATGATCGTATTCATCATTAAAGTTCTGCGTGCCTTTGGGTTTCCTGAAACTCTTATCGATTTGGTTTGGAGGCTTATCTCTAACTGTTGGTTCTCCGTTCTCATTAACGGGTCGGCCAATGGTTTTTTCAGATCGGGTAGAGCTCTCCGACAAGGTGATCCTCTATCTCCATCTCTTTTCGTTATTGCCGCTGAGGCTTTCATTAGAGGGATCCACACCTTAACGATTTTCGGCCAGGTTCACCGATTTGGCCTTCCGACAGGGTGCCCGCTCGTTTCCTCTTTATCCTTTGCGGACGACATTGTCATTTTCTCCAACGGAAATCGGTCCTCTGTTCGTCGGCTGATTCGCTTCATTCATCAGTACGAGCGGTGCTCGGGCAGCTAGTTAACTCTTCGAAGAGTTGCTTCGTTCATGCGAAGGACATGGTTCCTTGCAGGGTTTCCTGGGTCCAGTCGTTTACTGGCTTCAGGGTTGCTTCCCTTCCTCTTCCTTACTTGGGTATCGTTCTCTACAGAGGTAGGAAACAAACGCCCTCTTCGATCCTCTAACGGACAAAGTTAGGGGAAAGATTATTCGTTGGAACGCGTCTCTTCTTTCTCAAGCAGGAAGATTGGTACTCATCAAGTCGGTATTAGGCTCACTGGGTACTCATGTCTTCGCTGCGATGTCCCCTACCGCTTCTTTCTTCAGGTCTTTCCAATCTTTGCCTTCGTCCTTCTTATGGGGGTCAAAGGTTGACAATCACCGTCATCACTGGGTTTCTTGGGACGTGGTGTGCCGTCCCAAGAACGAGGGCAGGCTTGGTCTGCGAAACCCCAAGAACATTTGCTTGGCCTTTGCTTGTAAGTTGTGGTACAGGTTTGGGTCTAACGATTCCCTATGGGTGAAGTTCCTGCATGCCAAGTATCAAAGGCTGGCCGCCTCTGGCTTTTCCGGATCTCCATCTTTCGCTAATGAGACTTGGAAGCACATGCAATCGGTCAAATCTTTCTCCGATTCTCATGGCGGCCTATCCGGTTGGGATGGTGGTTCGTTTTCTATCTCGAAAGCTTGGAGTTCTGGTCGTAACCCTACTCCAGTTCTCCCTCTTTTCACTTACATCTGGGACACTAGAATCCCTCCTAAAGTGTCTTTGTTGATGTGGCGAACCTTGCATAAGGGGTTACCAATTGATGAGAACCTTCAGCGGATTGGCATTCCTTATGTTTCCCGCTGTAGATGCTGCGGCATCGGGGAATCGGAATCTCTGGATCATTTGCTTTTCTCTGGTTTTACGGCCAGATCCTGTTGGAATTACTTCGGTAATCTTATTGGCATCCGAGGTAGCAACAGATCGCCGGGTGATTTAAAGAAAACCTGGTGGAACGGAATCTCTGGTAAATCTCTTCGCTCTATCGTCGTTCGCTTGATTCCTTGTCTGATCTGCTGGCACCTCTGGTGCGCGCGGAATAAGGCAATTTTTGAGGAATCTCCCATGGATCCCTCTTCCGTTATTCGTCGGGTTAGAAATGATGTTTTTTTAGCTTTTCATGGTAGTCCTTTCAAGGGATCAGTTAGTTCCCGTTCTGGCCGCCTTGTGGACCTGCTTTCTATTTACTGCTCTCAGTCGACCCATAGAGCGGGAATTGGATGATGTCCGCTTCCGAGCTAGGTGGTGCTAGCTTTCCGGTCTCCGTTGATTTCGCCCTCCACCCTTCCTCCCCCCCCCCCCCCTCCTTTTTTTCTTTGATTTTGTGGCTTTTGATTTTCAGGATCTGGATTTATAGGTTTGGACCGGGGACTTTTTTACCTCCACTTATATTGGATTTCGAGCGGAGGATATTCCGGATCTCTCTGTCGCTGATCTCTTTATCGTCTGTCTTTTCTGATTTTCGTCCACTTTGCTTAGCGTCTCTCCCCGTAGGGAGTCTTTGCCAGCTATCGTGTTATTTTGGTCTTCTGTTTTTTGTAATTTTCTGGCTTCGGCGGGTTTGTTTTTTCTTCTTTTGTTGGTTACCTGTCAGGCATGTTGACATCTTTTGGTGATTATTTATACTAGTCTTTAAATTTAAAAAAAAAACTTGTGTACCATGACACACAATAACAGTTCGCATATGAGCACGAATGATAGAAATAAAAAATACAATCACGCACTATAATATAGTACAATCACAAACAACAATAAAATACATCGGTTAAATTGTTCTGTTAGATTTTAAAAATACCAATGTTTGAGGTAAAAAAGAGTCAAACGAAACTTTAATTATTTTCCAATCTAAAAATTATGGGAAAATTCTATAAATAAAAATAAAAATACATCATCGGAAATCAGTCTTAATTTGAAAAATGTATTTTATTATAATTTAATTCAAATTCGAATATTTAAATAAATTAAATATTCTAATTCGAAGATTAAAATTTACAGTTCGTTACATTTTATCCATTAAAAGAATTTCGTCCCCCAAATTTCAAGGTAAGAAAATGTCTCTAACCCTTCAACTTTTCAAAACCACTTACTTAAAACTTGTTATCTAATTTTCTAACTTCTACAATTACGGAAAATTTCGACAGTGCTTCCTTTGCACGACTAGATCGAAACAAATACAATTTTTCACTATGGCTCAAACTAACAAAGAAAACAAAAGCCAAGCAGCTGGGCATGAAATCAACAAACCAAACAACAATATAAATATGTACCTATTTGTCAGGCAACAAACTCCACTTGTGAAACCAAAGGCATTATCTAGCTTTTGCTCTATATACTTGCATTTTATTTACAAGTAATATCTAACTACATAACTCATAACCATATATATTTACATTTTCCAATGTCAAACATTTAATTATGATAAAACCGGTAAGATGACATATACCATGTTGAATATGCGCTTTGCGCTATATGATTTTTGTTTGATGATAATAAACATATATACATTCATATAAATGTATTTGGTAATGTACTATTTTATTTTTTTCATAGTTTAAATAAATATTTGTTGAATAAAATTAAATTTCACAGAATTTGAATTTGAATTCAAACAAAACAAGTTAAAACAGATTTTGAATTCAAACAGGAATTTTATTCAAACAAATATTTTGTATAGTATGTATTTGGTTAGATAAATATCTGTTGAATAAAATAAATTACACGGAATTTGAATTTGAATTCAAACAGAACAAGTTACACAGTTTTTTTGAATTCAAACGAATATTTTATTCAAACGAATATTTATTACAAACTTGAATAGTACAAATTCATGCTCTCACTATACATATACATTTTTGATTACAATCACATCACATTTACATTGATAACCTCACTACATATCACTCACACTCGTATTTTTGTCTTCAACTGCATTCCGGTTTGAATGCAGCATCTGAGCAATCTGCAAAAATATAAACTAACGCAGTAAAATTGAAAAAGAAATATTTTTGCAATTCAAAAATAAAATATGGTTTTTGAAAATAATATTTGCCTCAGTTATTTGGGTTGTTCGTCATCATTTAAATTTGAATTCATCATACACGAACAACTTGTGACATACACAGTGTATCACTGTATATGCCACAAGGCCGTGCACACTGATATATACACTTGATAGATATTACAGGGACAGGTAACCATAAGTGGCTGCAATACACACGTGTACATTCATACACGTGTGCACTGCCTCGCCAACTCATGTGCGTGGCCAACAAGAGCAAGTGTGCAAGTGCAAAAAGAAAGTCAATGATCAAGCAAGTCCAATTCGAATTCATGATAGCAGACAACTCAAATTCCAAATGCATCTGTACATGAATACAGCTCGACTACAACAGCCAGTCAAATGATTAAATAAACAAATGAATGAATGCAAAAGCAAACAGTTCAAAGCTTCAAACTGCATCAGTGACCAATTACAGGAACAGCAAGGTGATCAAACAAACAAAGACCAAAGCTACAACCTCACATGAAGACCAAATGTCCAGACAACGTCATAATGCAACATGAAGTCAATGAAGACCAAATACAACATGACCAAAAGTGTATGCAAACAGTCAGAGAAATGTACAGAGACCAGGTACAAATAACAACAAGTCAAGGCCGCAACTAACATATCCTACAGAGTATACAACTACAGGTCTCAATGTCAAAGAAACAACTCAGCATTGAATTGAATACATGGAGACAAGACCAAATACACGAGTTCATATGTATGCAGTGACACAAAAGTTTTGAACAAGAAGTCCAGTGATGCAAATAGTGAATAGCATGGCAATGTGGAATGCATGAACAAGTGAAGTATTTGTGTCAAAGCAGAGAAAATGTCAACATGAAGTGAATCAAGTTCAGGTCATATCAATCAGTAGTATGCAAATGAAGAAACAGCATAAAAGCTTATGTATGCAGACCAAATGAGAGACCAAGTTCATATGTACAGTGTGGCAATGCACCAATACAAGTTCGACTAAAAGTACAGACGACAGCTACTCAATGATACAGTAGCAAGCTACAAGTGATGCAGAACAAAGATGAATACAACAGAGATCAAGTTCAGTGCCACAGTACACATGCTCAGGTCAGAGACAACACACAAACCCAAATGAATATCACAAGTATGATCAGTGGTACACATGCAAGCTCGAGCATAAATATGGAAACTGCACCAAGTACAAATCACAAAATGAAGACCACAAATATATCAACTCAACAAAGAACAGTACAGTGCTATCAAATGAACCAGTGACAATGCAACAATCAACTCGACCAAGTATCATGATACAACAAAGCAATGCCACCAGAATTTCATATCAAGTTCGGCATCAGGATGAGAAGAACCAACAGAACAACCATGTATCAATAACAATGCAACATAGTGACAATCACAAGCATCACAACATATTCAAGTTGAAGCCGTGAATGACACAAATACAGGCAGTGAAGAATACTGAAGTGAATGAAGATTAGTTAGCAGGTGAAAGTGCAACAGGAATGCAGACAGTGGCCGAAGCCAATTTACAAAATATCGAAGTCAAAGAAGAATTCATGAATGTATATTGAAAGTAAAAATTCAAGTGCGTATGAAGTATTGACAAAGTCAAAAATCAACACCGTGATGAGCACGGCAATTCAATGCCGCAATTCAAAACCGTGTCAATCAAGCAATCGAGGATTTACACGAATGAATTGGTCAAGAAAAAATCACGAGCATCCAAGTATAATCGAATGGCCGAAGCACAAAATTGACAAATTCAAATAAATATATACGATCGAAGATTCAGGAAATTAAAACGCATATATAACCCAATCATCATCGGCAATCAATGTATCGAATTCCAGAAAGCACAAAATCAGTAAAAGAAAAAGCATTACATACCGAGCAAGAAAGGAATTCGATCAACGAGCAAGCCGAACAATCCACAATTCCAAAGTTAACCACAATCGAATATCAGAGAACAAGCGACGCAAGCCATCAAATCAGAGAATCGAGCATCAGAACGAAGCCCTAATTCGAGAAAGAGCCGAAGCCCTAATTCAACAAAGAGAGGCCGCCATTGTTTCTCACGAACAAATAGAAGGGAACGGGTTGAAAGAATAGTGGGCCGGTCCTTAAAAAATAAAAAGGGGGTTTTGTTTTTGTTTTAAGGCTTTTACTAATATTGTTTTTAGAGTTATTGTTTTTTAATTTATTGTTTTTTATTTTACGAACCAAAAAGTTAGTAAATCACCACCTAGGTTAGGTAGTGTCAGATTGTCTATTTTGAATTAGTTCAGTGAGCAGGGAGTGCGAGTTTGCAAAGCTCGATAGGCGGGAGCAGTGTTTGCGAGTGAGCGAAACTCTATAGGCGGGAGCAGGGTGTGCGAGTCTAGTAGAGTGTTTGTGAGCGGGAGCAAAAGGGTCTGCGAGTCTAGTAGAGTTGTTGTAAGCGTGATACTGTTTAATTCTAATAGAAATCTGTGAATGCAGCAGTAGGCAGGGGTTGCCGAAGCTGGGTAAATTTTGTGTGTGATTTACTTTTTCAGCATATTTATTTCTGCAGTTTATTTCTGTGTTTAAATCGAGAAAATTTGCTATAACCCTATTCACCCCCCCCCCCCCTCTAGGGTTAATCTAGATCCTACAAGTGGTATCAGAGCCCGGTATATATTTTTTTTAACTCTAGAGTCATGAGTCTACAAAATAATGCTTTTTCTGAGGGGCAATCTATTGCTAGGCCACCCATGTTTAACGGGAACGATTATGCTTATTGGAAAGTTAGGATGAGTATTTATCTTAGTTCCGTTGATTATGATGTTTGGGATATTATAGAAACTGGCTATAAACCTCCCACTATAATCGTTAGTGGTACCGAGATTCCTAAACCTAAGGATAGGTGGGATGCAAACGATAAGAAATTGAAAACGACAAATGCTAAAGCCATGAATGCTTTGATATGTGCTCTTGATAAAAATGAATTTAATAGAATTTCTCATTGTACAACAGCACAGGAAATATGGCATACTTTGGAGGTGACACACGAAGGAACTTCTCAAGTCAAGGAGTCTCGGCTAGCCCTATTCAGCAATGAATACGAAAACTTTGTGATGGACAAAGACGAGAGCATAAAGGATATGTTTGGACGCTTTTCAACCTTGGTATACAATGCTAGAGCGCTTGGGAAGGTATTCACTGAGGTAGAGCTTGTGCGGAAGATACTACGAGTTTTACCAATGAACTTTGAGGCAAAAGTCACAGCAATCCAAGAATCAAAAGATCTGAGCAAACTAAGCATGGAGGAGTTGATTGGCAACCTGATGACATATGAGCTTGAGTTAAAAGCAAAGGAAGAACGCAACAACTCCGAACCAAAGAAGAAGACGATTGCCTTAAAAAGTAAAGAAGAAAGCGATGAAGAAGATCCAATTGAAGAGCTTGCAATGGCTGTCAATAATCTTAGAAGATGGTCTAGATTCAAGCCACGCAAGAAGAAAACCAAGGGCAATAGGTCAAAAGATTCCGAAAATTCCGATAATGAACTGATATGTTATAACTGCAACAAGCCTGGCCACATCAAACCAAAATGCCCACTTCTCAAAAACAACAAAGAAAAGAAAAAGGCGAAGAAGGTATTTGCAGCGACTTGGGATGATGAAGAAGGAGAGGAAGCTTCGGATAGCAGCCCAGAGGAGGCTAACTTATGTTGCATGGCAAAATCAGAATCAGAAGCAACCTCCGACGAATCTAGTGAGGCAGGTGAGTTTTCTTATAAAGAACTTGTTTTTATGTGTTCTGATCTTACTAAGGTAGTGGATACTCTTGAATCTAAAATTGAAAAACTGAAATCTGATAGGAGAGAATTTGCTCGTGAAAATTTTAGGTTAAAAACTGAACTTGAAAATATTCAAAACCTAGAATGTAACCAATGTAAAATTTTAGATTCGGAACTATCAAAAATTAGGAATAACTCTGAGAACCTTGAAAAAGAAAACTTGAGTCTTAAAGAAAACATTGACACTAGAAAAAAGGACTTTATAAATCGGTGCACCTCACTTGTCGCTGAAAATACAACATTAAAAACCAAAGTCCAAAATCTTGAGAAATCTTTGAATAACTTTTCAAGAGGCGAAAAATCTTTCAACATGCTATTGGGAAATCAAATTTTTGCTAACAATAGAAAAGGACTAGGTTTTGAAAAATCACAAGATGATGATAAAGGTAAAAGTGCTGCTCGATCTGAAATAATTGGAAATCATGTTGAAAATCATAGTCATAGGAACACAAAATTTAATCAAGTCAATTTAATGAGCACGTTCTGTAAAGAATTTGGACATAATCGAAATAATTATTGGTATAAACCCAAACACGTGAAAACTATACCAATTTGGGTTCCAAAAGGCACAAATATAAAATCTTTGAAAGTCAAACAAATTTGGGTGCCAAAAGGAACATGTATAAATAGTTTTGAGTCTCCAAAAACATATTTTTCATATTCTGCCACTAACAACAATGGACCTATAAAAACAAATAGGTCACATAAATCTTTTATCGTGTAGGTGTGGAGGCAGGCTAAGGAACAACAACAGTGTTCTCTGGATTTCGGCTGTTCCAGAAACACAACGGGCGACAAAACAAAGTTCCTTAGCCTAGTATAAAGGTGACAGAATCACAATGGGCAATCACGAAAAATTATCGTAAAGGTAAAACAGGTAATTGTTTTTTAAATGTGATTATCTGCACCATACTCTAAATTAAAATCAGCCAATATTGAGATGAACAAAAGATGATGATTTTGATGCTATGATTTTTTTTTTAAAAAAAAAATAATGACTAACCATCTTTAAATAAGAATTACTTGGAGTAATTATGATGGTTGACTGATTCGGATTTAATTGATATGATTTTTTGACTTGTTCTTATTTATGACATTAATTTGTGCTTAATTGATGACCAACCAGATTTTAAATTTTTGAACTAATTTATATAAATTTGTTCAGTCAAATGCTGGTTACTCATGCTACACGTAGATATATTGGTTCTGACATTTTTGATCACTGCTTGTAAATTTGCACGATTTCAAATTCATGAGAAAAAGGATTTTAAGAAATTGTTTTTGAAATAATTATGATGTTGATTGACTGTTGATTACTCATGAAAATAATTGTTTATCCTCTGGTTTCTGAATTTATCATCATGATATTTATTTTGAGTGTTAACACGGCTTAAATTCAAAATTCAAAAGAATGATGTTTTGAAATTTTTGGTGCACATCTCATGGTTTGATTCAACAAGTGAATATTGAGTGAAATTTAAATTCAGATGCGGATTACACTGGTAATATAGTTGATAGAAAAATTATTAGTGTAACGTGATTAATTTGTGAAACATTTATTTGCTGCATCGTTTTTTTTTTAAAGAAAATATCTGCATATTTTTCACTTGAAATAATTTTCAAATAGCAGAAAATTTTCTTATAAAACTTCCCTCAAGAAATCATGTTTGACCATATTTACAGCTTAATTATTTTTGAAAAATTGATTTTATAATTTTTAATTTGATTTTAAATGACAAGTTTGACTAATCTAACTCCCTTTGATTATCGAAAAGATAAATAGTGATTGAAAAAGAGATAAGTGTTGATATTTATCATATATTATAACTCGAGAAAGTATAATTAAAAATTTCTTTAGAATTTCATAACAAGAGTTATAAAAACTTTTTGTTGGATAATAATTCCATGACCATTTCTATTTCTATCATCTTTCTATCGAACATCACTCATCAAAATCATATTTAATATGTAAATTTGTGGTAGTTTACAAAGGAAATCATTTGTTCTTCAATATCTTTAAATCGGTGAAGGAAATTATTTGTGCTTCAATTTCTTATATTCAGCAATTAAAAATAAATATCCAAAGTATTCACTCTCATTTAAAAGTCCTCACGGTCATGCATGGGTGAATTACTTGATTTTTTGATTATGTGCTTCCATGCTCATTTAAAAGTCCTCACGGTTATGCATGTATGGAACGCATATTAAAAATAATTGATTTAATAGACAAGTTGATTCTAATCCCATTTAAAAGTCCTCACGGTCATGCGTGGTTAGAAGATACTTGATTTCATTTTTTAAAAATTAAATTGGAATACTACTAATCTCATTTAAAAGTCCTAACGGTTATGCATGGTTAGTAGATATTCAAATTTCCAGAAATAAATATACCACAAATAGACATATCTATATGAATTTTTGATGATTCTATCTCCATCACTTCTGAAAGTGGAATATGCGTTTGACAAGGGTAATTATGATTTTTGTTTGAATTTTATTGAAATTTGATATTTATATTTAATTGAGTTAAATGTTTGATTCATGTCTATCACTTCATCCCTATTTTTATAACACTGTTATTCTTTTGCTGATAACAAAAGGGGGAGAGAAAAGTTAAGATTTTGTCAAATAGAATCAAGCAAAGGTCAAATAACTTTCAATTTGCATATAGGCTCATTTACATATTTTTATTTGTATGCATATATATAGGGGGAGCCATATATGTAGGGGGAGTATCACATATAAAGGAAGCATTCAAATAGGGGGAGCAAATGAAATTATCAAATACATTTAATATATTCAAAATCTTAAAAATATGTTTGTTATCATCAAAAGGGGGAGATTGTTGAATATGCGCTTTGCGCTATATGATTTTTGTTTGATGATAATAAACATATATACATTCATATAAATGTATTTGGTAATGTACTATTTTATTTTTTTCATAGTTTAAATAAATATTTGTTGAATAAAATTAAATTTCACAGAATTTGAATTTGAATTCAAACAAAACAAGTTAAACAGATTTTGAATTCAAACAGGAATTTTATTCAAACAAATATTTTGTATAGTATGTATTTGGTTAGATAAATATCTGTTGAATAAAATAAATTACACGGAATTTGAATTTGAATTCAAACAGAACAAGTTACACAGTTTTTTTGAATTCAAACGAATATTTTATTCAAACGAATATTTATTACAAACTTGAATAGTACAAATTCATGCTCTCACTATACATATACATTTTTGATTACAATCACATCACATTTACATTGATAACCTCACTACATATCACTCACACTCGTATTTTTGTCTTCAACTGCATTCCGGTTTGAATGCAGCATCTGAGCAATCTGCAAAAATATAAACTAACGCAGTAAAATTGAAAAAGAAATATTTTTGCAATTCAAAAATAAAATATGGTTTTTGAAAATAATATTTGCCTCAGTTATTTGGGTTGTTCGTCATCATTTAAATTTGAATTCATCATACACGAACAACTTGTGACATACACAGTGTATCACTGTATATGCCACAAGGCCGTGCACACCGATATATACACTTGATAGATATTACAGGGACAGGTAACCATAAGTGGCTGCAATACACACGTGTACATTCATACACGTGTGCACTGCCTCGCCAACTCATGTGCGTGGCCAACAAGAGCAAGTGTGCAAGTGCAAAAAGAAAGTCAATGATCAAGCAAGTCCAATTCGAATTCATGATAGCAGACAACTCAAATTCCAAATGCATCTGTACATGAATACAGCTCGACTACAACAGCCGGTCAAATGATTAAATAAACAAATGAATGAATGCAAAAGCAAACAGTTCAAAGCTTCAAACTGCATCAGTGACCAATTACAGGAACAGCAAGGTGATCAAACAAACAAAGACCAAAGCTACAACCTCACATGAAGACCAAATGTCCAGACAACATCATAATGCAACATGAAGTCAATGAAGACCAAATACAACATGACCAAAAGTGTATGCAAACAGTCAGAGAAATGTACAGAGACCAGGTACAAATAACAACAAGTCAAGGCCGCAACTAACATATCCTACAAAGTATACAACTACAGGTCTCAATGTCAAAGAAACAACTCAGCATTGAATTGAATACATGGAGACAAGACCAAATACACGAGTTCATATGTATGCAGTGACACAAAAGTTTTGAACAAGAAGTCCAGTGATGCAAATAGTGAATAGCATGGCAATGTGGAATGCATGAACAAGTGAAGTATTTGTGTCAAAGCAGAGAAAATGTCAACATGAAGTGAATCAAGTTCAGGTCATATCAATCAGTAGTATGCAAATGAAGAAACAGCATAAAAGCTTATGTATGCAGACCAAATGAGAGACCAAGTTCATATGTACAGTGTGGCAATGCACCAATACAAGTTCGACTAAAAGTACAGACGACAGCTACTCAATGATACAGTAGCAAGCTACAAGTGATGCAGAACAAAGATGAATACAACAGAGATCAAGTTCAGTGCCACAGTACACATGCTCAGGTCAGAGACAACACACAAACCCAAATGAATATCACAAGTATGATCAGTGGTACACATGCAAGCTCGAGCATAAATATGGAAACTGCACCAAGTACAAATCACAAAATGAAGACCACAAATATATCAACTCAACAAAGAACAGTACAGTGCTATCAAATGAACCAGTGACAATGCAACAATCAACTCGACCAAGTATCATGATACAACAAAGCAATGCCACCAGAATTTCATATCAAGTTCGGCATCAGGATGAGAAGAACCAACAGAACAACCATGTATCAATAACAATGCAACATAGTGACAATCACAAGCATCACAACATATTCAAGTTGAAGCCGTGAATGACACAAATACAGGCAGTGAAGAATACTGAAGTGAATGAAGATTAGTTAGCAGGTGAAAGTGCAACAGGAATGCAGACAGTGGCCGAAGCCAATTTACAAAATATCGAAGTCAAAGAAGAATTCATGAATGTATATTGAAAGTAAAAATTCAAGTGCGTATGAAGTATTGACAAAGTCAAAAATCAACACCGTGATGAGCACGGCAATTCAATGCCGCAATTCAAAACCGTGTCAATCAAGCAATCGAGGATTTACACGAATGAATTGGTCAAGAAAAAATCACGAGCATCCAAGTATAATCGAATGGTCGAAGCACAAAATTGACAAATTCAAATAAATATATACGATCGAAGATTCAGGAAATTAAAACGCATATATAACCCAATCATCATCGGCAATCAATGTATCGAATTCCAGAAAGCACAAAATCAGTAAAAGCAAAAGCATTACATACCGAGCAAGAAAGGAATTCGATCAACGAGCAAGCCGAACAATCCACAATTCCAAAGTTAACCACAATCGAATATCAGAGAACAAGCGACGCAAGCCATCAAATCAGAGAATCGAGCATCAGAACGAAGCCCTAATTCGAGAAAGAGCCGAAGCCCTAATTCAACAAAGAGAGGCCGCCATTGTTTCTCACGAACAAATAGAAGGGAACGGGTTGAAAGAATAGTGGGCCGGTCCTTAAAAAATAAAAAGGGGGTTTTGTTTTTGTTTTAAGGCTTTTACTAATATTGTTTTTAGAGTTATTGTTTTTTAATTTATTGTTTTTTATTTTACGAACCAAAAAGTTAGTAAATCACCACCTAGGTTAGGTAGTGTCAGATTGTCTATTTTGAATTAGTTCAGTGAGCAGGGAGTGCGAGTTTGCAAAGCTCGATAGGCGGGAGCAGTGTTTGCGAGTGAGCGAAACTCTATAGGCGGGAGCAGGGTGTGCGAGTCTAGTAGAGTGTTTGTGAGCGGGAGCAAAAGGGTCTGCGAGTCTAGTAGAGTTGTTGTAAGCGTGATACTGTTTAATTCTAATAGAAATCTGTGAATGCAGCAGTAGGCAGGGGTTGCCGAAGCTGGGTAAATTTTGTGTGTGATTTACTTTTTCAGCATATTTATTTCTGCAGTTTATTTCTGTGTTTAAATCGAGAAAATTTGCTATAACCCTATTCACCCCCCCCTCTAGGGTTAATCTAGATCCTACATACCATCCATACGTAATATCAATTTGATCGCTTCTCGATCATATAATTTCACTTTCGAACTAGTATTGTCTAACCAGCTTCCCTAGCACGGACTTTGACCCAATTCCTTTATTAGAAACTGTCATTCTCCTTACATAGCTTTATACTATTATAGAGAAGCCCAGAATCAATCAAAAATCCACATCAAATATTCGTTATCAAGTATCGAGTGAGAAATCCTTGTTCGGACTAATGTGAAACATCTCGAAATCATGTACTCGAATTTGGATCAAACAGTTATGCGAATAAAATGATCTAACGTACAACTTACGTATTTATTCCAATTAGTTTCCAACTATACCAATTTCCTTTATCCACATCTCTTATTACTTGGTACATTTCGTTAAATACTAACGTCACTTATGATCCATTTCATAAAATTCTTACTTGAGTTCATACCTGTGTAGTTAAATCTCTGCTATTACCCTGCTATAACCCCACAATATCTCATAGCGGATTTCTACCGCTACGATTTTTCTATATAGCCCCAAAATATAGCCTTTCCGCTTTAGTCCCCGTTATTTCCGCTATATCCCGTTATTCCCGCTATATTTTGCTATTTTCGCTATATCTTATTTAATAAAATGAATTAAAAAATTGCATTTATACATTATAAAAATTATGAAACTAATTTATTTGATTTAATTTTTAATATATTTTCAGAAATGAAAATACTCTAATATTCTACTAAATTCAATTATGTTATATAACAGTTTTACATTTTAAAGTATATTCGCTCATGTTTTTTTTTAAATCATTTATGTATTAATTATAATTCAATTGGATGATAATTTTTCATTTAATTACCATTTATATATTTGTAAAAACATTAAGTACGAATTTTATATGCTATTTTAGAGTTATCTCTATATCCCGCTATATCCTCGCTATATCCCCGCTATGACTTTTTGCACCTCCACCGCTTTGAATTTGCCGAGCGCTTTAACTGCACAGGTTCATACACATCCTATAAATACAACTTAACTTTATAAATATCTACCAACATAACTAACTTCTAATTCTAAATCAATTTCGGAAATCCCGGTTGTCTAGAATCATCGAAAATTCCAGCTCATTTTTAACAAATGAAAGTTATCAAACAACATACCAAAATGGGATATAAAACCAATCTATCCTAATGCGTAGGCCAGATGCATCCATATAATAATTCAGTTGAGAATTTCAAAATCAAACACTCGAATTTATTTCAACTCTTTTTGAAATAACATATAATATACATCTCCTTTTGTACGACAAATCATATTTTGGGATTTAAATCAATTTTTTTTATCAAACAACTATACAAAGAAACAATTTTGGCAGCAATTCTCATTTGGAAACCCGAAAATGAATGCAATGACGTTGCAGTCATTATCGAAATTATTTTTCGACGAACGAAGTTAGTAAAGTTCTTTTTATCTGCTTATAAAAAAAAATTATTCAAAAATACTTCAAATTAATAATATTATATTTTCTCAAAACTTTTGAAAAACAATTTCCAAACTTTAAAAATCCATTTTCCCACATACTGGGTGTTAGTTCACAAACTCTTAACATACATCTTTTTAATTTCTAAATTACATTTATAAACCATTTTTTATATAATCTCACTTCCTTATATAAAATCATTTCACAAATGTTACTTTGTTAAGTTATAATAAACAGCTTTTATTTAAAACACCTTATAGTCAAATCATGAAACTCAATTCACAATATGTTCGTTCTTAATGTTTCCATAATCACTAATCTACCCAACCCATGTAGTAAAAATGATAAACTGCTCCTAACCAAGCATAACAGTCAATGCCAATAGATGAAATAAATCCAAAAATGGATTTTTTTTCAAGAATGAAATCTTATTGAAACTGTCCATATCTGGTTCATCCTTCGGAACCATATCACATCACGGATCTAATGAAATATGGCAAAGGCATAGTCTTTACCATTATTGTAAATAGTAATAATTAATTTCCACAACATCGTTAATAAATCATTATTTTTACTCTCAAGCCATAATTATTTAAATAGTTAACTTTTCAAAATATTAAAATATTGATGAATAACTTTAAGACAACATCAAATATAAATAAATAATCTTTAAAACAATATTAAATACAAATAACTATAAAATAATATTAATATAAGTATAGAAAAGATAGATAAAAATGTTGGAGTAAAATAGAAGCTAATTCATATAAAATAAAATAATTTCGAAACCAAATTTTAGATTTAAAATCATTTCCTGTTTCAAAAAGCAACTCCAACTAAAATGGCAATTTATAGTATTTTTAAAATACTAATTTGAGGCCAAAAGCTACCCAACGTTTAACCAATATCGATATTGATTTTCTATCATTAGAGGGTTTAAGTTTTAAGCATATAAAAATGTCTTAACACATTTGTAACAATCGGGTTTTATATTTAACAATCATACAACAAGAATATTATTGAAAACATATCAATAATGGCGAGGGATCTCGTTGGATCCCTCCAACTTGTCCCCTTGCTTCACAACTCATATATATCGACACATTGATACAAATAAAATTCAACGGGGGTAAGAAATCTTGTTGGATCCCTCCAATATATCCCTACATCACATGTAGCATATAATCATATATTACGGGTCATCCTCTACTAGGCAGTTATATATATAAAGACCATCTGCTCCAATGGCGAGAATAAATCCAAACTGACTAATAAAACAGTAAATCATTCAAACATACAATCAATAATTTCTATCAGCTATATAATATTATTGGTTAATCAAAAAGGTGATTTATCTCACCATTGTTGTATTTGTCGTCGAGATGTTCTGGTTGCATTTGAATCCGAACTACGTTCCAATTCAGAGTAAAATTTAATAAGCTCGACAATCATCCAAAACCAGTTCCATGACGTGGTATTTGTCGATGCGAACCTAACCTGCACGTTCAATTTGGACTTGATATGAACAAGTTATTCATTTTATAAGAATTCAAATTAATTAAACTAATTAATTTAATTAATTACACTTTTAGTTACCTAAATCAAAAGGCAAGGCCCAACATCCACACGCACCAGATCCAAAAGTGCATACCAACATGAGCAATTGTCCATAATTTAAAGGACCTTGCTGCAAAATCCTTTATAGGAACAGTACTTCACCTATCTCCTCTTTTATTTCCTCCTACCAAGCATACATCTACTCGCTGCTACATGCAAGCTCCGCAGCTCCGCCTCTGACGAACCCATTCCTCTTCAGCACGTTCAAGTGCTTGCGTTTCCTTTTCCATGCGAAACACGTCCTTTAGCAACACCTCCCCACTCATTCACGCTCTCACTCTTTCTCCCTCGTTATTTTCCACCATCTACTCCCCTCTCTTTCTTTCTCTCTCATTTTCCATAAGTAACACATGCATGCACCTCTCATCCATTATTTGGGATGCTTGCACACGCCTGCTATACTTCAAAACTCATGGCCATGCAATCACCATTCTATGCCGATCCTTCTCTCCCTCTTATCTCTCTCATCTCACGTCAAAGACACATGCTATCTTTACTGTTGAACTCAGCGTCAAATGATACATCACTCGGCACTTCCAACTCCAACCACCACCATTAAATGCTGACCGTCGTTGCTCGCCACAACCACTACGCGCCACCATCTTGAGTACCATATGAACGAAAAGTGTAGTCCTTTCCATCCTCTACAACTTTCTTGTTGGAAGTTTCGGCTAATACTTGGTGTAGAAAGAGTTATTGAAATAATCAAATGGAAATGGAAATGGAAAAGTGGGTTGCTATGTAAACTTGAGTTGCATGAAACAATATGAAATGAAAGTGACCACGTCGTTGTCTTATATCCGAGGCCTGTTTTCCCATGCATGAATATATACAAGCACACAAAGTATGGTGATAGTGTGTGTCGTGGAGGAAAGATATGACAGAGATAAGGTGAAAAGATAGTAAAGGTAAGGTACCGAACTTGTGTACCATGACACACAATAACAGTTCGCATATGAGCCACGAATGACAGAAATAAAAAATACAACCACGCACTATGATATGGCACAATCACAAACAACAATAAAATACATCGGTTAAATTGTTATGGTAGATTTTAAAAATACCAATGTTTAAGGTAAAAAAGCGTCAAACGAAAATTTAATTATTTTTCAATCTAAAAATTATGGAAAAATTCTATAAATTAAAATAAAAATACATCATCAGAAATCAGTCTCAGTTTGAAAAATGTATTTTATTATGATTTAATTCAAATCCGAATATTTAAATAAATTAAATATTCTAATTCGAAGATTAAAATTTACAGGTCGTTGCATTTTTTCCATTAAAATAATTCTGTCCTCGAAATTTCAAGGTAAGGAAATGTCTCTAACCCTTCAACTTTTCAAAACCACTTACTTAAAACTTGTTATCTAATTTTCTAACTTCTACAATTACGGAAAATTTCGACAGTGCTTCCTTTGCACGACTAGATCGGAACAAATACAAAATTTCACTATGGCCCAAACTAACAAAGAAAACAAAAGGCAAGCGGCTGGGCATGAAATCAACAAACCAAACAACAATATAAACATGTACCTATTTGTCAGCCAACAAACTCTACTTGTGGAACCAAAGGCATTATCTAGCTTTTGCTCTATATACCTGCATTTTATTTACAAGTAATATCTAACTACATAACTCATAACCATATATTTTTATATTTTCCAATGTCAAACATTTAATTATGATAAAACCGGTAAGATGTACAAATACCATCCATACGTAATATCAATTCGATCGCTTGCTCGATTATATAATTTCACTTTCGAACTAGTATTGTCTAACCAGCTTCTCTAGCACGGACTTTGACCCAATTCTTTGATTAGAAACCGTCATTCTCCTTGCATAGCTTTATACTATTATAGAGAAGCCCAGAATCGATCAAAAATCTCTTCAAATATTCGTTGTCAAGTATCGAGTGAGAAATCCTTGTTCGGACTAATATGAAACATCTCGAAATCATGTACTCGAATCTGGATCAAACAGTTATGCGAATAAAATGATCTACGTACAACTTACGTATTTATTCCAATTAGTTTCCAACTATACCAATTTCCTTTATCCACATCTCTTATTACTTAGTACATTTCGTTAAATACTAATGTCGCTTATGATCCATTTCATAAAATTCTTACTTGAGTTCATACCTGTGTAGTTAAAGCCCCGCTATTACCCTGCTATAATCCCGCAATATCTCATAGTGGATTTCTACCGCTACGATTTTTCCATATAGCCCCAAAATATAGCCTCCCGTTTTAATCCCCACTATTTCCGCTATATCCCGTTATCTCCGCTATATTTTGCTATTTCCGCTATATCTTATTTAATAAAATGAATTAAAAAATTGCATTTATACATTATAAAAATTATAAAACTAATTTATTTGATTTAATTTTTAATATATTTTCAGAAATGAAAATACTCTAATATTCTACTAAATTCAATTATGTTATATAACAGTTTTACGTTTATTTAAACTATATTCGCACATGTTTTTTGTTTAAAATCATTTATGTATTAATTATAATTCAATTGAATGATAATTTTTCATTTAATTACCATTTATATATTTGTAAAAACATTAAGTACGAGTTTTATATGCTATTTTAGAGCTATCCCTATATGACGCTATATCATCGCTGTATCCCCGCAATGACTTTTTACACCTCCACTGCTTTGAATTTGCCGAGCGCTTTAACTGCACAGGTTCATACACATCCTATAATTACAACTTAAGTTTATAAATATCTACCAACATAACTAACTTCTAATTCTAAATCAATTTCGAAAGTCCCAGTTGTCTAGAATCATCGAAAATTCCAGCTCATTTTTAACAAATGAAAGTTATCAAACAACATACCAAAATGGGATATAAAATCAATCTATCCTAATGCATAAATATAATAATTCAGTTGAGAATTTCAAAATCAAACATTCGAATTTATTTCAACTCTTTTTGAAATAACATATAATATACATCTCCCTTTTATATAACAAATCATATTTTGGGATTTAAATCAATTTGTTTTACCAAACAACTATACAAAGAAACAATTTTGGTAGCAATTCTCATTTGGAAACCCGAAAATGAATGCAATGATGCTGTAGTCATCATCGAAATTACTTTCCGACGAACGAAGTTAGTAAAGTTCTTTTTATCTGCTTATAAAAATATTTTTATTCAAAAATACTTCAAATTAATAATATTATATTTTCTCAAAACTTTTGAAAAACAATTTCCAAACTTTAAAAATCCATTTTCCCACATACTGGGGTGTTAGTTCACAAACTCTTAACATACATCTTTTTAATTTCTAAATTACATTTATAAACCATTTTTTATATAATCTCACTTTCTTATATAAAATCATTTCACAAATGTTACTTTGTTAGGTTATAATAAACAGCTTTTATTTAAAACACCTTATAGTCAAATCATGAAACTGAATTCACAATATGTTCGTTTTTAATGTTTCCACAATCACTAATCTACCCAACACATGTAGTAAAAATGATAAACTGCTCCTAACCTAGCACAATAGTCAATGCCAATAGATGAAAAAAATCCAAAAATGGATTTTTTTTTCAAGAATGAAATCTTATTGGAACTGTCCATATCCGATTCATCCTTCGGAACCATATCACATCTCGAATCTGATGAAATATGGCGAAGGCATAGTCTTTTTCTTAATAAAAAGTCATTGGCGTCAAGCATGGGGGAATGCTAGACGTTTGGTAATTTCCCCTCCGACCAGAATGAAGGATCCCATTGAAGCGGCTAATCCCATGCATGCAAATCATAGTATTCATTCTTATGAAAATGGAAATGAAAAACAAGAAATACTTTTCCTAGAAATATGGACGAATGGAAGTTTAACTCCTAAGGAAGCACTTTATGAAGCTTCTCGTAATTTGCTTAATTTATTTATTCATTTTCACTGGTTAGGCACGACTAATCAATATTCCAAACTGGATGAGCATGACTAATCAAAAATAAATGATAATAATTGAATGTTATCATTTTTCTAACAACCAAGCATACCATATATAACTATAAGAAGTTCTAAAAAACTATTCCTTTATAAAAATATAATTTAGGTAAAATTATTTCATTTAACCAATTTCAAAACAATACTATGTCGAATTGCCATGTTCAAGTATTTAGAAATCCCTATCAATAATGATAATTACTCATGTTGACCAGAATCCATATGCTGCTCAATAGATCAATCAACACTATAAAAACATTTTTATATCAATAACAAATACGCGTTTATATATATATATATATATATATATATATATATATATATATAATACACCCTAACTCATTCTAGGATGCTACTGGCCCTATTTCCAGCGAGTAATCCCCATCAAAGCCTAAATGTTCACTCAACCTAAGCCTGATACCACGATGTAACGACCCACTTTTCCATACTGTTTAAGCAGGCAATCAATCATACATGGCTCATTCAAATTGAACGGAAATGTGGATAGTTAGGAAGAAGACAAGAATAAACTAAATGGCACATAATCTAACAGTAGAACAAATAATCTATATTATACAAAGTTTTTAAAAAAATGTAATACACATACACCGATCAGAGTACACTAATCTATTTCAGCCCGGACAGTTATAACAGCATGTCCTTACAATTGCTGATGAATACAACCAATAGACAACACAGAAGAATACAAAGAATTACGTAGATACATCTTGGACCTCTAGCTCGTTTCTTGAGCTCCAATGCATCCAAAGTAGTCTATAAATATGCTCGGTCTGACCCGAGCATTGAAAGAGTAGAACATCCGGACCAGTCTGGTAAACCAACGTGAGAAAACACAACCAAATGAATTTGTACAGTTTATCAAACCTTTCAAAATAAAAGTATCTTGAAAGACCACATTGCACATAAACACGGATGAATTTTTATCTTACGATAACCAAAATAGTTTTTATAGAAAATTCAGTGATATTATAATAATGTCTAGGGATCAAACTAAAATATAAATATAGCTGAAATACTTGCATCTCATGACTCATCGTGGTTGGGCGCAACTAAGTCCGTACGGTACTTATTGGATAATGGATTTCATACAATGACTGGACTACTGGGGTACCGCTCGTCGCGGTGCATCTGTGGATAAAATAACACCGAGGATCTCGTTGGGATCCAATGTCAACACAGAACTAGCCTACCCCTTACCGGATAGTACATAATATGATCACCCCTTGGTTAATTGGGCTTGAAGAACAAATGAGAGATAATATCGACTTTAAATAGGGATGATCGTACCCTAATGGAAGCGACCCACCTAGCCCTATTGCATCTCCCCTATTTTAGCCATTTTCGGTTGATGAAGCTTGAGGCTAAGTTTTACCTTTCATATAGCACTTCCTACTTGAAATGCTAATGCTGCCTTATGGGAAAAAAATGCAATGCCAACATTCATCATACAAGGTCGTTCTGGGACCGAATGAAATCGAAGGAACCACTTCTACTACATCCATTTTGGAATCACCCTCAGGATTAGTAGCAAGCAGCCCTTACACATCGAAGAGCTTCGTCTTCAATTCCATCATATTTAAGAAGTCTTCACTTCGAACGCTTGAGTTAGATTGAAGTGGTTTTTGGATAATATATCCGATCCAGATCTCTTCAAAATAACATTCGACAATTTCTGGTAAACTCAATTCACATTCTTTAGGAAATAAACAGTCGAAGATAAGAGAGGAGATCATCTCCTAACTGTTAGTGGATGAATTTCCCTATCTTTTGTCCTAGTAGAGCAAAACGAGATTTATACACACAATACATTATCATCGGAGATAACTATGCAATATAACTCGCGTGTTTCATCTAGATATTTTCAAAGTTACGTTTTGGATTCATATTTGATAGTCTGTTATTTAACTATCCACAAACACACATTAAAATGAGGGATTTATTCCCAAAGGGAAAACCAACATTGGTTAAGCACATAAGAAAGCGCTAGCCCCTTTAATTAATCTTTTCATTAATTAAATTCATCTTGTAAAAACTTGTATCAAAATACTTTCACAAAGATACATACACAAACCATTATATTTTAATACTTATAAACTATCCATATACTTATCTCAACGTATATACCCAAGACCGATAAAGATTTCCCTACAATTCAAAAATAATTTACAAACTCATTTATAAATCCCTAAAATTATTTATAATCTCTTTTATAAATCTCAAAGCATTTATAAACTCTTTTTACACATTTCTAAAAATCATTTCTAAACCCTTTAAAGTCTCTAAAATCATTTATAAACTATTTATATATCTCTAAAACCATTTATATACTCTTTATAAATTATTTCTTAAGTCTTTTATAAACTCTTTATAAATCCATAAAATTCATTTTAAAACTCCTCTAATAATTCTACAAGCCCATGCTAAAAATTCGTTTATAAATATCTAACCATTTATAAAACTCCTTTACCTTGTAAATAATCTTCCTTTAAGTCTTTAAACTATTTTGTAGAACTCCTCTTATAAAACCCAAGTCCTTTTGTATAACCCTCTTTATAGGTCTCGAAAACATTTATAAATAAATAAAATTCATTCACTTCAAAACGCTATTGTATAATAATTATCATTAACAATAAACATTGTAAATAAATAATTATTATTAACTTCAAAACATTTTAAACTAATAATTAATAATTTCAAAACATGATTAAATAAACAGTAATAATAAATCTTTACCATTATTATAAATAGTAATAATTAATTTCCAAAACATTATCAATAAATCATTATTGTTAAATCCAAACCATATTAATTATTCAAATAATTAACTTTTCAAAATATTAAATATTAATGAATAACTTTAAAACAACATTAAATATAAATAAATGAACTTTAAAACGATATTAAATATAAATGATCTTAAAACAATATTAAATATAAATAAATAGCTTAGAAAAGACAAATAAAAAGGTTGGAGTAAAATAGATGATAAATCCTTTAAAATAAAATATTTTCGAAACCAAATTTCATATTTAAAATCATTTACTATATTAAAAACCAACTCCAGCTCAAATGGTAGTTTATAATATTTTTAAAGTACTAATTTGAGGCCAATAGCTAGCCAACGTTTAACCAATAACGACATTAACCTCCTATCACTACGGAGTTTAAGTTTTAAACGTGTAACAATGTCATAATCCATACAGTTAACAATTATGTTTGATATTTAACAATCATACAACAAGAATATTATTGAAAACATTTTAATAATGGTGAGGAATCCAACTGTCCCCCGCATCACAACTCATATATATCAACACACATATACAGATAAAATTCAACAGTGGTGAGCAATCATGTTGGATCCCTTCAACATGTTCCCTTGCATTACAAACAGTATATAATCATATATTACGAGTCATCCACCACTAGGCAGGTGTTTATATATAAAGGTCATCCGCTTCAGGGGTAGGAATAAATACAAACCAACTGTAAACAGTAAATCATCCAAACATCCAATTAATAATTTTTATCAGTTATATAACATTACTGGTTAACCAAAAAGTTGAATTTAACTCACCGTTATTCCAGTCATCGTCAAGATGTTCTGCTTGCATTTGAATTCGAACGACGTTCGAATTCAGCGTAAAATTCAACAAACTCAGAATTCATGCAAACCAGTTGTATGACGCGGTATTTGTCGATACGAATTTAGCGTGACTAACCGCGTTCGATTTGGACCTAATATGAACAAGTTATTCATTTTTATAAGAATTAGGGTTAATTAAACTAATTAATTTAAATAATTACCCAAATCAAAAGGAAAGGCCAACATCCACACGCAATAGACCCAAAGACATACGCCGTCTTCACTATTTAACTCAGTGTCAAATGATACATCACCCGGCACTTTCAACTACAACCACCACCATTAACTGCTGACTGTTATTGCTCACTATGACCACCACACACCACCATCTCGTGTACCATGTAAACGAAAATTGTAGTCCTTTCCATCCTTTGCACAGAGATGGAAGTTTCGGTTAATACTTGGTGTAGAAAGGGTTATTGAAATAATTAAATGGAAATGGAAAAGCGGGTTGCTGTGTAAACTTGATTAGCGTGAAACAATGAAATGAAAGTGACAATGCCTTTTCTTATATCCAAGCCCTACTTTCCCATGCGTGAATATATACAAGCAAACAAAGTACGATGAAAGCGTGTGGCAAGGAAGAAAAATGTGGCAGAGATAAGCTGAAAAGATAGTAAAGGTAAGGTGCTAAACCTGTGTATTATTTCTATCTTCACGTGTGTCCTACTATTTAGTGCAAATGAAGTGGACATTTATATATAAACATAAATTCATTCCCTACAAGTGAAGTTATCTAAAAGTCAAGTACAAGGACCAGCAAGGACAAGGTAGCATGGACAATGTGTGTAGCATGCATTTAAATTTGCTTTTAAAAAGTTAGATTTTACGGTACCATGCCACACAATAACACATTCCCGTACGAGCCGCGAATGACAAAAATAAAAATACAGCCGAACATTACAATGAGACGCGATCATAAAACAACAACAAAATACACTAGTTAACTTATTCTGTTAAATTTTAAAAATACCGATTTTGACGTAAAAAGCGTCATTTGTTTTGATTATTTTCCAATTTAAGAATTATGGAAATATTATATAAATTAAAATGAAAATAAGTCATCAAAAATCAGGTCTTTATTTGAAATACGTATTTTTTTATAATTTAATTCAAATCTGAATATTTAAATAAATTAAATATTCAAATTCGAATATCCAAAATTATCGGTTGTTGCAATCTAACCTAATTATCGATTGAATTTCATAAATTCTGGCCTATATGTTGCTAATTTTGTAAGGAGCCACCCTTTTGGACAATATAAATCGACAATAAACCTCACATATCAAACTCAAACCATTCAAATGAGAGAAATGTTATGGGGTAAATAAGAAAAAAGCAGAGAAAGAGAGAAAAACAAATACAGAGTCTCGCAGCAGAATGACAAATTGTAATAATCAAATAAACAGTTCATGATGCTGTTTACAAATAGAATTTGATTAAACTTTTACAATACAGATCAGAGTACATACAGCAGTACATAATAAATAAATAATGCAGCGGAACAGTATGATGCAGCCCAATAAATGAAATAAATAATAATAGTACTAAGTCTTCGTCTTCGTCCTCCAAAAGCAGTCTTCAATACACTGAAAGACACAGACTGATCCGAGCAAATTGAAAAGACAAAACACTCGAGTCAGAACTAAAAGATCTTATGTAAGTTAAATCAACAGTAAATAAATACGAGCGTAACGACGTTAGAGATGTTTACGCGGTTTGACATCTCCTATTCAGTGTCTAACGTGAGTGCAATAACTTAAGAGATGTTCGAGATTCCACCTCCTAAAGATCCGTTAAACTATCTACATACATAGTACAATATGCTATTATAATAGTGTCTACAGTAAAGTAAAGTATTAAAATAGCGTTAAGGCGTTACCCATATCCCCCTTAACGCATTTTATATATTCGCATGGTCTATACATTACCGTAAATCCTCTGTAAACTGGAGGGCTATCAAAGGGTACTTCATAGGTATGGTACAAACCAAACTCGTAGAAGGCGAGAAACGGCATGTGAACACGACACTCATGGCAATGCCAGGATAGGATTCTACCATTTGCACTTCCAGACTGGTGGTAACGCATACCAGCTACTACCGCCCACCTCGAAACACACTCCCATAATCAAATCGAGAGGTGGCCACCAAATCAATCATAAAGTAATAGTATGGTATCAAAGTAATGGCCCAATCGAAGGTGCGACCTCACTTGGTCCGGTATAGCTCTTGTTTTAGTCACATCTAAGCCGACTCACAGGAGTAAATGTTACTTAAATACCTCAAATAGAATTGTTCACCAAATTATCCTACTTCATTCTGTAATCTCCACCACGTACACAGTTGTTAAAGTGGTTTTCAGTATTGGCAGAGCCAAACGCTTATTTCACATCAGATGTTTCTTTTACATTTCAAAAGTAAATTCCTAATTAATATCAAAATATCATATTCGATTTCAAACCATATCACTTTCGAAATCATATTCACTTTCAACAATATTCACTTTCAAAATCATATATATACTTTCAAAATCATATTCACTTTTAAAATTGTCGATAAGATAGGTTCATTTAATCCTCATTCCAAAATCATTATATTTACTCAAATATGTCATTTCACAAAAGGTATCAATTTCAAATCGTAGCTCAGGTTATATCATCATCAAGGATTTAAATATAAATACTTCAACCTTATACAATCTAAAATTTTAGAAAATAGTTTAGATAGTCATAAATAGTTTTAATAGTTTTAAAAATAGTTTAAAATAGTTAAAATACCGTAAAATAGTTTAAATGGTTTAAAATAGATTAAAATAGTTTAAATAGTTAAGATAGTTTAAATAAATTTAAATTAGATTAAATTAGAATTAAAATGATTTAAATAGATTTAAAATAGATTAAACAGATTTAAATTGTATTAAATAGATTTAAAATATATTAAATAAATTTAAAATAGGTTAAATAGATTTAAAATAGGTTAAATAAATTTAATTAGTTTAAAATAGGTAAAGTAGATTAAATAGGATTAAATAAATTAAAATAAATTGAAATAGTTTTAATTGATTATAATAGTTTAAATTAGTTTAAAATAGATTTCAAAGTTATATTCAAACATTTTCAACAACTCAACTTCGATAAATTTATTTATATTTGACAATTCAACTTTGAAATTACAATTTAAATCCTTTGAACAATTCATTAAATCAATTTCAGTTTCGACATTAACGCTTGGATTTTCGAAAATAATTCAGTTTATATAAACCAGTTTCTTTTTCAAAATACCAGTTAACTGAATTCAAAATTTAAAGATTTAAATATCATTTAATTTAACCAATTCGGTGTCCATATATAATTTTCTACCCTATGGTCAAGTGATACGGATATTTATCATTTCAATCAAAATTAAAATATTACGGGTATATATCATTTCAACCCGTAATCCTAAAATTTAATTTCAAATACATGAAATCGCTCGAGTCTAGCATTTCAACACATAACGATTTCTCCCTAATCTATCAGATTGTTCAGGTATGTATCATTTCAACCCATATGGAACTTGCAGCGCATAGCAATATAAAAATATAACATCCAATCATCCAATATCAACAATCAAACATACATCTTAATCACCATACAATCAACCAATAAATAACATCAATCAACTGATTATCATTAACAGGTATTAAATTGACAATTAAATTAAATACCGAACCCACGTATGTGGCAAAATACGGGGATGACTTGTGGCTAGGGGTGAAAGGCCAACCAAGATCGGATAGAGCTGGTTCGAATCCGGTCCACTAGTGATCAGAAATTTTTGAATTAAATGACGATTAAATACAATAAAAGTCATATTTAATTGGAATGACAATTTAAATATACGAAACATCAATCAGTCAATTTCTAATCACATCATAAATTTAATTTAACTAACATAAAATAATTTAGTAGTTGTGAATGAGTTAGAACACTCACCTTTGATTTCAAATCGATTAGAAATCTAAAATAAGGCTCAAATTTGAACAGTCTCAAAATTCATCCATACTAATTCCATAATGTCCGGAATTTCGATACGATTCCACCGGAATAAACCATGCGTGAATCAGACCTCATATGCAAAAGTTATACACATTAAAAAAAATACACGATTGAAATTTAAAATAATACTAATAATAATAATTGATAATTACACGTCACTCAGTTGGAAGGAGAACACGCACCCTAGAACCCTCGTTCGTTCAAACCCAACCGGAGTTGCCACAAAGCCTTCCTAGCCGCCGCCGCTAGGGCCACAAGGGCCTGCCGCACCCTGGTAAGCGATCGCCTTGACCACCTACGACCACCTCGACCCTTCGATCGCCACCAAAGTCCATGTATATGAGCAAAAAGGACACCCGCGACCCATATCTTTGAACATTAGTTCAATTTTTTTGGCCGATCCAGCCTTCAGATAACCAAATGAACTACACCAATGGACTCCGCTCGACAATCTCCACAAACCCATACCAACGATTCGACGATCGGTCGAAGTTTAACAAGACGGGATAGATGGCCGAGATTAAATCAACTATTTCTGAACAAATGATGATTCGAATTGAGAAATAAACAGCGGCGGTGCATTGCACTCGTCGAGGGCTTTCCACCGATATATAATATGATATAGTTTGAGGAGTTTAAATTTTTTGATTTGATTTTGATTTGCAATTGAATTTGGAAATTAGGGTTTCTGCCATTCGGAAAGGAAGAAGCAGATGGAAATGTATGTACAGAAATGAGAAATAAAAGGCTGCTAGGGTTATAACAAAACTATTTATATTAACAAGGTCCGATAAGAAAATAAATACAGATTGAATTTATACGAACGACGAATAGCGACCCAAAAAGCCCGTTCTGACCCATTACGAAAATAGGTCATCCCATATGTCAGAATAGATGTTTTCGATATTTTTAAACTCAATGGAATAGGTTTCAAGTCCTAATTCCATCGTATGAAGAAGTAGATTTAAATCAGCTTATTTCAAATTGATTTCAATTAAATTTAATTAAATTGATTCTACGCATTTCGAGCCCATATGATCAAACGATAAGTCCAATCGCTACAAAACTTGAAACCTTACAATAATTCACTGTTGCGAATCCGATAAAATTGGTCTCGTCGAAATCCAAAACATTGGTCAAAATGACTATTTTCGCATTAAATAAATTAATTATTATTAAATTTATTAAATCACTTTTCAATTACAATTTTATAATTAACAAATTTTATCATTTCGAATTACACAGAAATTAACAATCTTTATAAAGCCAATTTCCCATGCCAATTTCATTGTTAATTATTGCACAAATTACACTGTTTAATTCCAATTGTAATAAATCCATTAATTATAATTTTAAATTCCAATAAATTGATTAAATTTGATTTCAATCTTTTTATTCAATCGATCATTACTTATGGAAATAGTTAACATTGGTTTACATCGGTTTACATCTTATTGCATTAATATCTTACAGTTATCATCTTTTCCCATATTATTTGCAATATTTCAATTATGTTGAATTTTTGTCGATTTTCTCATTAATGATAGTTTAAAGTCCCAATAAATTAATTTATCTTGGTTTTATTCTTTTCATTAAGTCAATCATTATTACCTTATGAATGTAATAGACCTATCTGTACATTTTATCACATTTGCAGTTATCGTCTTAATTCATTTAACGTAATATTTAATATTTAAGTAAATTTGATTTCCAATTTAACTTAACATATTAAATAAATAGGTAGCATATAACAATTGTCTCCTTTTCCTAAATTTAATCACATATATAAGTTTATTATCTTCAACAAATTTTATAACTACTTACATAACACTGATTTTATACAATTTCAGTTAATTACATATTATTTCGTCAATTAGCATAATATTTAGTTTATTTCCTTATTTACAATTTATAATCAATTATAACCTTTCAATTATTTCAATTAATTGATATCACATTTAGTTAGTCATCCATTACCTTAAATTAACATTATTAAATTTCATTCTAGTTATTATTCCCATTAATAAATCTTAAATTTAAATTTTCTCACATTAATTAAGTCACAAATTTTTATTTCTCCCAATATTAGATTATAACCTTATTAAATTCAATAATTTAATTATCGGAAAATTACGGGTTGTTATAAGTTTCGTCGATCCAACCGTATGGATCGACTCCCCTTGACATCCTTTATACAACTGTATCCTACAATTGTTCAATTGTCACTATTTCGTCGTTAAATAAAAAACCTTAAAGCGGACGGTTGAAACTACTTCACCAATTTTTGGCCACTTCAAACCCCATCTCCAAAAATGAACACTTGACGCCTCTTCTACTCACAGAGAGCTTCATATATTATAGGCTAGGGTTCGAGCACTTTGAATTTTGGATGATTTCAGTTAATATGTTTATTAGTCGTTTGGGTGCTTAAGGAAATTTTGAGATTAGAAGAGAGAAAAAACTGAGGTGATGGCTACTATCTAGGGTTCATGACATCATTTGTATTGGCAATAAGGCGGGTTCAACTATATGTAACTATTCGACCCAAAAATGACCACATACTATATTTCAACACCGTAATGCCTCTATTTCTCAACCGTAGCTCCAAATCCATCAAAATTATATATCAAACTAATCACTCGAAAAGACTTATGCAATGGTTATAAACACCATATCTTATTCATTCTTTGATTAAAAATCTATTTTTAATCAATAGTATCAGCAGTGCCAAATTTGTGGGTCGTTACATAATTACAATACATGTTATTGTTTTATTTTAATTTAATTTTATATTTTAATTTAATAACTTATCCACACTCACTATGAAAACATTACAACATATAATAAGTATGGTTGCTAACTTAGGATATAAATGATGAATAGATGTCGTAGGTGTGCAATTAACCATTACGGTCTATGGTTAATAAATGTAGTACCAAGGTAATGGTCGTTTTAACATGGGTACGTCACATATATATAAAAAGAAAGTATATATTAATGTAAATGTAATTTATTAAGTTTTTTTATTCGACAAAATTAATTTAATACACGCGCACGCACACACACATATATATTAAATAATATATATTATATTTATGTTCGTTTTAAAAAAAATTCTTCCAAATGTCGAAAACTATTTATAATATAACATATAATATATTATTTTAAATTACAATTTAAATATATAATTGACCAATTAAATAAAAAATATTTGGCTTAATTAGATAAAAAATTAATTTTTTATTAATTCAAAACCAACATCAAAATATATTTCTTAAACTATTTTTATAATTTAAATATATGTAAACATATTTTTTTAATTCAATAATTTGAATATATATATCTATACAAAATATGTATACATAATTTAAATATGAACAGGTATTTCTTTTAAACTAAGAAAACAAAATCGAATTTTTTAACCAAAACAAAAATAATTTTAATTTGATTTAATTTGGAAACCATATGTTTATAATTTTTTTAATCTAATCCATGGGTAAATAAATTAATTTATTTTATTAAACGCAGGTTAAAACTTATGAATATTTATATTAAATATTCTTTTATTTAATTGTTCAAAATATTTTAATTTTTGTTTCGAATTTTAGTATTATTATAATGGATGAATGTAAAAGAGAGGAGCATATTATATGCATATATATATATATGATTATAAATTAGATTTTAAACGAAGTGTTTTACCTTTTTACATCTTGCTGATTGCCGACACCTTGACTGCTAGCAACCTCCTTCTTCAAACTTTAGATTATATGTCCTCGACAATTTGTTGCAACTCTGTTTACAAGGCATTACGAATTTTCTATCAATAAAGGCTAGGGTTTGTTTGTGTGTGGAGAGTATGAAAGGTGTTGCTATTTATAGCAAACCAGAAGACAAATATCTTGCACCCTTCTTTCTAGATTTGACGAACCAAGTCTTCAGCCTCTTCTTCCTTCATTTTTTGGGCTACCCCTCTTATCCAAGATTTCCAAATTTCAATCCTATTAATTTAACACTAAATTAAGTATTTAATTAATTTATTAAGTCTATATCATAATTATATAAAAATTACACACCATTTTAAATAATTTAAGGCTTCAAATAATTAGTTAAATGCCATAAAATTCAATATAACATTTGTATTAATTTTGTTATCAATTACTAACATTTATAAATCAATTTTGAATTGGTCAAGCTGAAAAATTAATTAATAACACGGTTGTGTTAACTTTGATGTGAACTCAATCCTTAGTACATATTTAAATAATTTAAATATTGAAGCCTGTATGGACTTTGTTAAAGTACAATATCGAGCAAAGTTTAGTCGCTTATAGATCATTTAGGCTAAATCCAATTTCTAATCTTTATTAAGCTACATCTTGTAATGATATTGGTTGATAACATTTTGTTGATTAATCATTTTTTTAGCTAGATATTTTGACTCTAAGTTGACTACCAATTACGGTGATACTAATCTTCTACAACGAAGGAGATGAATCCTCACTTAATTAGTGTTTCACTTCAAGTAGTTCAACGTATGCCTAACTATAGTCGTGGTATGATTGCGATGTCATGTGATTAACCATAAACAAAGTATAGCCTAGCTACTCAAGATCGATAATACTCTCAAGTTTGAAGACTACTGCACATTGCTACAATAAGATCTTCTATTTTGACTTAGTTATATTGATCAATTGAAGACCCTTAATGATTCATTCTATTATAACTACTCAAGATCGATAATACTCTCAAGTTTGAAGACTACTGCACATTGCTACAATAAGATCTTCTATTTTGACTTAGCTATATTGATCAATTGAAGACCCTCAATGATACATTCTATTATTATTCCAAACAACCATAAATACAAAATCCTTTGGTGCCTCCAATAGTCATGATAATTCACCATCCATGATATGGACGACGTCACGTACACTAGTCTCAATGAATGTATAAATATCATTCTCTTGATACATCTTGACTACAAGCATTTATTAAATAAGTGTTTAAATATCAATTCAATACTCATGGTTAACGAACACATTTGCAATTGTAATCAATAAAATACTACCCCTAAGGGTTTTCTATTTATTTCCGTTTAATGTATTAATTTCATTATATATATATATAACAACACATACAAAATTAAATAAAACCAAAAGCATACTTTATTTCAAACAAGATTATTTATAGAGTTATGTTACATAACTATTCAAATAATGTCCCCTATAGCATACCCTAAATTCAATCATTCTCCCACTTGTATTTGGGGACAATTACGAAGCCTCATGCCCATACCTTCAATCAGCATACCAAAACTAGACTGAGAAAGTGCCTTAGTAAATGGATTTATGATGTTATCTTTAGTATCTACCATCTCAATTATGATCTCTTCGTCACTGATAAACTGCCTTATCATGTTGAACTTGTAAAGGATTTTCTCAACTTCTTGTGAGCTCGTGGTTCCTTGGAAATATGTATTTCTATATTATTGTCATAATACATCAGCATCAAAGCTTCAATGCATACAATAACTCCTAGCTCCTTAATGAATATGCACATCCACCCCACTTCTTTTGTTACATCATTCAAGGCAATGTATTTAGCCTCTACGATTGAATTGACCACAACTTCTTATTTGGAACTTTTAAAACTATTAGTCCCTCTGTTGAGGGTAAATACGAAACTTGAGACTGATTTGTTATTATCGACATCACTCTAAAAACTCGAGTTTGAGTACCGCCTTATAAGGAGTTCATTGTTTACATGTATAAGAAACAAATCCTTAGTACTTCTCACATAATTAAAGATGACCTTAACTGTTGTCCAATGATATTTGCCCAAATTCGATCGATGTCGGCTAATTGTGCATAGAAAAAAGCGATATCTAACTTGGCAAATAACATAGCATACATGATGGATCCTATTGTCAATACATATGGAATCCTACCCATACATTCTTTTCCTCATTAGTAGATGGGGAGCCTTTCTAAAATGGACAACTCAATGCTGCATTGGAACATTTCCACACTTTGAATTTTCTATACAAAATCTTCTTAGTTTGGTATCTATGTACATCGATCACTCCCAATAGCCTTTAGATTTACCTTTATGGATCTTTGTAAAAAGTATAAATGATGTGTCTTCTAAATCCTTCATCCAAAAGTTATCAAATAGCCAAGCTTTCATTGATAATAACTTGGTAAATCATTACCAATCAATAGTAAGTCATCTGTGTATAAAAATAATAACATTATAGCAGCACTACTTTCTTTCTTATATACATATGCTTCCTCTATGCTTTGACTAAAACCAAACTTTTTGATTACCTTGCCAAAACATTTATTCCAACTCATATGTGATTGCTTTAATAGTTTACTAAAAGAGTTTGTGGTATGCCCAAGGGGAAATTATGTAATTTGTTACTATATCTAACTCGATAGTTAGTCATGTTTGTAGTAACGATGTTTGTTTTCCTTTTTATACTTTGCTATAGTATGATATAATTTAGTAAGTTATTAATTTAAAGTATATAATAAGGAAATTATGTGATTGTAGTTGCAAATAGTTGCAATCGTGAGTAATTAATCACAAAATAAAATGACATTTTGTTTCAAATATTCCTAGTCAAGATGTTTCCAGTAAATGATATCGATTCATCCATTGAGACCAGAGTACGTAATGCTCTTCAAATGTTGGGCAGTGTATTAATCATGGCTACTGGATTCCCCAAGAGGTTATGTACTTATGGTTATTGGATAACTATGGAATGACTAAATCAAATGTTTCCTGTTGGTTGATAAGAACTAGGTCAAATAAGAAAGCTCAATGCGATGATTTTACATAATTCCCTTGACTTGAGAATACTATAGAACTTCAATGTGAATACTCCACTTTGATTATAGTTAAATCATGGCATGGGGGTCCATCGAGCGATTATAGTTGGGTCTAATCGAAGCATTGGAAGTTAATCGTTGTTCAACAGAGAATTCATCTCCTTAGTCGTATGAAATTGGTATCACCGTTGACTGTGGTCAACTCTAAGTCAAAATTTCTAGACATAGTACAATGGTTAATAATAAATGTTATCATTGAACCAAGGACTTTGTTTATGGATTGATCGATTAAATATGGATAATATTGGAGTATTGATCGATTCCAAATTCCATATGATGTGATATAGTGTTGACGAAGAGAATGTGTATAAATTATTGTAACCATTGGTACTACTTAAGATAATAATTTTTAATAACTTTAGAGGTACCGATAGTGGAAATAATTTATACACGTTCTCTTCTTTAACATTATAAGACATTAGGATTTATGGAATTTTTTATTGGTTAAAACTCCAATATTCCAAATTCAACTAAATTGATAACATTTATTATTAGCTACTCTAAGTTGGCTAGAGATTTTGACTTTAAGTTGACTATATTTGACCTTGATACAAACCTCACACAACTGAGGAGACGAATTCTCTTCTATGCCTTAACTCCAACCAACTACAGTCACTCGATGGATTGCCATACCATGATTTAACTATAATCAAAATGGAGCGTTCACATTGAATTTCCAGAGTATTCTTAAGTCGATGGAGATATGTAACGCCGTCATACTAAGATTTCACATTTGACCTCGTCCTTATCAACCAATAGGAACTCTCAAACGAATCATTCCATAGTCATCCAATAGTTACAAGTCGATAACCCCTTTCTACCCCCCAACAGCCAAGAGTAATACACTACGCAACATTTGGGAGCATTTCCCACTCTAGTCTCAATTGATGAAGCAGTATTCATTTCTCAAAACATCTTGACCAGGAATATTTAAAACAAAAGGTAATTTTATTTTATGATTAATAACTCATGATTACAACCATTTGCAACTATAGTCACATAATATTTTATTAAGAATTTTCTCATTATGTACTTTAAATTACTTACTTAGTGAATTATCAAAATATAACAAAGTGTATATAGGAAAACAAACAACGTTACTACAAATAAGATTGACTACAGAGTTAGGTATACGCAATAAATTACATAGTTGCCCCTAGGACATACCACTAGCTCTTTCAATCTCTCACTTGTGCTTAGGGTCAATCATGGAATCTTAATCTCATTCCTCCGATTAGTTAAGAACTGATTGAGCTAGTCACTTAGTGAACAGATCTACTATTATGTATTACTATCTACTTTGTTAGTTAACCTCTCTTTATTATTGATAAACTACCTTTATCATGTGGAACTTTTAGAGTATGTGTTTAGAAATCCTGTGAGCCATGGGTTCTTTAACGATCTTCATCATGGCATTGTTTACACAAAACAAAGTCATAGGATTCTCAACATTTGGAATCATCTCTAGCTCAGTTATAAAGTTGTGCAATTATATTTATACTACTATCATTACGACACTATTCTTGGCGATATACTTGGACTTTCTATTGAATCAGCCACCATGGCTCATTCGAAACATTTCAAATTCAAGATTCCTAAATTAAGGTTGAATATGAATTTAGGATTGATATACTATATTCGATATCACTTACGAAGTCTGAGTCTGAACACTCCTTCATAAGGAGTTCATCTTTTCCATAAACAACTCTTCAATATTTCATAAATACTTAGGATACACATAACTACCATTTAGCAATCTTAATTCAGATTTGATACTTGCTGAAAGTACCAACTACATAATCGAATTACGATATAGTAGGTAACATAACATACATGATAATTACTATTGCTGATGCATAAGGTATCCTTCTCACATGCTTTACATTAATATGGTGACTGTGTATTGGAGACAATCCTAACATCTTTGCCTACAGTTTTAGAGATATTTTAGTACCTTTTAATATTATTTCTTACATACATGCACTTCTTATGCATTTTGACTAAAAATCAAACTATTTGATTTCTTTATCAAAATATTTTCTTAACTCTGATGCTTGTTGAACAATAATGTCATATCGGTTCTATATCTTATCCAAAACTTACAAACTCGGCTATCCCTCCTACTGACATCGTAACTTTTTCATTATTATGTGCAAACAATCTATTCTAAATCATTATCCAAAATTTCTATTCCAATCAAGATGTATGAAAATTCAAAATCATATTAGATGATAATTTTTTGGGTATAATCCGAATTAACTTAAGTATGTTGATTGATGAATCTGTTATGCTAATTTCAATAACTTAAATTTAAGTGTTATTCTCATCAATGTTGCTTGCTATATTCCAATTGGATTGATCTTCCTTTTGAAGACACACTTGTGGTCGATGGATCATACCAAGTTGGTATAGTTTCAAAATTGTATTTTTATAATGCACTTAGAATCTATTCTGGATCTAAGAATGCCATACTTTAGAATATGTACTCTTTACAAATTATTGAGAACCGAGGAAATTGTTGCTATTAACAATTCATTTTCTTGATATTGATATGAAATTCACAGTTTCTCTTTAATGTATGAGAATTTGTGTTAGATATTCTAATGAGTTATGTCTATTTTAGGCTAGGTTAATTTTTTCATCTTATTTAATCGGTTTCCAAGTTAGAGTTTTTAGCTCATATCTAATACTTATATAAAATCGATTCAATTTGAGTTTACAAAATTTATGTCCCTAACATAAATTAGGCAATCACAGTTGACTAGTCCCAAACTTCTTTGTGGTGGTTCACAATAGATCCCTCACGATTGAATTTTACATGAAATCTCTCAATTCGCATAACCTATTACCTCTTTGACCTAAAACGTGTAGGAATTTCTTGTTAATTCATATATTATACGATTTAGTAAATAGGGGTTTATGTGAAATCAAATTTAACGTATATACTTACTCTTAAGTACATATCCTTATAGAAAGAAGTTAATTCAACATCACTCATCATCGCTTTTACCTTGTCCAATAGAGTCTGATTATTTTTTGTAGATATAATGTTATGTATCACAGGAAGGAGTAAATTTGGGATTGAACTTTATTCATTTTTAGGTACTTTTAGAACTTTTCCAATATACCTACTATTCGATCAAATCAAATTGTTTTCCTTCCTTTGCATGTTATATATTCTACTTTTGTTTCTAAATTCTATGAATTTATCAAAGATAAAGTACTTGTGTATTAAATACACTTTTTCATGTCTATGATAATTCAATCCGAAAGGTTCATCAAATCTTTTCTCACTCCTACTAAATGGGTGTTTTTTCTTTAATATTTTAAGATGCAATTAATGAGTACCATATGGTTAATAATAATATGATTAAAGAATTATTTCTCAAAAATATGGCTTATTCCACAACCCTAAAATAATTGTAGAAATTTTTTAATACTTCTGTATTATCTACGGCTAATGCATTGCCATGTTTGTGAAAACAAAACCATTATTGTAATAGATTTATTTTGTAATGAATATTAATAATATACATATTAAAATAGAAATACATCTATTTTCAATAAGTACCAATTTTTTTTATTATTTCATAAATAATACATGGTATATACCGAAGTCAATCTTTTATAATTTGATGCTTTCACAAATAAGCGTAATATGGTACGCTCCCACTATTTTTGTCATTATTATAACGATGCATGAAATGCGAAGCTCCATTTAACCATTTATTATAAGCTATATATTTCATTTAATGTAACTAGTTTATTGTCAAGTGTTTTAGATCAAATATCTTAAACTTAAAGAAATAATTATTATCAAGAATCTGCTAGTATATTATATAATTCCTCTTGTCGACATTTTTATGAAGTAGAAGTGATCATTCACCCTCTTCATCCCAACCGTGCTTATTTTACATTCACTACAAGCATTCGCTTTCCTTTTTAAACGATCGAACCATTCAAAGAAAAATTTTACTACAAGATTGCACCAAACTCTTTACAAAATTATATTCGAACATCCTCAATATTTTAAGCATGTTGAATAGGTTGTACTTAAGTAAGCTAATCAAAGTTGACATTTTAGTGATCAAATACCTAGGTCTGCCTTTAGTCCTTGGTCTTTCATTATTTTCAATGCAATAAGATTCTTATTGTGTTCAATCATATTGAACACATGATCTTGCACTATGATTTATTCTCTTAATTCGAATAAACTAATTATATCAAGATATTATACATTACGAACGCGATTGTTCGCCGTATAATTTTGTGTTTGATCTAATATGGATCAAATATCCATATTCTTGTACTGCTTATAAGTTCAAAACTCATGGAAGGCAATAAAAATCTTGAGCAAATAAATATTTAAGAGATCAAGGTATAGCAATCATATAATTTAGCTCTTATATGAGTCTTGAAGTGACAACATGCTTAAAGATTTATTGATATGTATATTTGATATTTCTTTGTCAATATTAATTTAGTTCACTAGTATATTTTAATTGATAAACAATTATCTCATCTAAACTGGTTGCATAGATTATTGAAGTAGATAAATTTAATTTTTTATAGCATATGTTCTTGCAATATTAGAAAGGTTAAATGTAATCATTTTATTTTTTTTAGATTTTTTTATTCCTTAAAATCCTAAGAAAAATATAGAAATCTTTCGATTTCCCTAGCTAGTGGTAAGACTTGCTTGTCTTGAGATTCTGATCTTGAGTTTGCTCAACAAATCATAGGCCTACAAATAATGGATAATTCTTTATCGGTTGTATCATGTACAACTGCTGACCATGGTTTTACCTCCAATCTCGATCCTGAGTTTGCTCAAAAATAAGAGAAATTATTTGCTCTTACCTGCCATTTCGTGATGGCAATGTACATACTTGAGTTTGATTAACAAATATGTGCATGTAATTTACCTTGTCTAGGCAACATATTAATAGTACTACACATAACAATTCTAGCTTGAGTTTTCTCAACAACTAGTGCATAGGGAAACTTTATATATTAGAGATTCATAACCTTTAATACATATACATTAGAGTGATATTGATGTAAGAAATAATGTATTTCTTATAAAATTCCCTTGTGATTTAAGTACCGAGCACATCTAAAATCATGGGTAAACAAGCATGACATATGTATTTACTTCAAAAATATGTTTTGGGTTTACTCCATTTCCACTTGAGTTATATTATACATCATATAAGTATACAAGTTTAATTTATTTATAACTGTTATGATTTAATTTAATCATATGATGTATGTATATATGTATCTTGTTAATTAATACTATTTAATTAATTTTAATTACATATAGTTAAATCATATTTATTTAATATCAATTCTTATTAATTAAATCATATTTAATTAATTTTGGTTTTATTAATTAAATTTTAATTTATTTAACTAAATCATATTTAATTAATTTTTAATTCTGAATTTAATCAACTAATTTAATTGAATTTTATTGTATTTAAAATTTAGAAATTTTATATCCTTCATGTGACAATCCATAAATCCGTACCCTTTGAATCGACAGTAAACCACACATGTCCGACCCGAAAGACATAGAATGACGGAAAGTTAAGAGAAAGAAAGAAGAGAGAAGAAGAGAAGAGAAGAAAGAGAGAAGAAGAGAAGAGAAGAAAGAGAGAAGAAGAAACCAAACAGAACAATATAGAATCTCACATCGCAGTGGAATAACATATAATATAGATGAATAATCTTTACAAAAGAGAAACTATAATATAATATACATACATCCACCAATCAGAGTAAACCAATCAATCAATAATCATCAGCCTGAACAGTTATATAACATATCCTTACAATTGCTGATAATTATAAACAATAATGTAGCGGAAAATAAACATATATGAGAATACAATCTGAAGACTCCCAGCTCTCCTGCTGAAGCTTCAAAGCACCAACTCTAAACCTGAAAATATACTCAGTCTGGCCCGAGCTTTGAAAGGTGAGAACGCCCGGACCAGTCTGGTAAACCAGCATGAGAAAACGCACTCAACTGAATTTATTTTAAATTTATCAAAGTGTTCTTTTTATCAAAAGAAAGATATCTCGTAAGACACGCCCACAAATAAACACGGACGGGTTTTTTAACCTTATAATGACCAAAACACTTTATATCAAATCATTCTATATTATAATAGTGTTTATTTCACAAATAATAGAAAATATCCGAAATTTTTACCATTGTTAAATTCCAAGTCTAATCATTTAAGGTTATACAAAACAAAATGGCAAGCACATATTAGAGTTGGATTTCCAACATGACAGGAAACTAGTGGAAAGATCAATTAATATCCGCGGCTTAGGTCCAAGACTCAGACACCGTTATACAACAACACATATGGCTAAAAAAAGGGGTACAATCTACGAATAACATCCAAGGACTCAGAGATTGCACATCCCCTCCATAAGGCCCAAACGTATATGGTACCTTGGGCTCAGAACATCTAATAACCCAAATCACAACTATCCGAAATGTGAGCAAACATCTTACCATATTGTATCCCATCATAACCGGGGTGTGAGGCTCCTGAGACTATGATTACCTTTCACATATCTCATATCACATCTCTAAATGCCACATTATCGTTCCACGTCACACGGCTAATTTCTAGAGAAGTATAACTTCTTGAGCTCGTATGTCTCAGGTAAGGGTGTTAAGCTAAGAGAAGTTGCCTTCTTCGCCACCGACTGATATACGTTTATAGAAACCACTCAAATGTGATTTAGAATACAATGTCAAACAAACATCCATACAAGTTCGTTTTGGGACTGAATGAAACCGAAGGCACTCTCCTACTACCACTAGTAGCGAGTAGTCCTTGCAATCTGAAAAATCTCCACAACGAGACCACAGCTATAAAATAACTCTATAATGGGAGCGACCCAAAACATGTCGACAAGTAGTCCTCATGCTATGAAGATCCTCGGTCTTCATAAACCATCATCAATAACCTACATTTCTTAACGCATACATTGGTCCAGAGTGGTTTCCGGTTAAATCAGATCCCGGTCTCTCAGCACCAATATTGAAAAGTGGCTCTTAATCTTATACAAAAATTGAGTCTCATAGTCTTATCACGGTTCCAACTTTCAAATTGCTATCCTTCGGCCAAGAAGGAAGCTCGATAAATTGGTATAATCCTCCGTACTACACGAATCAACTTCCTCAACACAAATGATAATAAAGCCTACAAAATTGGCCACGTGTTAAGTGCACTATTAATCAGTTTCCACATCAAGTCAAGGAACCAAAACTCTGCCAATAGGCATAATCTAGTACTAAAGCAATTATTAGTCTCTTTTTGTAATTCTTATAAACCAAATCAGTTTTAAAATGTATATACACTCTAAAGTATCTGTAAAAAGATACATACTCACAAATCTCACAAATATTCAATAATTGGAAAACATTTCCATATACTTCTGTCAACGAAATAAGCATATTTATAAATTATTTAAACACCATTTACATATATTGCTACTACACATTTATTTTAAAAGATTAATCACTGTCCAAAATCGTGAATTCAATCCCTTAATATAAATTCAATTGAAAGAATTATTCACTGTCCAAAATCGTGAATTTATAAAACATGCTCATAATTAAATTCTTAACCTTACATAATTTATTATTATCAAATACCTTATAATCAAATCGTGAAACTGAATTCACAAGGTTTGAACTTAAAAGTTTCATATCAAATAAATCCAATCAATCAATGATAATAAATGAACATTATCATTCCTTAATAATTATTTATAAATAGGCATTTAATTGTCTTATCAAAATTTATTCTGGTTTCATCTAATTTCTCACTTATCGGTTATTTTTATGAAACATCTTATAGTCAAAATGTGCAATTCTAATCACAAGATGTTCATATATTCCAATTTTGTTAAGCTAGATTTCATAAATATTTATAAAACTATATTTAAAAATATCAATTAGTTAATTTATGACAAATGTTACTTTTATACATCCTTTATATAAAATCTACATAAAAATCTAATTTACAGATATTACATAAAATCTACAAATTTAAAACAAATAAAAACCATATATTCCATTTTAATCTAAATAAACTCCTTTTCATAGTTCATAAATAATTATGAGCACAAATATTTCGAAATCATTAAAAATCACTTTTAAACCAAAATCACTTTTATAGCATTTAAAAAACTGAAAATATGGCATAATACTGCTCAAACTCTAAATAAGGGATAAACAATCAATTCAACAAATATAGCGTCCAACACATCAAACATCATATGATACACATATAATGATACGTGCATAACAAAATCAAACAATAGTGAGGAATCCTGTTGGACACACACACACACACATATAAGATAAAAAAGTGGTGAGGAATCCAGTTGGATCCCTCCAACCTGTAACCTGCATCAAATATGCATATGATAATATGTACAATGTCTGCTTCGAGGTAGATGCGCGTACGAAGGGTCATCCACTCATACACAGGAATATATAGGGTCTCGTCTGCACCAGTAGGCAGGAATATATCCAACTACTAATTACTATAGCATAACATCCAAACAATCATCAAACATTATAAAATAAATTTATTTCCACTTATATAAAATATAGGTGAGATAGAGAGAGTGAGTTGTATCACTTTGGTTCCAATAGACGTCGCAGTGTTTTATTTCGAATAAAATTAAATGATCGTTTAATTTTACCAAAATTCCTAGCAGCTCCAAATCTATCCAATCCATCTCCATCGCGTAGTATTTGCGAATACGAACCCAACGTAACTTGTTTCGTGCAAAATAGATCTCGTATGAAGAAGTTATGCAATTTAGAAGATTGAATAAATTTATAATTTGATTTACAATTATTTTATTTATTTATTTTTAAACCTAAGAAAATCCTGGTCGTTCAATCCATCATCTCCAGATCTGATCCGCATGTCCCCTTCTTCCCTACCCTTCGTTCATACGCACGCAACAACCCATTGGACGTCGTTCTTCCTTTTGATTACCGCTCAACCACGTTCGCCTATAACTCAATCAAGGACTACCAGGCGAAAGCTCGTCCCCTGTTCGACCTAAACCGACAACGCCGAAGAGCTTGTCCCCACCATCATCTAGAAAATTGCACATGAATGTGCGAACTTTGCATCGAGATCCACACTGATCCTCTGCTTCAAATTCGATCATAGCCGTTTATCTTGTAGATCTCAGTATGCTCTACAAGTTTGTAGTTGGAAGATTTTGATGAAAGTGGATGGATTAGAAGAAAATTAAGGAGAAAGGATCGAAGATTCTCGGCCATTCAGACCATTAGTGGCGGCTATGATAGTTAGGGTTGGTGTGTAACGACCCGTATTTTACGTGTCGACATATCGTAAAACAGTTGCCATCAAGTCATTAGTATTGCTTGAGTCGTTTTGAACCTAAGTTGTAGGGTTTACGGCTTAAGGGGTTAGGCCGTGTAATAACTAGCTCGGGTGGTGCTTAAGTCGTGGACGAGTTAAGGGTTAGCTTGTGTGAAGCTTATGTCGTGTGAGAGTTAGGTCGAGAGGAGCGACCTATAGAAGTTACGACTTAAGAATGTTAGGTCGAGTTAACGAGTTAAGGAAGTTAACGACTTAGTGCTTAGGTCGTGTGGAAGTTTGCTCGTGTGAGCGACTTAAGGTGTTGTCGAGTTAGTGTGTTAGACCGAGGTAAGAACCTAAGAAGGCTACGACTTACGGGTTAGCGTATTAGAGAAGGTAGCGACCTAGTGGCTATGCCATGTTATAGTTAGGCTGTGTGCTTAGTTAAGTCGTGACCGACTTAAGGGGGGGGCATACGAGATAAGGCTTAGGTCGGCTGAGCGAGTCAATGACCCAGTAGTTAGCGACTTAGGAGCCAACGGTATAAGGGTTACGACCTAAGAGGGAGATAGGTTAGGTCGTTAAGGGCTTAAGTCGTGAGTCGTGCTAGTGTTGAGTCGGCATGTGTTTTGGGTCGCGTGGTGGTTAAGCTGTTAAGTCGTAAGTCACTGCCGACTTATGGTAGGTTGTTAGGTCGGTAAGTACCCAGTATGGCTTAGTGTAGTTGGGTCGGCCTCTCCGATGAGTCGTATGTTGTTCGAAGGCCTGAGTCGTTAGGTCGTAAGTCGTGGGTTAGGTCCATACGGCTTAGGGTTTAGGAAGGGATGCGCGCAGGAGTTAAGTCGCGCATAGGTTGTGAGCCGTTGAGTCGTTCTTGTGTTGAGTCGTGTGTGTGTTGAACCGTATGTCGTTGAGTCGTTAGGGGCTTGAGTCGTGGACGACTCATGGGTTAGGTCGTGGGCGACTTAAGGGGGGTACGACTCGGGGGGGGGGGGTTTCAGCCTATAAATAGAGGGGTTTGGCTCACTTTTTGGCACCGGATTTTGAAGCGTCGAAGTGCTGCCATTTTGAGAGCTCGACTACAACACTTCTTCACTCCTTTTCTCCACTCTAATCTAGTGCTAACATCCATCCAAGATCGAAGATCCAAGAGCCAAAGTTGAAGATCTTCATCCAACAAAGAGAGATTTCATCATTTGAAGTGGAATCTTGTCGGATCAAGCTTGTTTCTTTGCTGTCCAGATCTGGAGTTGGTTGTTTTTAAGGTGTTTAGGTGATTCGGTGAGTGGTAGTTATCTCTCACACGGACCCAAGGGAGTATATTGGATTGGTGGCTTGTTTATGTGTTAAAGATAGTGATTTCTTGCATTTTCCCTAAGTATGCATGTAGATCTATCATCTATGAAATTTTGACACCTATTTTACTACATGTTAACTTATGCAAGTTTATTCATCAAGTTGTAGAGACATTTGCCTAATATTCATGCTTATTAGATTTGGACACTTTAATTACCAAATTGCCATTTCCTTGTATAATTGCTTATTAAACCTTGTTTGAATGTTTGATTGCTTGGATTAATGATTGTCTTGATTGATTGTTTAGAGTTAGTTGATTTATGGTTGGATCTAGACAAGTATGTCGAAAAGGATTCAAAAAGCTAAGGGAGAGGCTAAGGGATGAGAAAAGCTACTCGTGGCATATGTAGCGGATGATGAAGCTCATATGGACGGATATGATGACAATGTTGTGATGGAGCTTTGCTTTGATGAGATGAGGCGAAGCATGATGTGATATAGTCTTGGCATAATCCAAGCAGGGATCATTCCAAGCATGTTGATAACTCGAGGGATGGTTCGAGTTGGTTGATAATGGATTGCTCGAGAAGTAGCTTGGGCTAGTATGAGAATAGTCGTCGAGGAGGATGACTAGGAGGCTTGGATTTCATCGTTGTTGAAGGTTCTAGTAAATTCAAAGCAAGAGTACATGGGATGCCCAAACGACTACAGGTAGATGGTCGGGACACCCAAAAGACTACAGGTAGGTGGTCGAGTACTCTGGGCAGAGTAGGTAAGTCCTAGGCACGGGTCACGATGACGTGCAGAGTTTATCTAGAACCGGGGTTACCATTAGCCCTTGACAGGTGGTCATTCAATTAACGGTGATATCGAGGCAATGATAACAGTGATAGCCAGAGTCATGCATGTTTGGTTGTATCGTCATTCGGACTCAAGAGAGGTGTTTTCTGGGTGCTTATCTGATCTTGGTTTAGGCCTTGGGGGTTTGTATTTGGAAAACATCGACCTTGACTCGAGTGATAATTACTTTACTTAAATTGTCTGCTTTGCTATGCTTGTTTATGCTTAGTGGGTCTGAGGGCTATCACTGTAGAATGAGGTGGAGTGGGATGGTTGAGTTCCTATTCCTTTTATCCTTTATGCTCTTTTGGTATGTTTGGTAGTTAATTTACTGCTCACTAAGACTGTTGTCTGACTCAAGGTTTTATGTTCAACTCTTATTACCTTGGGCTGTTCATCCATGTTGGGATGGGCAGACTAGGTAGCCGATGACAGGTGCTGTTCTTGGCTACCAACGCTGTTGATGACGAAGACGAGCTGGAGGCTAGCATATTAGTTTTCTTACTATATGTACTGGATGTTCCGCTGCTTGTATATATTTGAGTGTTATGTAGTGAGGCTTGATGTATTAATTGTTCAGATGCTTGTATCAAACCTTTATGATGTCTATATGATGATATTCTGTTATGAGCTTCACTATATACATATATTTCTCTATTGTATTTTGTCCATGCACCGTGAGTTGTACGATAGAGTTTCTGTTTTATCTTACCCTGACTATCGTCCATGGCTGCCTGGCACGTCTTTCAGCGCACCATTCCCTTGTTTTAGTGCGGGAGTCATGGGCGGTCGTCACATTTGGTATCGGAGCTTTGGTTAATCGATTTTAGCCAACGCTCGCTGACGTAACTATGTATGAGAGACGTAATTGTAATTTTGATGGATGATTACTATATATAGTATAGTAGTTTAAAAGGATTTGAACTCCTTATGTAGTTGTTTCTCAAGGTGTTCTAAATCATTCCTTTTTGTAGATATTAAGGATGAGTCGAAGTGAGAGACAAGCTGCTAGGGAAAGCCGTGCTGTTGGGGGAGCTACTGACTATGCTGCAATGTTCGAAGCTATGATGACTTCGATCATGAGAAGGATACCAACTTCAGGATCGTCGGTAGATGTTGGAGTTCAAGTTCAAGCTCCAAGACTAGTGGATTTTGCTAAGTTGTGTAAGGACTATACTGCTCTTGGAGGGAAAGTTTTCTTGGGGACAGAATCAACCATAGAAGTTCAGAGATGGATTGATGCTTGTAGAAGGATTTTTGGTGACTTGGGAATCGAGGATGCAACTAAGAGGAAGCTTGCATCGAGACAGCTTCAGGGAAGAGCTGCTGATTGGTGGGGTTCTATCACTATTGATACTCCGGAGGAAGAGATTACTTGGGAGCAATTCCAAGTTAGATTTGAAGCTAAGTTCATTTCTACGGCTCAGAAATCTGTTCTGTTTAAGAACTTTGTGGAGCTCAAGCAAGGTGGGAGACCAGTTCTTGAGTATGTTTCGGAGTTTGAAGCTTTGTCCAAGTATGCCAGATCGTATATTGAATCTCCCTACCAGAAGAACGAGAAGTTTGTGACAGGCTTGGACTATTATCTTGGGAGACAGTTGGTGGATCATTTGGACGATCCGTTTGAGAAGCTTGTGGAGAAAGCTCTCAGGCATGAGAGTTTGTTTCCTAAGGAAGGATCTGTTGTTGCTGTAACCAAGGAAGGGTCTAGGCTACAACAGGGTGGAAACAAGAAGAGGAAGCAGCAGCAACAGAAGGGTAAGGATGGCCAGAAGAAGCCGAAGGGAGAAGTGACGTGCTACAACTGTCAGCAAAAGGGCCATCTCTCCAAAGATTGTAGGAATCCCAAGGTGCCGGGAAAGTGTTACAACTGTGATAAGCTGGGACATATCAAGAAGGACTGTCCAGAACCGAGGAAAGATAAGCAGATTGTGCAAGCTTATGCTTTGGGGGCTGTTCCATCATCTTCGAAAGCTCCTACTGCGGAAGAGAAGGGGAAGAGTGTGGGGGTTCAAGGTACTCTTTCCATTTGTGGTGTTCCAGTTAGGGTTTTGTTTGATACTGGAGCGTCGCATTCTTTTGTTTGTGATGATCTTGTAGGCCGGTTGGGTTTGGAACCGGAAATTGTTGATAGACCATTGGTTGTGACTAATCCAGCTGGGGGTTCGTCTTGTTTGTGTATGAAATGCCATGGTCTAGTTGTGTCGAGTCATGATTGCTCTTTTGTTTGTGATTGCTTTGTTCTGAACTTTGTGGGGTTAGGAATTATTTTGGGTATGGACTGGCTTAGGAAGTATGCGGCAAAGGTTGATTGTGAGAAACTGGAGGTGACAGTCGGGAATGTGGAGGGGCGAAAGGTTGTGATACGATGTAAGCATGAAGAAGGCGTCTTCATGAGCTTCATGTATTTGCTGGTTGTTCCACGGGATGGACTGTCATCGATGCCGGTTGTGAATGGAATTGAGGACGTCTTTGACGAGGTCAAAGGGCTACCGCCGCATAGAGAGATCGAGTTTCGTATCGATCTAGTTGAGGGAGCCAGACCAGTTGTGATGCCTCTTAGACGGATGGCGCCTAGAGAACAACAAGAGCTGAAGGTGCAAGTTGATGACCTTTTATGGAAAGGATTCATTCGGCGTAGTGTGTCCGAGTGGGGTGCACCAGTTGTGTTCGCAACCAAAGCGGATGGATCGTTGAGGTTGTGTGTGGATTATCGTGAGCTGAATAAAGTGACTAAGAAGAACAAGTATCCATTGCCGAGAATAGATGACTTGTTTGATCAGCTTCACGAAGCTAAGGTGTTTTCTCAGATGGATTTGGCAACGGGATTTCACCAGTTGAGAGTGGCTAAGGATAGTGTGCCGAAGACTGCTTTTAGGACACCATCCGGTTTTTATGAATGGCTGGTAATGCCGTTTGGATTGACTAACGCACCAGCATATTTTGTGGATCTTATGAATAGAGTGTTCAGAGATCAGTTGAACAAGTTTGTACTTGTGTTCGTGGATGATATTTTGATTTATTCCAGAACCGAGGAAGAGCACAAGACACACTTGCGTATTGTTTTGGAAATCTTGCGGCAACACCAGCTGAACGCTAAGTTTTCGAAGTGTCACTTCTGTAAGAGTGAAGTGAGGTTCTTAGGCCATGTTATCTCTGGAAATGGAGTAGCGGTTGATCCCGCTAAGGTAGCAGCAATCCAGGATTGGGTTAGACCTAAGAATGCATCTGATGTGAGAAGTTTTCTTGGATTAGCAGGATATTATCGTCGGTTTATCAAAGACTTTTCCAAGATAGCTGCACCGTTAACAGGATTGACGAAAAAGAATCAGGTATTCATATGGGATGATAAGTGTGAGCAAGCTTTCGTAATCCTGAAAGAGCGACTGACGAGTGCTCCTGTTTTGACTATTCCAAGTGGGAATGATGAGATAGTGGTTTACACCGATGCATGTGGTACTGGACTTGGGGAAGTGCTAATGCAAGAGGATAAAGTTGTTGCGTATGCAAGTCGACAACTGAAGCCGCATGAAAGGAATTACCCGACTCATGATTTGGAGTTAGCGGCGATTGTTTTTGCTCTGAAGATGTGGAGACATTATCTATTGGGAGTTCGATTCGAGTTGTTTACGGATCATAAGTCGTTGAAGTATCTGTTCTCCCAAAAGGATTTGAATCTTCGGCAGCAAAGGTGGCTAGAGTTTTTGGCATCATATGATTTTGGAATAGCCTATACTCCGGGAAAAGGTAACGCAGTGGCAGATGCGTTAAGTCGAAGACATGCAGGATTGGGAGCCATGTTTTCGGAATGGAAGAGTCTCGAGTATTTGGCTGAATTTGATTTCAGGCCTAGGTGTGAATTGGAACCTGAGATGTTGGCAAACTTATCGATAAGACCTACTCTTGTGGAAAGAATTGGCGAGGGCCAAAAACGAGATGATAAGCTTGTTAAGATTATCCGTGATTTGAAATCTGGATTGAACCCAGAAAAGGATAAGGGATTCGAAGTCAATCGAGAGGGTTGGCTTCAGAAACAAGGATGATTAGTTGTTCCCGATATAGATGGATTAAGAGATGAAGTTCTTAAGGAAAATCATCACTCGAAGTTGACGATTCATCCAGGTGGAAATAAGATGTATCGGGATATGAAGAGAACCTATTACTGGGAAGGTATGAAAAAGGATGTTGGAAATTTTATTTTCAAGTGTATGAACTGCCAGTTGGTAAAAGCCGAGCAGAAGAAGCCAAGTGGATTGCTTCATCCATTAGAGGTTCCTGCATGAAAGTGGGAGCAGATATCGATGGATTTTATCGATGGTCTACCTAGAACCAGGGCAGGAAATGAAGGGATTTGGGTCATCGTAGATCGTTTGACTAAGAGTGCAAGGTTTATTCCTGTTCGATCAACTAGGACCGCATCGAAATTGGCTGAGTTGTATGTTAAGTGGATAGTTCGATTCCATGGTATTCCGAAGAGTATAGTGAACGATCGAGACCCATTGTTCACTAGTGGATTTTGGAAGACCTTCCAGGAAGTTTTGGGAACCGAGTTGTGTTTGAGTACAGCTTATCACCCCCAAACGGATGGTCAGACCGAGAGAGTCAACCGAGTTTTGGAAGATCTCCTGAGGGCATGTGTTTTGGATTTCGGAGGATCACGGGAAGATCACCTTCATTTGGTGGAATTTGCGTATAATAATAGTTACCAGTCAAGCATTGGTATGGCACCGTATGAAGCCTTGTATGGAAGACTGTGTAACTCTCCGACATGTTGGTTGGAAACTGGAGAAAAGCTGATACTTGGGCCAGAAATGATTCGACAGACTTCGGATTGTATAGAGATCATTCGGCAGCGAATGAAGGCAGCCCAAGATCGTCAGAAAAGTTATGCCGATAAGCGTCGTAAGGATTTGGAATTCGACGTAGGTGATATGGTTTTTGTGAAGATTTCTCCTCTGAAGAATGTTATTTGATTCGGGAAGAAAGGAAAGTTAACTCCGAGATTTGTTGGACCATTCCTGATTATCGAGCGAATTGGAAAGCTCGCTTATAGAGTGGAGTTACTGGAAAAGATGTCGGGTGTGCACAATGTTTTTCACATATCGTATCTACGGAAGTACGTGCACGACCCAAATACAGTTGTTTCTGCTGATAGCTGTGAAGATTTAGAGGTTGATCCAGTTATTACGAGACCTCGTAAGCCGCTTCGTGTTGTCGAAACCGACACGAAACAGCTTAGGAGGAAGACGATTATGTTGCTCAAGGTACAATGGAGTGATGATGTTGACGACTGTACATGGGAGGAGGAAGAGAGGATGAAGGTAGCTCATCCTGAACTCTTCGAGGTATGGCCCTAAGGTGTCGTGACATCTCCTGAATTTGTAGCTTGTTCTAAGTCTTAGAATTCTGCATGCTAGGCTAGTAATTGGATGCATGGTTTGTTGATTGCCATGGATGGTAGGCATGCAGAATAGTTTTGATTGCTCTTGTTTGTTTGGAATTTCGGGGGCGAAATTCCTAAGGGGGAGAGAATATAACGACCCGTATTTTACGTGTCGACATATCGTAAAACAGTTGCCATCAAGTCATTAGTATTGCTTGAGTCGTTTTGAACCTAAGTTGTAGGGTTTACGGCTTAAGGGGTTAGGCCGTGTAATAACTAGCTCGGGTGGTGCTTAAGTCGTGGACGAGTTAAGGGTTAGCTCGTGTGAAGCTTATGTCATGTGAGAGTTAGGTCGAGAGGAGCGACCTATAGAAGTTACGAATTAAGAATGTTAGGTCGAGTTAACGAGTTAAGGAAGTTAACGACCTAGTGCTTAGGTCGTGTGGAAGTTTGCTCGTGTGAGCGACTTAAGGTGTTGCCGAGTTAGTGTGTTAGACCGAGGTAACGACCTAAGAAGGCTACGACTTACGGGTTAGCGTATTAGAGAAGGTAGCGACCTAGTGGCTATGCCGTGTTATAGTTAGGCTGTGTGCTTAGTTAAGTCGTGACCGGCTTAAGGGGGGGCATACGAGATAAGGCTTAGGTCGGCTGAGCGAGTCAATGACCCAGTAGTTAGCGACTTAGGAGCCAACGGTATAAGGGTTACGACCTAAGAGGGAGATAGGTTAGGTCGTTAAGGGCTTAAGTCGTGAGTCGTGCCAGTGTTGAGTCGGCATGTGTTTTGGGTCGCGTGGTGGTTAAGCTGTTAAGTCGTAAGTCGCTGCCGACTTATGGTAGGTCATTAGGTCGGTAAGTACCCAGTATGGCTTAGTGTAGTTGGGTCGGCCTCTCCGATGAGTCGTATGTTGTTCGAAGGCCTGAGTCGTTAGGTCGTAATTCGTGGGTTAGGTCCATACGGCTTAGGGTTTAGGAAGGGATGCGCGCAGGAGTTAAGTCGCGCATAGGTTGTGAGCCGTTGAGTCGTTCTTGTGTTGAGTCGTGTGTGTGTTGAACCGTATGTCGTTGAGTCGTTAGGGGCTTGAGTCGTGGACGACTCATGGGTTAGGTCGTGGGCGACTTAAGGGGGGTACGACTCAGGGGGGGTTTCAGCCTATAAATATAGGGGTTTGGCTCACTTTTTGGCACCGGATTTTGAAGCGTCGAAGTGCTGCCATTTTGAGAGCTCGACTACAACACTTCTTCACTCCTTTTCTCCACTTTAATCTAGTGCTAACATCCATCCAAGATCGAAGATCCAAGAGCCAAAGTTGAAGATCTTCATCCAACAAAGAGAGATTTCATCATTTGAAGTGGAATCTTGTCGGATCAAGCTTGTTTCTTTGCTGTCCAGATCTGGAGTTGGTTGTTTTTAAGGTGTTTAGGTGATTCGGTGAGTGGTAGTTATCTCTCACATGGACCCAAGGGAGTATATTGGATTGGTGGCTTGTTTATGTGTTAAAGATAGTGATTTCTTGCATTTTCCCTAAGTATGCATGTAGATCTATCATCTATGAAATTTTGACACCTATTTTACTACATGTTAACTTATGCAAGTTTATTCATCAAGTTGTAGAGACATTTGCCTAATATTCATGCTTATTAGATTTGGACACTTTAATTACCAAATTGCCATTTCCTTGTATAATTGCTTATTAAACCTTGTTTGAATGTTTGATTGCTTGGATTAATGATTGTCTTGATTGATTGTTTAGAGTTAGTTGATTTATGGTTGGATCTAGACAAGTATGTCGAAAAGGATTCAAAAAGCTAAGGGAGAGGCTAAGGGATGAGAAAAGCTGCTCGTGGCATATGTAGCGGATGATGAAGCTCATATGGACGGATATGATGACAATGTTGTGATGGAGCTTTGCTTTGATGAGATGAGGCGAAGCATGATGTGATATAGTCTTGGCATAATCCAAGCAGGGATCATTCCAAGCATGTTGATAACTCGAGGGATGGTTCGAGTTGGTTGATAATGGATTGCTCGAGAAGTAGCTTGGGCTAGTATGAGAATAGTCGTCGAGGAGGATGACTAGGAGGCTTGGATCTCATCGTTGTTGAAGGTTCTAGTAAATTCAAAGCAAAAGTACATGGGATGCCCAAACGACTACAGGTAGGTGGTCGGGACACCCAAAAGACTGCAGGTAGGTGGTCGAGTACTCTGGGCAGAGTAGGTAAGTCCTAGGCACGGGTCACGATGACGTGCAGAGTTTATCTAGAACCGGGGTTACCATTAGCCCTTGACAGGTGGTCATTCAATTAACGGTGAAATCGAGGCAATGATAACAGTGATAGCCAGAGTCATGGATGTTTGGTTGTATCGTCATTCGGACTCAAGAGAGGTGTTTTCTGGGTGCTTATCTGATCTTGGTTTAGGCCTTGGGGGTTTGTATTTGGAAAACATCGACCTTGACTCGAGTGATAATTACTTTACTTAAATTGTCTGCTTTGCTATGCTTGTTTATGCTTAGTGGGTCTGGGGGCTATCACTGTAGAATGAGGTGGAGTGGGATGGTTGAGTTCCTATTCCTTTTATCCTTTATGCTCTTTTGGTATGTTTGGTAGTTAATTTACTGCTCACTAAGACTGTTGTCTGACTCAAGGTTTTATGTTCAACTCTTATTACCTTGGGCTGCTCATCCATGTTGGGATGGGCAGACTAGGTAGCAGGTGACAGGTGCAGTTCTTGGCTACCAACGCTGTTGATGACGAAGACGAGCTGGAGGCTAGCATATTAGTTTTCTTACTATATGTACTGGATGTTCCGCTGCTTGTATATGTTTGAGTGTTATGTAGTGAGGCTTGATGTATTAATTGTTCAGATGCTTGTATCAAACCTTTATGAAGTCTATATGATGATATTCTGTTATGAGCTTCACTATATACATATATTTCTCTATTGTATTTTGTCCATGCGGTGTGAGTTGTACGATAGAGTTTCTGTTTTATCTTACCCTGACTATCGTCCATGGCTGCCTGGCACGCCTTTCAGCGCACCATTCCCTTGTTTTAGTGCGGGAGTCATGGGCGGTCGTCACATGGTGTTTATCTCAATGAACGTCCTTATATCGACAATTACAAAACACTATTCACTCGAAATATTTCCGAACTCCAAACGAAACATGCTGCCTGGCATTTATAATATTTTACTCCTATTCCGAACACAATGGAATATATATCTAAAGCCAATTCCATCGTATTTGGAAGATAGATTTTTGAATCGAGTTATTTTAATTAAATTTACTTAAATAAATCTCTATGCATACCAACTTCGCACGACCAAACCATAAGTACGATTGGCACAAAATTTGAAATCCTATAATAACTCACGATTACGGAGCCAATGAAACTGGTTTCGTCGAAATCCAAGACAATGTCAAAAATGACTATTATTACACTTTAATTAAATCGGTAAATTTCCAGTTTCTATAAATTAACTTTTAATTCAATTTTAAAAGTTTCTAACTCCATTCTAATTCAAATAGAATTTAATTCAACTTTATAAATCATTTTCTTTCACATTAAATTCAAAATCCAATTATTTATGCAATTTCAAATATTAAATTAAACAAATCAATTATCCAATTAAATTATTATATTTGAAATATAGGTTATTCAACTTATCAAATTAACTTGTGAATATTTAAAATCAATTAAATATTCCAATTTTGAATGACCGAAATTCTGGGTCGTTACATTCTCCACTACCTAAAAGAATTTCATCCCCGAAATTACCAAGTAAGAAAAGCCACAAAATCCATTAACTTTTCAAAACAATTAGTTGAAACCAGATTGCCAAATTTATTTAAATCTTTTAACATATCAATTAGTTGACTTCTTATAAAAACTTTTCTAATTTTTTTTCAAATCTATTCATAGTTATCTTTTCAAAACTAAGCAATATCGTTTCATTTATAGTTATTAACTAATATCATTTCAAAAACCAACTAATATAATTCCCAATTATAAATTAAAATTCAATTTTAGTTATCAAAAATATTTCAAAAATCTCAACATTTTTCTATCGCCTTAAATTTTTAGAAAAATTCGCAATAGCCTCCTTTGCGCGGTTCGATCCGAAGGAATCACAATATATATACATCACAAATATATATCTCATCTTCGAGAATAAGGCATCCCGTAGGAAAAAATATAAGTATGATATGTAATCCGAGATATGTACCTTATATATTATTAGCGAGCATATATGGCTAATATAGATCGAAAGTGAGCTCCACATGCAAAGCAATGCCATCCGCACCTACTAAACACTCAACAAACAATTACATGTATATATGGAAAGTAATATCAATATACACCATATACCAATACAACGACTATATATGCCAATATAGCAAATGCAATAAAAAGCAACAAATTCAACCATCAAACAACTATCATCCAACTAACATCCAACAAACCATTATCTATCCAGTCAATCCATAGCCAAATCGATATACATTCATTTCTCATCAATATTCATTGAATTTGTTTTCAATTTATTCACATTTGATTCATTAACATTTGATTTTACTAACATTCGTTTATTCATATTCAATTAGTTTACATCTACTAATTTACATTCAAGTTAGTTCACTTCCAAATTAAATCAAATTCAATTCTATTTAGATTCACTTACTACCAATTTGAATTCAATTATTTAGCTTTCAAGTTCATTAATTCAATTTCATTAACATTTAGCGCAGTCAACTAACATCCAACTAACAACCAATGCATATCCAACATAACCAAATTATTTAATTTACACTCAAACATTCATATTTACTTCGTTTACATTTAATTTGGTTTAACACTTATAATTCTAGTTGGTTGTTATCTAATTGACTTACATTCAATTATTCAATTCCCAATTTCATTAGCTTTTAATGAATTAACACTTACACCTATTATTCCATATCAATTCATTATATTCGATTGACTAGTATTCAATCCATATTTTATTTACTAATTTATTTCATTAGTTCAATTCAATTCATCTATTAATTCAATTGCTAATTCATTTTACAACTAAAGTTGAATTTCATTATATAGCTCAAGTTCATATTCATTTAGTTACTTCATTTCATTAATTCACTTTACTAATTCATGTTGACATCAAAATTCAACCTCATTCAACACCACTTAAGTTTTGTTTCATTTCATTCTCACTTACATTTACTTTCACCATATAGCTTAAGTTCCCTTTTAGTTTAATTCAAATTCTATTTTATTTAACTTATTTCATTAGCTCATTTCCTTTTCTTCACTTGCGTTAAATTTCATTTTCAAAGATCATTTCCTTTTAATTTAACTTAGATTTCATTTCTAAAGTTATTTTATTTAACTTTTACTTAAGTCAAATTTCATATCACGGTTCAAATTCAGATTTTGTTTTGATTAACAAAATTGTTTAACCATTTTAATATTTGGTTTTACTTACATTTTCTCATTTTATAACCATTTTAATATTTGGTTTTACTTACATTTTCTCATTTTATAAGTTATACTACTTATTTATTTATAATTCCATGAACATTTACTTAAGTTTACTTCCATTCACATTTTATAATTTCAATTCATGATTATATAATCACTTTACCACTTATGTCTATATTCATTTTTATTTGATTCATCAATACACTATATTCAACTCACTAACTCCAATTTTTACCAAAGTTCAATTCTAAATTCATATTCCAATTTGAATGTTTTCTAATTACAAGTTAAAAACTCTTATTTTTAACTTATTATTGCTAAATGTATAAGTTATACAACTTAGTTATTTAAACTTTCAAATTCATATTATATAATCAATTACCTCTTAAATTTAATTTTCATTTCAATAACTTATCGAGTCCAGTTCAAATCCAGTTCACCTAATTTAACTTCCTTTTAGTTAAATTTCAAATCAGATATTTTATTATACTTACTCAAATTTATTTAACTTTACTAAAGTTAAATTTTTTATTTCATATTATAAGTCCAAAAACATTTCCCTTTTATTTATTAATTTCAAACTTGGATTTTAAATTCAAATTTGATTATCACATCAAAACTTCAATTTCAATTTACTATTGGTAGCAAATCCATCATCCAAAAACTCGAAAATGATATCGATGATGCTGTAGTCATTACCCTTATTATTTTCTAGCAACGGTAGTGAATTCAGTGCTTTATACTCTTTTAAAATCCCTTTTTATATTTATAAATCACATTATAAATTTATACTTGTATAATATCACTTATTCGCTTGTATAAGATCCATTCCAAATTTATTTATCTTATTTATGTTTATAATAATATAAGCTCTTCAACTTTGAAAAACAACTGTGAAAATCTATAATAATATAACCTCTTCAACTTTGAAAAACAACTATCAAAATCAACGGGATTCAAATTCTCAAATTCTTAGTTTATATCTATTTTTATTTATGACACATATTTATAAATATACTCATGTAGTTTTATTTCTTACATATAAGATTATTTCATAATTGTATATCATTTTAGTTATAATTCCATACTTCATAATTCATTTGCTTATATAATTTATTCTTTTACAATTGTTGTTTTTATTTAGATTATTAAATAGCTTTTATTAACTTATATATATTTACATTTTAAAAAAACCAAGCAATCAATTTATATACTCTATACTAATTTCTAAAAAACCGTTCCTTTATATATAAAATATAATCGAGATAAAATTATTTCATTTTCTTAATTTAAAAACAATACTACGTTGAATTGCCTCATTTAAGTGTTTAGAAATCCCTATCGATAACATGGCATCCCACATACCGACCAGAATTCATAAGCCACTCGACAGATAAATCAACACAATATAAAACATTTTTATATAACTAACAAATACGCGTTCATATATATAATATGCTCATACTCAATCTAAGGTGCGATTGACCCTATCTATACTGAGTACACATCAAAGCCTAGAAATATATTAAAACTAAGCTCTGATACCAAATGTGACATCCCGTAAATCCGTACCCTTTGAATCGAAAATAAACCACACATATCCGACCCAAAGAGCATAGAATGACGGAAAGTCAAGAGAAAGAAAGAAGTGAGAAGAAGAGAAAAGAAGAAAGTGCGAAGAAGAAAACCAAATAGGACAATATAGAATCTCACGTCGCAGCAGAATAACATATAATATAGACGAATAATCTTTACAAAAGAGAAACTGTAATATAATACACGTACATCCACTAATCAGAGTAAACCAATCAATCACTAATCATCAGCCGACACAGTTATAATAACATGTCTTTACAATTGCTGATAATTATAAACATTAATGCAGCGGAAAATAAACATATATAGGAATACGATGTGAAGACTTCCAGATCTCCTGCTGAAGCTTTAAAACACCAACTCTAAACCTGAAAACATACTCGGTCTGACCCAAGCATTGAAAGGGGAGAACGCCCGGATCAGCCTGGTAAACCAGCGTGACAAAACGCACTCAACTGAATTTATTTTAAATTTATCAAAGCGTTCTTTTATCAAAAGAAAGGTATCCCGTAAGACACGCACACAAATAAACACGGACAAGTTTTTTACCTTACGATGACCAAAACACTTTGTATCAAGTCATTCTATATTATAATAGTGTTTGTTTCACAAATAATAGCAAATATTCAAAAAAATTACCATTATTAAATTCCAAGCCTAATCATTTAAGGCTATACAAAACAAAATGGCAGGCACGTATTGGAGTTGGATTTCCAACATGATAGAAAACTAGTGGAAAGATCAATTTGTATCTGCGGCTTACGTCCAAGACAGTGGTGAGGAATCCAGTTGGATCCCTCTAACCCATAACCCGCATCAAGTATGCATATGAGAATATGTACAATGTCTGCTTCGTGGCAGACACACGTATAAAGGATCATTCGCTCTTATATGGGAACATTTAGGGTTTTATCTGCTCCAATAGGCAGTAATATATCCAACTACTAACTAGCATAATATCCAAACAATCATCAAACATCATATAATAAATTTATTCCCACTTATATAAAATATAAGTGAGAAAGAGAGAGCGAGATGTACTCACTTTGGTTCCAATAGACGTTGCAGCGTTTTATTTCGAATAAAATTAAATGAGCATTTAATTTTACCCAAAATTTCTAACAGCTCTAAATCCATCCAATCTAGCTCCATTACGTAGTACTCGCGAATACGAACCCAACACAACTTGTTTCGTGCGAAACGAACCTCGTATGAAGAAGTTATGCAATTTAGAAGATTACACGAGTTTATAATTTAACTTCTAATTTCTTTTTTTATTTTTTATTTTTAAACCTAAGAAATCCTGGCCATTCAATCCATCGTCTCCAAATCTAAGCCGCACGTCCTCTTCTTCCACACCCTTCATTCATATGCACGCAACAACCCATTAGTCGCCGTTCTTCCTTTTGATCTCCGCTCAACCATATTCGCCTATAACTCGATCAAGGACTACCACACGAAAGCTCGTCCCCCGCTCGACCTACACCGGCCATGCCGAAGAACTCATCCCTATCATCGCCTAGAAAATGCGCACGAACATACGACCTTTGCATCAAGATCCACACCGATGCTCTGCTCCAAATTCAATCGTAGTCGTTGATCTTGTAGACCTCAGTACGCTCTACAAGTTTGTAGTTGAAAGAATTTGAAGAAAGTGGATGGACTGGAAGAAAATTGAGGAGGAAGAATCGAAGATTCTTGGCCATTCAAACCATTAGTGGCGGCTGTAATAATTAGGGTTAAGTTTTGTCTCAATGAACGTCCTTATATAGACAATTAAAAAACACTATTCACCCGAAATATTTTTGAACTTCAAACGAAGTATGCCGCCTGGTATTTATAATGTTTTACTCCTATTCTGAACATAGTGAAATATACATCAAAAGCCAATTCCATTGTATTTGGAAGATAGGTTTTCGAATTGAGTTATTTTAATTAAATTTACTTACATAAATCTCTATGCTTTTCAGCTGTGCACGATCAAACCATAAGTTTGACTGCAAGAAATTTGAAATCCTATAATAATTCACTATTACGTATCCAATGAAACTGGTTTCGTCAAAATTCAAGACAATATCAAAAATGACTATTTTTACACGTTAATTAAATCGATAAATTTCCAATTTCTATAAATTAACTTTTAATTCAATTTTAAAAGTTCCCTAGCTAATTCTAATTCAAATAGGATTTAATTCAACTTTATAAAATTCAGATTAAATTCAAAATCCAATTATTTCCGCAATTTCAAATATTGAACTAAACAATTCGATTATCCAATTAACTCATTATATTTGAAATATAAGTTATTCAACTTATAAAATTAACTTGTGAATATTTAAAATCAATTAAATATTTCAAATTTGAATGACTAAAATTCTGGGTCGTTACAGTTCATCTCAAATCATTTAGGATAAATAATTAAGTCTAACATTTATAGTTTTGTTTATTTATACACATCAATATATGCATATGTGTGTATATATTAACTTTTAATTATTTATTTGTTCTTTTATTTATGGAATAATCGAGTTGAATGCGTATAATATTAGCATTTTGATCAATATCAAATTCCATACATCCTAATGTGATATAATGTGGATGAAGAGTACATGCGTAAATTATCGTCAATATGGTACCGCACAAAATAATGCAAAATACGATTTTATCAAAAAAATCTGTAAGCAATGAATTCATCCAAACTGTTACATCATTAAGTAAGGTGATATAAGAACTTTAATATTTGAATTGTTTGATATTAATTGCTGATTGAATACACCTTTGAGTCACACAACCATATTTATGAATTCTTCGAAAAACCACACGATTTTTTTAGTTTGTAAAGTGTTATAAATTATTAAATTAACTAGTATTTAAAAAGTAATGAATATTAGTTTATTTGATTTTTTAGGTGTTGTGAGTAATTATTTGGATGTATATATAGCTGTTATGTATGATGTATGGACAACAGTGTGTATTTAAACATGATTTTAAATACAACTAATTACTTAATAAACTTTTCAAAAATTAATCTATACAAAGACAATACATGGCCAACCACACATAGAAGATACGACGGCTTGACATAATAGAAAATTGATTGCAAATTAAATGAGGAATTTTTAAAGAAAAAAGAGAAAAGCTTCTCATTCTTGCCTTAAAACATTATTTTTTCATTCATTTTCATTTCAAAAAAAAAAAAATTGCTTCTTCCCTCGTTCATAGCTTCCTACTTTTCATTCATGACCTAAATTTTCACCTAAATAATATCAGATTAGATTAAATAAAACTATTTATCGATTCTAGCAATATCAAGAGGTCATTTAAGCAATCTAGGAGATGATTCGCAAATCAAGATGTTACAAAGGGCGAGATCTATTTAGGTTTCATTCTATTTCATATCATTCATTCATAATGTTTAACTTTGAACCAATTTCATATATACGTAAACGTTTGTTACCACTTATTATATTTGACTCAAAATCGTTTATGCTTGTCATTTGTAAAATACGAAATCAATTTCATGCACACATTTGAGGAAAATTGATTATTAATGTATATTTGATGTTGGTTGAAGGGAAACAATATGTATGTGTATTTCCTAAGTTAGATTTATTTAAAATAATGAATTTGATGTTTAAGCATTAGATATTTATACAGATATCTTTCTATTATTTGAATTAGTAAAACACACAGGTTGAAACATAAACATTGATTAAATCAATCTTGATTTAAAACTAAAATATAATCTAACGTGTCATTATTCAATGAAATATATTTGAAAATTGAATTTATTAATTAATTCTAAATCATTATACACACAAAAACCTAATTTGGCAAGTATGTGGCAAAATATATATACACATACATACATACATACACCTGTGTGTGTGTGTGTATGTATATATATATATATATATATATATAACTGTGTGTGCGTGTGTCTAAACTATGTATATGTGGTATTATTAATATGTGTATATAAACCATCTACATACATACATACATATATATATATATAGTATATTTAACATATGTATATGCATCTGATGTGTTTAGTAAAATTTTAATGTTTTATAGGCTAAAAATGAGATTTACGTAAGTGGGCTTGTGTATTTTTGAAAAATCTGAAGTGCTTGTGTTTGGTAAATCCCCCGTAACTCGAGTTGTAGTCCACATTTTTGTGATCCGAAAGTTGGTTTGGAAATCTAATACACCATGTTACAATTTACTTTCAGAAACCATAGCTTGATTTGGTAGTTCCGATCCTTGAAAGTTTGCCACAAGCTATGGTAGTTCCGACCCTTGAAAGTTTGCCGGAAAGTGGGTTAATTAAGAATGAGATGTCCATATATTAAATAAGTGCATACTTCTTATTCTTCTACATATGCGACTAATATTTGAAGTGAGTCGAGAACAGATACATTTGAGCTTATGTGGATTATTTCGCAAGCAACAGTATGCTTTTGCTTGCGTAAAAGTGAAATAGCCAGCTTAAATGCTAATTAAAAGGTACGCTTTTACGGTATATCAATATATTGTGATATTATCTTGTTTTCGTGTGTTCCGGGATACCCCGTGTTAGGATGTATATTGATTTTGTGATTATATTGTGTTTTGATTTTTCAGAATACTCTTTGTATAAAAAAAACTCTGTTGAATTTTTTCGAAAAATCCGACGACACATAGAATATTTTTACAAAAATTTTTCATATGCGGAAAATAGAAAATCATTAATTGAATCTACTTAAAATTGTAGCATACGATAAGATGAGTTGGACTGGAAAAGCCCACATAGAGGATTGAATAAGTTTGAATTTGATAAAATATCGAAGGATATGAATAAAGTTCAGGGTTGAGTCGAGTATGATGTTTCCCTACAGGAAATTGCGAGGACACAATTTTCTAAAGGGGAAGTCTGTAACAAACCCAATTTCTACGCCGTATAAATAAATTTAATTAAAATAAAATTGTTTTGATTCAAAATTTGATAACTAATATTTTAAACATAAATTTTTAATTAATTAAATTTGGTTTAATAAAAGATTTTGATTTAATAAATTGAACTAAATTTATAAATTCTTTTCAAATAATATATTGAAATTGAATAAATTGTTTTAATACAATATAAAATATTTTTTAAGTATAACCATTTGGTTGTGATTAAAATGGTGGAAAATTAATAAGCAGGTGTCAAACAACATTAAATTGGTCGGTTGTTGAAATATATTTAGAGCGATGAAGTGTAGGTTAATTTAAATCAGACTCGAGTTCATTTACAAATAAACAAGAAGTGCAAAGATTGGGCTAAGTAGAATATTAGAATTTAATCTTATCAAAACCAAGCACACATATTTTCTCTCCTTGGTTCTAGAAGCCTCCCTCTTTCTTTTTCGAGCCCAACCTTATTCAGACCCACATCAATCAGTTTGCCCTAGCCCAAATTTCTGAAACAAAATCACGATTTCAAAATTAAAAAATAGGAAATTCGCAGGCCCTAGGAAGTGCGACAATGAAGGCCGACGCTGATGGTCGAGGGAGCGATGAGGCATGTATGCTTGGTGGCAGCATTGAATAATCACCGACGTGATGGGAGGCAAACTCGATCTGGAGGCCGCGTCTTTGATGATCGCGACCAAAGGTGGGTGCAAGAGGTGAGCGAGTGACTTGAAGAAGGAGATGGCTTCACGTGGGTGGGCTGAACAACATGGTTGATTGTCTGGAGCCGCGTCCTAGGCGTTGAAGGTGGAGACGAGCTGATGGTATTGAAGTGGCGGCTATAAAGGCTTGAACTTCGTATCGAAGGTGGATGTTGTGGCAAAATTGGTGGGTGCTATGCTGGTATAGTGATAACGGAGAGTTTCAGCTGGCTAGTGATGATTAAAGCATCGACTTAGGCTGTGGTTGGCAGTAAGAGCTTGTGTGGCCGAAACTATGGTTTGGAGCAATGAAAATTTAGTGAGTTATTCTTTTTAACTCACATTTCTACGTCTAGAATGATTATTCATCTTATGTGTCTTTCTTTGATTATGGTTGCGATGAATTTTGGTCGATACTGAATTGTTGATTGGGTATGCTGTTATTGATTGGGTGAGTTGTATTTTATAACATATCAATATGATCTAGACACTATTTTCTATAATCCATTAATTGTTTGGAGATGTATGTATTGATATGAAATTGAATTGCATATGTTTGATCGATTGTTGTTGTGATGAGATAACATACTTTCGATTAATTGTTGTTGTGATGAGATAACATACTTTCAATCGATTGTTGTTGTGATGAGGTCACACTAGCAATTGATTGGAAGAGGATGAATAAATTAAAATAGAAGATTTTGAAGATAGTGAAATATTTTTGGAAATAAATAGTAGACTTCCAAATGTTTTTTATTTAAAAATGGAAAATTTAAATTGTGAAGGAAAATTATTTCAGCAAATTGTTTTGAGTATTATACGAATAGAAATTGTTTGGAAAATGATGAATTTATGGAATTTGATTAAGCAAGTTAAATTTTAGAATACTTCTTGATTATAAAAAAGAATTAAAGTTGACGTTTATATTTTTAAAGTCGTAAGTTAATTTTATTTTGGATTTAATAAATTGGAAGTTTTTAAAATAATATTTTGAGGCATACTAAACGAAACACAAATTATTTATTGAATGAAAATTTCCATTTATGAAATTTTATTTTAGTTGGAGATTATTCTTAATTGAAAATCCATATTGGAAAAGTTGAATTTGTTGTTTAAAGGAAATCTTGAATTATAAAACTTATTCAGTATTAGTATTATTTTTAATTATTAAAGAAGAATTAAAAAAATGCATGAATTATTTTTAGAAAGAGTTTTCAAGTGATTTGGATTTGAATTGTAATTTATTGATTTCCTTGTAATTAAATAATAGAATTGTGCTATCTGTTTTGAAATAAAAATTGGATTTTAGGAAAGGTTGGAAATTTCATAAATTGATTTTCTTTCAATTGAGAATTTATACTTGAAATTGTTTTAAAGATTTTGGGAAAAGTGTATTTTAAACCCCTTCCAAATCAGTGAATATTAGAATTGTGTGGTTTGATTGCTTTATATTTCTATATAACTAGGAATTAGAATAAACGGACTTATAGTACCATCTGGTATGAGACTTTATGTAGTAATTGGTTATTCATTGGACTTGTTATATAGAATAATATCATGTGAGATTCTAGATTTAGGGGAAGTTGAGTAAAAAGATCGATAGCACCATCTGGTTTGGGATATCTAGTGACACCGTCTGACATTTGGTGATACCATTCTGTTTATTCTTTTGACTTATGATATATGATATTATTATGGGTATGGAGTGTAATTTACAAACATTGAGTAAACAAGCGAGTAACACCAGATGGTATGCGATGTCTGCATGATGTTTATTCGATTACTATTTGTAAGTGAGGGACACTCTTATTTTACGAGTTAATGTCTAAAGGAAGGTCCGTTGTGTGACAACTTTTGCTGTGTACTATTTATCCAGGTAGATTAGAGTCCATCTCGTTGGTTGTTCGTAGAGTCGTGCCCCAAATCTGAGGCATCATCTTATTATATATACAGGTGATGTGTGCTAATTTTTAGATTATGTGATGATATACCTCGATGCCACCCTAGCCAAACACTCTGTTACCATTAGGCAGTAGGCTCGTGACCATAGAATATAGATGGATGTAGTGTCATGATGATTGGGAGGAACTAAGACTGTGCGCGCTCTGTGTGCTATAAGTGCAATGCGATGTCCCCTGGAGCTTGTTGTGTGTCGTATAGCTTCCATCTGGGATGTGTGTAACGATATGATTAGATACCCTCTTGGATATTTATTCAGAGGCGATGACCTCTTAACTTACTGGAGTGTGCTGTGTCGTGAAGCTTCCAACTGGGATATATGATTTGAGATATATAGACATACACTACCATACTTATAGCACCTCACTAGATTGTGTGCTTGTTGGTTGTTGATTCCTTTTGTGTTATAGTGTGTTGATTACTGATTGGATACTTGGATATTACATCCATTTGATTATATGTTATTGATATGTTGGTCGACTTTATTTGGGAATGGGTTATCTTTTATGTGCATGGTTTTGAGATTTGTTGACACTTGAGTCATGCACGCGTCATTTCATCTGCATTTATTTATACCATACCAGTTTTTATTTTATACTGACCTCTACATTCTAGATATTGTCTGACCCGTGTTTTATTGGATAATACTCGGGTAAGTTCGAGGCATTTTAAGTTCAGAGACAGACGACCAGCATGTGGATGTTGAGCATTGATATGTGATAGGATGTTATTGTATATCACCGTGTATTATGTTACTTCGTGATTATATGACATTGTGATGTATTGGTTATACATCGTATTGTTTTGAGATAATGAAAGATTGACCTATTTTATATCCCACTCAGATTTGTGTATATATTTGTAGTATATATGTTATCGTCGCATTATTGGCTCTATGTTCTCTGTGCTTTATTTTATAATGTGCATTGTTCTATCCTGGAGGCACACCTATTTATTGATTAGTGCCGATACACTGTATGAATATGCGAGTTGTTTATGATTTTTGAGATACGTACCAGTGTTAAGGGAATATTCATGTGTATACCCCATACAGTCTTATTCTTTGTATTATCTAAGAGTATTACCTAATAATACTCTTGGATAGTATGGTTATAGAGGTAGGGTGTTGCATTGGTCTAGACCTAAGAGTTACTCAAACGGTTTGAAGTGTAAACCTATTCCTTGAAGTGAGGGCATTACTAGTGAAATTCCTAAGAGGTGCTTAGGGACTGGACATAGAAGATGTGCTCCGAACCAATAAAAAATCTTTAGTGTGCTTGCTTTTATTTACTGCTTAGTTTCTAATATTTGATTCATATCAACCATGTATGATCCTTTAGCAATTTCATCACTATGGTGGTGTTAACATTTTTAACCTATCGCATTTCAATTAACCTTTAGCACATTTATACATATTTATATATGTGTGTGTCATGCATAACTACATATAAACATAACATGATATACACGGATGATGATAAATATATAAAGCAATTAAATGAATAAAGAGCAAGTACACAAGATCAAACCAGTCATGATAGCGACAACCTATATAACACGCCACACACTAGTACAATAAGTATTCACTTAATCATTTACTATTTGAATGAAGTGGTGTCGTTTTACAATTAATATTAATAAAACTTATCCAATCTTATCTTCTTTAATTACAAAACATTATTATAAGCTCTGCGCTTATATATGTGTGTGTATTTCTAATTATGTTGGAACACTTTGATATAAAATCTTTATTATTAAAACACTTGATACATACAGTAAAACATATTTGCACACTTAAAATAATCTTACAGGTTATTTCATACTTCATTATTATTTAAAAGCTAATATGCAACAAATTTTTATTTATTTTTTTATATAAGACAACTATTTGTTAAATTTCTTTATATTAACCTATTTACATAAAACAAATATATTTACACCAAAAAAAATGTATATTAAACCTTCAGCGTGGGGCAAATTAATCTACGTTTCTGTAATGACTCGAAATTTCACTACTTTGATTTTCGAATATTTAATTAATTTTAAATATTCAATATATAAGTTTTATAATGAAAATAAAAATTCTTTTAAATAATAATTAATAAAGGTGAAATCATTTTCAGTTTTGTTTACAAGAATATTTAGTTCGAATAGAAATCGAAAATGGGACTGTAGTTCCTTTTTTGAATTTTCGACTTCCCTTCGAAATGAATATTCTTCAAAACAAAATTTGAAAATGATTTCACCATCGTTAATGATTATTTGAGAGAGTTTTATTTTCGTTATAAAACTTATATATTGAATATTTATAATTAACTAAATATTTGCAAATCAAAGCAGTGAAATTTTGGGTTGTTATACTGAAAAACGAATTTCGGTCACATTTTCGATTTCTTTTCGAACTAAATATTCTTGTAAACAAAATTTGAAAATGATTTCACAATCATTAATTATCATTTAAAAGATTTTTTATTTTCATTATAAAACTTATATATTAAATATTTAAAATTAATTGAATATTCGCAAATCAAAGTAGTGGAATTCGGGGTCGTTACAGTTTCGGAACGAATGGTTGATCGATTATGAATTTGTTAAAGCGGTTTGATCCAGGGAATCGTAACTTAGTTGATCCTTTTTTCTTTTCAATTTCCAGCATCGTTTCTAGTGTGATTCAATTTCCATTCAAGCATGCATTCACCCATATCAACGCACAGACTAGTACTGCATAAAATGCCTAAATTTTCATTTAAAATTTAGGGCTTTTCATGTTACACACAATGAACACATACTTTCACCGTATTCACCCCCAAGAAATTAAATCACAAGCCTAATACAAAAAAACCTTTCTCAAATCAGACATGTGGGATTTTAGATGGTACGTGTGTCTAAATGAATTCACTTACCTCAATAGCCTTGCATTTAACTTGCCTATGCCTTAGCTTTCATTTTCAGCCTGAACCCTCCATTTTCCTTGCCATTCAGAATTATAGCTTGCTAGACTCCATGGAAATCCATATTGAGTTATAAGGATGTAGAGAAGGGTAAAGATGACAGATACATATGTGGGATTTTCTTTTGGAATCCGAATTTTATGTGATTTAATTTCTTAGGGTTAGGGCTTAAGAGGAGAGGAAATTTTCTTTCTTTTGCTAAGAGAATGAACGTACCATGGGAAGAAATGGAGGAGAGGAGAAAGGATATTAGGGATAAGTGGTTGAAATGGGTTTGGACCTAGAGAATTCATTTTCCTTTATTTATTTTCTTCCTTTGAAAACTAAATTAACCTATATAAATTCAGGGCAAATAAATTTCTCTCACAAATTCAGGTTTGCATACAATCTATAGTTATCCACATTTTTCATACTTTATAAATTATATTTTCCTTACAAACGCAAAAAATAACTTCCAGTTTAAATAAAACTCTGCACTTAATAAAAATGTAAAGAACTTCAATTTATAAAATGCAACATCTATAATTTCTCAAATTACCCAAATAATTCTATCAATTATTTTAAAAATATCACAACATAAAAATTAAAATTCTAAAACCATAAAACCTTTATAATTATTATTTCATTCCACAAAAAATCAATTTACTTATATATATATATATATATATATATATATATATATCCTCTTTATTGCTTCATTCGACGGTATTTTATTTTCTTGAAATAAAATAGCCATAAACTCAAAAGAATTCCTTTACGTCATTCATGTCAAATTTTACTCCTAAAGCATTTTCAAATCAACCCAAAAAACATTCTACAAAAATTTTCCATTTAAAGTCTTCACCAAAATACTTTCTTATAATCCCAAGTTCTTACATCTACCACATGTCATTACACTAGTGTATGTCATGCTCTCTACATGATGGATGATGAATTACTCATGACCGTAGGACCAAGGGATTACATACTTGTGGCTGTTTGGAAAAATTATAGCACAACTCTTCCATATGTTAAAACAACGATGTCAAAATAGAAGATTTCATGTAGAGATATGCAGTTGTCTTTGGACTTGGAAGCACTGTTGATCTTAAGTATTTAAATTATAATTTGATTATTGTCAATTGCATAACAACAATATCATGTTACACGATAACTGGGCACACGATGAATAACTTTAAGTTAAACACAACCCAAAAGAGTGTTCGTCTAGTTCTTAGTAGAAGGTGAGATGGTTAAGGGCGTGCCCTAGAAGAAATAATGTAAATAGTTATGTAACTTTACTCTGTAAATAATCTTGTCAAAATAAAGTACGTTTTTTTACTTTATTTTCTTTTATGTGTTGTTATATAGAGATATGAATAATGAAATTAATACATTAAACATGTATAAGTAGAAAATTTTTAGGAAGTATTTTATCGATTGTAGTTATGAATGTGTTCATAACTATGAGTATTGAACCAATTTTTAAGCATTTATTCCTTAAATGTTCCTGGTCAAGATGTATCGAGAAAAGAACATTGATTCATTCGTTGAGACTAGTGCATATAATGCTTTCCATACAATGGATGGTTATTTACTCATGATCGTTAGGGGAAATAAGAGATTACGTACTTGCGATTGTTTGAAATAATCATAGAATAACTCAATAAGATTCTTCTATAGTTTGACTCAACTAAGTTAAAATAAAAGATCACATTGTAACAATGTGTTGTAGTCTTCAAACTTAAGAATGTTGTTAATTTTAAGTAGCTAAGCTATATTTTGATTATGGTTGATCGCTGGGAATCGAGATCATGCTATGACCATAGTTGAATATACATTGAACTACATGAAGTGAAATATTACTCAAGAGAGGATTCATCTGCTTCATTGTCGAAGGTTAGTGTCTCATATTTGGCAGTTAACTCAAAGTCAAAGTCACTGACCGTTATAAAACAATAAATCGATAAAATGTTATCGGATTGAACTAAAGACTTTAAAATGGTTTACATAGTTAACTACAAATATTAGTAGAGTTTTCGACAATTGACCAAATGTTTGATATCTTTGTGATATAGTGATGTCGAAAGAAAAATGCGCATAAAATATTGTTTCGAGGTGTAGCTGAAAGATCAAAAATTGGATTTTTGCCAAAATGATCTAATAAGCGACAAAACATGTGCCTGATACTGCACTTTAGCAAAGTCCATAGCTGATTCAGTATTAAAATTGTTTAAATATTGATCGAGGACTGAGTTCACATTATAGAGTAAAAACATCTTTGTTGTTAGTTAATTTTCAAGTTCAACCAATTTAAAATTAATTTATAATTATGATAGATTAATAATGAAATTAATACAAATGTTGTGTTGAATTTTATGGTATTTTATTTACTTACTTAAAGCCTTAAAATTAATTCAAAAGGTATACAATTATTATACAATTAAGATGTAGGCTTGATAATTAATCTATTAATTACTTCAGTCATTAAATTAATTAGGTCTGAAGTCTGGAAAGCCTAGACAAAGGGGGCCGACAAAACAACGAAGGAAGAAGAGACTGGAGACTCGGTCTTAAAATCTGGGGAGAAGGTGCAAGAAACTTATCTTATTGTTGGCTATAAATAGCCACACCCTTCACACTCTCCATCACAAAAAAATGCTAGCCTCTGTAGATAGAAAATTGGTGATACCTTGTAGATGGAGTTGCAATTCGTGGTTGAGGACACAAAACTTACAGTTCGAAGAAGGAGAACATTAACAACTAAGGTGTCGGCAATCGACAAGACCTAAAAAGGTCAAACACTTTGTCTAAAATGTAATTCATAATCACATATATAAATACACACACACACACACGCATGCATACATACATACATACATACATACATATAAATATATATATATATATATATATATATTTGTATGTATGTATATGTATGTCTACTCCCCACTTTTATATTCGACTGTAATGAAAAAATTCAAAATATTTTAAATAATTAAACCATATATATATATATATATATTAAATATAAATATACATAAGTTTTAATTCGGGTTTAATAATATAAAATATTATTTGCTCACAACTTAGATTAAAAAAATTATATACATACATGCATATACACACACAGATATATATATATATATATATATATATATATATATATATATAGTATTCTAATTAAGTTAAATCAAAAAGGTTTTCAGTCTAATTAAAAAAAATCGATTTTGCTTTCTTAGTTTGAAAAACATTTTTTAGATTTAAATTATATATATGTATATTATATATGTTTATATATATATGTATTCGAATTATTAAATTAAACAAATATATATGTGTGTGTGTGTACCTATATATTATGCTATAAGGTTAAAGAAATTATTTTGCTACGGATTTGAACTAATAAAAAAAGAAAAAATTAACTTTTTCTTGGGTAAATCAAATATATATTAAATATCTAATTAGTTACATATATTTTAAAATTCGAATTTAAAATTAATTATATATATATATTATTTAATAAATATAAAGTTGAATATATATTAACCTAATTCATGGTCGAATAAAAAATATATTTATTTACATTTATATACTTATTCATTATATATGTGTGTGTTTATGTGTGGAATACTCATATTAAAATTATCATTACCTTGGCATTATATTCATTTACCATAAATCCCAATGGTCAATTATACACCTCTCATCATTTGTATCCTAGCTTAGCATACCACATCTATCATAAGTTACAACGCTTGCATTATGAATATGAACATATTATTAAATTTAAAAATTAAATTAAATTAAACTAAATTAAATTAATAACATATATTATAATTAAATCATAATATAAACGTGAAAGTTCTTAATTTTAAACTAATTAAATTTAAATTAAAAATCCGAACTCTTTTATTAATTTCTACGGAATATTATTTAGTATAAAATATTATTTATGTAAATACAAAATAAGATCCAGTGAAAAATAATAAAAGGACTTTTTTGAAATTTCCCATCTTTACCCTACTGTCAACGCATCTGATCAAACAATGGTATCAAAACACGCATTGTGTTCACATAAAGAATTAAGCAACATATATTGCAGTCACATTGGAAAACCAATCAGATGACATCCAAGGAAAATATGCTTTGACTAAAGAGAAGGTTACACTAATTTAAAAAAAACTCTACTTCGGAGAGTAGAGCTGAGAAATCCAATAGGTCCACCACTACCGATCCCCTTTAATCCAGGCTCTTACAGACGCACTTACTAAATAAAGAATATTCTTATGTATGGAAAACCCTCCGACTTCCTTACCTTTACTTGGCTCGTCGAAGTGATCCTTTTTAAGGGTATGCCTAGTGGAAGGCTCAAATGTGTTTTGCTCCTTAGGTTGATTCAAAAAACATATTAGAATATTATAAAATAAAGTATTACAAAATTTTAGAAAGAGTTATAAAATGAAAATTTAAAGTTGTTTTACATTTATACAAATATTGATGTTATATTTATAAATTAATAAAAGAATACATAAGAATACATATGAAAATATATATGAATATATATATATATATATATATCCATGTGTGTATAATTTAATGAATTATAAATGTTATAATAAATCAATATATATATATATATATAGTATAAATAAAATGGTGGTTTAAATGAATTAGACCCTATATAGAATTGGGGAGTATCCATTAGATGTAGAGACATATAATGTCATAAGATATACTTATCTCCCTTATAATGTTGATAATACACAATAATTTTTTTTAGTTATAAATTAAGATAAATTTGATCTCTGTCAATTGCAATATAAATAAAGTGAAATACATACTTAAGGTTGTTGAGCACCCTAAAGCCATAGAATATTAGTAGTGATTTTTAAATTGTCGCTAGACAGGTAATAATATTATGTAACTTTGTTGAGCACCATCAAGGGTTATGTAAATACTCTTAAGCTATCTCAAAATGATGGGCCGGCAATCTCTAGGGTAATTTATGATCCACGGAGCATCCTCAAGGTCATAAAGATGATGATGAGCAAAGTAAAATTATGTTTGGAATTATATATGAGATATAGTTAGTAACATGTTACTTATTGTTTATGGGGAATATAATTTGTCGAGAACTTCTAAAGTTGTAGGTCTAACATCCGTTAAAGAATTTTTGAAATTCTCGTGTCTCTTTTTGTGTTTTTTAGAGATGTAGAATTTAGTGGGTGCCTTATTAAATAAATATAATTAACAAAGCTAATAAGTATAAAAACATATGTAGTGTTATCTAATTTAATCTAATGAATTTTCATAGAGCAAATGGTAACTATAAAGCTATTTCAAGACAAAAAATACTAACTGCCACGAAACTAAAAAGACAGGTCATGTAACACCCCGTGTTTTTATGTTAATTAATTAAAAAGAAATTTATTTGTAAATAATAATGCTAAAAATGATTTTTTTTAAAAATGTCGAAATTTGACTACGAAACTTGCACCATTGTGTTCATGGCCATTTTTTAATCAATTTTCATATATAATGTTAAGTAATTAATGTTTGAAGTTTTAGCATCAGAAATAATTATATATGCAAATATGGTAATAAAATCAATTAGTGCTAATTGGTAACATTAATGGAGATTTAAATATTGACATTAATTTCAAATCTTAAATAATTTATGATAAAGGAAAGAACTGAACGAGATCAATTAATAGAGGAAATAAATCCACACAATCAATTGAACGGAGGAGGAAAATAATGAGGGTCATTTTAATTAGAGAATTAAATAAGAAAAAATCTTAACACATCAACATATTACTGTTAAAACAAGGCTTAGGTCGATCAAACATTTACCCAGGTCGACCGTTAGTGGTTGACCATGGGTATACGGCGATCGACCTAAGAGTTTTAATATCGGCAGTAAAGTGGCCGTTTGGCCTGGATTTAAAATAGTTTGGTTCAAGGATAGCACTGGTTTGAACTTCTATAAATTAAGACCTAGTGTCTCACTTCCAACTCATAATTTTTATAATGAGCATGGAAGCTTTATCACTTTTTTTACTTCTTCAAAATTCTAGATCTTAGAATAGATTTAATTTGCACGTTTACACTTTAGAGAAGAATAAAAGAAGATAGAGAATTAAAATTGGTTCAAACCAAGTTTCTACATCAGAGGTAAACTATAGATCCGATTCTAGTTAATAAATTAATATAAATCTCTGCTCTCTAATCCAAATTCTAATAGATTTGTAGGTAAATGTTATTTTTGGATCCGAATAAAGAGTAAAAATGCAGAATTCAGATAACAGAGATTAGATCTGAATTAGATTAGATATTAGAGAGCGCATAAAAAGGTGAGTGGAAATGTTATATGTTTTTATATAATATTAGATTATATCGTTGTAGATCTCTTCCTGCATGCTTAAGAACTGAATTTAAATTGCGAATAAATTCATGAATAAGAAATGTTGAAGAGATTAAACTTGCCTATGTAATCTATATTGATGAATCGATATTTTCCTGTTATGGAAACTAGTTTGGAATTTTAAATGAAATTGATATCGGATTGTGTAATGATTAGAATTTGTATTTTTATATTGGATATAAATTTAATAAATCTAAAGTGATGCATAATGATTAGGAATTTATATTTATTCGATGAACATGAATGGAATGAAATCTTAATGAAGTGCGTAATGATTAGAAATTCATTTTAATTTGACAGATATGAATCAAGTTAAAACGAAAATTTATTTAGGTCTTTTGGGTTTTTGTGATATTTTAATGCATTGGTCATTGGAATGCTGTAAGTAGATTTTCATATATTATTAATTTTAAAGTAAATAAAAGTATGACATTCAGAGTAACAAGGAATATAGATATATATAAAAAAGACGCACAAAACAGGGTTAATCACCGTGTTTTGCACCGTTCATTAAATGAAAATAAAACCCAGTTCTTTGGGATTACAAACAACGCACAAATATCTTCCATTTTGATAAGATATGGAAATTTACTATGTTAACATTTATTGAGTAGAAGTTTAGTTCCAATGTATTAAAATGTAGTAAATCGTAAAAGTTGAACATTAAGATATGAATAAAATAAAATGCCAATAATGGAAAGTAATGAAAAGAAAGTATGGGAAATAGGCAGGAAGAAGAAATAGAGAATCAAATAGGAATAGAAATAAAAGTTGGAACTAATGAACAAATTAGCAATGATATTATGGATTTGATAAAAAGGAAGAGGTAAATGAACTTGAAGAAGAAAGTAAAATGCATTATAAAATGAAGACCTAGGGTCAGCTATAAGAACAGTAGAGGCAGTGAAGGTAAAAGAATGTAAGAATGATCATATATGTAATATATATATATATATATATATATATATAAGTAGCCTTGAGCACGCATTTATAATGGGTGTGAATTATTTTAATTTAATGTCTAAATTATACAAAGAAAATGATAAAAAGTCATTAGAGCGGGTTGGAATGCGAGGTCAGCATGGTTACATAACCAAAGGCTATCCACCTTAAGGGGCTATCAGTTTTTGTGTAACATCATACGGATATGGGACATGTCCAACCATAAGACCCGTGGAGAGTATATATTTGCATATAAATGAAGGGGTACCCTCAGAATAAAGTAATCTACTTCAAATTTATTTAGAGGAGGGTTGCCTTGATTGCACTAGGAAATCTAAACGGATGATGAGCGGGATCGTGCACTATGCAGCGAGTGTTGGTACTTAATTTAGAGATAGGGCTGTCATAGGGCGAGAATGTCATCATTCTTGAGTGGTCAATGAAAGGATAGGGTTATACTGAGCGAGACTTAAATATGGAGTAGATAGGATTTGGTGCCTAGGAAACATGAGGTAAAGGATGAGGTTATGAAGAAGATAGCAATGATTACTCACATAATAGTCATAAGGAACCCCATAGGCTGTAAAGGATTATGGTAGAACCTAGGGATATTTTAACCATGTCTGCAAGCCATATGAAGAACTCGTAAAGAAATGATAAATGGTATTAAAGCAGGCTTCCATGAGTTCCAGAGTTTGCTCATATGAAGATGAAGGATAAAGGAAGTAAAGTACCAAAATTTGAGAAAAACCATCAAAGATTTGGGTTTAAAAGAATTGGCAATAAATGATAATGAGGCGGCAAACACACATAGAGGGTAATTGGTAGATCCAAAGTTGGGGAGCAAGATAGGAATTGGAAAAGTTATTTCACCAAGCAAATTTTCCAATAAGTCATTAAAGATGTGCAAAGATGGTGTTTCTTACAGTGAAAGGATGCATGTTTTATTCCATAAATGGGTATGGTAATTGAAGACATGAATAGACCTTATTCAGTGGAAGCAATAAAGAAATGTAAAGATGTGAGATTGTTTGAGTATGACATGTTAGAAAAGTCCATTCAAGTAAGAAGTGATAGAGCCACAACGTCATCAGTATTTGTTGGATCTTATGTTTTGATTAATGATAAGAAATTCAACTGACACGAAGATTCAGAAATATACGACAAAGAACTACGAAGACCGGACTCAATGATATGAAATATGGTTCATATATATGTTGTTTAGAGTTTGTATATTATATTAGAATTATGTTAAAATCTCTTCGATATGATATATATACCGACATATGGACAAAACTATGCAAATGCTCATTTTAAGCTTAAATCAACTGGCTGAGTGTCTCCATTCAGACGGCTGACTGCTGAATCAAATCATAAATTTTTATGAAGATTCAGCCGGCTGAATGAAGACATTCATATGGCTAAGTTAGACCTAAATTGGCCTATTTACTAGCTGCATCGAATTTAAATCGATTCAGATCGTTAAATTGAAAAATTCAGATGGCTGGTTATCGAGAACGCCTATTTTTTTGAAGGATGCTTCTCTTCAACAAAGAGAAACATATTCTAATTTGGTTGCATCCGTTCCTTTTCATCGTTCCTTTTCATCAAAGATTGCAATTCTTAAAACTCTATAAATACAGTCTAGAATCCAATAAATATTTCACTACAACTAATTATTAGTTTTCTTGATTTCTTAACTCTAATTCTCTATTTACCATTTGCACTCAAAATACATACAATCTTTGATCGTTGATCACTTTATCTTCAACATTATTCAAGCACATTACACTATATATCATAAAGGAGAAGATTATAGGAAGATCGTACTTTATTGACTTATCGGTGCTATTTAAAGAGCATATTGTAATTGGATACTTTCGTTTATTTGTAAAAAAGTCATGTTCGGTTTCTTAGGTAGTAGAAGCCCTATTTGGTTGCTTAGGCGGTAGAAGTCCTGTTCGGTTGCCCGTGCGGTGTAAACCTATTCCTCTGGGTTAAGTGAGGGTCGCTAGTTTAATTCTGGAAGGAGTCTGGGACTGGAATTAGAACGAGAAGTTCGAACCTGTATAAAAATCTCCGGTGTCATTTACTTATTTTATATTCCGCACAAGTAATTTATAGATACATCCATACTACACAATCCTATAGCACAGTCACTTTCATTTGGTATCAGAGACTGGAATTCTATCGATCGTCACAACATAATAGAATAATGGCCAAAGAAAGATCCAAACGAAATACAACAAGCAAAATCCCTGTCAAAGCCACTAATGAGGGCTACAAAATGGTACTTTCTGATTTACAAATTTCAGTAAATGGTAATAATAGATTAGTTAGTGTATACGATAAAATATCAAAGCATAATTTTCTTATTTTAGAAAAGATGAAATCAATCAAAATTGAAAATGAGAAATTGAAAAATGAGAAATTAGATTTAGAAAATTAATATGGTGTTTTGAAAAATAATTTTGAGGCTCTTAAAGATTTTCTAGATGAAAGAAAATATTATGTTTGGAAAAGAAAAAGAAACTTTTCAAAAGAAAATATGGATTTCTAAAGACAAAATGATTTATTACAATCATTTTTAGATAATTAAGAATCTTTAATTTTTCTTCCCGAAAATGAGAACTGTACTTTAAAAAAGGAGAATTCTGAATTAAACAAGAAAACTGATATTTTGAAAACAGTAATATTTCTTTTGAAAATAATGATTGTGACTTTAAAGCTAAATTTGATAAACTTAACACTGAAGTCACAAAATTTAACAACGGTCAAAACGATTTAAACACGACTTTATCTAGTTATAGACCTTTACATGATAAAAGTGGTTTAGGATATAATAAAACTGATCGTAGAAATAGCACTAGATACGCTTTTATGTATAGTAAAAATGTTAGTGCCAGTACTAAATTTCGAGTAATGTCTAAATCCAATTTTTATAGAAATTCAAATAGTGCTATGACTAATAATGGTAATTTCTCTTGAAGTACAAAATCATTGATCAGAAAGATGAATAAAAATTATCTAAGTATTTGGGTTCCTATTAATTAGAACAATATATATAAAATACATTGATGATTATTTTGAAATGTTAGTTAATAATGAAAATTATATTTATAAAGGTTCAACCACACCCAAATGGATATGGTTACCCAAGACCAAACCCCCCGGACCCTAATATAGTAAGTGGGTACCAAAAATAATTATTATTTATTGCAGGTACTTGGAGAAACAAAAGGAAAATGATAGATTTTGGAATTTTAAAAGGATGTTCCGTATATTTAATAGAATTATGTTGTCATATAAACTCTTCTTTTTGTCGATAACAAAGGGGGAGAAAGATATTGCTCTAACACTATTTGCATGAATAAACGATGCATGTACATATTCAGGGGGAGAAACTGAAAGGTAAGGCTAGCATATATTCATGGGAGATATAGAACTACGAAGCAATATTGTCGAGATTCATTCATATCGAAAAAGGAGTTGTCATCATCAAAAAGGGAAGAATGTTGGATCATATGTTTTAATTAATGAGAAGAAATTCAACCGACACGAAGATTCATGAATCTACGACAAAGAACTACGAAGACCAGACTCAACGTATGAAGTATGGTTCATATATATTGTTTAGAGTCTGTATATTATATTAGAATTATGTTAAAATCTCTCCAATATGATGTATACACCGACTCATGCACAAAACTATGAAAATGCTCATTTTAGGCTTAAATCAGCCGGTTGAATGTCCCCGTTCAGACGACTGACCGATGAATCAAATCATAAATTTTTATGAAGATTCGGTCGGCTGAATGAAGACATTCAGACGACTGAATTAAACCTGAATTGGCTTATTTACTTGCTGCATCGAATTTAAATCGATTTAGATGGCTGAATTGAAAAATTCAGACGGCTGGTTATCGATAACAACTATTTTTTTGAAGGGATGCTTCTCTTCAACAAAGAGAAACGTATTCTAATTTGGTCACATCTGTTCCTTTTCATCGTTCTTTTCATCAAAGATTGCAACTCTTAAAACTCTATAAATAGAGTCTAGAATCCAACAAACATTTCACTACATCTAATTATTAGTTTCTTGATTTCTTAACTCTAATTCTCTATTTACCATTTGCACTCAAAATACATGCAATCTTTGATCGTTGATCACTCCATCTTCCACATTCTTCAAGCACGTTACACTATATATCATAAAGGAGAAGATGATAGGAAGATTGTATTTTATTTACTTATCAGTGCTATGTAAAGAGAATATTACAGTTAGATACTTTTTTTTATTTGTAAAGAAGTCATGTTCGGTTGCTCAGGTGGTAAAAGTCCTATTCAGTTGCTTAGGCGCTAGAAGTCTTCTTCGGTTTCTCAGGCAGTAGAAGTCCTATTCCTCTGGGTTAAGCGAGGGTCGCTAGTTTAATTCCAGAAGGAGTCTGAGACTGGACGTAGAACGAGAAGTTCGAACCAGTATAAAAATCTCTGGTGTCATTTACTTTACTACTTTTTTTATTTACTTATTTTATATTCCGCACAAGTAATTTATAGATACATCCATTTACACGATCCTATAGCTAGTCACTTTCAGTAATTTGGTATAAATTATTGCTACCATTATAGCAATGCTTAGAAATAATTTCTTTCCTGATAGAATTATCGTTTATATCTTTAAATTTCCATAACCACTTCCCCAATAAAGATAAATTCATATTACGTAAACTAATAACTCCTAAACCACATTCCTTTTTCGATTACAAACTATTTCCCAATTGAATAAATATTTAAGACTACTGTTGGAATTATCACCACTCCATACAAAGTCCCTTCTTATTTTATCAATTTTATCGATCACCCAATTTGGAAAATGATGCAAAGACATCCATTGAGAGAGCAGATAATACAGAGTTGATAAGAACTTATCTGCCCGCTCTCAATAAAAACCTTCCATTCCAGTTAGAAATTCTATTTTTAATCTTATCTATTATAACTAACTAGTCATCATGTTTAAGTTTAGTTGGTCTAATCAAAAAACCAAGATAATCAAAAGGGAAAGTCATAGTTTTACAGTTGAGCATATTAGCAACTAAACCTTCAACCTTATCAACGTCATTTAATACTAAAACGAGTTTTATCAAAATTAATTTTTAGCCCTAAAAGAAGTTCAAAACTATATAAAATAAATTTAAGAGTAATGATATAAATAGGCAAATATGAGGTAAATAATAAGGTATCATCCATAAATTGGGGAATAGAGAGACCATTGCGAGAGATTTCACTACCACCCCCCCAAAGATCCATTACCTACCACTTTTTTAATTATCATAACAAAAACGTCTACGGCTAAATTAAACAAAAAAGGCGATAAAGGATCACCCCGCCATAAATCTCATTTAGATTGAATTTTATTTACTAAAGTACCATTAACCATTATACTAGAATGACTAGTTTTAATCAAAGTCATAATCCAACCAATCCATTTACGACTAAAATCTCTAGCTAATAACATATCAATAGAAAATCTTAATCAACCAAATCAAAAGCTTTCGCAAAGTCTAGTTTTAGTAGAGCAAATGTAATATTATTTTTAAAATAATGATTAATGTATTCTTGAACAGCAGCCACTCCATCAGTGATATTTCTACCCTTACTAAAAGCAAATTGCGAACAATCAGTTAGATCATTCATTCATGTGTTGAGTCTATTAGCTAAAATTTCATTCATATCTTAATGTTCAACTTTTAGGATTTGCTACATTTTAATACATTGGAACTAAACTTCTACTCAATAAATGTTAATACAGTAAATTTGCATATCTTATCAAAAAGGAGAGATATTTGTGCAGTGTTTATAATTTCAAGGAATTGTCCTTTTATTTTCTTGCAATAGACGGTAAAAAACACGGTGATTACCTAATTTTTTGTACATCTTTTTTTTCATATATCTATATTTTTTGTTACTCCAAATGTCAAAATTTTATTTACTTGAAACTTAATAATCTCAAGTTCTAATGCATTAAAATAACACAAAAACCCCAAAGGTCTAAATAAAATTTCATTTTAACTTAATTCATATCTATCAAATAGACGCAAATTTCTAATAATTATGCACTTCATTAATATTTCATTCAATTCATGTTCATCGAATTAATATAAATTTCTAATTATTATGCATCACTTTAGATTCATTAAATTCATATCCGATGGAAAAGTACCAATTCTAATCATTATGCAATCCAGTGTCAGTTTCATATAAAATTCCAAATTAGTTTCCATAATTGGAAAGTATTGATTCAGCAATATAAATTACATATGCAAGTTTAATCTCTTCAACATTTCTTATTCATGAATTTATCTGCAATTAAAATTTGGCTTCTTAGGCATGTAGGAATAGATCTGCAATGATATAATCTAATATTACCTAAAAACATATAATATTCCCATTCATCTTTTTAAGCATTCTCAAATCTCTAGATCCAATCTATGTTATCTGTATTCTCCATTTTAACTCCCTGTTCCGATCCACAAATAACATTTGCATACAAATCTGTTAGAATTTAGATTAAAGAGAAGAGATTTAGATTAATTTATTAATTAAAACCGGATCTATACTTTACCTCTGATGTAGCGACATGCTATGAACCTATTCTATTCTCTATCATCTTCTATTCTTCTCCAAGTATAAACGTGCAAATCAAATCTATTTCTATGAAATCTAGAATTTTGGAGGAGAAGAGAATGTGACAGAGCTTCAGCGCTCATTAGAAAAATTGTGAGTTGGAAGTGAAGCCTATGTACTAAGTTATAGAGGTTCAAATTAGTGCCAATCATCGGATCAATCTATTTTAAATCCAGGTCGTATGGCCAAAACTTTTCTGCTGATATTAAAACCCTCGGGTTAATGCCTTATTCCCATGGTTGACCGTTAATGGTCGATCTAGGTAAATGTTTGGTCGACCTAAGCCTTGTTTTAATGGTGATTTGTTTACAAGTTGATATATTTGCTTTTTTAATTCACTAATTAAACTGCCATTATAATTTTCTTCCTCCATTCAATTGATTTTGTGAATTTGTTTCCTCTATTAATTGATGTCACTCAATTCTTTTCCCTTTTATAAATTCTCAAAGATTTGAAATTAATGTTAACATTTAAATCTCCACTAGTGTTACCAATTAGCGTTAATTTATTTTATTATAATATTTACATATACAATAATTTTTGATGCTAAAACTTCAAACGTTTATAACTATATCATTTGAATTTTGACCGGAAAACATTATATATGAAAATTGATCAGAAAATCACCACGAACACAAATGGTGCAAGTTTCAAAACCAAATACCGACATTCGTCAAAGTTTCATTTTTAGCATAATTATTTATTAATAAATTTCTTTTTAATTAATTAACGTAAAATGCAGGGTCTTACATTCTCCCCCTTAAAAGAATTTCGTCCTCGAAATTCCTCTACAACTCGATCATGCAACCTAATCGTATATCCATTCTAAGTTAAAAATCAAGTAGTGTACAAACAATTTTGCAATTAACTCATGTATGGTGAATGATGCATCACAACATATATGAAATGCAAACTGAGCAATTCTAAATTGGTGCCTCCTATATGAATGCATATTTTAAAACAGTTTCTGAAGTATGGTGCAAACATCCTAAATATACTGGCAATCTTACATGTATGCAACCTTTGAAAATCAAAAACTTGTTTTTACATCTAACCTTTTCCCACATTCCTATGACAAAAGCATAGTTCAACCAATTTCGCATCCGATACCTACCATCCAAAATCTTAGCACACCATTGCTAACATCAAAATTTAGAAAAATCCAGTTTTCTAAACTTATTTTCTTATGCTAAGGAAGGGTCTAGATGGAAAATTCCACATTTCCATACTTCAATTATGTACCCCTTTCCCATGTATCTTGGAATCTTCTCTTTTGCCCCATTCCTTTCCAACTTTTCCAAGTACAGTTTGCGCCAGTTTTTAAAACGAGGTTATTTTAAAAATTAACTTTTTGGTTATTAACAAGATATGATAAATTAATTCCCTAACTATGATAGCCTTTTTCCCTGTTTCTAACCGTATTTTATTTTACTGCCATCTTTGTAGCAAATTAAAATCCATGTTTAACCAACTTGTTAGTTAGTACCCAATGTTAAGCAAGTGGCATTACCAAAAATTTGAAAATTTCTTCCTTTTCAATTCAAAAATATAATGGTATGCCTACTGTAAAACCATCTTATCTGTGCAAAATAATAATACTTTGTTTTGCCTGCAAAAATAAAATATATTTTTATATTAATTTTTAAAATATACATAAAAATTCTTCCAAAACATTTTGCAGAAATATTTCATTTCTCAAAAGTACACATATTTATAGGTTTTTTTCAAAACAAATTTTTCCACATCTCATGAAATTAAGGTTTAGTCAACAATCTAATGTTCATAGTGGACTTCCTTTATTTACCAGTAAATTTTAAGTTTAAGAATTTTTTTTTTATTTATAACAGCAACCAGCAATTAAGTTTAATTACAAATTTTAGCCTATGAGGTGCATGGACATTGACCATTGGCTGCTCAAAATTCCTCCCCTGTCCTTTGCTTGTTGAAATTTATCAAACTTATTCCTCCTTCTATTTTAGTCGTATGTAAATAAATTTTCTTAATTTATTTCTTAACTTTCAATCTCTACTATTTTCTTTTCTTTTGCATAATTGACTGTCTTTTCTGAAATTTCTTTATCTTATTGGTTTCCTTCGAACAATGCGGTCCACATTGAAAACAAAATAAAAGAAACATTTCCTATAATATCATATGCACGTTTACCTCTAATAAAGATAACTAATGCACAAAATCCAACCTAACTAGAACAACTGCTGGAAGTTACCCCACAACATCAACTGATACTAAAAGTGACTATGCTATAGGACTGTGTAATATGGATGTATCTATAAATTACTTGTGCAGAATATAAAATAAGTAAATAAATAAAGTAGTAAAGTAAATGACACCAGAGATTTTTATACTGGTTTGAACTTGCCGTTCTACGTCCCGTCCAAACTCCTTCTGGAATCAATCTAGCAACCCTTACTTAATTCGAAGGAATAAGTTTACACCGCCTGAGCAACCGAACAGGACTTTTACTGTCTAAGCAATCGAATAGGACTTCTACCGCCTGAGCAACCAAAGGGAACTTCTTTACACATAAACAAAAGTATCTAACTGTAATATGCTCTTTAAATAGCACTGATAAGTCAATAAAGTACAATCTTCCTATACTCTTCTCCTTTATGATATATAGTGTAATGTGCTTGAGGAATGTGGAAGATAGAGCGATCAACGATTAGAGATTGTATGTATTTTGACCGTAAATGGTAAATAGAGAATTAAAGTTAAGAAATCAAGAAAAATAATAATCAGTTGTAGTGAAATATTTCTTGGATTCTAGACTCTATTTATAGAGTTGCAATCTTTGATGAAAAGGAACGATGAAAAGGACGGATGCAACCAAATTAGAAGATATTTCACTTTGTTGAAGAGAAGCGTCCCTTTAGGAAAATAGCCGTTATCGATAACCAGCCATATGGATTTTTCAGTTCAGCCATCTGAATCGATTTAAATTCGATACACCAAGTAAATAGGCCAATTTAGGTCTAATTCAGTCGTCTGAATGTCGTCATTCAGCCAGTCGAATCATCATAAAAATTTATGATTTGATTCAGCAGGTCTGAATGGGGACATTCAGCCGACTGATTTAAGCCTAAAATAAGCATTTTCATAGTTTTGTGCGTTTGTCAGTGTATATATCATATCAGAGAGATTTTAACATAATTCTAATATAATATACAGACTCTAAACAACATATATATGAACCATACTTCATATCGATGAGTCCGATCTTCATAGTTCTTTGTCGTAGATTCTTGAATCTTCATGTTAGTTGAATTTCTTGTCATTAATCAAAACACAAGATCCAACATTCTCCCCCTTTTTGATGATGACATCTCCATTTGTGATATGAATGAATCTCGATAATATTTCTTCGCAGTTCTATATCTCCCCCTGAATATATTTCTAATCTTATCTTTCTATTTCTCCCCCTAAATCTGTGCATTCATCGTTTATTCCAGCAAATAATGTTAGAGCAATATCCTTCTCCCCCTTTTTTCATCAAAAAAAGGAAAGTTTATATGACAACATAATTCTATTAAATGTATGGAACATCCTTTTAAAATTCCAAAATCTATCCTTTTTCTTCGTTTATCCAAGCACCTGTAATAAATAATAATCATTTTTGTTACCCATTTACTATATTAGGGTCCAAGGAGTTAGGCCTTGGGAAACCATACCCATTTGGGTGTGGTTGAACCTTTATAAACATAATTTTCATTATTAACTACCATATCAAAATAATCATCAATGTATTTTTCTCTATTTTTCCAATTAACAGGAACCCAAATACTTAGATAATTTTTATTCATATTTTCGGTCAATGATTCTGTACTTCTAGAGAAATTATAAACACTATTGGTCATAGCAGTATGTGAATTTCTATAAAAATTGGATTTAGGCTTTACTCGAAATTTAGTACTAGCACTAACATTTTTACTGAACATGAAAGCATATCTAGTGCTATTTCTACAATTAGTTTTATTATATCCTAAACCACTTTTATCATGTAAAGGTCTAGAACTAGATAAAATCACGTTTAAATAGTTTTAATCTTTATTAAAATTTGTGAATTCAGTGTTAAGTTTATCAAATTTATCTTTAAAGTCACAATTATTATTTTCGAAATAAATATTACTATTTTTCAAAATATCAATTTTCCTGTTTAGTTCAGAATTCTCCTTTTTTATCGTATAGTTCTCATTTTCGAGAGGAAAAATTCGTGATTCTGAATTATCTAAAGATGATTGTAATAAATCATTTTGTCTTTTCAAATCCGTAATTTATTATGAAAAATTTTCTTTTTCTTTTTCGAACAGAGTATTTTGTTCATCTAGAAAATCTTTAAGAGCCTCAAAATTATTTTTCAAAACACCATGTTGATTTTCTAAATCTAATTTCTCATTTTCAATTTTGATTGATTTCATCTTTTCTAAAATAAGAAAATTATGCTTTGAGATTTTATCGTATATGCTAACTAATTTATTATTACCATCTACCTAAATTTGTAAATCAGAAAGTACCATTTTGTAGTCCTCATTGGTGGCTTTGACAGGAATTTTGCTTGTTGTATTTCGATTGGATCTTTTTCTGACTATTATTCAATGATGTTGTGATGATTGATAAAATTCTAGGCTCTGATACCAAATGAAAGTGACTGTGCTATAGGATCGTGTAATATGGATGTATCTATAAATTATTTGTGTGAAATATAAAATAAGTAAGTAAATAAATAAATAGTAAAGTAAATGACACCAGAGATTTTTATACAGGTTCGAACTTCTTGTTCTACCTCCAGTCCTAGGCTCCTTCTGGAATTAAACTAGCAACCCTCACTTAACCCGAAGGAAGAGGTTTACAGCGCCTGAGCAACTGAACAGGACTTCTACCGCCTAAGCAATCGAATTGGATTTCTACCACTAGAGCAACCGAACATGACTTCTTTACAAATAAATAAAGATATCTAACTGTAATATGCTCTTTAAATAGAATTGATAAGTGAATAAAGTACAATCTTTCTATAATCTTCTCCTTTATGATATATAGTGTCATGTGCTTAAAGAATGTGGAAGATAGAGTGATCAACGACCAGGGATTGTATTTATTTTGAGTCAAAATGGTAAATAGAGAATTAGAGTTAAGAAATCAAGAAAACTCATAATCAGTTGTAGTGAAATGTTTGTTGGAGTCTGGAATCTATTTATAGAGTTTTAAGAGTTGCAATCTTTGATGAAAAGGAACGATGAAAAGGAACAGATGCAACCAAATTAGAAGATGTTTCTCTTTGTTGAAGGGAAGCATCCCTTCAGAAAAATAACCGTTATCGATAACCAGCCATGTGAATTTTTCAATTCAGCTGTCTAAATCGATTTAAATTTGATGTAGCAAGTAAATAGACCAATTTAGGTCTAAATCAGCCGTCTGAATGTCTTCATTCAGCCGATCAAATCTTCATAAAAATTTATGATTTGATTCAGTAGTCAGCCGTGTGAATGGGGACATTCAGCCGGTTGATTTAAGCCTAAAATGAGCATATGCATAGTTTTGTGCATGTGTCGGTGTATATATCATATCGGAGAGATTTTAACATAATTCTAATATAATATACAAACTCTAAACAACATATGTAAGAACCATACTTTATAACGTTGAGTCCGGTCTTCATATTTCTTTATCGTAGATTCTTGAATCTTCTTGTAGGTTGAATTTCTTGTCATTAATCAAAACATAAGATGTAACATTCTCCCCTTTTTTGATGATGACAACTCCATTTGTGATATGAATGAATCTCAACAATATTGCTTCATAGTTCTATTTATCCCCTTGAATATATGCTAGCCTTATCTTTCAGTTTCTCCCCCTGAAACTGTGCTTGCATTGTTTATTCCTACAAATAGTGTTAGAGCAATATATTTCTCCCCCTTCGTCATCGATAGAAAGGAGGTTTATATGATAACATAATTCTATTAAATATATGGAACATCCTTTTAAAATTCCAAAATATATCCTTTTCCTTTTGTCTCTCCAAGTACTTGCAATAAATAATAATCATTTTTGGTACCCACTTACTATATTAGGGTCCAGGGTTAAGTCTTGGGAAACCATATCCGTTTAGGTGTGGTTATACATTTATAAATATAATTTTCATTATTAACTACCATATCAAAATAATCATCAATGTATTTTCTCTATTTTTCCAATTAATAGAAACCCAAATACTTGGATAATTTTTATTCATGTTTTCGGTCAATGAATTTGTACTTCTTGAGAAATTATAAACATTATTGGTCATTGCAGTATTTAAATTTCTATAAAAATTGGATTTAGACTTTACTCGATATTTAGTACTAGCACTAATATTTTTACTATACGTGAAAGTATATTTAGTGTTATTTCTACCTACACCATTTTTATTATGTAAAGGTCTAGAACTAGATAAAATCACGTTTAAATCGTTTTGACCTATATTAAATTTTGTGACTTCAGTGTTAAGTTTATCAAATTTATTTTAAAGTTACAATTATTATTTTCAAAAGAAATATTACTATTTTTTCAAATATTAATTTGCTTATTTAATTTAGAATTCTCCCTTTTTAACGTACAGTTCTCATTTTCGAGAAGAAAATTTTGAGTTTCTGAATTATCTAAAGATGGTTGTAATAAATCATTTTGTCTTTTCAAATCTGCAATTTCTTTTGAAAATTTTTCTTTTTCTTTTTCAAATATAGTATTTTGTTCATTAGAAAATATTTAAAAGCCTCAAAATTATTTTCAAAACACCATGTTGATTTTCTAAATCTAATTTCTCATTTTTCAATTTCTAATTTTCAATTTTGATTGATTTCATCTTTTCTAAAATAAAAAAATTATGCTTTGAGATTTTATCGTATATACTAACTAATTTATTATTACCATTTACTGAAATTTGTAAATCAAAAACTACCTTTTTGTAGTCCTTTTTGGTGGCTTTGACAGGAATTTTGCATGTTGTGTTTCGATTGGATATTTTTCTGACCATTATTCTTTGATGTTGTGACGATCAATAGAATTCCAAGCTCTAATACCAAATGAAAGTGACTGTGCTATAGGATCATGTTATATTGATGTGTCTATAAATTACTTGTGCGGAATATAAAATAAGTAAGTAATAAATAAAGTAATAAAGTAAATGATACCAGAGATTTTTATACTGGTTCGAACTTTCCGTTCTACGTCCAGTCCCAGATTCCTTCTAGAATTAAACTAGCGACCTTGACTTAACTCGGAGAAATAGGTTTACACCGCCTGAGAAACCGAATAGGACTTCTACCGCCTGAGCAACCGAACATGACTTCTTTACAAATAAACAAAAGCATCTGACTGTAATATGCTCTTTAGATAGAATTGATAAGTGAATAAAGTACAATCTTTCTATAATCTTCTCCTTTATGATATATAGTGTAATGTGCTTGAGGAATGTGGAAGATAGAGTGATCAACGATCAGAAATTGTATGTATTATTAGTCCAAATGGTAAATGAAGAATTAGAGTTAAGAAATCAAGAAAATTGATAATCAGTTGTAATGAAATGTTTGTTGGATTCTAGACTCTATTTATAGAGTTTTTAGAGTTGCAATATTAATGAAAAGGAACGATGAAAAGGAACAGATGCGGCCCTTAAATTAGAAGATGTGTCTCTTTGTTGAAGAAAAGCATCTTTTCAGCAAAATAGCCGTTATCGATCACCAACCGTCTGAATTTTTCAATTCAGCCATCTGAATCGATTTAAATCCGATGTAGCACGTAAATATGCCAATTTAGGTCTATTTCAGTCATCTGAATGTCTTCATTCAGCCGATCGAATCTTCATAAAAATTTATGATTTGATTCAGCGCTCAACCATCCAAATGGGGACATTAAGCCGGCTGATTTAAGCCTAAAATGAGCATTTGCATACATTTGTGCATGTGTCATTGTATATATCATATCGAATATATTTTAACATAATTCTAATGTAATATACAGAATCTAAACAACATATATATGAACCATACTTCATATCGTTGAGTCCGGTCTTCGTAGTTCTTTGTCATAGATTCATGAATCATCGTGTCGATTGAATTTCTTATCATTAATCAAAGCATAAGATCCAAATATTACACCTATGGTTACAAATAAGTTGCCTAATTTATGAAAATCAATTTTAAAATGTCATGAGATTTTTAACTTTGGTACTAGTTCAATTTTTGATTTAGGAAATAATACTTCTTTTTGGCATGACTGTTGGATTTTTGTTATTCCTCTTAGGATAGAACTCAAAAAGCGTTACAAAATTTGTAACTTTAATAATGCTTTAATTCTAAATGTTTTTTTCTTTAGAAAATAACCCTCCTTGGAATTTTAGTCTTAATAGAATTTTAAAAGGTACAACTCTTAGGAAACTTTCTTTGCTTTATGCTAGATTGAATTTATATAATATTGATAATGAAAATGATAATATTAACTAGGAATGGCATAAGAGTAAGAAATTTTCTTCTAATTCTTTTTATAATTTTCTTACCTTCTCGGGCGAAGTTAATAAGTCTTCTAAATTTATTTGGAAAACAAATGCTCCTCCAAATCTAAAATTCATATGTGGTTAATAATGCATGGCAAACTAAATACTATAGAATTTTTGTAAAGAAAATTTTTTGCAAATTGATAATAAATGTTCTTTTTGTAATCTATATCTTGAAGATATTAAACATGTGTATTACGATTGCATGGATACTTACTATATTATGAATAATACTCTCAAAACCTTTAATTCTAGTCTTACAACTAAAGTTACTGATTGCGATTATTACTGGAATAATTAAAGATTTAAGTTTAAAAAGGAAATAGATTTTTACTTGATAGTTTATTCATTATATTTTGTTGGTATAGTTGATTTGAGAGAAACCAAAAATTCTTTAATAATAATAATAGTCATTTTAATAAATTGGTTTTTATAATATCATCATTTTGTTTTGATAAGATATCATATCCTAAATATAAATTAGCTAAAAATAATAATTTCAAAGAATATCTTAATAAGGTTAGCAATAGTATTAAGACTTTTAAATATAATGTGACAACCCACATTTCAGAAGGTTTAAATAGAAATAATCCATATATATCCAATTTAAACAATCCAGAATTTAGATAATCAATGGGGTTAATTAAGAAAAATAAGAAAAGAAGAAGAAAACAGACACAGAATCTCGCAGCTTAACGAAAATATAATAATCAAATAAACAGTTCATGAAGTTGTTTATATTGTACATTTGATTATAATTTATACAACATTTATCAGAGTTATATATACAACAAGGATAAATAAATAATGTCGCAGAATAGTATGATGCAGAGAATAATAATAGTAATAATATGCCAAATCTTCATCTTCGTCCTCCAGAATCAATCTTCAATAAGTTGAAAACTCAGGGCTAACCCGAGTGTAATGAAAAGACAAAACACTCGATTCGAGACTAAAATATTCTTATGTGAATCAAATCGGTATCACATATATCTTGAGTGTTGTGAGATCAGTGATGTTTACAGGGTTTCACATCTCCTATCCAGTGGATAACATGCGTGCAATAACTCAAGAGATGTTACGGGATTTTCCATCTCTTAAGGATGTGTAAAAATATTTATATGCAGTAGAATGCGCTACATATAAAACATTAAGGATCCCCCTTAATGAATTTTTAAGCATTGTCGTACAGTTTGCATATAAACATAATAAACCGTATGTAGATAGGGATGCGCCGTGATAGGACAACACTAAATCAAAATCATAGTGGTCTCGTATAGGGATAAAAGTATGAAAAGACAATCAAGCAATGTCGTAGGTAAGAAACTACTAGTTCGGGTCACGGGGCTGGTGGTAACGCATCATAGCCATGACCGCGCACCACATTCATCCATCCCATATCGAATCAAAGGGAGGCTATCCCAAATCAAGGTGCGCTAATCAAAACCAACAACAAGAGTAATAATATGGACCGAGTAAAACGAATGTCCGCTAGGGGTAATTTTCCCACTTGGCCCTGTCAAGCCGTCCTGTTTTAGTCATTTCAAATTGGCACAAGTGTCGAAGTTTACCCATCATCGTTCTCCTTCTTCACATCCAACAAACGACGCCAAATCCGACTACTTCGTTCTAGAGTCTCCTCCATGTACACAGTTGTTAAAGTGGTTCCAATAATGACAAAGAGTATGCCAATAAGAGGCCCCGGTCTCTTTAACGACCAATCATCGTTTTACACACCGGTTGTTACTTTTACATTTTCAAATAATTCATGCTTAATATCAAAATATCATGTTCGCTGTAAAATCAATTTCATTCTAAAATATCATATTTACTTCAAATATGTCAATTTCCACTTGAAAGTCATTTTAAGTCCAAAATTCGATTTGAATTACAATTTGGCTTATAACTTCATTTTAACCCAATTCGCATTTAAATCTATGATTTAAATATAAACATTCCTACTCTGACTGGTTTGAACTTTTAGAAAATATTTTTAAAATTTTAAATAGTTTAAAAGTTAAAATAGTTCAATATAAAATAGTTTGAGTATTAAAATGGTTTATATAGTAAAATAGTTTGGAAAATCAAAGTAATTTAAACATCTAAAAGATAGGTTTTTAAACCTGTTATGTAGTTTAATAATCTAGTTTGAAAATAGTATCAATGTCAAACCGATCCAATTCCAAACTTTCCAATTCAAAACAATTCAATTGCCATTTCTATTTAAATCAATTCGATTTCGATTTCAATTCAAATTAACTTCGATTCCAATTTAATTTCCAATCAATTTCAATTTTGATTCCAAATTAATTAAATTTCAATTTCAGTTTCAATTAATTTCAATTCAATTCCAGTTTGAATTAATTTCAACTTAATCCTTAAATTTAAACCATTTTGATTTTATATAAATTCGAGTTCGATTTCAGAACATCGATTTAAATCACTTAAATAAATTCAACTTCAACGTTCAATTTAAGGTTTAAATCTTTAAAATAATCCAATTTCGAGCTCAAATTTGGAAATATCCATTTAAGCTACTTTTACTTGGACTTATTTCAAAGTTCGTGTAAAAGTTCAAATCACTTAAACAGATCAATTTCCACTATCCAAATGGTTTCTCAATTACAACTTCAAAATTTCAAACTCGATTCTTTAAACAATTCCGATTGACAGGTTCATTTTTAACATTACGTGCTCGAGTTCAAAAATGATTCCATTTCCATAAATTCGATTTTGTTTCAAAAAAATGAAAATAAATTTAAATAATTTCAAATAAAAATTCTAGAGTCATTTAATTTAACCAATACCGTGTCCATATATAATTTTATATCCTATGGCCAAGTGAATCAATTATTTTAATTTAATTCAGGGATGGATATATATCATTTCAATCCAAAATAAATGTCATTGGTATATATCATTTCAACTTATTTCTTAATTTATTTGAAATAATTCGATTTACAACTTTATATACTATGAATAATATACAGGATGATAACATGATATATATATATATATATATATATATATATATATATATATAAATAATCATCCAATCATCCAAATATCAATCAATTTGCGTACATCACAATCAATCAACCAAACATTCACAATATCACAAAAATTAACTAAATATGAATGATCAGGAGTTTACTAGAAATTTAATTCAAATTCAATTTAACTGTTAATTTAAATTTCTATTAGTTAATTCAGATGTCAAATTAAATGTCAATTAAATTTATCAAACAATAATCAATAAATTCAAATCACTTTATAATTTCAAATTTGACTAACATAAAAATAATCTACTACTTCGTGAGTGATATAAACACTCACCTTTTATTTAAAATAGAAAATATTTTAGCTTCAAATAAATACCATTTCAATTCCATGCCAAAGCTTTCGTCGATATGATTCCAATGTCGCTTGTTTCATCTCAATCGGACCTCGTATGTGAAAGATATACAATTTATATGGTTAACGATTTTTTTTAAACAATATAATTTACATAAATAATGCCCTTTCCTTTTTTTAAACCTTACAACCGATCCAGGCTGTCCATCCCAACATGATCAGATCTGGTCGTCCCTTGCATTTCTTCCTTCATCTTCGTTTGCGTTCGTTTCCAGGATCTTCATGTTCGAATAAACCCATACGTCGCCATCTTTAAATCATTAGCCACCCTTCTCCCTTCATCAATAAGACGATCAGCAACCTCCACCGTGAAGCTCTAGCCACCACGCACCCATGCCTGAAGACCGCACCCTCAAAGCTCCACCATCGCCTTGATTTTCGCCACCGAACAGCCTACGAACACAAGAGATTCTACGCCGCCACGTCGCTTCGATTCAAATCTTGACTATTGATACTATAGAGCTCTTCGACTTTCTAGTTGGAAGTTTTTCCTAAATGTTGATGGATTCGTCCGAATTTGAGGAGAAACATGGTTGATTTCGACCATTGAAAAAAAGAGGAGGAGGCTGCGCTCTTTTGTTAGGGTTTTGTCTTGTGAACACATGTATACATACACACACACACGTACATATACTATTTTCGCTATTCACATGCTTTTTCGGTCGAACTCCAAACAAAGAGTGATGCCTGACGTTTATAATGGTTTACCCCTATTCTGAACACAATGGAGCAAGTTTCAAGGTCTAATTCTATTGTATGTGGAAGATAGCTTTTCGAATCGAAATAAAATATTAAATTCCCAATATTAGTTTCAACTCGTTTCTATCCCGTACAACCAAACGGTAACTCCAAACGCTTTGAAATTTGAAATCCGATAGTAATACACTAGCACAGACACAAAGGAAGTTGTTTCGTCAAATACCGAGACTGTGACCTGGAAGGCTATTTTAACGTGTCGATTAAATCGAGCGGTTTTCAAAATCGACGAAATTACTTGAAACTCCAATTTTTAAAATTTGCTAACTAAAATATAATTCAAATATAATTTATATCCATATTAAAAACCATTTTGATTCATATTAAATCACAAATTCGATCATTTACACTGGTCCAAATATTAAATTTCACTATTTATTTAATATATAAAAATTTCAAATTTTAATTTGTTGACTGTTAATTCCATTCAAAAGTCCACTATCATCACTCTAATTCAAATAAATTAATATTTCCAATTCAACATTTAAAAATAAATTAAACGTTCAAAACCAAACGACCAAAATTCCAGGTCGTTACATTCCTCCCCCTTTAAAACAATTTTGTCTCCGAAATTGCTAAGGTAGAAAAAATGTTCCAAATCCATTTCTTTTCAAAACCCATTGAATAAAATTATGTTATTACCATTTCGTAAGTCTTCTAGACTGTAATCAACTCAAGTTGTACAGAAATACGAACCATTTGGGTTAAATAAGAAGAGGTAGAAGAAGAAAATAGAAATCAACAACAGAATCTAACCATCGCAGCAGAATAAAATATAATAGATAATAAATGGCATTTACTCAAAATCAAATATCTTTGTTTATATATTGCATCAATCAGAGTACATCAATCACAGCTCAACAACAATATCATACAAATGGGTACACAACAACTCAACATAGCGGAATATATATATATATAAACTAGTACGAGAGTACGTGTCGTCATCCAGCTCGTTTCCTGAGCTCCATAGCATCATATCCTGTATCCTATAATACTCGGTCTGACCCGAGCATTACAGTTAAATAACACCCGAGTCAGTCTGGAATACCAGCGTGAGAAAACCACACCCAATTGATTATTAAAGTTTCAAAAATCCTTTGAAAACAAAAGCATCTCGTAAGACCACACCACAAATAAACATGTTGGGTTTTTACCTTACGATAGCTAAAACAATTTTTATATAAATCCTCTGATATTATAATAGGGTCTACATACAAATACTTATAAAATAGCCAAAATTGTTACATGATTAAATTCCAGCTACTAGCCACAAAGTGGGTAATACAAACAAAACTCGTACAAGGCTCGTAGGGAGAATGGATTTCCAACTAATGACTAGGCACTGGGGTACCACCTGTCATAGTACGGGGCCTAGATCACCGTACCGAGGACCACGCCCGATCACCTGCAACACAAGGCCGGACCCATCCCTTACTGGACAGTTCCGAATAAGATCACCCCGCGGTTGGGATCAGCAACTGCCCACTAAGCCGAAATAAAAGGGACATCTAGACAGGGATGACCTTACTCTCCAGTGGGGGCTACCCACGAAGCCTTGCTGCATATCCCCTGATTTTCAGTCATTCCCATTTGATGAGGCTTGAGGCTAAGCGTTACCTTTTTAGAACAATATCCCTTAGAATGCCCATCGTCCACCTGACGATGTTTCGCAAGCATTCATCCATACAAGTCCGTCCCGGGTTTGAACGGAACCGAAGGCACTATTCCTACTACATCCATTTTGGAAATATCCTCAGGATTAGTAGCGACTAGCCCTTGCACTTCACTGCTCCATCTTCGAATCCAAAATCGTTTACACGAAACGTACAAACCGGATCAAAGTGGTTTTCGAGAAATAAATCTCGATCCCGGTCTCTTCGAAACGATCAACGCGTTTGGCCAATATTGATAGTCGGCTATTTAACTATCAATTAATATTCACAAACAACCATCACACAATAAATAATGTCTCAGATTATTTATTAACTTCAAAATATCTTTACAAGATAAGATTTCACTTTCAAGCCCTTTTGAAAACAGTTTTCAAACTATCTTCCTTTTTCTCAGAATAAATTTCGAGTATTTCCACTTCCACTGGAATCATCAAGCACAAAACTTTAGATTTTTAAAATAATTTAAGAACACTTTATTGTAAAATATATTTAACATTTAATTTAGAAAAATTTACTTTAATACTTAATTTATAATAATACTTTAAACAAAATACCAAATTATTCTTTACATAATTATTACGATAATAGATTAAACAAAATACTTACTTTGGAATTTACTTTTAAACATTTAAGTTAAAACTGCTTCAATAATTTACTAAAATATATACTATATAAACATTTGAAAATAAAGTTACTTAATGAAATAAAAAAAACTGGATTTCTATTTTTAAATAAACAAAATACTAAGTTACTTCTTAATAGTTACTGCTAAAATAGATTAAAGAAAAATACTTACTTTAGACTATAAATATTAGAAATGATAAATTTTACAAAACTTACTTTCTTTAAAAACAACTTTAAAACATTTAATTTATATTTAAAAATTTACTTTAAAAAAAAGTACTTGGTTATCCAGAGAAAAATTCTAACTTCAATCACTTAAATCAAATTTTCAAATTGATTTCCGATATATTCCAGTTGAAATAAATTTCTTTACTTTCTCAGTTCATTTCAAAATTCATTAATTATGGACTTATTATTATTGTTATTATTTTCTGTTTGATTTTAAATCCTTTAACGGAAATATACAAATTCCAGTTTTTTCCAATTTCTTCTTTATTCTTGTCAATAATTAAAATCTTAAATTTTAAATAAATGTTTCTTCTTTTAATTAATCTCACTGTAGATTTAATATTCATTAACTTCCCGTTTATTCAAGTTTCCTTTCTATACTCAAGATCTATTTATTAGAATTTTACAGTCACTTCATTCCCTTCCCAATTCATTTTTTATTTTTATTTTTATTTTTATTCTATCATTATTTTATTTACAAATTCACTTCTTTTAATTTCTTTCCAAAATCTAATTTATATATTTTTGGAAATTCATTATACCCAATCATAACCAATCGAACCATAGCATTCAATATTCCAATAAAGTTCATCATAGAATAGCAAATAATCACAGTAGAGGGTTTAGAATAATTTAAATATATGTTGAGGGATCCAGTTGGATCCCTCCAACCTGTTTTTCCCTGCATCCACAGATGTTAGCACGATATAATATCCCAATTCCAAAATATCATACTATAGCAAATTAAACAGTTCAACCACTCAAACAATTATTTAAATGTAATCATTTAATTTAAATTTGAATTGAACTGAGTGAGATTAACTCACCTTTTTATTTTATTCGCATCCATTCAAATCCAGCTTGCCTCCTCCTCGATTTTTAACCTTGTATAAATATTTTGCAGCTTATTAATATTTGGATTGATCGAACTATTAATTATAATTTATTCATTTCATTTAAACCAACAAATGTTCTTTTAAACTAATAGATTAATTTTACCTTAATTTCCTTTTACTAAAATATTTTGGTGGCTAAAATAATTAAATGAGTTTATTTAATAAATTAATCTTCATAATACATTATTTTAAAATTAACTAGTACGTGAAAATATGTATGTATATATTTATATAGATAATTTACCTTTACACATATTTCCTTTGAAACCCACACTTATAAAATTAATTTATACATATACTAAACATTTTATTTCGATACAAACTCTTCAACAAAATCTCTATATATTTAGTTTTATTATAATTTTTTTTTCTTTCTGTGTGTATATATATAAAACCATTGTAAATTTAAATTTTAAAAGAATAAATCAAAACCTCTGCTGATCGAACTTCTCCTCCAAACAGTGGCTGCAACTCCAACCACGGTGCACAACTCCTATAACCCATCTGCCTGCACAGTTATATCACATCCCAAGTCGTAGAACCTCATAATCGAACCCACCTCCATTCGCGACATCGACCACGACGCTGCCCTTCTCCGACCTTCGAGAACCATCGTGACGAAATGCGACGCCCACGTGCCACGCGACACGAACTCTCCGGCCCTAAATCGCGATTCGCGACGCTACCTCTTCCATCTTTCACGATTCGATTTCACTTATTTTCTCCTCTATTTCGTCGACGATCCCTAGCCGAGAAAGTTAACCCCAAATCCATACTGCGAAACTTGATTTCGCGATCTTGATTTGACTTTTTTTTAGCTCCGGCCCTTCATGTCTCAGTAAAAAAAAAATCGAAATGATATCAACTTCGGCCATTTTCAATTTTTTTTATGAAACGAACTGATGATTTATATTTTATATTCTTTCGAACGGCGTAATGGAAAGAGGGAAAGAACAGAAAGAAGTGTACGAGGGAGACAATATGGTGGCGGTCGTACGTATGATCGGCTAAAGGAAATTTTAAAGTAAATCTTGTCTCAGTAAAAATTCCAATGCGTTGATATATCTCATGCTCATACAACAACTTCGAGCGCTACGAAATTAGAAATCCGATAATAATTAAATATTACGGACCCAATGGAACTGATTTTGTCGAATTCCGAAACGGTGCCTCGGAAAGCTGTTTTTAAATTCAATTTAAACAAACCATTCTTAAATTTGATTTCATCACCTCTATTCACTTCAGTATTATCAATATAAAGTTTATAAGCCTTCAAAATATTTTTAATAGGCTTAAAATTCTAGATTCAACATTTCATCCAATTTTAAATTATTTAAATTCAATAATTAAATTATCAAATAAATTGTGATATTCGTAATTCAAGTTAAAATTACTCTATTGAATATTTAAAATCAATTAAATATTCCGATTTTAAATGCTTAAAAATTCTGGGTCGTTACATTCCTCCCCCCTTAAAAGAATTTCGTCCCCGAAATTACTAGTTAGGAAGAATGGTCCAATACCCGTCTACTTACCTCCAAAACCAAACAATTCAACATCTTACTAACTATCTTTTTACAAAAGACCCATTATCATTCTTATTAACTTCTCAACTCTCCCATAGTTTCAAACTATACTATTTGTTTAATCATTCGAGTTTCAATTTAAAACCAAAATTTGAATTATCAAAATTTTCCTCAAAATTTTCTAACTCCCTAAATTTCCGAAAAATTTCGCCAGCGTCTCCTTTGCGCGGCTAGCTCGGTACAACTACAAAATGGCTCTACGGCCTCCCAAATCCAAAAAGAAAACAAAAAATCCAAGTGGCTCGATCCAAATCCCAATCCAATTTCATACCAAAATTTAAATACATACCTTTTTGTCGAGCATTTCAAATTTATCTTTTGAAATCAAAACCAATTTTCCTTTTTCTTTATAATACCTGCATATCCTGCTCAACACTAATATCCAATCACAATATTCCCAAAACATTTTATCGACTTCCTCACAAAATGTCAATATCTATTAGTTCCAATATTATCTTAGAATATATTTGTAGTGTCAATTTCCAATTAAGAATTCACCATTCCTTATACTTAAGTTTAATATAAGCATTTTATATGTTTCTTATTTATTTTCACTTCACCACTTTAGTTTATATTTATTTCTATTCAAATCGATTCTTTCATTTCCATATGAATTCAATTTATCTTAAACTCTAAATTTTTAAACTTTATTTTCCATTAATAACTACTTCATATCATTACTTTAAGTTGGTTTCCTTTACTAATTTAGTTTAGTTTCCTATTTGAATTCGTTAGTCGTTAACACAATTTTCCAAAATTTCCAAAAATTTTCTAACTCCCAAAATTTCTGAAAATTTTTGGCAGAGTCCCCTTTGTACGGAGGAGCTTTTGCAATTTGAGAAAAGAGATAAATATATATACATCGACCCACCCAGTTGGAAAAACCAAAAACAGTTCATATTTCCTATTTTTATTGCGTAGGCGTACCTTATTTAGCATTTTAAGCATGCGGCTTATTATTTTTAGCAAATAGCACAACCAAATCCAGCCACACGGCTTCCAAGTACCTGTACTTACTCAATTTAAACATGTAAGTGCCAAATATATGCAGTTTAACTATATTTCACTTATTTACAATAGTTAAAACATATGAATTCTAAAAGAAACTCACACCAAACATTTTTTTTCTTTAAGCAATTTATATAGTTTCCATGCTAATTCAACTGTTCCAATTAATTTATAACCATTTTCACTCAATTTGGATGGTTTTCGATTCATTCATATACAACTCCATCAATTTGAATGGTTTAGAACTCAATTGCTTACTTTTAATTTATCTTAAGCAAATTGAACTCATATTTAATTCAATTGCTTTCAAAATCAATTTATTTTACTTCTATCATCTCATAGAATTTCAATTACTTCCATTTACATCCAATGATAATTTATTCTTTGCAATTGACGAGATCTATGTGAATAAACAAGTATTTATGTTTTATAACCAATTTAAATGGATTTCAACTCAATTTATACTGAATACTATTCCATTTTTAAATTTATTCACAATCCGTATATTCTTATTTTCATTGTATTTCAGATTTGAATACATTCACCTGCATTTCATTTTGTTAACCAAACCAGTTCATTCAAAACCATTAACAATTTAGGTTCATCTTCATTACCAATTAAATTTCCCTTTTATTTAAATCCATTCACAATCATTTATTTAGCTCGACACATTCCAAGCTTGCTCAAAGACAATCTAAGCTATTTCATTCAATAACCATTTCTCAACTTATTTAAACCATACTTCATTTGGTTCTTATTTATCCAATCCATTCACATATTCAATATAATTAGTTTATCCACTCAATCTATTATGAATTTTCATTGCCTTAAATATTATTTTCAACCCACCAAGTTCTATTTCAATCCAGATTTATTTTTACATGATTCAAATTCAATCCAATATCATTAAACTTGGTTTAAGTTGAATTAAATTCAACTCTCTTCGATTTATTCAGCTTAAGTCAATTTACTTCAATTTATTCTAATTTATACTTAAGCTCATTTTCATTTTACAAGTAAAATTTTCTCCTTTATACTCAACTTAACTCAATCGATTACAAGGCCATATCCAATTATTTCCACATATTTGGATTTTATTCACAATACAAACCATTATTATTTTAATCCAAATTTCATGAACTCGCAATTTAGTTACATTCCCTTTACTGACAATTCAATTCGAATTCAATTTATAACTTGAGTTTTATTTCCAAACTTCATCATAAATTCACAATTCAGCTTCTATTAAACAACATTACGTTCCCATTTACACATTTTATTAACTAATTTATTATATAATTAGTTGTCTCCTATTTATAGTTCAATACTTGATTTTTAATTTCAAATATCACCTCATTTAATTTTCTTAGTTCAATTTATTTTATAATCCAAGTTTGGATTTTTATTTGTATTTTAACTCAAGCCTTCTATTTTTTTATAGCCCGAGCATATTTTATTTTTATGGATTTTTAATTCTCTTATAAGTTATTCTAATCTATATATTTCAATCCAATTCTTATCCAACTTATTTTCCATTTATTCAGGTAAGAATCGAATTCCATTCAATAACTCAATTGAATTTTTATTCCAATTCAATTTTATTTTAAACTCAGATTTATTTAATCTCAATTTGATTTCAAATTAGTTCGAATACAACTGGATATTATTTTCAGCTTATTTAATTAGTTTCAATCCAGTTAAATTTTATTTCCCAATCCAAGTTAATTCCATTTTTAACTTTTCACTTTAAATTTAAATTCCAACAGTCAAAGCCTATTTTTCCTTCCTGATTTAAAAGTCATCTTAACTTATAAGCTTATAATCCATCCCATCAGGAATTTAAAAACACCGGCTTTCGGTTTCAAAACATTTTGAAATCTCCAACTTCTCAAATCACATTTCTCAAAAGTCAAACAAATCCTGGTTTTACCCACAACAAATTTCTCTTGGAATCTCAATAACAACTAGCTTTTCTGAACAAATCAATTTGGCAGCAATCCGTCACTTAGAAATTCGAAAATGAATACTGATGATGCGGCCGTCATCATCAGAATTATTTTCCAATAATCCAAGTGATTTCAATGCTATTTCACTTTCAAAATTCATTTAAAACAGGTTTCCATTCAGAAATATCTCCAAAACAATAATACTATTATTTATCATTAAAACACTTCGACAAACACTTCCAAAGTCTCCGGGATTTTTAAATTTCCAAAGCTCGCCTAAATAAATTTTAACTGTAATTCATTTGCACAGCTTATTCTCATTCAAATTCTCATTTGATTATATTTCAATTTATAAATTACATTTATGATTCACATTTATAAATTTCATTTTATAATGAATTTATTGCCTTAAATTTTAGTTATCTTTCAATTTCTAGTTAAATTGTCACTTAACAATGATAATAATTTAATATTATCATTTCTAACATCCAAGCAACCATATATTAGCTAAATAGTTTTCAAAACTTTTATTTATAACAAAATATATTTTTGGGTAAAATTATTTCATTTACCCATATTTAAAACAATACCGTGTCGATTGCTCTATTCAAGTGTTTAGAAACCCCTTCAATACAGTTGCGCAGACTGTGTCGACGAAGGTTCATATGCCACTCAATAAACTAACCAACACAATATTAAAACAATTTATATTCACTAACAAATACGCACTCATATTTGTTAATACGCTCAAACTCATTATAGAGTACTACGGACTCTATTTAAATGAGTAATTCCCACCAGAGCCAAGGTTATCACCAACCTCGCTCTGATATCAACTGTAACAGCCCGCAAATCCGTACCCTTTGAGTTAACACTATTCTACCTAAATCAACTCAAGTTGTACATAAATACGAACCATTTGGGTTAAAGAAGAAGAGGTAGAAGAAGAAAATAGAAATCGACAACAGAATCTTACCATCGCAGCGGAATAAAATATAATAGATAATAAATGGCATTTACTCAAAATCAAATATCTTTGTTTATATATTACATCAATCAGAGTACATCAATCACAGCTCAACATCAATATCATACAAATGGGTACACAACAACTCAACACAGCGGAATATAAATATATATATATATATATATATATATATATATAAACTAGTACGAGAGCACGTGTCGTCATCCAGCTCGTCTCCTGAGCTCCATAGCATCATATCCTGTATCCTATAATACTCGGTCTGACCCGAGCATTACAGTTAAATAACACCCGAGTCAGTCTGGAATACCAGCGTGAGAAAATCACACCCAATTGATTATTAAAGTTTCAAAAATCCTTTGAAAACAAAAGCATCTCGTAAGACCATGCCACAAATAAACATGTCGGGTTTTTACCCTACGATAGCTAAAACAATTTTTATAGAAATCCTCTGATATTATAATAGGGTCTACATACAAATACTTATAAAATAGCCGAAATTGATACATGATTAAATTCCAACTACTAGCCACAAAGTGGGTAATACAAACAAAACTCGTACAAGGCTCGTAGGGAGAATGGATTTCCAACTAATGACTAGGCACTGGGGTACCACCTGTCACAGTACGGGGCCTAGATCACCGTACCGAGGACCACGCCCGATCCCCTGCAACACAAGGCCAGACCCATCCCTTACTGGACAGTTCCGAATAAGATCACCCCGCGGTTGGGATCAGCAACCGCCCACTAAGCCGAAATAAAAGGGACATCTAGACAGGGATGACCTTACTCTCCATTGGGGGCTACCCACGAAGCCTTGATGCATATCCCCTGATTTTCAGTCATTCCCATTTGATGAGGCTTGAGGCTAAGCGTTACCTTTTTAGAACAATATCCCTTAGAATGCCCATCGTCCACCTGACGATGTTTCGCAAGCATTCATCCATACAAGTCCGTCCCGGGTTCGAACGGAACCGAAGGCACTATTCCTACTACATCCATTTTGGAAATATCCTCAGGATTAGTAGCGACTAGCCCTTGCACTTCACTGCTCCATCTTCGAATCCAAAATCGTTTACACGAAACGTAAAAACCGGATCGAAGTGGTTTTCGAGAAATAAATCTCGATCCCGGTCTCTTCGAAATGATCAACGCATTTGGCCAATATTGATAGTCGGTTATTTAACTATCAATTAATATTCACAAACAACCATCACACAATAAATAATGTCCTAGATTATTTATTAACTTCAAAATATCTTTACAAGATATGATTTCACTTTCAAACCCTTTTGAAAACAGTTTTCAAACTATCTTCCTTTTTCTCAGAATAAATTTCGAGTATTTCCATTTCCACTGGAATCACCAAGCACAAAACATTAGATTTTTAAAATAATTTAAGAACACTTTATTGTAAAATATATTTAATATTTAATATAGAAAAATTTACTTTAATACTTAATTTATAATAATACTTTAAACAAAATACCAAATCATTCTTTACATAATTATTATGATAATAGATTAAACAAAATACTTACTTTGGAATTTACTTTTAAACATTTAAGTTAAAACTGTTTCAATAATTTACTAAAATATATACTATATAAACATTTGAAAATAAAGTTACTTAATGAAATAAAAAAAACTGGATTTCTATTTTTAAATAAACAAAATACTAAGTTACTTCTTAATAGTTACTGCTAAAATAGATTAAAGAAAAATACTTACTTTAGACTATAAATATTAGAAATAATAAATTTTACAAAACTTACTTTCTTTAAAAACAACTTTAAAACATTTAATTTATATTTAAAAATTTACTTTAAAAAAAAAGTACTTGGTTATCCAGAGAAAAATTCTAACTTCAATCACTTAAATCAATTTTCCAAATTGATTTCCGATATATTCCAGTTGAAATAAATTTCTTTACTTACTCGTTTCATTTCAAAATTCATTAATTATGGACTTATTATTATTGTTATTATTTTCTGTTTGATTTTAAATCCTTTAACGGAAATATACAAATTCCAAATTTTCCCAATTTCTTCTTTATTCTTGTCAATAATTAAAATCTTAAATTTTAAATAAATGTTTCTTCTTTTAATTAATCTCACTGTAGATTTAGTATTCATTAACTTCCCGTTTATTCAAGTTTCCTTTCTATACTCTAGATCTATTTATTAGAATTTTACAGTCACTTCATTCCTTTCCCAATTCATTTTTTTATTCTATCATTATTTTATTTACAAATTCACTTCTTTTAATTTCTTTCCAAAATCTAATTTATATATTTTTGGAAATTCATTATACCCAATCATAACCAATAGAACCATAGCATTCAATATTCCAATAAAGTTCATCATAGAATAGCAAATAATCACAGTAGAGGGTTTACAATAATTTAAATAAATGTTGAGGGATCCAGTTGGATCCCTCCAACCTGTTTTTCCCTGCATCCACATATGTTAGCACGATATAATATCCCAATTCCAAAATATCATACTATAGCACATTAAACAGTTCAACCATTCAAACAATTATTTAAATGTAATCATTTAAATTTAAATTTGAATTGAACTGAGTGAGATTAACTCACCTTTTTATTTTATTCGCATCCATTCAAATCCAGCTTGCCTCCTCCTTGATTTTTAACCTTGTATAAATATTTTGCAGTTTATTAATATTTGGATTGATCGAACTATTAATTATAATTTATTCATTTCATTTAAACCAACAAATGTTCTTTTAAACTAATAGATTAATTTTACCTTAATTTCCTTTTACTAAAATATTTTGGTGGCTAAAATAATTAAATGAGTTTATTTAATAAATTAATCTTCATAATACATTATTTTAAAATTAACTAGTACGTGGAAATATGTATGTATATATTTATATAGATAATTTACCTTTACACATATTTCCTTTGAAACCAACACTTATAAAATTAATTTATACATATACTAAACATTTTATTTCGATACAAACTCTTCAACAAAATCTCTATATATTTAGTTTTATTATAATTTTTTTCTTTCTGTGTGTATATATATAAAACCATTGTAAATTTAAATTTTAAAGAATAAATCAAAACCTCTGCTGATCGAACTTCTCCACCAAACAGTGGCTGCAACTCCAACCACGGTGCACAACTCCTATAACCCCTCTGCCTGCACAGTTACATCACATCCCAAGTCGCAGAACCTCATAATCGAACCCACCTCCATTCGCGACATCGACCACGACGCTGCCCTTCTCCGACCTTCGAGAACCATCGTGACGAAAAGCGACGCCCACGTGCCACGCGACACGAACTCTCCGGCCCTAAATCGCGATTCGCGACGCTACCTCTTCCAGCTTTCACAATTCGATTTCACTTATTTTCTCCTCTATTTCGTCGACGATCCCTAGCCGAGGAAGTTAACCCCAAATCCATACTGCGAAACTTGATTTCGCGATCTTGATTTGACTTTTTTTTAGCACCGGCCCTTCATGTCTCAGTAAAAAAAAATCGAAATGATATCGACTTCGGCCATTTTCAATTTTCTTTTATGAAATGAACCGATGATTTATATTTTATATTCTTTCGAACGGCGTAATGGAAAGAGGGAAAGAACAGAAAGAAGCGTACGAGGGAGACAATATGGTGGCAGTCGTACGTATGGTCGGCTAAAGGAAATTTTAAATTAAATCTTGTCTCAGTAAAAATTCCAATGCGTCGATATATCGTATGCTCACACAAGAACTCCGAACGCTACGAAATTAGAAATCCGATAATAATTAAATATTATGGACCCAATGGAACTGATTTCGTCGAATTCCGAGACGGTGCCTCGGAAAGCTGTTTTTAAATTCAATTTAAACAAACCATTCTTAAATTTGATTTCATCACCTCTATTCACTTCAGTATTATCAATATAAAGTTTATGAGCCTTTAAATTATTTTTAATAGGCTTAAAATTCTAGATTCAACATTTCATCTAATTTTAAATTATTTAAATTCAATAATTAAATTATCAAATAAATTGTGATATTCGTAATTCAAGTTAAAATTACTCTATTGAATATTTAAAATCAATTAAATATTCCGATTTTAAATGCTTAAAAATTCCGGGTCGTCATATAGACTCACCCAAAACCATAAATTTCTATTTATTCATTAACTTCCACTATTTCAAATCAAATTTAATTAACAAAAAATTTCTAATACCCTAAATTTTCAAAAATTTTTGACAGCGTCTCCCCTGTACAGAGAGCCTTTTACAATATAACAAATATGATAAATATAATATACATCGACCCACACGGTCGGAAATACAGTAAATATCAATAATTATCTCATTTTTGCTTTTAATGCGTAAGCGTACCTTATATTAGAGTTATTAAGCGAGTTCACTTAGTTTATATGCAATTACGCAACTCAAATTCGATCCAAACAGCTTCCTGTACCTGTACTTACTTAAATGAAGCAAATAAGTTTCAGAACCATGAAATATTTGCAACATTCCATTCCTTTAACGAACTTAAACACATGATCTCCATAAAACAAACATATTATAACATGTATATTTCTAATGCGTAAACGAGTACAATGTTCAAACATTCAACTATCCATTTCCACTCAATGTATATTCAATTTTATTCAATTTCAAATTGGTACACAATCAATTCATTTGCATTCCATTCATATCCACATTCATTATATTCAAATCCATTTTATTAATCTCGAAATCATTCCATGTAAATCGACTCTCGAACAATTCAGCTCAGGTTCATGCACTTACATTCATATTAATTCCACTTCTAACTTATATTACATCTTTTCCATTCACTTTCATTAAATTCACATAGTGTTATTCACTTCAATTTATAGTGAATGACATTTCATTTCATGCTAATTTATTTATAAACCATTTCATAAAATTATTTCTAAGGCCTATTATAAACATTTTATATTACTACTTAAGTTCATATTCAGCTTTATAACTTAAGTTCATACCCAACCTTATCCAATCCATACTCTAAAATCATATTCAATTCATTCACTATTAAATCGAATTCATTTTTGTTATCAAATACTAAACCATTTTAACCTGGTCATACTTTTCCACTTTCTCAGTTTAATATGTTATACAAACTTATATATTCACAATTCCCTAAATTTCCACGTAAGTTTACTCACATTCTATATTTATAACATATAGTTATATAATCACTTCACAATTCTTGTTTACATGTAATTTACTCAATTCCAATTCACCCTCCATTTATAATTCAAATTTTTTGAATTTCCATTCCTTTACCATAATATCAAACCATTTTCATTCTGGTTTTACCATTGCATTTCTCAATTCATAAGTTTAAAAACTTATTTACTTAAAACCTTATATTGCTTACTTGAGTCCATTCACATCTTATAGTCTATATCACTTTATAACTTAAGTGTATCCATTCCATTCAATAATCATAACTTATAGTTATATAATCATTTTACATTTCAAACTTTATATTCAATTCAATTCAAATCCAATTCAATTTTATTTAACTTATCTTAGGTTAAATTTCAACCCATATTATTCATTTTAACTTACTCAAGTTAAATTATAATTCCAGGATTAAAATTCACATTTTCCTTTCTTATCTGTATCAACTCCAAATTATAAGTTAAATAACTGATTTTCTCCCGACTTCACAAATCATTTAAATGGAAATCCCAGAATTCGATCACCCGGTTTAATTTCAAATAATTTTGAAATCATAGATATACATATATCCACTTTTGTGTATCAAATCATACTTCCATAATTTTAAAACAACTTGGTTTTGCCTAAAACAATTCCCTTTTGGAATTTCTAAAACATAACTTGTTTACCAAACAAGTCCAAAGCAAATAATCATAGCCAATCACTATGGTAGCAATCCGCCACTTAGAAACTCGAAAATGAACATTGATGATGCGACCGTCATCCCTAGAATTATTTTCCAACGAGTTATGTGAGTTTAGTGCTTCCTTGCTTCCAAAACCCATTTGAAAACAATTTCTTTTCAAAAATTTCTCCAAAATAATACTTCATTATTCTCCACAAACCACTTTGGAAAACATTTCCAAAATTCTCTAAGATTTAAAAATTCCCAAATGCTTGATTCAAATTCATTTAAAACATTTCTTAAAATATTCGAAATTTAAATTTTAAATTCTTGTTTGAATTCCATTTCTAGTTATAACTCATTTGTATAATCGTGCCTATACGATTTTTAGTTCGTTATATAAACCATTTCATTTTTTTATAATCTTGTTTTGATTATAATATTAACAACCAAACATTCCAAATAAATACACTATAATAATTTCGGGGAAAATATTTCATTTATGTCCAACATATAGTTTGGGTAAAATTATTTCATTTACCCACTTCAAAACAATATTGTGACTGTTAACCTTGTTTAAGAGTTTAGAAACCCCTATCGATATGGTTGTACTTTTTGTACCGATCGGAATTCATAAATACTCAACCGATAAGTCAACATAATATAAAATATTTCATATTCACTAACAAATACACTAATATATATATATATATATATATATATATATATATATATTATACTCAACTCATTCTAGGGTGCTACTGACTCTATCTCTAATGAGTAATCTCCACCAAAGCCTGGGTATATCGCCAAGCTAAGCTCTGATACTAAATGCGATGGGCCGGCTAGGCTTTTCAACCATCACCGGCAGTGAGTAAACCCATCATAGCACACAGTCGTACCCATGTTCTACTTTTACAGCCAGCCTCTCGACTAAGCCAACCCAAGGACACGTAGGAGTAAGAGTTATCTGCTCGCTACCAAACCAAATACGAGAACCCCCTATCATGTGGCACCCGCCAGGTCCCCAAGCAGACACATTTCGAAAAGTTTAAATCGACAATAATCCACAAATGTCCAACTTAAACAATCCGGAATATAGATAACCAATGGGGTTAATTAAGAAAAATAGGAAAAGAAGAAGAAAACAAACATAGAATCTCATAGCGAAACGATAAAATATAATAGTCAAATAAACGGTTCATGAAGCTATTTATATTATACATTTGATTATAATTTATACAACATTTATCAGAGTTATATATATAACAGGGATAAATAAATAATGTAGCAGAATAGCATGATGTAGAGAATAATAATAGTAATAATATACCAAATCTTCGTCCTCTAGAATCAATCTTCAATAAGCTGAAAACTCAAGGCTGACCCGAGCGTAATGAAAAGAAAAAAATACTCGAGTCAAGACTAAAATATTCTTATGTGAGTCAAATCGATATCGCATATATCATGAGTGTCGTGGCGTCAAAGATGTTTATGGGGTTTAACATCTCCTATCCAGTATATAACGTGCGTGCAATAACTCAAGAGATGTTATGAGATTTTCCATCTCTTAAGGATCCGTCAAAATATTTATATGTAGTAGAATACGCTATATATATAATGTCTAATCAATAAAATAAATATCAAAATAGAGTTAAGGCTTTACATTGATCCCCTTAACGTGTTTTTAAGCATTGTCGTATAGTTTGCACATAAAACACTAGTAAACCGTCGGTGGATAGGGATGCATTGTGATACGACAACACTAAGTCAAAATCGTAGTGGTCTCGTATAGGGATAAGTGTATGACAAGGCACGTGAGGAAATGCCCAAGATAGGATACTACCAGTTCGCGTCGTAGGACTAGGGGTAATGCATCATAGCCATGATTGCCTACCGCGTCCATCCATCCCATATCTAGTGAAAGGGAGGCTATCCCAAATCAAGATGCACTAATCAAAACTAACAATAAGACTAGTAATAAGCACCGAGTCCAAGAAAATCGAAGGACGGATGTCTACTAGGGCTAATTAGCCCACTTGGCCCTGTCAAGCTGTCTTGTTTTAGTCTTTCAAATTGGGACAAATGCCGGGGTCTATCCACCATCGTTCTCTTTTTTCAAATCCAGCAAACAAAGCCAAACTCGACCACTTTGTTTTGAAGTCTCCTCCGCGTACACAGTTGTTAAAGTTGTTCCAATATTTACAGACCGGTCTCTTTTGTAACCAAACGTCATTTTACACATCAGTTGGAAGTTTTACATTTCGAAAACGATTCATATTTGATATCAAAATATCATATTCGTTTCAAAATCAATTTCACTTCGAAATATCATATTTACTTCAAATATGTCAATTTCCACTTGAAAGTCATTTTCACTCAAAATTCGATTTGAATTACAATTTGGCTTATAACTTCATTTTAACTCAATTCGCATTTAAAACCATGATTTATATATAAACATTCCCACTCTGAACAGTTTGAATTTTTAGAAAGTAGTTTGAAAATTTTAAATAGTTAAAAGTTAAAATCATTTGATATAAAATAGTTTGAGTATTGAAAATGGTTTATATAATAAAATAGTTTAGAAAATCAAAATAATTTAAACATCTAAAAGATAGGTTTTTAAATAGCTTATATAATAAAGTAATTTATTTTGAAAATAGTTTTAAAGTCAAAGTGATCCAATTCCAAACTTTAAAACTCAAAACAATTCAGTTACCATTTCTATTAAAATTGATTCGATTCCGATTTTAATTCGAATTAACTTCGAATCAATTTCAATTTCGGTTCTAAATTAATTAAATTTCGATTTCAATTCTAATTAATTTCAATTCAATTCCAATTTGAATTAATTTCTATTCAATTCTCAATTTTAAACCATTTTGATTTGTATAATTCAAGTTCGATTTCGAAATATCGATTTAAATCACTTAAATAAATTCAACTACAACGTTCAATTTAAGGTTCGAATCTTGAAAATAATCCAGTTTCAAGATCAAATTTCGAAATATCCATTTAAATTACTTTTACTTGGATTTATTTCCAACTTCGAGTAAAAGTTCAAATCACTTAAACAAATCAATCTCCACCATCCAAATGGTTTCTTAATTACAACTTCAAAATTTCAAACTCGATTCCTTAAACAATTCCGATTAACAAGTTCATTTTTAACATTTCGAGCTCGATTTAAAAAACTATTCCATTTCCATAAATTCGATTTTATTTCAAAAAATCAAAATCAATTTAAATAATTTCAAATCAAAATCCTAGAATTATTTAATTTTACCAATCCGGTGTCCATATATAATTTCTATCCTATGGCCAAGTGAATCAATTATTTCAATTTAATTCAGGGATGAATATATATCATTTCAATCCAAAATAAACGTCAAAGGTATATATCATTTCAACCAATTACTTAATTTATTTGAAATAATTCGATTAACAGTTTTACATACTATAAATAATATACAGGATGATAAAGGATATATATAAAAATAAATAATCATCCAATCATCCAAATATCAACCAACTTGCATTCATCACAATCAAACATCCAAAAAATCACAATATCACAACAATTAACTGGATATCAATAATCGCGAGTTTACTAGTAATTTAATTCAAATTCAATTTAACTATCAATTTAAATTTCTATCAATTGATTCAGATGTCAAATTAAATGTCAATTAAATTTATCAAACAATAATCAATAAATTAAAATCACTTCATAATTTCAAATTTTACTAACATTAAAATAATCTAGTACATTGTGAGTTATATAAACACTCACCTTTTATTTGAAACTAAAAATATTTTAGCTTCAAATAAATGCCACTTCGATTCCACACCAAAGCCTTCGTCGATATGATTCCAACGTCATTTGTTTCGTCTCAATCGGACCTCGTATGTGAAAGATATACAACTTATAAGGTTGACGATTCTTTTAAACAATATAATTTACGTAAGTAATGCCCTTTTCTTTTTTTAAACCTTACAGCCGATCCAGGCTGTCCATCCCAATATGATCAAATCTGGTCATCCCTTGCATTTATTCCTTCATCTTCGTTTGCGTTCGTTTTAAGGATCTTCACGTTCGAATAAACCCATACGTCGCCATCTTAAAATCATTCGCTGCCCTTCCCTCTTCATCGATGAGACGATCAGCAACCTCCACCGCGAAGCTGTAGCCACCATGCACCCATGCCTGAAGACCGCACCCTCAAAGATCCACCATCACTTCGATTTTTGCCTACAAACGCAAGAGATTCTACGCCGCCACGTCGTTCCGATTCAGATCTTGACCGTTGATACTATAGACCTCTTTGAGTTTCTAGTTGGAAGTTTTTCCTAAATGTTGACGGATTCACCAGAATTTTAGGAGAAATGTGGTCGATTTCGGCCACTAAAATAAAGTAAAGGCGGTTATGCTCTTTTGCTAGGGGTTTGGTTTATGAATGCGTGTATATATATATATATATATATATATATATATATATATATATATATATATATATACGTACACATATTATTTTATTTTTATTTTCACTATTCACATTCTTTTTCGAACAAGCTCCAAATGAAACATGCTTGGCGTTTATAATGTTTTACTCCTATTTCGAACACAATGGAACAAGTTTCAAGGTGTAATTCGATCATATGTGGAAGATAGCTTTTTAAATCGAATTAAAATATTAAATTTCCAATATTAATTTCAACGCGTTTCTATCCCGTACGACCAAACAGTTACTGCAAATTCTACGAAATTTGAAATCTAATAATAATGTACTATCACGGATACAATGGAACTAGTTTCATCGAATTCTGAGACTGTGCCCCAGAAGGCTATTTTAACGTGTCGATTAAATCGAGTTATTTTCATAATCGACGAAATTGATTGAAATTTTCAAAATCTACCTTGTGGCTTGATGTGATGAAATTTGAAATGGACTCCATGTTTTAATGTAAAGTTTGGACTTTGGAGAATTTATCCAAGGGAGTGAAACCCAATGAGTGCAAGTTAATATTTAAAGTAAAGATCGACATAGATGGAAAGGCAGAGTCCTATAAAGAAATTTTGGTAGTAAAACGTTTCTGCCAAATTCAAGGTGTTGATTGACGATAAGTTTTCACCGGTCGCTATGCTTAAATCAATTCGGATTCAACTTTCCATCGCTGTTTATTATGATTACGAAATATAACATATGAATGTTAAAATAGCATTTCAAAATGGTGATTTAGAAGCTACTATCTATATGTCACAGTTAGACGGTTTGGAGGTTAGAAGGAGTAGCAACAAGGCATGTAGATAAATGACCTGAGTCCATTGCACAATGGGTAAAATCTATAAATTTCAAAAAACAATCTCTATTTGGATCTTAATGGGCCTATAAAGTCTATTAATTGGCATTAAATCCAATACACACACACACACAAAATGACAGTCATATTTCATTTAAAACATTTTATACTTATTTGATTAATCATATCAACAAATTTATTTTGGTGACTGTTTGTAGTATATTATATATATTCATAACATACCATAATGACATTTGGACATGTAAAGGGTCAAATTGTTATTTATAGGATATGAATTAATAGGTCATAAATATGATAGAAGTGTAATTAATTAAGTGTTTTGTTTCCTAATTGTTATTTGGATGCAAATTTATGTTCCTATTTTAATTATAAATAAGAGGTCATAAACGTGACACAAGGATGCAATTAATTGGTAATTCTGTTTTACAAATTTCGGTATGTGAAAGGTCATATCATTACATAGGATGTATGTTGCAAAATGGAACATATGTATGATATAATAATATAATAACCAAATGAATATATGTAACAACTTGCTTTTCCATACATTTTAAGTTGACAATCAACCACACTGTCCAACTCAAACTGAACGAAAAGGCGATCTGTTCAGGGTAAAAAGAAAATAAAGATAGAATAGTATCTTACACAAATGGAATAACATATATTATTTCAATATATAACCTTTACGATGGAAATTTTAAACACATACATCAGAGTGTATCCTAAGCTCAGCATGGACAGTGGTAAATACATGCCCTGACAAACGCTGAAAAACGACAAACACAACGGAAAAGTAAACTACGTCCGTATGTTGATGAAGATCTCTAGCTCTCCTCTGGAAACTCCAAGGGTCTTCAGCTAATCCTGAAACTATTCGGATCGAACTCGACTATTAAAAATAATCGAATCAATCAAGCAAACAAGCGTGAGAAAAAAAATCATAAATATATATGACACTATCATAGATTGACTTTGATGCCAAACAAAACCTTTGAAAAGAAGAGTATCTCATAAGAACACGCGTCACATAAATACGGATGAGTTTTTACCTTACGAAATCTAAAATATTTTTATCAAATCATTTGATAGTATTTCTAATGACATTGGTTTGAAAATACTTTTCAAAATAATGTATTAATCATAGTCGAAATTGTTACATTTATTAAATTCCAGCATAATAGGTTTACAACAAAAATCGTAAAAGCTTATATTGGAGAATGGTTCCATACAATGAAAAGGCAAGGGGCTACCATATATATGATAAGGGAATTACCCTAGAGGTTAGTGGCAAAAAGCCCTACATTATGAAGTTCTCCGTCTTCAAAATCATTCTTCAACATGTTTTCACTTTCGACCTATATTGGTTCAAAGTGGTTTTCAAAAAGATATAACCCAAATCCGATCTTGGTTCCTCCGGATCAATTTATCGATAAAAGATATTAAGTATATAGGTGATTATTATTCGATTAATCAATATCTTTTATCCAGGTAATATATCTCTTCAGAGATATGTGTCTACAAATCATATACTGCTTCAGCATATACGAAATAATTAAACATTTTTATCAAATCCTTTTGTTAATTAAAACCCCTTTTTAACTTTATAAATACCAAAACATTTCATCTTTACGTACTTAGTAAAATTATAATTCAAATCTTATTGAAGATTTCACATTTACAAAACATATCTTTAATGGGTTAAAAGCAATGTTATTTAAGACATCGTTTATGTTACCCCGCCTTTTGGACAAGGCCTGGATATCAACAAATTGGCTAAAAAGGATGAATATCGAGATTGGGGATCGATTGAAAACAAGGCTATGATCGATACCGTCAAAATTGGTCTAAACTTCAATCAAGGTGGGATCGATTGGGAATGATGAACAAGGCTAGGAAAGGCTGCACTTTAAATTTCAGGTCAATCGGAGTTCGTATGCTCAAGTTATGGATGGATCAATATTCATTGAAAATGGTTTCACATCGATAACTTCGTATCGATCACTGCTACATTGGTTTGGATCGATTGGTCTTCGGATCGATGCATTTTGTATCAATGCACTTTGCATCGATCAGTTGACTTTAGGAAGGAAACAAGTTGATGGATATGGGGTTCGTATTGATACGTATGTATCGATTGGATGGCAAACAATGCCAATGCACTTCGTATCGATCAAGGCTGGGATCTATACGAAGAATGAAGCAATGGTTATAGGGATTTGGATGAGCATTTCGTATCGACCAATTTTTGATCGATACGAAGGACACACTCAGGGATCGGTATGAAGAAGGCAGCAGGCGCTAACGGATGGATGGTGGTCTATGGATACGTAGGGCATGGCCTTAGATGGATACGAAGCAAGGACTTTGGCATCGATACGAAGGCAGGATATAAGGATTGATATAAAAAGCTCGGTAACCGATGGATATGAAGAAATGGGTCAAACCAAGTGAAGCAGTTTACAAGCATGAAATATGGATCTTTTCATGATACTCGGGCCATGTCATCGATACGAAGCCTATCGATACGAATGTATCGATACAAATCCAACAGCCAATTTGCAAAACTCAAACTTGGATCGATCATAACTCTCATTCTACACGTCCAAATGCTATGAAATTTTCACAAGAGCTTGCTTATTCACCCAAGAACATCCATGATCGATCTCAACTTCATTGGATTATTTTTGGATCGATACGAATTATACTTGGATCGATCGGGATCGATCCCAAACGACTCCAGATCAATCTGGTAGGCCCACCTGTGCATGATAAGGTATTCCAGGTTTTGGGGTGGTTACTTTCAGATCTGCACCTATAAATAGCAGCTCCATGGAAAATAAAAAGGGATCGAATCTTCCTTTTCTTTTCTAGGTGAAACTCTATCATTTTGTTTACTGATTTCAAAGGCTTGTAACTGTAATCTCAATGTAAAAGGAATAAAAGGATCAATTCAAAGTGGACGTAGACTGGAGATAGCCAAACCACTAAAATCTCATGTCTTTTCCCGTTTTCTTTCATTTTAATTTTGTTATTTCTTCATTTTTTCTCTCTGCATTATCTGGATCTATAATCTGCAATTGGATATTGAGGATTTGTGTGTAAATACTGGTGCTTTCAAGACATTTTGGATTTGTGACCAATTTTGGCGCAAACACTTGTGCTTTCACTAAGAAGGACTAGCCACCGTTATACCGGATTTGGAGTTCAGATAATAGAAAGCTAAAGGACCGAATTTTAGAAAGCAACAGCTAAGCAATCAACAAGGAGACAGAGAATGGATAGGAGTTAGCATAAAGGAAGTCAAGAGGCCTCTTTAGGAGCTAATCAGACCTCAGTTTTCATCACCAGAGATGAGATGGAGATGATGATGGATGCTATGCAGGAAGGGATGTTGAAAAGGCAGGAGGAGAAGACGTAGAACCTGCTTCGATAAGTTGGATAAGCTGGAGTGCAAAATCAAGAGAACATAACTGCAGCAAGTGCTGGAAATAGGGATGGTGAAGTTGGAGCAGCAGAAGCGGAGACAGTTCAGGATTAGGGTCGGGAGCATGGAGCAACCGGGATTGAGGATAGAGTGAGACCATCAGGAATAGTCCTTGAGCAAGGGGCATGCCCCCCGAATCATGTTGGCTAAATTCTAGGAAAGGTACCAGGCAGCGCTGTGAAGTTTGGCATTGATCGGGATATGGATGCTTGTCCAGAAGGATAAGTTTCAGGATTCCCTTGCGGACTCGGGAGGCAGGTTGGAGATCAGACAAAGGCTACCACTTGATGACAATGACAGGTTAGCGGACATGATCAGACGGGCTATGAAGGGAGGATTGGTGAATAGAGATTTGAAGAACGTGAACAGGAGTCCCTTAACTCCTGTGATCAATCAGGCTAGGAATCCACCAGATTTCAAACTATCAACGCTGGAGATGTATGATGGGAGAATGGATCACGTTGTTCACTTGACAAGGTATATGAGGCACATGGAAGTATCGGGGGCATCGGAGGAAGTCATGGCACGGTGCTTCCCATTGTATTTGATGGATATAGCAGCATTATGGTTCAGACAGCTAGAAAGCGGCTCTATTGGCACATGGATAGAGTTGTTTGAGAGATTTATGAGGAAATTTCGGGTCCACATCGTAAGACCCAAGAATGTGATGACTTTAACATTGATGAAACAGTGGAAGGGGGGTCACTTAGGGATTTCTTAACCAGATTCAATGCAACGGTGGCTTCGATGGATCAACCCAATCTGTTGATTGTTTTGATGGAAGCAGTCTTAGGAATTGCGGATGATTTATATTTTAAGATATCATTGGAACGGGATCCACCAATGGATCTCGATGAATTTTATCGTGAAGCAGAAAGGTTTTAACGATAGGAGGATGCAAAGGTTGAAAGAGAGGGGAGCATGGCTGAAATTTATGCGGTAAAAGGTGGAGGTCCACCTAGGGAGGATTCAAACAAGGATGATGGAGGTAAAAGGAAAATGAACGACAATGGTAGCATATCGAAAAGGCAACGGAGGGAATCTAAATTCTCTTCTTACACAGATTTGACTCAAACTGTGAAAATGGTTTATTTGGATACTCAAGGGCGCCTTCAGTATCGAAGGCTGGCAAAAAGGGAACCCTCTGAATTTGAGTGGACATCGGGAAGGCATTGCCTATTCCATGAGCTGGATTGGCACAACACAAATGAATGCAGGCATCTGAATGATATTATTGAGGAACATGTGAGGAATGGTCATTTGCGATAATACATAATCGAGTTGTGGCAGTGGAATAGGAGCGGCCACCGCCCACCTCAGACAAAAATGGCATTAGATCTAGGCATCATCAACTTATTATCAACTGAATGGATTTATGGCTTTGAATAAGTAATAAACCCTGAAGTGATGCGACTAAGTCAATTACACATGTATGGGATCGAGGACGGTCCCTAGGCATGCTCCGAGATGATGATAAACCGTGATGCTCGAGTTTATAAAATCTTATTTTCTTTCTGTTTTCTGTGGACTCTGGTTTCTTTCTTGGTACTATGGACATTTGATTTTCTTGGTTGTACGGACTTTTATTTTGTTAATTGGACTTTAGATTTGTATTAATGTAATAAATAATACTGGTCATGCGATTGCGGTCCCGACTGGAGAGACAAGGTAGTAATCGCAAGTTACGAGTCCCTTCGCCGTAGAGCGATGGAATGGACTCAAGCACAATATAAAAGTCCTCAAATAGAGAGTCGAGACCAGATAATATAAAAGCCCTCGATCGAAGAGTCAAGTTTGGAGAATATAAAAAGTGCTCGACCGGAGTGTCAAGGCCAGAGAATATAAAAGTCCTCGAACGGAGAGTCGAGGCCGGAGAACATCAAAGTCTTCGACCGGAGAGTCAAGGCCGGAGAATACAAAATTTCTCGGCCGGAGAGTCGAGGCCGGAAAATATAAAAGCCCCTGACAGGATAGTTGAGGCCGGAGCAGGATAAAATGACCTGGTAAGGTCTACAGATTGGATTTGGACTCGACAAGGTCCCGTACTTGGATAAAGCGACCCGGAGGGGTCATAGATTTAGTTATTGGATTCTGGATATGAATGGATTAAAACTCAGTTTATGGGTTCACATGGATATGGAATTGGCTAAGGATTTGTTTACTAGATTCGGAATCAGATATTGACTTGGAGCAGTATTGGATTTGGACAAGGATATGACTATGGCACTTGGATAGAATGGCTTGATAACAGATTAGATTATGGATCGGATGATATGACTATGGATGGAATTTGTACATTGGATGTCTGGATTAAAGCTATTCAAAACACGCCTTTCTATGCAAGGCATGTTTTGGGGGGAAAATGTTAACCCGCCTTTTGGACAAGGCCAGGATATCAACAAATTGGCTAAAAAGGATGGATATCAGGATTGAAGATCAACTGGAAACGAGGCTATGATCGATACCATTAAAATTGGACTAAGCTCCAATCAACGTGGGATTGATTGGAAATGAAGAACAAGGCCGAGAAAAGTTGCAATTCAAATTTCAAGTTACTTGGAGTTCGTATGCTCAAGTTATGGATGGATCAATATTCATCAGAAATGGGTTCACATCGATATGTTCGTATCGATCGCTGCTACATTGATTTGGATCGATTGGTCTTCGAATCGATGCATTTCGTATTGATGCACATGTATTGGGTTCGTATTGATACGCATGTATTGATTGAAGCGGTTTACAAGCATGAAATACAGTTCTCTGCATGATACTCGAGCCACATCATCGATACGAAGTCTATCGATACGAATGTATCGATACAAATCCAATAACTTATTTACAAAACTCAAACTTGGATCTATCACAACTCTCATTCGACAAGTCCAAATGCTATGAAATTTTCGCTGGAGCTTGCTTATTCACTCAAGAACATTCATGATCGATCCTAGCTTCATTGGACTATTTTTGGATCGATACGAATCATACTTGGATCGATCAGGATCGATCCCAAATGACTCCAGATCGATCTGGTAGGCCCACATGTGCATGAGAAGAGGTATTCCAGGTTTTGGACGGATATTTTCATATCTGCACCTATAAATAGTAGCTCTATGGCAACTAAAAAGGGATTGGATCTTCTTCTACTTTTCTAGGCAAAACTCTGCCATTTTGTTTACCGATTTCAAGGCTTGTAACTGTAATCTCAATATAAAAGGAATAAAAGTGGACGTAGGTTAGAGATAGACCATCCACTATAAATCTCGTGTCTTTTCCCATTTTCTTTCATTTTAATTTTGTTATTCTTCATTTTTTTTCTCTCTACATTATCTGGATCTGTAATCTGTGATTGGATATTGAGGATTAGTGTGTAAACACTAGTGCTTTCAAGACATTCGGGGTTTGTGATCAATTTTCGCACAAACAGTTTACTGTAAACACAAACCAGCTAGTAATGAATAAATGGGATCCATAAATTTTAGATTGATTATACCTAATAATAATTTCAAAATTCAACACGTAATATTCGTCGAATAACGGCGAAATTACCTTTTAAATTCATACGGATAGTACGAGTTCCTTGCTCGGAATTTAATATGGAGTTTAACTAGAATGTTTTCTTTTAACAACCAAAATCCTATTTTAAATCTTTTTAACATTTTAAAAACTCAAAATATCTTTTTATCTTAAGAAGATGTGATTCGAGTAAATCAAATTTACTATCCCATAGCTAGAGCAAAACCTAGACATTGGTTGTCCAAGCTCTAGTCTAGAGACTATCTCTCTGTAGGTTCAGCCATGACCTTGGATGGTGGCTTGCTCGGCCTTGGTGGTTGGAAGAGGGGTGGTCATGGGTACATGAGAAGGTAGAGAAGTGTTTGGACTTGTTTTGGAGGTGGATCTTCATTGTTTGCACATGGAATTATTTTTTTAATAACTTTCTTACTACAATTTTTCTTAGAGAAGAGAAACCATTAGAAGGATATCAAAGAGCTTTAAGAAGAGGAAAAGGATGAAGAAAAAGAGAATGATTGTGTGAATAAATGAGAGAATGGGGTGAGAAAAAAATAAGTGAGAAAAATATCGTGATATTTATTTTGCCACACATCACCATTGCATGACCTTCCTCTCTCATCCATATGCATCACCCTCCTCCATCACACACACATCATACCCTCCATTCCCTTCCGTATGCTTGTAAGGTGAGGTGAGTGAAGGGATGGTTGCCTTATCAAATTTAAGGATGAAGAAAATGGAAATATCTTAGATATTTTCTTTATTAAATGCATATGTGTATATATGCTTATGTGTATGCTATATATGTGTATATGTATATGTAAGCGTATGTATGTGTGCGTTATATATATGCACAAGACATATAACAACGTTGCGATCGCTTTGAACAACTTCCGTTCGTTAAACCGTTGAAAATTGGAAACCGATTCTCGGTCACATTTTCACTTATTAATTAAATTACATATAAATGTAAAAAAATTGAAAATTAATTTCTTATCATTGTAGTAAATTAAAACGATCATATTTGAATTATAGAACCATTAAATCAATATTAAACAAATGTTTACAAAAAGTGTTGTTTTATCGAAAAAGCGTTATTAGTTTTCTTATATCCTTCAAATAAAGTATATTTTTGTAAACTTATTATAAATGATTTAATATCACTACATAACCAATTAAAATGCATCATTATCATTTAAAAAAAATTAATTACTTAATTGTTTAAACTTATTTTTTAATTTTTTTTATAAAATTGATGACATCTTAATGATATCATAAATATATCAAAAATAAAATAAATAATTTTTATTCCATATTCTTGCTTAAATGGATAAATAAGTGTATGTATCTAGTTCCATGCATGCTAATATTGAGAACTAAATTTTTCTAAAAACAGATTTGTCGTTTTTCTGATGAAACCCCTAAAAATCCATATTTGGTAATATACCTTTGAAACCAGTTTGCCATCATTTTTTATGGTTCAAACCATTATAATTTATGTTATAAAGCCTTGTGTTTGAATATTTCAAATATAAATATAATTTATCATAGTGATGAATTTGCAGGTCATTATAAACTTCCCTTCTTAAAAGAATTTCATCCCCGAAATTACACCTAAACAAAAACCCTATAAAACATTATTTTAAATTTCAAATACAAACCCGCGTTATGCTTGCAAATTATTTGTATGTACTATGTAATTCGGTCTTAAATTCAAATATACCTAGATCATTCTTATGCAATATCGGATATGATCTTTTACTTAAATTCACAACTTTATTTTCAAACTAGTATTGATCCCTCGATTCTCTATTACAAACTCTGATTAGGTTTCCTGATCAGAAACCTTTGTTTCCCTTATGTGGCTCTCAACTATGATAGAAATTGCAAGTATCCAACCACATACCCCCATCAATGTTCACCGTCAAGAATCCAGTGACGAATCCTTTTTTCGACCAGTGTAAACACCTCAAAGTCCTGTACTCAAATCTTAGATCAAATTTGTGCAACAAAATGATCCATGAATCTCATATGCACTTAGTCATATCAAATGACTTTTTCAAAAAATTTATGAAAACATTTAATAAAACTTTATTCTTTTATTCAGACATTTTTATAAAGATGCTTCTTTATATATAATTATTTTAAATAAAATTGTTCACCAAAATTTCCATCTTCTTTCCAAAGAAACTATTTCAATTTCAACACTTAGAAAATACCTCTATACACCTAAAAAAATATCTTTGAGGAAAACTTCATATTTTTCAAAAAACACTTTATCGGGTTGAAACGAATGTCGCGTAAAACATCGTTACAACAACCCAAAAAGACTAGTATAGGAATATGATTACTCATACCTAATATTAATTTTCGATGTCGAACTTAAACTACTTATTAGTTAACAATGAAGCCGATAAAGTTGGGGTATCATTACCTCTCGGACCTTGAATGGATGACATTCTTAACTTCATAATAGATATAAGTCACCTATGTCGAATCTTTATATCAAATATAGGATATGAATAAATCCCGTATACTATAATCTTCTTTTGAAAATCACTTACTATAACAACAATGTTATAGTCAATGTCTTCCTCACTTTCACGAAAACATTTATTACAGCAAAAAATTTGAAATCCATGTCTGCTTATCACTTAACACATTTTAAATAACTTTCAAAACCATTAAACTCAATTTGAAAATATCACTTTCAAAACATTCCTTTAATAGATTAATTTACTTTTAAAATGAAATGTATCTCCCTTTACAAAAACCATCCCCTACTTATCAAGATTAACCCTTTTATATTTATAAAACCATGTTTTATTATTTCCTTCCTTTCTATAAAACTTCCTTTTACAAAATCTCTTTATTTATAAAATTCCACTTATAAATTTATTCCTTTCTAAATCTTCTTTATTTATAAAATTCCATATGTAAATCTGTTTACAAAATTTCAATTGCAAATCCATTTTCAATATTTATAAAACACCATTTATAAATTTATTACTTTATTTATTAAATATTACTTTTACAAATCTTTTATATAAACCGTGTCAAATATATTTGTTCCAAACTATTTCTATCTTCTTTAAAACTGTATTTCCTTTATAATAAAAAATGACTTATTTGTTAAAACACTCCATTTTCAAATTAACTTCATTTTGAATCAACTTTCCTAAGAATTCACAATTTTATGATTTCAAAATATCATTTTCAAATCATTTCTCTTAAAAGATATTTTAAGTTTTTAAAAACACTTTTATCAATATAAACTTTCCATTTTATAAACTCTACTCTTAAAATTAAAAATTTGACCAAATCGTTTTAAATTTTTGAAAGCTTTTCCATAATACCAGGATTTAAATTCTCAAAAATCTCTTTATAAAGCATTTTTTATATGTCCACTTTATAAAATCACTTATTAAACATACTCATAAAAAAATTATCTTAATAAATTCCTTTAATCTTAAACCAACTTCGTTATTTATCAAGCACCATATAATCAAATTTTGAAACTAAATTCATGAGGTGTTCGTATTTAAACTTTTAAATCAAACAACCAATCGACTAATGATAATAACGGAATATTTTATTTCCATAACTATCGAACACTACATAAATAAAAATATCATTTGAAATATATTACGTTATATTAAAAATACAATCCTAGGTAAAATTATTTCATTTGCCAATTTTCCAAAACAAAAATCATTTTTATATAGCATTAACATATATTGATCATATATGATACTCTTAACTCATTCTAGGGTGTCAGTTACCCTATCTCTAATAAGTTACTCATCCTAGGGCATTACTAAGCCTATCTCTGATGAGACTTTACCCCTATCAGGCTCAGGTGTTTCGCTCAACCCAAGCTCTGGTACCAACTGTATCGACCGAGCCTTCGGCCCTCCAGTAGTGGGTACAACCACCATGGCTTAAACTGGTACCATGTTATTTGCTTTTACAACTAGCCTCTAGACTGCACAACCCGAACGACATGTAGGAGTAAGAGTCTCCTGCTCGCTACCAAACACAAAGCAAGAACCCCCTATCATGTTGCCCCACGTGTCAAAGAAAATTCGATCATAGATCTTTCGAACCAATTTATCGATAAAAGAAGTCAAATATATAGGTGATTATTATTCAATTAATTAATATCTTTTATCCAAGTAAAATAACTTTCTAGAGATATGTGTCATTAAATCATATTTTGTTTTAACATATACGAGATAATTAAACCTCTTTTATCAAATCCTTTGGTTAATTAAAACCCCTTTTTAACTTTGGAAATATCAAAAACATTTCATCTTTAAATAACTAGGAAAAGTATAAATCAAATCTGAATAAAGATTTCACATTTCTAAAACATATCTTTAATGGGTTAAAAACAATGTTATTTAAGACATCGTTTACTATGAACCCAAACCAGTTAGTATTGAATAAAAGAGATCCATAAATTTTAGATTGATTATACCCAATACTAATTTCCATGTTCAACCCTTACCATTCATCGAATAACGATGAAATCACATTTTAAATTCATACGGATAGCACGAGTTCCCTCCTCGGAATTTAGTATGGAGTTTAACTAGAATGTTTTCTTTTAACAACCAAAAGCCTTTTTTATATCTTGTTTAACTTTTGAATAGCTCCAAATCTATTTTTATCATAGGAAAATGTGGTTCGAGTAAATCAAATTTACTATCCCCTCCGTCAGGCCAGTTCGAATAGCTAGAGCGGAACCCAAACACTGGTTATCCAAGCTCTGGTCTAGAGACTATCTTTCTGTCACCGATAAGACAGTCAAGGTTTTGATCAACTCTAAACTCTTTAAAATTATTGATTTATCATTTGAAAATTTTTCAAAATATTGGGGAAGAAAATTCTAAGTTTAAATCTTAGTTTCAAAAGTTACTAAAAACTGCTGCAAAAAGTGCTACAAACAGTATTTTTAAAAGCTTCTTTGATCAAAACATTAACTTCATTCCATATATGTACATTTTTATAATTCAAATTACTTTTAAAACATTTTAATATATTTATGAAATTTATTTCATATTTTTAAACATTTAAAAATACCTATTTTCATGATTTTACCACTTTGATTTCGAACTGTCAAAATGCGACATTTTTGAAAACTTGATTTGGACATATATCAAAATTTACTAAATGAAATCTTGATTTTATTTTATTTTTATTAAAAATTTATATTTATTATGATTCGAAGAATTCTTATTACAAAGAATTCCGACTTATATTCAATTCTACACGGCCGTTTAACTTTTCAGGTTGCGAAATCGCGAACTGCCGAAATGCAATGGCTTATTTTTACTCTTTTTTCAAACCTTTTCCAAATTTTACCAAAATTAGTTTTAATTTTTATAAAATATTTATAAACTATATTGAACCATTTGATTCATGTTTAAAGAGGTTTAACTATTCCACAACACTTTTATAATTCATATAGGAAAGTGATTTCCTTTGTGTCTATTCGACATGTATTTGACGTAATTTGTTTCCATAAACAAACTAACATATAATCAACCAATTAGCATCCATACATATTAAATAATCATATAAGCAATAATTTTAGCATATGATCAATGGTATAACTTTAAGTAGTTAATGTCTGTTATTTTCACTTTTACCAAAAAATATTTAAGTGACTAATAAGAAATATTAATATGTGATTATCAAGTGATTCAACGTGAGATTAACTCACTTTTACCAAACTAAACTCTATCCTCTTCCTACCAACATGCAAGCACATATCACCACACTTCACACCATCACTTCCTTCTCCATCACAAACTACTCCGAAGCTTCTTAAAACCAGCCCGGTAGCACTTCTTTCACTTTTCTTCAGTCCAGAGCTATTGGATCTCCACCTTGACTCCATGTAGGTTCGGCCGTGTCCTTGGGAGGTAGCTTGCTTGGTCTTGGTGCTTGGAAGAGGGACAGCGATGGTACATGAGAAGGTAGAGAGATGTTTGGACTTGTTTTGGAGGTGTATCTTCATTGTTTGCATATGGAATTTTTTCATAACTGTAACATCTCCATACTCGGAGGCCCAAAACTAACAGCTATGGATGCTGCAGTCATCCAAAGTTCTTAATCCTCGACGACCAAATACGGCGGCATAAGATTCATTGATACATAGAAACACATGAATATGGAAAAAAATTAAAACATCAAACAAAATCACATTCCGTTTCAAAACATTTCCAATTCATTACATAATCCCATAATCATCAATCAAGTTCAGAGAAAATATATTTATTACAATATACACCAAGAGCGGCATATGAAGATGCACCCTTGGATGAGCAGAGTATATACAGGCAATGTAACAACTTTGCCATTACAAACAACACAGCGGAAACAAATAAAAGAGAAATCTATATAGCTATCATGCCTCCTGCACATCTCCGGAAGCTTGTGAGGTACCTGAAAACCTCAATTCTCAAACTACTCAAAATCAATTGAGTACCCGAGAGTTTAAGAGGAATACATAAACTTCGAGTCAGACATAAAGCCTGGTATGAATAATAATCCACCATTTCAAATCATTTAGACATCTAGTAAGACCACACTGCTTAGAGGAATGGGTTTTCCTTTCACTAGTATCCTGAAACCTCTATAAAACCATATAGTGTGCTGCTGCATTCACAATGGTTAAAACAATTCAAAACAATGTGGTACAACGGTATGCAAAACAAATGAATTAATTCTAGATTACCCATCCTCATTCAATTTGACAATCTGTCTCAGTTATAGTTTCAAGGATTACTATTAACCTAATAGTTTTCATGGGCTGACTAATAACCGGTAAAATTTCGTAAGGACTCCCTGTCCAATTTCATAGTTTTCATGGGATCACTATGAACTTATTGGTAACTCCAATATCTTTACTCTTATCCTAGTTTTCATAGGTTGACTAGGAACCTATTGGCGACTCCAATATCCTCTCTTCTTATCCTAGTTTTCATGGGCTGATAAGGAACCTAACTATATCTGTCAATATTTTAATCTGAAATATAGCTTTCATGGGCTAACTACAAACCTACTGGCCCCTGGCAGTATCAAATCATAGTTTTCATGGGCTTACTATGAACCTATCTTTCTGACATCTTCCTTTTACATAGTTTGCACAAGCTAACTATGAGCCTATTGGCCCCTGGCAATACCTTTTCCTATATACAGTTTTCATAGGCTTACTGAGAACCTATTGGCCCCTGCCAGTATCTTTCTTTAATATTTTAGCATCCTATATTTTAGTCTTCCTGACCTCCTGGATGCAATTCTACTCATTCAAGAGTTAATTTATATGCACTATTGGATCAACCTAGCCGGTCAATCTAGCGGGTCAACCTAGCTGGTTATTCTGCCTTTCTCCAAAATTTAGTTATAGGTCCAAAACAATATGAATACATACATATATGAAGAATCATACATAATAACTTGGTTAATCCCTTTAGCTGTTTTAATCTAGTAAAAATTCTTCAAAAACTCCTTTTCAAAACACTCTATTTAATTATGCTATGGTTCACTTTCAAAAATGAGATTGGGTTATTTGCTTTGAAAACTAAAGTGGTCGAAGCCTTTAAAACCTTGCTTTTGACTTTATTGGATAACCACCTTCGAAAGCATATATATCTCTTTTCAAAACATTAATCCCTTGACTTTCAAAACATTTTGAAACATCTCTTTCAAAACCTTTTGAATGTAATAAAGCATTACTTAATAACACTTACAAGCTTAGCTTCGAAACCATTGAAAGTGCCCCTTTCAAAATCATTGAAAGTAACCCTTCCGAAATCATTGAAAGTTACCCTTTTGAAACCATTGGGTTTATATTTAAATAATATTTGGATCAAAATGAATATAAATGAAAGTATCTCTTTTGAAACCATCCTTTATCATATAAAAATATTGAGGAAACCATGACGGCGTCGGCACCATCTCTTTCGAAAGCTTCAAACCATTTAAACAGAACATTGAAGGATAGCGTCGAAACCCCTTTCGAAGCCATTTCTTTCAAAACCCTTGGACCCTTTTGAAAGCATTTAGGAAGTGACTTAAAACATATTTAAAAACAAACACTACATTTCGAAAGCATTGATGACTTCAATACCATCAAAGGGCTAAAGAACGGCAGCATAGCTTCAACTAGGTTGGAACCCCTTCTTTCAAAAGCATTATTTCATAAGTAATGGAACCCATTAGAAAGTAAACATAAATTGATGGCAACCCCTTCGAAAGATTTTAAAAACCACTTTCAAAAACATATGCTTTGACTCCTTTGAAGGCTTAAATAAAACAATGGCAAGTGCTTCCCTTTTTAAAACCAACCAAGGTATCGACCCCTGTGGAAGCCATGCTTTCGACATCTAGCTTTCTGTCTTTCTCCAATCCACTATGTACCATCTTTGTGATTCCTTGTGTATTGGTTTCGGCCTAGTAGATTTCGACTCGGTTGAAGGCGGAAGCTTTGATTCGAAAGGTACTTCTAAAGAAGGCAGAATCAACACTTCTGTTAAACCTGGTTTAATACTAATTAAAGCAAACCCTTTTCTAATTAACCAACCACGTGTAAACACAAGATTGGTTGCCTTAAATTTTCAAATTCTTTACTAAAATAACTGCTACTAATTTCAAATCTAAATTTTGTTTAAGTTAGTAAATAAGCCCTTCCATTAAGCAAAATCAATATTGCAAAGAAGTCCCTCTTTTAAAATAATTTATTTTGCATAGAAATCACCTATGAAAAATCCTCAAAAATTATGGCAATTCACTTTAATCATATTATCAAACATATCAAAATTTCAGACCCAAATTCTCAATATATTTTCGAAATAAATTTATAAACCCAAATAACCATATTTTCCTTTGAAAATTCATAACAATCTTTCCCTAGCTCGGAAAATTATCAAAATTAAAATCCAACTCCAAAATCATGTTTTACGTAACATAAAATTTTTCCTCGGCATTTAAACATCAACATAAATCTATTTTTCCTTAAAAACGTGAGAAATTATGTTGAAACATCCTTGTTTAAATCAAATAAATTGTGATTCTAGCATATCATCATCCAATTCGTCATAAAAATGAATTTACCCTTAAATCAAAAAGCATATGATTATTAAAACAAAATAGAGATGGAACTATTATTCATCTTGATTTAGACAAGGAGAGTGGATTGAGGCTGATTTCCCCTAAGCTTGAATTTTTGGCTTTTGATTGAATTCCTCTTGTTAATGGCAGGCTCCCCTTCTTACGTTTGTGTTATGGTTTTCAAAATGATGTGAATGGGAAATAGAATGGTAGGAACTAAAAAATATGGGGTTAAGTGTTATGTGCGGCAAATACCCAATACACCCTTATGTAAATTAATTAGCTTATAACTCATCCTTAAGCCCATTTAATTATTTTATTAAGCACGACCATAACTAGATTTGTTCAAATCTCAACCCCCTTATCTCTTAACACTTAAATTATTCTATTTAATTTATCTAATTAAATCTCCTAAATAATGCTATCAAAAATTAAGGGTGTTACAATAACTCACTTTCTATAATTTTTCTTAAAGAAGGGAGGACATTAAAGAGCTTCAAGAAAAGGGAGAAGAAGAGAATGAGTGTGTGAATAAATGAGAGAATGGGGTGGGAATTTATAGGAAAATTAAGTGAGAAAAATATCATAATATTTCTTTTGCCACACATCACCATTGCATGACCTTCCTCTCTCATCCACATGAATCACCCCCTTCATAATACATGCATCACACCCGACATGCCCCTCCATGTGCTTGAAGGTGTGGTGAGTGAAGGGATGGTTGCTTTATTTGACCAAGGATGAAGAAAATGGAAATATCTTAGATATTTTCTTTATTAAATGTATATTTATATATATTTGTATGTGTTTGTTATACAAGTGTATATGTGTGTGCATATGTGTGTATTAGTGCATGCGTTGCGATCACATTGAACAATTTCCATTTGTTCAACGGTTGAAAATTGGAAAGCTGATTCCCGGTCACACTTATCAATTAAATCACATATAAATGTAAAAAAATTGAAAAATAATTTATTATCATTAGTAATAAATTAAAACAATCACATTTGAATTATAAATCAATATTACACAAGTGCTTATAAAAAATGATGTTGTATCGACAAAGCATTATCAATTTTCTTATATCTTTCAAATCAGGTGTATATTTTTATGAAATTATTATAAATAATTTATTATCCCTATATAACTAATTAAAATGAATTATTATATTTTAAAACAATTATTTAATTATTTAAATTTAATTTAAAATTACAGAAAATATATAAAATTATGACATTCCTGATGATGTCATAAATATATTTTGTTTCCAAAAAATAAAATAAATATTTTTTATTTCATTGCTTAAATGGATAAATAAGTATATGTATCAACTTCCGTGCATGCTAATATTGAGAAAATCTTAGTTTTCCCAAAAATTGGTTTTCATAGTTTTTCTGATGAAAACCTCAAATATCCATATTTGTTACTATACCTTCAAAACAAGTTCATCATCATTATTTGTAGTTCAAAACATTATAATTCATGTTATAAATATTGTATTTCAATATTTCAATATTTCAAATATAAATACATATTATCAAAGTGTTAAATTTGTGGGTCGTTACAACATATGTACAACTGTGTGTGTATTAGGATTTATATCTATTATATATACATATATATTATACTTACATACTTACATATACATAAGATAGTTCATATGCATATTAGGAATAAAAACACTTAAAAAATTGTTGCTTACGTTCTTAGATTTCCAAAATAGGCAAGATCGTTAAAATCGGGCAAACACCTTCAAAAGTTATGGTCATTTGAATACAACGCTGTTAGACAACGTTTACAATTTCAAAAAAAGCAACAAACATTGTTGATAATTTTTGTTTTAATCACTGCTATCTTCGAATTTTCGCATTACATTTCAAATATAAAAAATTCTCTAGCATCATAGCTTTCCAGTAAAATCAAAATTGTAAAAATTGGATAAACCATTTGAAAGTTATGTTCAAAACAGTTCAGCTCTGTTATATAGTGTTCACATTTTTGGGATAGCGAACTCTTTTGTTACTACTCAAATTTAAATCATAATGAACATCAAAAAATTTAGAAGTTATAGACAGGAAAGTTTTACTTATGCAAATGTCTTACCAATAAAAGAAGAATCGACAAAATTGGATCAAAATTTCACAAGTTGTAGTCATATTAGTAGGGACTAAACTTTTTTTTCAAAACCCTAAATTTTAAATTCATAATATATTTATAACTTTTCACGTATATCATACTTTCAAATATTACTCGAAACATCCTCCTTTCCAAATTCTTATTTATAATATTCCATAAAACTTTATTCTCAAAACATTGATATATTACTCCTATTATCATTCGAGTATAAGTAATAATCTACCACACACCCATAGGATATGGACTCTAGGTGTGACGGCCCAGAATTTTTAACAATTTAAAATGGAATAATTAATTGATTTTAAACATTTAAAGGTTAATTTTAACTTGAATTCCAAATATTAATATTTACTTGATAATTAGATTATTGAATTATATAATTCGAAATTGGGTAAGATGTTGAATATGGAATTTTAAGCCTGTTAAATATAATTTGAAGGCTTATAAAATTTATAATGATGATACTGAAGAAAATAGAATGGTTGAAATTTAATTTAAAGATGATTTGTTCAGTTTTAATAATATATCGTTTAAATTGATATTTAAAAATAGCCTTCCGAGGCACAGTCTTGGAATTTGACGAAACCAGTTCCATTGGATCCGTAATAGTTAGTTATTATCGGATTTCAATTTTCGTATCAATCGGAGTTGTCGTTTGAGCCTGACAGCTCAAAATGCAGAGAAACTATTTTAATCAATTTAATTTAAAATTGATCGTTTATTTCCGTAACTTGCGCATATGATCGAATTAGCCTTCGAAACCTTTTCCGTTGCGTCCGAAATAGGGGCATAACATTATAAATGTCTGGCGGCACTCCTCGGTAGGATGTCAAGATTTTAAGTTGCGAATTCAGGTCGATTTAAATTTAAAATTAAGATTTAAATATAATGTGTAACGTCCCGCCTTTTCGCACGATTTAAACAGACACACATGCCGATTCAATCTATACGGAAGGGCGGATTGTTATGGGGTAAATAAGAAAAACAAGAAAGAAATAAAAGAAAACAGAATCTCGCAGCGGAAGGATAAAATATAATAATAAAATATACAGTTTATAAATCTGTTTACAAAACATTCATATAATACATATCAGAGTTACACAGACAACCAACAATGCAGCGGAACAGTGTGTAGTGCACTAGTATAAATAATAATAATATACATCTTCGTCTTCGTCCTCCAGAGCTAAATCTTCAAATCCTGAAACGCTCGGACTGACCCAAGCGAATTGAAAAGACAAAACACTCGAGTCAGAACTAAAAGATCTTATGTAAGTTAAATTAACAGAAATAAATATGAGTGCAGTAACTCAAGAGATGCTCGGGATTCACATCTCCTAAGGATCCGTTAAACTATTTACTATATAGTATATTGCGCTATTATAATAGTGTCTATTTGTACAATAAACTTACTTTTAAATAGCGTTAAGGCTTTACATTTTCCACCTTAACACAGTTATATATTCCCATAGTCTATACAGTACCGTAATCTCCCCCGTACTGGGCGTCGTCAGAGGGCACTCCATAGGTATGGTACAAAACCAAAATCGTATAAGGCGCGCTAGGGTAGGTGACACGACACAACTAGGCAATGCCAGGGTAGATATACCTATTACGCTTCCGGGCCGATGGAAACGCGCAGCACGCAGCTGCCGCCCACCTCGGACAAACTCCCCACATCAAAGAAATCAAAAGTGAAGGCGGCCACCGAATACAATCCAAAGTCATAGTATAGTATCGAAGGGAAGTGTCCGATCAGAGGTGCTACCTCATTAACCCGTCGATCGCTCCTGTTTTAGCCACCTTATGCCAACTCACGGGAGTTGGGTCCACGTACTTACCTTACAGGAAACGCCGCCACCAACCTACTTCATTCTTGAATCTCCACCGCGTACACGGTTAGTCAAAGTGGTTTTCGGTATCGACAGAGAGTATGTCCATATCCGATCCCGGTCCCTTTGCCAACCAATCGTTATTATAACACCGCGGTCATTTAAAAAATAATTATTCTTTTAAAACCAAAATAAAATATCCATTTAAAACCCATATAAATACGATATCATTTATTCTTAAAACCCTAAATCAATACGATATCATTTTATTTTCCAATATATATTCTTTTCAAAACCATAGGGTTTTCCAAAATAAAATATTCGGAAATCAAAACTCTTGAATATAATATTTCCAAATTATACTACCTTGACAATCATAACTTTGAAACAAGTTTCCATCTCTTAAGTGGTTAAATATCAAACTACTTTTATAAAACAAAATAGCTTCTTTAGATTTCACAAATCAAATTCAAATATCGATTTAAACTTCCAAATACCATTTCAATTCTTATGTTCCAAAGCTTTAATTATTTCACCATTTCAAAAAAACAAACTCATTTAAAAATCCCATATATATTAAATTCAATTACTTATTATTTAGACTTGAAATCTTTACTTGATGAATTCAATATAATTTAAGAAAACCTTTAACTTCACATAACTGGAAAAAATCTTTCAATTTATTTTATATTCATTTAAATAAACCTAATATTCATTCATTTAAATCATTCTACACAAAAATCAAGTTATAAAATCATATCCTTTAAAAATTCTAACTTTTTATTAAATTTCCAATTTAACTTAATATTCATCTTCAAATCTTATTCTCTTTTAAGTCATTTAAAACTCTAGAAATTTAATTTTAAATAAATTCTTAATCATATTGATCTCGAAAATCAACTAAATTTTATACTTCAAATCAAATTCATACAAAGCTTAAAAAAACCGAAAATTACTATATATATATAAATAACCAAATCAATATCCCATAAACCATATATATATATATAACTTTACAAAATCATAGAAAATCATTTCAAAATATTTTTATATATATATATACCGCGGTGCCTGTATAAAATTTTCTACCCTATGGTCAAGTGATACGGATGTTTATCATTTCAATCCGCAATTTAAAATAAAAATGCGGTTGTATATCATTTCAAACCGCAATCCCGAATGAAATGAAAATGGCATGATGACTTGCAGTTTATACAATATAAATATAGCATCCATTTCATCCAAATATCAATCATCAACCATTATTTGCAATCATCATCCAATTTAAACAATCATCGATATAGAGCATATAAATTATACAGGTAATAAATAACACGTATTAACTAACAGTTTATATTCAATAATAAATTTAACAACTATTAAACTAGCAGTTTATATGCAAAAATAAATGTAAATTTAACTGGCAGTTAATATAAAATAAAAATTTAACATAACTATGACTGGCAGTTAATATGCAAATAAATAAATTCTAACTGTCAAATTATATGCAATAAATAAAATTAATTAACAGTTAAATTAAATAAATGCGATTTAACAGAGATAATGAATAAAACATGCCAAACAGTCATAAATAAATTTCTACTCATATCTAAAATCAATTTAACAAACATAAAAAGTTTTAGAAGTTGTGAGTGGGTTAAAACACTCACATTTTGAATTTAAATCGAATTTAAATCCGATTTAAACCCAAAAATTCAACGGTCTCCAAATCTGTCCAAACCAGCGTCAAAAAATTTGGAATTTAATTACGATCCTAACAAAAAAAATCGCACATGAAACGGAGTTCGTATGTGGAAGTTAAATGTATTAACGCGTTTGAAAAATCAAAATTAAATTCAAACAAAATAAACCTACCTATTACCACTTGCCACGTCAGTGTTTCCTGCGCACCCCTAGTGACTAATCTCACCAAACCCATGTTCCAATGAAGAAATCAAAAAGCCCCAATTCAACCTTTTGGGTTTCGAATTTTACACGTTTGACCGTGATTTCTGGTTGACTCAAGCGACTATTGCAAAAACAGAGACTGCGCTTAGATTCGTAGATGAAAACTACAACATAATTTTTGAAATTTTCTGGGAACTTTGAATTTTATTTGATTTTTGAATAGAATTGGATCTGAAATTTGCATCCATTTAGGAAGAGAAAGAATTGAAGAAAATGAACGCACAAATAAAAGAGAATAGATGGAGGCTAGGGTTTATATAGATAGGTTAGAATTAGAGTAGATGGATCTGATAAACAAACGCGCTAAACGATAATTTAAATTAACATAATAATTACAAATCACCATACTATGAAGACATTTACATTATTTTCCATTTATTACTTTATTTAACACAACCCTTAATTTACATCTATTGTAATGTTTTCAAATTTAATTGAATGAACTAATTATATCACTCCTAATAATTGTTGTAAGACTCTAAATCCCACATTTGTAAGTATATATTATTTCCACTCAAATATTATAGATATATACAGAGTATAGGTTTCCATTAACTCATTATTTATTATATATATTTAAATTAACTAAATTCACTATTGAAGTCCGTTTATATTTATTACCAAATATCAATTTACCTTTCCCAATAAATTTGAATCCCATTCATTTAATATAACAAATCAAATTTCCATTCACACCTTATTATCAACCCACAATTTATTGCAATTCATTATCTTAGATAGATTTTATACAATTAATATCAACTTTACATTAAATTTCTATCCAATGAATACTTATTCATTAATCAATTCAATATTTAACTTTCTTTCCCTCTATTTGATACTAAACCTAGTATACATTTAATGGGTAAACATAACATTGAATTATAATGCATTTCTCATGCATGCTTCATTTCATATAAATTCCTCTTTATTAACCAAGTCACATTAACAAAACAAAATAATTTTTTTTATTTCAATCGATTACCAGTCTAGACTTAATATATTAAATAAACGGTTAACCTAAAACGATTGTTACCCCTTTAGCATTCAAATTCACTTACGACTATTATTAACACAATGTTGCTATTTGATTTATATATATTTAAATAAATTATATGAATGGGTAAAACTTTAAAAATTATCTTACCTGCAAATTTACTCACAAACATCCTAAATTACCAACTTGCAATTTATTTTTAAATACTATATTTGCATTGATTATATCAAGTTGAGATTTAATACGTATTATTTCCTCAAATAAATAAATCTTTGGATTTAAATTCCTAAAACCATAAATTATGTCCTACCATAAATCTATGCTTTTATTATTTTACGTTCACACTCCCGTTACTCTATAATAAATCACCAAGTAACGATATCCTAAACCAACATTAATTTATATATCAATCCTTATAACTCAATAAATTTGTCAAATATGAATAACCTTAACAATACTTACACATATTATCTTACTTACAATAATGTAATATTAAACGTTGAATTTCATTTATTTTTCAATACTTCAATTTAATTAATGAATACTGCTCCTATACTTAAACCTATATTAACAAATCGTTAGATTTGGATCGATAGAAATCGGTTTACCAAAGCTTACGTGCACATTACGTAAATAAACAACTATATAAATTTGCCACCTATTAGCTCTAAATTTTATTCTTAAGTTTGTTACCTATCAATTTAGATTATACTTCCATCTATAATGCAAATCCAAATCTCCTCTATCTGCATAAATTAGGGCAATTTATTGCAATTGATTTCCCATTAAACTTCATAAACTAACAAATTGAAACCTAAATAAAAACGTTTATTTAATTAAAAATCTTGTTGTTTAATTGAATTGACCATTCACGGATATAATTTACATTGTTCTCCAATTATTACTTAAATACATCACCCAACGTTAAATCTATATCCAATACAATTTGTTACCAAAATTAATTTAACGAAAACAATTACGCCCTTAAAATTTCTCTTCATTCATTAATTGCTAATTGTTATTCAATTAAACCAATTCATTTGATTTCCCTATTATGCATCAATTATAAACCCATCATCTTAAAGGTGATGTCTACATTTTATACTATAAATTTACCCTTTTATATTCCAATATCAATGAATGCTCACATACAAATTTAGATCTTAACTCCAATTAGTTATTCCATTTAATCCATTGATTTATTAACTTTAATTACTGCAATTCATTGTCTTACATAAATTTGAATCTATTTCCAAATTTTCACTATTCCAATTAATTGAAATATAAAATTAAATTTGTAAAATTTTAATTACCCTTGATCCATCGAATTTCAACATTCTCTTTCATGTAAACAAATAAGATTTCTGTTTCTTCCTAAATTTAAATTAGAAATCTTATAATTTAATTCATTTTAAACATCGAATTTACACCGGTCGTTACACTCTCCCCCACTCAAAACTTTTCGTCCCCGAAAAGTAAAAGAAGGGAGAAGGAAGAATTTAATAATAGTACATCTTATTCAAATATTAACTTATAAACAATAATTTACAACATTTGTTACCTTAAATAAAATATACCATTTTAAAATCATTATGTTTGTAAAAAAAAAATTCTAAGTCCAAAATTTACTGAAATTTTTTTGGCAGAGTCTCCTTTGTACGGGGAGGCTCAGGAGAAAATATAATATCAAAATATAACGATTATATTACATATATTATCCAAAATATTATATTCCAACTCCCGAAATATATATAAATAGCGCTATAAACCGTAATCTGAAATGTACCTTTTTGTAAGGCATTTTACGCTTAAGTTATGAAACCAAAAGCAGCAGCAATTGCTTCCACAACCTGCATTTCACTTATAAAGATCTAAAGGGTTAACAATTTATATAAAGTGAAATTAAGCGGTTTCAAACACTAACAACCAATCAGTACAACAACCATCAAAATAGCATACACAACAAATCCAAAACAACCATTCAACAAACAAACAAATAGTTGTTCAGATTCAAAACTTGAAATTGTACGGAATGGAAATAACTATCAAGTGCATCATTTACTCAACAGTCTTAGATGAAACAAAATAGATTATTTATTCATCCAACAATTTCAAATTCCCTTACCCAACCAACCATAAATCAAATAATAGAATTCAAACCAACAAACCAAATTAACTTATTATAAATTTATTTCATACTTTAGCTGTTTAATTTCCTTTCTTTCATTACGTCATTTATTTTCATTATATTTCTTTCTATTTTGTTTAGAAATTAACTTCAACCCTTTTTCTTAAGTTTACAATTTCCCTTTATTATTACACTCATTTATTTTCACTTACTAATTATTATTATTCATTCATTTATTATTGCATGACCTCTTTTATTTACACTTTAATTACTTAAGTTTATAATCATCTATTTGTCATAATTACCTTTATTATATTTTACTTGGTAAAATTTCAATTATAACTTAAGTTTATAACATTAAATTCTCATTTAACAGCAATTTCATTGAATACTTTACTACTTGTATAATATTCTATTACAATCTCTTATTAAACATTTCAACTTTTAATATTTGGTAAGTTATATATATATATATATATATATATATATATATATATATATGTTATTTAAGGATGTAATTGAAAGTTATGCAAAAAAATTCACAATTCTTTCAATTAATTAATGGTTCAATAATTATATCTTTGTTTTATAAGTTACATATTTCAAATTACCTTCAATTCCTTTTATTCTATTGTTTTTAATTATAGTAACATTTTAATTACACTTAAATTTATAACCTTATAACATCAATTCTTATAAATAAAGAATTTCATTAATTCATTTACTAAGGTTTACAATCATTTATATACATTACTTATCTCCCTATTATTAAATTTTTACTTTAATTAAAGGTTCCAATTATTAATTACTAACCTTTCATTTCACTACAATAATTGAAACAATTTATTAACAGAAATTTAAGAATTTAGATACCGGGTTAAATTTCAAATTATTTTAAAATAAGAGATAAATATATTCTTACACTTATATCTCAATTTATATTTAAAACAATTCAAAATATATATAAATATTTTTTTCAAAAAAGAGTCGGTAGTAAAACTACTACAGTGGTCTTTCCCCCTCGAAACTCGAAAATGAATGTCGATGATGCATGCACTCATCACCGAAATTATTTTCCAGCGACAGAGAGGAAAGTACAAAACTTATTTTCTCCAAAATCTCCTTTAAACAAATCTTCTGAATTATATTGAAATATTTATATAAGAAAATACTTATAAACAATATTATTATATTCCAAAATTTATTCGAAAGAAATTTCAAAACCCCGGATCTTAAGTCCTAAATTTCCAAATTTCATTGATTTTATTTTTCAATCTTATTTCTATTATTAATTATACACTTTATTACCTAACAACCAATCTATTACAGCCAAATATAGATATTATTTTGAAAAATTATTTTGTAGAAAATATAATAGGTAAAATTATTTCATTCACCAATATTAAAACAAATATTATGTCGGTCTGTCCTATTAAGTGTTTAGAAATCCCTATTGATGTCATAGCGTCTCATGCACCAACCAGAATTTATAAATACGAAACGGAACAGATTAACACAATATAAAAACATTTTTATAACACTAACAAATACGCTCTCTCATATATATACACTCAGCGACTCCCATAGGGTATTACTACCCTATTAGTAAAGAGTCAAACCCCACAAAGCTAAGGTTTATCGCTAAACCAAAGCTCTGATACCAGATGTAACGTCCCGCCTTTTCGCACGATTTAAACAGACACACATACCGATTCAATCCATACGGAAGGGCGGATTGTTATGGGGTAAATAAGAAAAACAAGAAAGAAATAAAAGAAAACAGAATCTCGCAGCGGAAGGATAAAATATAATAATAAAATATACAGTTTATAAATCTGTTTACAAAACATTCATATAATATATACCAGAGTTACACATACAAACAACAATGCAGCGGAACAGTATGTAGTGCACTAGTATAAATAATAATAATATACATCTTCGTCTTCGTCCTCTAGAGCTAAATCTTCAAATCCTGAAACGCTCGGACTGACCCGAGCGAATTGAAAAGACAAACACTCGAGTCAGAACTAAAAGATCTTATGTAAGTTAAATTAACAGAAATAAATATGAGTGCAGTAACTCAAGAGATGCTCGAGATTTACATCTCCTAAGGATCCGTTAAACTATTTACTATATAGTATATTGCGCTATTATAATAGTGTCTATTTGTAAAATAAACTTACTTTTAAATAGCGTTAAGGCTTTACATTTTCCACCTTAACACAGTTATATATTCCCATAGTCTATACAGTACCGTAATCTCCTCCGTACTGGGCGTCGTCAGAGGGCACTCCATAGGTATGGTACAAAACCAAAATCGTATAAGGCGCGCTAGGGTAGGTGACACCGCACAACTAGGCAATGCCAGGGTAGATATACCAATTACGCTTCCGGGCCGATGGAAACGCGCAGTGCGCAGCTGCCGCCAACCTCGGACAAACTCCCCACATCAAAGAAATCAAAAGTGAAGGCGGCCACCGAATACAATCCAAAGTCATAGTATAGTATCGAAGGGAAGTGTTCGATCAGAGGTGCTACCTCATTAACCCGTCGATCGCTCCTATTTTAGCCACCTTATGCCAACTCACGGGAGTTGGGTCCACGTACTTACCTTACAGGAAAAGCCACCACCAACCTACTTCATTCTTGAATCTCCACCGCGTACATGGTTAGTCAAAGTGGTTTTCGGTATCGACAGAGAGTATGTCCATATCCGATCTCGGTCTCTTTGCCAACCAATCGTTATTATAACACCGCGGTCATTTAAAAAATAATTATTCTTTTAAAACCAAAATAAAATATCCATTTAAAACCCATATAAATAAGATATCATTTATTCTTAAAACCCCAAATCAATACGATATCATTTTATTTTCCAATATATAATCTTTTCAAAACCATAGGGTTTTCCAAAATAAAATATTCAGAAATCAAAACTCTTGAATATAATATTTCCAAATTATACTACCTTGACAATCATAACTTTGAAACAAGTTTCCATCTCTTAAGTGGTTAAATATCAAACTACTTTTATAAAACAAAATAGCTTCTTTAGATTTCACAAATCAAATTCAAATATCGATTTAAACTTCCAAATACCATTTCAATTCTTATGTTCCAAAGCTTTAATTATTTCACCATTTCAAAAAAACAAACTCATTTAAAAATCCCATATATATTAAATTCAATTACTTATTATTTAGACTTGAAATCTTTAGTTAATGAATTCAATATAATTTAAGAAAACCTTTAACTTCACATAACTGGAAAAAATCTTTCAATTTATTTTATATTCATTTAAATAAACCTGATATTCATTCATTTAAATCATTCTACACAAAAATCAAGTTATAAAATCATATCCTTTAAAAATTCTAACTTTTTATTAAATTTCCAATTTAACTTAATATTCATCTTCAAATCTTATTCTCTTTTAAGTCATTTAAAACTCTAGAAATTTAATTTTAAATAAATTCTTAATCATATTGATCTCGAAAATCAACTAAATTTTATACTTCAAATCAAATTCATACAAAGCTTAAAAAAACCGAAAATTACTATATATATATAAATAACCAAATCAATATCCCATAAACCATATATATATATATAACTTTACAAAATCATAGAAAATCATTTCAAAATATTTTTATATATATATATACCGCGGTGCCTGTATAAAATTTTCTACCCTATGGTCAAGTGATACAGATGTTTATCATTTCAATCCGCAATTTAAAATAAAAATGCGGTTGTATATCATTTCAAACCGCAATCCCGAATGAAATGAAAATGGCATGATGACTTGCAGTTTATACAATATAAATATAGCATCCATTCATCCAAATATCAATCATCAACCATTATTTGCAATCATCATCCAATTTAAACAATCATCGATATAGAGCATATAAATTATACAGGTAATAAATAACACGTATTAACTAACGGTTTATATTCAATAATAAATTTAACAACTGTTAAACTAGCAGTTTATATGCAAAAATAAATGTAAATTTAACTGGAAGTTAATATGAAATAAAAATTTAACATAACTATGACTGGCATTTAATATGCAAATAAATAAATTATAACTGTCAAATTATATGCAATAAATAAAATTAATTAACAGTTAAATTAAATAAATGCGATTTAACAGAGATAATGAGTAAAACATGCCAAACAGTCATAAATAAATTTCTATTCATATCTAAAATCAATTTAACAAACATAAGAAGTTTTAGAAGTTGTGAGTGGGTTAAAACACTCACCTTTTGAATTTAAATCGAATTTAAATCCGATTTAAACACAAAAATTCAACGATCTCCAAATCTGTCCAAACAAGCGTCAAAAAATTTGGAATTTAATTACAATCCTAACAAAAAAAATCGCGCATGAAACGGAGTTCGTATGTGGAAGTTAAATGTAGTAACGCGTTTGAAAAATCAAAATTAAATTAAATTCAAACAAAATAAACCTACCTATTACCACTTGCCACGTCAGCGTTTCCTGCGCACCCCTAGAGACTAATCTCACCAAACCCATGTTCCAATGAAGAAATCAAAAAGCCCCAATTCAACCTTTTGGGTTTCGAATTTTACACGTTTGACCGTGATTTCTGGTTGACTCAAGCGACTATTGCAAAAACAGAGACTGCGCTTAGATTCGTAGATGTAAACTACAACATAATTTTTGAAATTTCCTGAGAACTTTGAATTTTATTTGATTTTTGAACAGAATTGGATCTGAAATTTGCATCCATTTAGGAAGAGAGAATTGAAGAAAATGAACGCACAAATAAAAGAGAATAGATGGAGGCTAGGGTTTATATAGATAGGTTAGAATTAGAGTAGATGGATCTGATAAACAAATGCGCTAAACGATAATTTAAATTAACGTAATAATTACAAATCACCATACTATGAATAAATTTACATTATTTCCCATTTATTACTTTATTTAACACAACCCTCAATTTACATCTATTGCAATGTTTTCAAATTTAATTGAATGAACTAATTATATCACTCCTAATAATTGTTGTAAGACTCTAAATCCCACATTTGTGAGTATATATTATTTCCACTCAAATATTATAGATATATACAGAGTATATGTTTCCATTAAATCATTATTTATTATATATATTCAAATTAACTAAATTCACTATTGAAGTCCGTTTATATTTATTACCAAATATCCATTTACCTTTCCCAATAAATTTGAATCCCATTCATTTAATATAACAAATCAAATTTCCATTCACACCTTATTATCAACCCACAATTTATTGCAATTCATTATCTTAGATAGATTTTATACAATTAATATCAACTTTACATTAAATTTCTATCCAATGAATACTTATTCATTAATCAATTCAATATTTACTTTTCTTTCCCTCTATTTGATACTTAACCTAGTATACATTTAATGGGTAAACATAACATTGAATTATAATGCATTTCTCATGCATGCTTTATTTCATATAAATTCCTCTTTATTAACCAAGTCACGTTAACAAAACAAAATATATTTTTTTATTTCAATCGATTACCAGTCTAGACTTAATATATTAAATAAACGGTTAACCTAAAACGATTGTTACCCCTTTAGCATTTAAATTCACTTACGACTATTATTAACAAAATGTTGCCATTTGATTTATATATATTTAAATAAATTATATGAATGGGTAAAACTTTAAAAAATTTCTTACCTGCAAATTTACTCACAAACATCCTAAATTACCAACTTGCAATTTATTTTTAATTACTATATTTGCATTGATTATATCAAGTTGAGATTTAATACGTATTATTTCCTCAAATAAATAAATCTTTGGATTTAAATTCCTAAAACCATAAACTATGTCCTACCATAAATCTATGCTTTTATTATTTTACGTTCACACTCCCGTTACTCTATAATAAATCACCAAGTAACAATATCCTAAACCAACATTAATTTATATATCAATCCTTATAACTCAATAAATTTGTCAAATATGAATAACCTTAACAATACTTACACATATTATCTTACTTACAATAATGTAATATTAAACGTTGAATTTCATTTATTTTTCAATACTTCAATTTAATTAATAAATACTGCTCCTATACTTAAATCTATATTAACAAATCGTTAGATTTGGATCGATAGAAATCGGTTTACCAAAGCTTACGTACACATTACGTAAATAAACAACTATATAAATTTGCCACCTATTATGTAACGACCCAGAATTTTTATTAATTAAAATTTGAATATTTAATTAATTTTAAATATTGATAAGTGAATTTTTAAGTCAAATAAATTTTTATTTGAATTATTGGATTTAATTGGATAATTAAATCGATAATTTAATATGTTAAATTATGGAAATAATTGAAAATTGGGTTAAATATGATTGTAAATGATTTGTAAAATTTTATCTTATCATATTGAAGTTAGAATGATATTTTAGAACTTTTAAAATCGAATTAAAAGTTTATTTGTGAAAATTGAATATTTTAATATTTAATAATCGACTGTAAAATAGTCAATTTTTGAACAGTCTCAGAATTTAACGAAACCAGTTCCATTGGATCCGTAATAGTTAGTTATTACCGGATTTCAATTTTCGTGTCAATCGGAGTTATCGTTTGATCGTGGCAGCTCGAAACGCATCGATTTATTTTTAATTTAAATTTGGCGAGTCAAAATAGCCATATTTCAAAAAGTTTCGGATTTCAACGAAACCAGTTTCATCGGATCCGTAATGTGATATTATTGTAAGGTTTCAAATTTCAAGTCAATTGGACTTACCGTTTGTTCGATACGAATTAAAACGCCTAGAAATCGATTTAAATCGGTTTAATTCAAATTGAGCGTTTACAGCTATAACTCGCACATACTTCCGAATTAGCTTTCAAAACCTATTCCGTTGTGTCCGGAATGCGGGATAAACCCTAGGAACGTCAGTTTCGGAGCCTAAATCGGAGTTCGGAATTTCCGGATGAATAGTGTCGTTCAAAACTCTATAAATACACACCCACACCCTTCATAAATTAAAAAAAAAATATCAAAACCCTAATTTTTTAACCCTAGCCGCCACTTTAATAACCAATGTCCAGAAATCGCTCTCACTTCTTTATCAATCTCTCTCAATCCGTAAAGAATTACGCGAAGTGCTCAACTACAAAGTCGAAGAGCCCGACGAGAGCTTCGATTCCATACGGTGATGATCGGAAATGGTGCAACGGAGAGGGAGCTATGGGGGGCCGTTCTCTTCAGGCCACGCACGCAAAACGAGGCTAATTTGACAGCCGAGCTTCAGGTGGTTGAGGCTAGAGGTAGAGGAAGTTGAGAGCTTTCGCGTGGCGGTGGTTTGATTGAGTTTCGTCGAGTATCGGTGGAGTTTTATTTAACCCTAATCTATGGTTTGGGTTTGGTGGTTGCGGCCTTGTTGCTGTAGAGGATACGTGAGGGAGATGAAGGTAGGGGAGGGTCCAGATGAGGAGTTGTGGGATCTAAGGGCTGTAGATGCTTAGGGTATAAAAAAATTTAAAGTTTATGTTGATTTGTTTATATAAATCGTGTACAAACTTCAAAAATGCATAACTTTTTCATACGAGGTCAAAAACGCGCGAAACCAGTTGCGTTGGAATCGTATGGATGAGCACTACGCGATGGAGTTGGTTTGGAGTCGTTTGGAGTTAGTGAGAATTTCGGGTAAAATTAAACGCGCGTTTAATTTTATTCGAAATAAATCGCTAAAACGGGATTTAAAATCAAGGTGAGAACTTCTCACTCAATCGAATCAGTTTCGATTTTATTTTAAATAGTTAGATTTAAAATATTTGAATGCATGTTTGAATGATGATTGTTATCTATTGATTGTTAAAATAGACATTATACGCCGTTAGTAAGCGGATGTTATTTAGTAAAAACATATACCGCGAATATTTCATAAACAGTGAAATTGGTATTATATATAATATCAATATATATATATTGGCATATGTATATATTGGAGTTGATTGATTTCCCGTATTTTTTAGCGGATGAGACCCTATTGCGCCGTTAGTAAGCGGATAATATTTATTAAAAACATATACCGCGATAATTTCGTACTGGAGCGAAATTGGTATTGTGCTAATGTTTTTGGATGCAGGAAAACAGGTTGGAGGGATCCAACTGGATTCCTCAACAGTTTTTATTTGATTTCAGATATTTTGATATTTGATGGATTATCATATACGATATATGATGTCGTTGTAGTCGTGATTGACTATTTGGTGTGTAGCATCATTGGACCCAGATTTTGGGATTAAAAAAATGATTTTTAAAGGTGATTTTTGAAAAGTATACGTTATAAACTATTTTTGGAAATTTATTTATTTTAAATAAATAAACGTTATACTTTTAAAAGTTATAAAATTATGTTTTTGTGAAATATAGTTAAAAGCTGATTTTTGAGAAATATGGATTAATGATTTTATAAAATAGTTTAAATTGAGATTTTAGAAATTATTATAAAGAGTTTAAATATAGGATTTATAAAATTTGATTATTTTATAAATCAGAATGATGAAGTTTTTAAAGGAATTTAAAGACGTTTTAAAGAATAATATAAATTAATTTATATTAAGAGATTTATAAATGGATATTTATAAATTGAAATATATACATTATAAAACGAGTTTTTATAAGTGTTTGAATGAAGTGAAGATGAATTTAGTGAATGAATGAAATTTACAGGATTATAAACAGTGAACTTATAAATGAAATTTTATAAACAGTAGGTTCATAAAATTTATAAAATTATTGAAAGAATGGAGTTTTGATAAATAAACAAATCTTATAAGTTATAAGATTTATGAATTGAGATGTTTAAAAGAACGATTCTTGTAAACAAATAAATTATAAGCATTTAACTTATAATGTGAACTTTTGGTTTATAATTGAGTTATAGATCGAATAGATTAATAAAAGAGATTTATAAAAAGGAGTTATAAAATAAATAGAAATGGAAATTTATAAACGTTGTTTTATAAATTCGCCAACGACTTATTTTGATAAGTAAATGGTTATAACTTATAAATGGAGCTATATTCACGTTTTTGAACTGTGAATAATCCTTTAAAATGAAATGAATAAAAGGATGAAATTTGTTAACAAAGAATATTCACGTTTTGAATAGTGAATAAGATGTTAAAGAAATTGTTTTGAATGTGATATTTTAAACAGAATTAAAACGATCTAACGATGTTTTAAATATGTTGAGATTCGAAACCATAGATTTCAACATTCATTGTTGAAATAGACGTTTTCGAGAAATAAAAGGAAATAGTGGACTATAACACTGTTGTTATAGTAAATGATCTCCGAAAGGAAATGTTTTTTATAGTATTGGGATTTATATATCTATTTTTAATTTCGAATCCCTATACTAGTGATTTTGGGTTGTCGTAACGATGTTTTACATAACATTCGTTTTGACCCAAATAAATATGTTTAAGTGAATGATTTCCTTAAAGAATGAAATATATATACTTAATTTCGATTTAAGTATATTGAATATTTTCTAAGTGTTGAAAATAAAAAGATTTGTGAATTACTTATTGAATAAGTATAGAATTGTTTTTCCAATATGAAGTGAATAATTAGAATTTATCTTTTTGAAGATAAATTGAAATGAATAAATCGAAATCATATGCATGAATATTTTGAAATATAAATTCATTATGGAATTTATATGTGAAAGTGGAAGTTGTTTAAAAATAAATATTGATTTATTTTTGAAGTGTTGAAATTATATATCTAGTAAAGATATTTTTGGAAAAATAAATAATTTGGAAAATTATTTGGAAACTGGTGATGTTGTGCATATCCATTGACAGTTCAATAACTGACTATCAATATTTCCCTTTGAATGGGTATTTGATGTGATTTGATTGAATCTGAATGCCACACTTATTTTTGAATAAGCGCTCACTATTCGGGTTAACCGGGAAAGGACCATGGGGTCGTATAACCCATTCCGAATATGTGATACGTCGTTATGAATTGCATTTGAAGATCGGTGTTGAAGACCGAGTATTTGTGAAAGCGATAGGATGACCTATCGATTGTCTCTGCACTGGGTAGCTCCTGGTATAGAGATCTCCTAAGTGATGGGAAATTCGATCGGGATTGTGAATACCCGTATTGCAAGGGCTTCGTAAGAAGTGCCTTCGGTTTTGTTCGAGCCCGGAACAGACTTGTATGGATTGTATGTCTGACATTACAAATTGAGATGTAAAGCCGATTTCTTTCAAATATATTTCTGTTGGTGGCGGAGAATTTATTCTTTTAGCTTAACACCCTTCTCTGAGACATACGAGCTCAGAGGTTATGTAGTTGAATGTTATCAGCGATATATTCCCAATTTGGTAATGTGACATGCTGAGTGATGCTGAAATGATCATTGTGTTGATTATTTGTGATAGGATCGTTTATTTGATCGTCTATCCTTGTGATCATTGTGTTGATCATTTGTTGACCCAAAGCATGGCTTTTGTATAAAGTATGTTTTTGTGGACGTGACTTCGTCGAGCCTCACACCCCGTGAATGGTCAAAACAGGAAAGAAGCAACAAGGTTATGAGGGGTAGCACCCTTTAGGATGTGTCCATTTCCTTCTGAAAAAGGGTGGTATCATGGTATGGAGCCCAGATACTTACTCATGTTGAAAACACTTTGTTATGATTGTGTGAATTGATTACGAGCGCTCGGTGATAAAGGTCCCAAAGGACCGGGGGATGACATATTCGGTCAGTTGTTACTCAGTTAGGGGTAACCCGGCCTTGTGTTGGTAGAGATCCGGTTTGGTTCTCGGGGATGTCCATCCAGAGGCATTCTCATGTGGCAATGGGAAGTTCCTTGGCCTGATCATTCGTTGGAAATCCAAAGAAACAATACGAGACTTGTACGGTTTTAGTTGTATAACCTGCTATGGAATGTGGCGGTAACCTGCTATTGAACATAGTTAGCTATAGTAGGCATACGATAATGGTCGTATGTTGGCTAAGATTTATATTCTACTTTCGAAATGAATTTTTCTACACTATACACTAATAATAATATCAAATGTTATTTTAAATGCGTATCAAGCATCTTTGACTATCATAAGGAGAAATCTCCTCCGATTCTGCGTTTGCATGTGTGTATGTGCGGGAGGCCTTATGGCAGTCTCATTTTTAAAAGCATTGCGAATTGAATTTAAAATATTCTTCTGTTTTGATTTTAAATTAAATAAACTGTTTTGAGTTCTCACACCAGTCACATGACTGACTTGGAGTTTATTGTTTTCCTTCCTAAACTCTGGGTGCCCACCAATTTCCACACGGGCAGTCAAGAGTTAGGTTTATCAGGATATTCTGGATATTCTGGAGTTGCTGGAGGCAAGCTGGATGGCATGGCATATTACTTATATAGTATTTCTTTTTCCGCTGCACTGTTTGTTGTTGTTGTATACTCTGATGATATGATGAAATGAAATGTATAAAATGTAATAACTGATATAGTTCTTTGTTTAAAGATTATTCATTTATTATTATATGTTGTTCCACTGCGAATTGTGAGATTCTGTTGTTCTGTTGTTTTCTGTTCCATTCTATTTTCCCTCTGTTTTCAAATTCTCTATTCTCTTTTTCTTCTATTTTAAAATTTTATGTTCTCTTTTCTATTTTCTCTTCTTCCTATTTTCTGTTTTCTTCTCTATCTTTTCCCTCTATTTTCTCTCTTCTTTCTTCTTCCTTTTTCTTAAATTCTTTTTAAAACCCATAACATTCCGGTTTTTGGCCTTCGATTTCTCGACAGTCGATAAAGTGAGTGTCGATGTTGAATTTTCGAAAGTCGAAAATTTTCGGGACGTTACAGTTGGTATCAGAGCCTATGGTTAAGCGACAACCATGGTTCTGTTGGGTATTACTCGTTAGAGATAGAGTCAGTAGTACTCTAGAATGAGTTTGAGTGTAATAATAGCTATGAGAGCGTATTTGTTAGTGAATATAAAATTGTTTTATATTGTGATGATTGGTTTATTGAGTGGCATATGAACCTTCGTCAGCGTGGTCTCGACAACTATGCCGAAGGGGTTTCTAAACACTTGAATAGAACAATTCGACATAATATTGTTTTAAATTGGGTAAATGAAATAATTTTTCCTTGATTATATATTATATATAAAGGAATAATTTTTCAGAATTATTAAAGTGTATATAAGTTGATTGTTTAGTTGTTTGAATAATCTAAATAAAAGAATAATTGTATAAGTATAATGAATTATAAGAATTGAATTATAATTAAAGTGATTTACAATTAGTGAAATAAACTTATTTATGTAATAAGTGAAACTATATCAATATATTTATGAATATAAGTTGTAAACAAAAAAATGAATTAAAGTTAAATGGATATAAACTTGAGTTATGTAATGAAATTCAACTGTTGAATTGAATGAATGGATTGAATATTAATCAATTGAATGTAAATTTAGTTGATATGGAATAATGAATGTAAGTGTTAATTCATTGAAATCTAATGTTATTGGGAGTTGAATAAATTGGAATGAAAATCAATTTAGTTAAACCAAGAATGAATATAAGTAAAGGAATTTGGTTGTATTGATTAAACATTGGTTGTTAGTTGATTGTTGATTGATTGTATATAATTCATTAAGTATTAATGAAAGTGAATTAGTGAAATTTAAAGCTATGTAATTAAATTCAAATTAGAAGTAAATAAATTTGAATAGAATTGAACGTGAATTGGATTTAATTAGTGAATGCAAACTAATTAAAATTGAGAATGAATGTTAGTAAGAACATCCACTGTTAATGAATCAGATGTGATTTAAATTGAAAACCCAATTCATTGAATATTAATGAGAATATGAATGAATATTTATTGGTTATGGATGTTAGTTGGTTGATGGTTGAATATATATTGCTATTGAATGCATTTCTATGTTAGCATATATAGTTATTATGTTGCTATATGATGTATATCGATACTATTATCTATATGCATGATTCTCATGTTGTTTGTTGAGTGTTTAGTAGGTGCGGATTGCGTTTGCTTCGCATTTGGGGCTCGCTTTCGCGCTATATTAGCCGTATTTGCTTGCTAATAAAATATAAGGTACATATCTCGGATTACATGTCGTACTTTTACACTTTTTTCCCTTCGGGATGCCTCATTACTTGATGAGATGTATATTTGTGATATATATACTGTCATTTTTTTTTCGGATCGAGCCGCGCAAAGGAGACTATGGCGAATTTTTCCGAAAATTTAAGGCGTTAGAAAAATTTTGAGAAAATTGGGAAAATTTTGAAAACGTTAACTTTGATTTTGGAATTGAAAGTTAAACGATAGTAGTTGTTTTTGAAAAGATAACTAAGTATGATTCGAAAACTTAGTAAAGTATTTATAAGAAGTTTAATTATGAATTTTGGGAAAATTAATAGATTATGTAACTTTTCTTACTTGTAATTTCGAGGACGAAATTCTTTTAAGGGGGGAAGATTGTAACGACCCAGAATTTTTATTAATTAAAATTTGAATATTTAATAAATTTTTATTTGAATTATTGGATTTAATTGGATAATTAAATCGATAATTTAATATGTTAAATTATGGAAATAATTGAAAATTGGGTTAAATATGATTGTAAATGATTTGTAAAATTTTATCTTATCATATTGAAGTTAGAATGATATTTTAGAACTTTTAAAATCGAATTAAAAGTTTATTTGTGAAAATTGAATATTTTAATATTTAATAATCGACTGTAAAATAGTCAATTTTTGAACAGTCTCAGAATTTAACGAAACCAGTTCCATTGGATCCCTAATAGTTAGTTATTACCGGATTTCAATTTTCGTGTCAATCGGAGTTATCGTTTGATCGTGGCAGCTCGAAACGCATCGATTTATTTTTAATTTAAATTTGACGAGTCAAAATAGCCATTTTTCAAAAAGTCTCGGATTTCGACGAAACCAGTTTCATCGGATCCGTAATGTGATATTATTGTAAGGTTTCAAATTTCAAGTCAATTGGACTTACCATTTGTTCGATACGAATTAAAACGCCTAGAAATCGATTTAAATCGGTTTAATTCAAATTGAGCGTTTACAGCCATAACTCGCACATACTTCCGAATTAGCTTTTGAAACCTGTTCATTGTGTCCGGAACGCGGGATAAACCCTAGAAACGTCAGTTTCGGCGCCTAAATCGGAGTTCGGAATTTCCGGATGAATAGTGTCGTTCAAAACTCTATAAATACACACCCACACCCTTCATAAATTAAAAAAAAATATCAAAACCCTAATTTTTAACCCTAGCCGCCACTTTAATAACCAATGGCCAAAAATCGCTCTCACTTCTTCATCAATCTCTCTCAATCCGTAAAGAATTACACGAAGTGCTCAACTACAAAGTCGAAGAGCTCGACGAGAGCTTCGATTCCATACGGTGATGATCGGAAATGGTGCAACGGAGAGGGAGCTATGGGGGGCCGTTCTCTTCAGGCCACGCACGCAAAACGAGGCTAATTTGACAGCCGAGCTTCAGGTGGTTGAGGCCAGAGGTAGAGGAAGTTGAGAGCTTTCACGTGGCGGTGGTTTGATTGAGTTTCGTCGAGTATCGGTGGAGTTTTATTTAACCCTAATCTATGGTTTGGGTTTGGTGGTTGCGGCCTCGTTGCTGTAGAGGATACGTGAGGGAGATGAAGGTAGGGGACGGTCCAGATGAGGAGTTGTGGGATCTAAGGGCTGTAGATGCTTAGGGTATAAAAAAATTTAAAGTTTATGTTGATTTGTTTATATAAATCGTGTACAAACTTCAAAAATGCATAACTTTTTCATACGAGGTCGAAAACGCATGAAACCAGTTGCGTTAGAATCGTATGGATGAGCACTACGCGATGGAGTTGGTTTGGAGTCGTTTGGAGTTAGTTAGAATTTCGGGTAAAATTAAACGCGCGTTTAATTTTATTCGAAATAAATCGCTAAAACGGGATTTAAAATCAAGGTGAGAACTTCTCACTCAATCGAATCAGTTTCGATTTTATTTTAAATAGTTAGATTTAAAATATTTGAATGCATATTTGAATGATGATTGTTATCTATTGATTGTTAAAATAGACATTATACGCCGTTAGTAAGCGGATGTTATTTAGTAAAAACATATACCGCGAATATTTCATAAACAGTGAAATTGGTATTATATATAATATCAGTATATATATATATATTGGCATATGTATATATTGGAGTTGATTGATTTCCCGTATTTTTTAGCGGATGAGACCCTATTGCGCCGTTAGTAAGCGGATAATATTTATTAAAAACATATACCGCGATAATTTCGTACTGGAGCGAAATTGGTACTGTGCTAATGTTTTTGGATGCAGGAAAACAGGTTGGAGGGATCCAACTGGATTCCTCAACAGTTTTTATTTGATTTCAGATATTTTGATATTTGATGGATTATCATATACGATATATGATGTCGTTGTAGTCGTGATTGACTATTTGGTGTGTAGCATCATTGGACCCAGATTTTGGGATTAAAAAAATGATTTTTAAAGGTGATTTTTGAAAAGTATACGTTATAAACTATTTTTGGAAATTTATTTATTTTAAATAAATAAACGTTATACTTTTAAAAGTTATAAAATTATGTTTTTGTGAAATATAGTTAAAAGCTGATTTTTGAGAAATATGGATTAATGATTTTATAAAATAGTTTAAATTGAGATTTTAGAAATTATTATAAAGAGTTTAAATATAGGATTTATAAAATTTGATTATTTTATAAATCAGAATGATGAAGTTTTTAAAGGAATTTAAAGACGTTTTAAAGAATAATATAAATTAATTTATATTAAGAGATTTATAAATGGATATTTATAAATTGAAATATATACATTATAAAACGAGTTTTTATAAGTGTTTGAATGAAGTGAAGATGAATTTAGTGAATGAATGAAATTTACAGGATTATAAACAGTGAACTTATAAATGAAATTTTATAAACAGTAGGTTCATAAAATTTATAAAATTATTGAAAGAATGGAGTTTTGATAAATAAACAAATCTTATAAGTTATAAGATTTATGAATTGAGATGTTTAAAAGAACGATTCTTGTAAACAAATAAATTATAAGCATTTAACTTATAATGTGAACTTTTGGTTTATAATTGAGTTATAAATCGAATAGATTAATAAAAGAGATTTATAAAAAGGAGTTATAAAATAAATAGAAATGGAAATTTATAAACGTTGTTTTATAAATTCGCCAACGACTTATTTTGATAAGTAAATGGTTATAACTTATAAATGGAGCTATATTCACGTTTTTGAACTGTGAATAATCCTTTAAAATGAAATGAATAAAAGGATGAAATTTGTTAACAAAGAATATTCACGTTTTGAATAGTGAATAAGATGTTAAAGAAATTGTTTTGAATGTGATATTTTAAACAGAATTAAAACGATCTAACGATGTTTTAAATATGTTGAGATTCGAAACCATAGATTTCAACATTCATTGTTGAAATAGACGTTTTCGAGAAATAAAAGGAAATAGTGGACTATAACACTGTTGTTATAGTAAATGATCTCCGAAAGGAAATGTTTTGTATAGTATTGGGATTTATATATCTATTTTTAATTTCGAATCCCTATACTAGTGATTTTGGGTTGTCGTAACGATGTTTTACGTAACATTCGTTTTGACCCAAATAAATATGTTTAAGTGAATGATTTCCTTAAAGAATGAAATATATACTTAATTTCGATTTAAGTATATTGAATATTTTCTAAGTGTTGAAAATAAAAAGATTTGTGAATTACTTATTGAATAAGTATAGAATTGTTTTTCCAATATGAAGTGAATAATTAGAATTTATCTTTTTGAAGATAAATTGAAATGAATAAATCGAAATCATATGCATGAATATTTTGAAATATAAATTCATTATGGAATTTATATGTGAAAGTGGAAGTTGTTTAAAAACAAATATTGATTTATTTTTGAAGTGTTGAAATTATATATCTAGTAAAGATATTTTTGGAAAAATAAATAATTTGAAAAATTATTTGGAAACTGGTGATGTTGTGCATATCCATTGATAGTTCAATAACCGACTATCAATATTTCCCTTTGAATGGGTATTTGATGTGATTTGATTGAATCTGAATGCCACACTTATTTTTGAATAAGCGCTCACTATTCAGGTTAACCGGGAAAGGACCATGGGGTCGTATAACCCATTCCGAATATGTGATACGTCGTTATGAATTGCATTTGAAGATCGGTGTTGAAGACCGAGTATTTGTGAAAGCGATAGGATGACCTATCGATTGTCTCTGCACTGGGTAGCTCCTGGTATAGAGATCTCCTAAGTGATGGGAAATTCGATCGGGATTGTGAATACCCGTATTGCAAGGGCTTCGTAAGAAGTGCCTTCGGTTTTGTTCGAGCCCGGAACAGACTTGTATGGATTGTATGTCTGACATTACAAATTGAGATGTAAAGCCGATTTCTTTCAAATATATTTCTGTTGGTGGCGGAGAATTTATTCTTTTAGCTTAACACCCTTCTCTGAGACGTACGAGCTCAGAGGTTATGTAGTTGAATGTTATCAGCGATATATTCCCAATTTGGTAATGTGACATGCTGAGTGATGCTGAAATGATCATTGTGTTGATTATTTGTGATAGGATCGTTTATTTGATCGTCTATCCTTGTGATCATTGTGTTGATCATTTGTTGACCCAAAGCATGGCTTTTGTATAAAGTATGTTTTTGTGGACGTGACTTCGTCGAGCCTCACACCCCGTGAATGGTCAAAACAGGAAAGAAGCAGCAAGGTTATGAGGGGTAGCACCCTTTAGGATGTGTCCATTTCCTTCTGGAAAAGGGTGGTATCATGGTATGGAGCCCAGATACTTACTCATGTTGAAAACACTTTGTTATGATTGTGTGAATTGATTACAAGCGCTCGGTGATAAAGGTCCCAAAGGACCGGGGGATGGCATATTCGGTCAGTTGTTACTCGGTTAGGGGTAACCCGGCCTTGTGTTGGTAGAGATCCGGTTTGGTTCTCGGGGATGTCCATCCAGAGGCATTCTCATGTGGCAATGGGAAGTTCCTTGGCCTGATCATTCGTTGGAAATCCAAAGAAACAATACGAGACTTGTACGGTTTTAGTTGTATAACCTGCTATGGAATGTGGCGGTAACCTGCTATTGAACATAGTTAGCTATAGTAGGCATACGATAATGGTCGTATGTTGGCTAAGATTTATATTCTACTTTCGAAATGAATTTTTCTACACTATACACTAATAATAATATCAAATGTTATTTTAAATGCGTATCAAGCATCTTTGACTATCATAAGGAGAAATCTCCTCCGATTCTGCGTTTGCATGTGTGTGTGTGCGGGAGGCCTTATGGTAGTCTCATTTTTAAAAGCATTGCGAATTGAATTTAAAATATTCTTCTATTTTGATTTTAAAGTAAATAAACTGTTTTGAGTTCTCACACTAGTCACATGACTGACTTGGAGTTTATTGTTTTCCTTCCTAAACTCTGGGTGCCCACCAATTTCCACACGGGCAGTCAAGAGTTAGGTTTATCAGGATATTCTGGATATTCTGGAGTTGCTGGAGGCAAGCTGGATGGCATGGCATATTACTTATATAGTATTTCTTTTTCCGCTGCACTGTTTGTTGTTGTTGTATACTCTGATGATATGATGAAATGAAATGTATAAAATGTAATAACTGATTATTAGTTCTTTGTTTAAAGATTATTCATTTATTATTATATGTTGTTTCACTGCGAATTGTGAGATTCTGTTGTTCTGTTGTTTTCTGTTCCGTTCTATTTTCCCTCTGTTTTCAAATTCTCTATTCTCTTTTTCTTCTATTTTAAAATTTTCTGTTCTCTTTTCTATTTTCTCTTCTTCCTATTTTCTGTTTTCTTCTCTATCTTTTCCCTCTATTTTCTCTCTTCTTCCTTTTTCTTAAATTCTTTTTAAAACTCATAACATTCCGGTTTTTGGCCTTCGATTTCTCGACAGTCGATAAAGTGAGTGTCGATGTTGAATTTTCGAAAGTCGAAAATTTTCGGGACGTTACATATTAGCTCTAAAAAAAATTCTTAAGTTTGTTACCTATCAATTTAGATTATACTTCCATCTATAATGCAAATCCAAATCTCCTCTAACTGCATAAATTAGGGCAATTTATTGCAATTGATTTCCCATTAAACTTCATAAATTAACAAATTGAAACCTAAATAAAAACGTTTATTTATTTAAAAATCTTGTTGTTTAATTGAATTGACCATTCACGGATATAATTTACATTGTTCTCCAATTATTACTTAAATACATCACCCAACGTTAAATCTATATTCAATACAATTTGTTACCAAAATTAATTTAATGAAAACAATTATGCCCTTAAAATTTCTCTTCATTCATTAATTGCTAATTGTTATTCAATTAAACCAATTCATTTGATTTCCCTATTATGCATCAATTATAAACCCATCATCTTAAAGGTGATGTCTACATTTTATACTATAAATTTACCCTTTTATATTCCAATATCAATGAATGCTCACATACAAATTTAGATCTTAACTTCAATTAGTTATTCCATTTAATCCATTGATTTATTAACTTTAATTACTGCAATTCATTGTCTTACATAAATTTGAATCTATTTCCAAATTTTCACTATTCCAATTAATTGAAATATAAAATTAAATTTGTAAAATTTTAATTACCCTTGATCCATTGAATTTCAACATTCTCTTTCATGTTAACAAATAAGATTTCTGTTTCTTCCTAAATTTAAATTAGAAATCCTATAATTTAATTCATTTTAAACATCGAATTTACACCGGTCGTTACATAATGTTCTGACCAGTTAAAATTCTTTCACATCAAAACCTTTTCCAGTCCTTTCCAAAGCACTATAGCTTACCTTCCCATGCACGACACTTTCTGTTCAACATCACATCTTGCCTCCCCTTATTTCTTCTTATCACGCGACTTGTTTTTCTTCCTTCAGTCAATAATCAAATCGAAGCCGAGTTCTCTTGTTTTAAAAAAAATGGCCGCTCCTTTCAGTTTAAAAATCCACGAATTCGTTCTAAAAAAAAGAAAGAGAAAACGCATACTTATTCTTATCACCTCTCTTCAAAATCAAATCGAAGGAGGCGGGTCGCGATGGTTGAGGGAGACGTATCGTGTCGCGCAGGCTGGTCATTCGTGCTGGTTGTTCGTGGTGGGTATTTGGCGATTCGTGAGGGCTTGGGTTGCGAGATGGGGTGACGACGTTGATTGGTGAATCGCGTACGTAGGCGTGCGTTTTTGGAAAAGCGGCAGCTCGAAAGGGAATACGAGCTAGGGTTTTCGAACAGGCAGTGGCTCAGTGTTTTGCGGTGAGTAAGGTAATTTTTTTGTACAAATTAATTTTGACTTGATAAATTGCATACAGTACTTTAATTTACCGATGAGAGTTAAAATATATACGCATTGATTTCATTTTAAAGAAATAGTAAGTTAAAATATATAGAAGGATGTGGGAAATTATAAATAGAAAATGTTAAATAGTTGATAGTTTATATATGGTATGATTTTGGATGCTATATAGATTTTTGTAAAAATATTTGTAGTTTCAAAAGAAAAATATAATAAATATAAATATGTACATTTTAAAATTTTAGATTTATCTTAAAATAATGGAATATAGTGATTTATGTGTTTAATTAACTTATCATTTTAGTTACTAAAGATTATTCAAAAGGAAATTAGTTTGAAATTTAATTATTCATTAAAATTTAAATCATTAGTTAAATTAAATTATTAAATGATGATTGATTATTCGGATGTTAATAAAATCATCTAATATTTATTCAAGGGTCTTAAATCATGAGGAGACCGAGTTGAGATTGAAGTGGATTGCATAAATCAAAGGTGAGTAATCTCACTCTTTTGGATTTTTATTTAAATTTAAATGGTTAAATATAAATAATTGGTTGAATGATTAAATTGATTGGATGTGCACTGATGATGATGTGACTTTGGTTTTGGTTGGTTCTCGAGTTAATTGTGGCTTGACTCGAAGTATTTGGGTTTAAAATTGTTTTAACCTTAAGTCATAAATAAGAAAACGTTTTCATTTTAATGTTGAGAAGGGCTTAATGATTTGTGATTCATCAAATTAGTAGGGTAACTAAAATGGATAATTAATTAATTCAATTAATTAATGATTTGGTTTGATTAATTTAGTAATTAAGGGTTTGAATTAATTAATGAAGGTTTAAGTTAATTAATTAAGTTTAGTTAATTTAGAATAATCAATGGATGGTTTGATAAGTAAATACTTAATGTGATTAATAAAATATAATTACTTTGTGTAATTAATCAAGAGATTTATTAAGATAATTAATTAAGGTGTAATTAATTTATTTAATCAAGTAAATAAAAAGGTAGATAATTACAGGATGAAATAAATCAAGAATGATTAATATTTGTGGTTTAATTAATGATTAATTATTTAATGTAATTAATTTAGCTTAGGATAAATTGAAATATAATTGGAAATCATTAATTTATATAATTAACGGTGAAATTGAAGATTGATTAACTAAGATGAATTATTCAATAGTAAATGACATATGAGAAGTTAATTAATATAAGTAATTAAGGATTAATGTAATTAATATAGTTAATTAATTTATGAAGTAACTAAAATTACTTATTGATTTTTGGTTAAGAATAATTAATATTGTGAAACTAACTAAAGTTAATTACTTGAATGTAATTGAAGGATAATTAACCCAGGGTGATTAATTAGGATGAATAATGAAGGGATGATTGATTAATTGATTTGAAATTAATTAATGTTAAATGAAGAAATCTAAGTCGTTGAGGTTAGTAATTCAATCAGGATTAATTAAATTAAATTTGTATGTGTTTAAGTTTTACTTATAAATGATTAAGTGGTATTAGATGCTTGAAATGAGTTGATATCTCTGATATGAAATGTTGTGTATTTCATTTGGATAACTTGGATTATGGATGACATGAGACTCGAAGAGACCGGAGTCGGGTATTACCCGAAACCACTTCGAATTTTTATAGATTGATATGTGAAATCTATTGGCTGGAATGAAATGATTTAAGTGAATTGGACTATTTAATCCAAATTTTGGGTACTAGAAAATTTATGTGTGAAATAAGTGATGTCAACATCAAATTGTGAATTTAAAAATTTATTCGAGTTACCCCGGGTTTATATAATCTATTTACTTTGGTATTCCATGTTAGTTGGGTTTACTCACGCTGGTTTCCAGCCTGACCCGGGTGTTACTTTGATGTAATGCTCGGGTCAGACCGAGTATTACAGATTTTCAGGTAATGACGTTCTGGAGCTCATAAGGCGAGCTGGATGGTAAGAACGTATAGAGTATTTCTGCTGTATTATATTACTGTATATCTGTGACATGATAATTGTGTATATTCAGTGTCTGTATATATACATGTGTAACTCTAATGTATTATAAAGGTATTTTGACAGATACAGAATGCTTTGTAAACTGTTATTATTTATTATTATATTTTATCCACTGCGAATGTGAGATGTTGGTGTTTCTGATTTTCTTCTTCTTCTATCTCTTTCTTCTTTTTCATAACTATCTGGAATTTTCAGGATCGAAAATTCCAGGTCGTTATAGTTGGTATCAGAGCTGAAAGGTTAAGCGAGAACCTTGGTTCTGGTAGGGATTACTCCTTAAATAGAGTCTGTTGTGCTCTAGAATGAGTTGAGTGTATATATATATATATGTATATGTATATGTATGAGAGAGTACTTGTTATTTTCTTATGTAAAGGTTTTAAATGATTTTATATAAAAATATATTTTGGTATATAAAGCAATATTTCCTTCTGATAAATATTAAGGTGACTGGTTGTTAAATTATTGAAATTAAATTAAAATACAACAAAATTGAAATCTTGAATTGAAATTAAATTAGGTGGTAACAGAAATACAACCAAATTAAAATTAAATTGATTGAAATGAAATTCTAGAATTTGAGCTCAGAAATTAAATTGTTTAAAAACTTTAAATAAAGGTTAATTTGGTTTAAAAAGTTAAACAACCTTTGAGAATTTAACTCGAATTTATATAATTCGAGTTGGTTTAAAATTGAGATTGAAATTGAATTAGTTCAAATTGAATCTGATTCGAATTGATTGGATTTATGATTGAAGATGTATAAGTTTAAAATTTTAAATGGAAAATTTGGATTAGATTAAATTGAAATGATTTGATATTAAAGTGGGTTCAATTGATATTAGTCCAAATGGATTGGAATAATTTGAAATTTTAATTAAAGTTGAACAGGATTAAAATCAAATGGAATTTGGTTTGGATTGGGAAAGAAATCAAGATTGATTTAACTTGAATTGGGGTTAAATAAATTTAGATGGGAATTGAAGTTCTTCAAATTAGAATTGAGTCAATTTAAAGGGAAATGGAAATTTAAATTGAATTGATAAGGAAGTGAACAGTTTTGACTCCGGACTATTTTCCGTATAAATTGTTTTAATATAAACTTATTTTTCCAAGCTCTAATAAATACAACCTTTCTTTCTACAATCATTTTTGGAACTATTTAACAATTTTTCAACTGTTTTATAAACTAATTACTATTTTTCAACTATTTGATAAATTAATTACTATTTTACAACTATTTAGTACTTATCTAAAATTTATGAAACTATTTAACTATTTCTCAACTATTTTACAAATAATTAGCTATTTTGCAAACTAATAATTATTTTTCAACTACTTAACTATTTTTAAAATTTTCAAGCTATTTTCTAAATATAAACAGGTCGGAGTTCAAACTGTTATTGATTAAATACCCAACTAAGATAAGAATTGAAGATATAATCCAAATGAGAATTAAGGCAAATGTGATTAAGTGAATAAAGTTCAATGTGAGGATGAATAGAAAGGTAATTGATTTAGTTAATAATCAATGAAGATAAATACGTAGGATGTATGTATATTATTCTATTTGCATAGTGATTTGATCCAGATTCGAGCACAGAATTTGGAGATAGTTTATCAATCCAGGTTGGGATTTTTCACTCGATTTTCGACGGCGAACCTGGATATGGATTGTTGATTGGTTCTGGATATTCTCTATCATAGTTATGGCTATGCAAGGAGAATGACGGTTTCTGATCAAGAAACCAGATCTGTGTCCGCACTAGGAAATCGGGTGGACGATACTAGTTCGGAAGTGAAATTGTGTGATCCAGTGAGCGATCAGATTGGTATAGCGTACGGATGATAAGTGTACATCGTACAGTTTTAAATGAAATTGATATTGAAAAGAGTAATCAAAATTTAAGTACTTGTTTTGAATAAACAAAGCTATATATTTTTGTTATATAAGATAAATCTCCCCTTGTTGAATCTATTGCTGGAAGAAAGGATTTTTGAAGGTGTTTGAAGTATAAAAGGAGTTTTATACAAGATTGAAATGAACCAAAGTTTTAAAAATTATATATATCTATGTGTGTGTGTATATATATATATATATATAAAGGATCTTATGAGGATTTTGGAAAAAGGTTTTGGGAACCTTTGGATTTGGAAAGGCTTTTGATTTTTGGGTAAAATCAATATGAGAATTTGGAAAGCCTAGTTTGAGAATTATCGATTTGGGATAATCGATTTTGTGTAAAGGAGCCATGTTTGAGATCATACTAGGTGTATGATTTGAAAGATACTACATGTGTATAGTTTAAAGTGTTTTGATGATGGCTCTGGGGAAAAAGACGCTCGCTTGAAATGAACTTCTCAAGAGCGCCACCGGGTGGTGCTGCCTTGAGCCCCAATGGGGGGTTCTAAAGTTGATCCTGTGAGGAGTCCAGAAAAAACTAGTTCCTGATGATTATGAGTAGTGTGTACCATAGCGAAAGTCATGTGTGCCGCTGAGAGCCAACAGTCTGCGTTTGATTTTATATCGGTAGACTGCGACCTATGGTAACATAGCGAAAGTCGTATGTGCTGCTGAGAGCCAACGGTCTACGTTTGATTTTACATCGGTAGACTGCAACCTATGTAGTAGTGGAGAAGTTTCATTTTGACAGCGAAAATCGAGGGGCGCTGATGCCTACAGTTACATGGACTTTTGCTGCGATTGCAACATAACCCTGGAATGTAACTGCGATCTGTTGTGGGTTCCATGGTGTAATCAAGGGGCGCGGAGTGCCTACAGTTACATGGACTTTTGCTACGATGGCAACGTAACCCAGGATGTAACTGCGACCATGGATGGTGGTGATGATTTCCAGAGCATTCTCACTAAAAAAATTCCTCTATTTTCAAATTTTTTTTCTATATTTTCAATAAAATTATTTTCCAAGTATTTTCACTGGATGTTGAAGACGGGTTTACCAAGTACTTATAGATTTTCGGTCATACGCCTGATCAACGTATGACTGAAGTTCTATGAGAACAAGGATGGACTGGTTGAAACATCGAGTTATAAGAAGTATTTTTACAAAGAGCTATTTTAATAGTATGATGTGAATTTAAAAGCATTTCTAAAATTTTAAAATAAAAGTGTTGGAATTTGGAAAAAATTGGAAGAAAATCCAAACTGGAATTATAAAATAAAATTGAACCCAAGAAAATTTAATGAAGTGATTTTTGAAATAAAAGTTGGAAGTAAGCTAATTAGCTAAATAATTATTTGATAGAGTATATTAATAGAATTTAACTCGGTTAAATAAAATGGATTGTGAGTTAATAATGGAGTTTGGAAATAAATTCGAATTGTAAATAGAATTCGACTTGGATTTGATAATGAATTAAATAAGTGGAGATGTTGTAAAAATAAAAATAAAATAGAGTTGGATCGAAATAGTGATGGTTTGAATTATAAATAAAATTCAAGTGTGATATAAATAATATTTAACGAAATTTGTAAATAAATTAGATATAAGAGAAGTATTGTCGTATGAAATGAAAGTGAATAATAATAGAAATGGTTTGAGTTGCAAACAAAACCCAGGTGAGTAGAAATAGATTGAGAATGGTTTTGTATAAATAAAATAAATTCGAAAATGAATTAAGTAGATGAATTAAAAATCTAAAATGGGGTTAATAAATTGGTTAATTGAATTAAGTAATACATGGATGAAGTCTGATTGAATGAAAATTAAATCGAAGTTTTAATTGGACTTGGGTTATCGGAATGGACTTAAGTTATGAGACGAATTAATTTGAAGTAAAATTACGTAAATAAAAGCTTGGTTTCGATTGAGAATAGTAGACCATTAAATAAAGATTTGGGATAAATTTATTTGGAAAATGGATATTAATATAAGCATCGAAGGGCGTCAAGCTCAATGAAATAGTTTTAAAATGAATCCAATGTGGAGATGAAATGAAATGCAAATGTATGGTTGGTGAATAAATTAGAAATGAAATGGAATAAAATATAAAATGAGTTGAAATTAATTTGAAGTAGTTATAAACCAAAATGAATACTTTATTAAGCGTATATCGCCGAATTTACATAAAAATAGTTGTCATTTGACGTAACAAAGGTAATTAAAATCTTATGAGTTGATAAAGATTAAATAAATTGATTTTAAGATCAATTGAAATGAATATGAGTTTGGTTTGCGTAAAAATAAATTGAATGTAAGCAATTGAGTTGTAAACCACTAAAATTTAATGAAATGGCATATGAATTGGTTGAAAGCAATTGAATTAGCTTTAAAATTTTATAAATCGCTTATGGAAAGCATTTGGTGCTTGTTGCTTTTGAAATGCATGTGTTTAGTTATTAAAAGTAAGTGAAATGCTAATAGATTTTCTATATATGGTACTTACATATTTAAATTGAGTAAATACAAGTACCTGAAGGTCGTTTGGCTGGATTCGGTTGCACTAATTGCTAATATAAATAAGCCGCTTGCTTAAAGTGCTAAATAAAGGTACGCCTACGCAATAAAAATAGGAAATATGAACTGTTTTTGCTTTTTCGACCGGTTGGGTCGATGTATATATATATATATATTTATATCTCTTATCAAATTGCAAAAGTTTCTCCGTACAAAGGGGACTCTGCCTAAAATTTTCAGAAATTTTGGGAGATAGAAAATTTTTGAAAATTTTTGGAAAATTTTCTGTTAGCAACAAAACGATTTCAAAGATGAAACCGAAATAAATTAGTTAATGAAACTAATTTAAAATAATGCTATGAATCAGTTATAAATGGAAGATAAAATTCAATATTCAAAATGGAAAATAAATTAAATTCATACGAAAATGGGGAAAACTAATTTGAATAGAAATAGATATGAAAACTGTGTAAGGAAATGTATAAAATGATTAGAGAAGTTACGATTGGATATTATGGCTAAGTAAGATATGCAAGTATTATAAAGGGAAAGGAAAATTGGATTTGATTTCAGGAGATAATTTGAATTGCCCGACTAAAAGGTATGTATTTAAATTCTGTATAAAATTGGATTGGGTTTTTGATCTAGCCACTTGGCCTTTTGTTTTCTTTTTGAATTTGGGAGCCCGTAGAGGCATTTTGTAGTTGTACCGTGCTAGCCACGCAAATGAGACGTTGGCAAAAAAATTTGGAAATTTAGGGAGTTAGAAAAATTGTGAGAAAATTTTGATAATTCAAAATTTGGTTTAAATTGAAATTTAAATGATTGAGCAAAAAGGTATTGTTTGAAAACCGTGGTAGACTTTGGGAAGTTGGTTGAGATGATAGTGGGTCTTTAATAAAAGATAGTTGGTAAGATGTTGAATCGTGGGTTTTGGGAAAAGGTAAACGGGTATTAGGCCATTCTTCCTAACTAGTAATTTCGGGGACAAAATTCTTTCAAGGGTGGAGGAATGTGACGATCCAGAATTTTTAAAAATTTAAAATGGAATAATTAATTGATTTTAAACATTTAAAGGTTAATTTTAACTTGAATTCCAAATATTAATATTTACTTGATAATTGATTATTGAATTATATAATTCGAAATTGGGTACCGTTAAAAATAATTTGAAGGCTTATAAAATTTATAATGATGATACTGAAGGAAATAAAATGGTTGAAATTTAATTTAAAGGTGATTTGTTCAGTTTTAATAATATATCGTTTAAATTGATATTTAAAAATAGCCTTCCGAGGCACAGTCTCAGAATTTGACGAAACTAGTACCATTGGATCCGTAATAGTTAGTTATTTACGGATTTCAATTTTCGTAGCAATCGGAGTTGTCCTTTGACATTGGCAGCTCAAAACGCAGAGAAACTATTTTAATTGATTTAATTTAAAATTGATCGTTTATTTCCGTAACTTACACATATGATCGAATTAGCCTTCGAAACCTTTTCCATTGCGCCCGAAATAGAGGCATAACATTATAAACGCCTGGCTGCATGCCTCGGTAGGATGTCAAGATTTTAAGTTGCGAATTCAAGTCGATTTTAATTTAAAATTAAAATTTAAATATAATGTTCTGACCAGTTAAAATTCTTTCACGTCAAAACCTTTTCCAGTCCTTTCCAAAGCACTGTAGCTTACCTTCCCGTGCATGACACTTTCTGTTCAACATCACGTCTTGCCTCCCCTTATTTCTTCTTATCACGCGACTTCTTTTTCTTCCTTCAGTTAATAATCAAATCGAAGCCGAGTTCTCTTGTTTTTAAAAAAAAAATGGCTGCTCCTTTCAGTTTAAAAATCCACGAATTCGTTCTATAAAAAAAAGAAGAGAAAACGCATGCTTATTCTTATCACCTCTCTTCAAAATCAAATCGAAGGAGGCGGGTCGTGATGGTTGAGGGAGACGTATCGTGTCGCGCAGGCTAGTCGTTCGTGCTGGTTGTTCGTGGTGGGTATTTGGCGATTCACGAGGGCTTGGGTTGCAAGATGGGGCCGCGGCGTTGATTGGTGAATCGCGTACATAGGCGCACGCTTCTGGAAGAGCTGCGGCTCGGAAGGGAAGACGAGCTAGGGTTTTCGAACAGATAGTGGCGTTTTGCGGTGAGTAAGGTAGTTTTTATTTTTATTTTTATTTTTTTTATACAAATTAATTTTGACTTGATAAATTGCATACAGTACATTAATTTACTGATAAGAGTTAAAATATATACGTATTGATTTGATTTTAAAGACATAGTAAGTTAAAATATATAGAAAGATGTGGGAAATTATAAATCGAAAATGTTAAATAGTTGATAGTTTATATATGGCATGATTTTGTAAGCCATATAGAATTTTATAAAAATATTTGTAGTTTCAAAAGAAAAATATAATAAATATAAATATGTACATTTTAAAATTTTAGTTTTATCTTAAAATAATGGAATATAGTGATTTATGTGTTTAATTAACTTATCATTTTAGTTACTAAAGATTATTCAAAAGGAAATTAGTTTGAAATTTAATTATTCATTAAAATTTATATCATTAGCTAAATTAAATTTTTAAATGATGATTGATTCTTCGGATGTTAATAAAATCATCTAATATTTATTCAAGGGTCTTAAATCATGAGGAGGCCGAGTTGAGATTGAAGTGGATTGATCAAAGGTGAGTAATCTCACTCTTTTGGATTTTTATTTAAATTTAAATGGTTAAATATAAATAATTGGTTGAATGATTAAATTGATTAGATGTGCACTGATGATGATGTGACTTTGGTTTTGGTTGGTTCTCGAGTTAATTGTGGATTGACTCGAAGTATTTGGGTTTAAAATTGTTTTAAATTTAAGTCATAAATAAGAAAACGTTTTCATTTTAATGTTGATAAGGGCTTAATGATTTGTGATTCATCAAATTAGTAGGGTAACTAAAATGGATAATTAATTAACTCAATTAATTAATGATTTGGGTTGATTAATTTAGTAATTAAGGGTTTGAATTAATTAATGAAGGTTTAAGTTAATTAATTAAGTTTAATTAATTTAGAATAATCAATGGATGGTTTGATAAGTAATTACTTAATGTATTTAATAAAATATAATTACTTTGTGTAATTAATCAAGAGATTTATTAAGATAATTAATTAAGGTGTAATTAATTTATTTAATGAAGTAAATAAAAAGGTAGATAATAACAGGATGAAATAAATCAAGAATGATTAATATTTGCGGTTTAATTAATGATTAATTATTTAATGTAATTAATTTAGCTTAGGATAAATTGAAATATAATTGGAAATCATTAATTTATATAATTAACGGTGAAATTAAAGATTGATTAACTAAGATGAATTATTCAATAGTAAGTGACACATGAGAAGTTAATTAATATAAGTAATTAAGGATTAATGTAATTAATATAGTTAATTAATTTATGAAGTAATTAAGATTACTTATTGATTTTTGGTTAAGAATAATTAATATTGTGAAACTAATTAAAGTTAATTACTTGAATGCAATTGAAGGATAATTAATCCAGGGTGATTAATTAGGATGAATAATGAAGGGATGATTGATTAATTGATTTGAAATTAATTAATGTAAATGAAGAAATCTAAGTCGTTGAGGTTAGTGATTCAATCAGGATTAATTAAATTAAATTCGTATGTGATTAAGTTTTACTTATAAATGATTAAATGGTATTGGATGCTTGAAATGAGTTGATATCTCTGATATGAAATGTTATGTGTTTCATTTGGATAACTTGGATTATGGATGACATGAGACTCGAAGAGACCGGGGTCGGGTATTAGGAAATACCCGAGACCATTTCGAATTTTTATAGATTGATATGTGAAATCTATTGGCTGGAATGAAATGATTTAAGTGAATTGGACTATTTAATCCAAATTTTGGGTACTAGAAAATTTATGTGTGAAATAAGTGATGTCAACATCAAATTGTGAATTTATAAATTTATTCGAGTTACCCCGGGCTTTTATAAGTTGTTTGCTTTGGTATTCCATGTTAGTTGGGTTTACTCACGCTGGTTTCCAGCCTGACCCGGGTGTTACTTTGATTTAATGCTCGGGTCAGACCGAGTATTACAGATTTTCCGGTAAAGACATTCTGGAGCTCAGGAGGCGAGCCGGATGGCAAGAACGTATAGGGTATTTCCGCTGTATTATATTACTGTATATCTGTGACAAGATAATTGTGTATATTCAGTGTTTGTATATATACATGTGTAACTCTGATGTGTTATAAAGGTATTTTGACAGATACAGAATGCTTTGTAAACTGTTATTATTTATTATTATATTTTATTCGCTGCGAATGTGAGATGTTGGTGTTTCTCATTTTCTTCTTCTTCTATCTCTTTCTTCTTTTTCATAACTATATGGAATTTTCGGGATCGAAAATTCCGGATCGTTACAGTAGGTCTCATCTAAGGTCATTTAAGGTCAAGAATCGTGTCTCTTATACTCTTGGTTAATCTAAACCTGCTCTGATACCAAAAGATGTCTGCCTTGCTATGACCATCACAGGTATCTCAGTCACACTAGTTTTACGGCCAGCCTCTCGACTATCACAACCAACCCTAAATGGGACGTGTGGGGGTAAGAGTCAAAAGCTTCACCACTAATCGCAATGTGAGAGCCCCCTATCATGCTGCTCTCAATAAAGACCAGCTCTGATACCAAACTGTAACACCCACCGCTATACCCATACTATTCAAGAGTATTACAGGGTAATACTGTCAAAATAATATGGAGAATAAGGATACATTATGTACACACATGAATATTCCCTTGAACTAACACTAGTACGTATGTTAAAAATCATAAACAACTCACATATACATAAATGGTATCGACATAAAGCAATAAACAGGTATGCCTCTAGGATAGAGCAATACACACTACAAATCATAAAGAACATAGAGTCAATAACGCAGCGATAACATATGCACTACAAACATATACACAAATCTGAGTGGGATATAAATAGGTTAATCCCCTACTATCTCAAAAATATACAATGTATAACCAGTACAATACGATGTCATACAATCATGAGGTAATATAATAAATGATGATATACAATAATATCCTATCCTACATCTATGTTCAACATTTACATATTGATCATCTGTCCTTGAACTTGAAATGTCTCGATCTGACTCGAGTATTATATAAACAACACACGGGTTAGACTATATCTAGAATGTGGAGGTCAATATAAAATAACAACTGGCATTGTGTAAATAAGTTCAACGCCAAATGGCACCTATATAACTCAAGTGTCAACAGATCTCAAATCCATGCACATAAAAGATTACTCATTCCTAAATAAGGCCGATCAATGTATCAACGACATATAATGAAATGAGTGTAATAACCAAATATCCGATCAGCAATTAACACATCCATAAGACGAAAGGAATCAACCATCAACTAGCATACAATATAGTAAGGTGATATAAGTATGGTAGCTTATTTCTATATATCTCAAATCATATCTCCCAGTTGATAGCTTCATAGCACAGTGCATGTTCCAGTGGGTTAAGAGGTCCTCCCTTTGAATAATCATCTAAGAGGGTATCCAAATACTATAATTTAATCATATGGTCACATATATCCCATATGAGAGCTACACAGCACACAACACGCTCCAAGGGATAGCACAAAGCACCCCCACAGTCTTGGTTACTCCCGGTTATTGTGACATTACATCCATCTGTACTCAATGGTCATGAGACGACTGCCCAATGGTAACAAACTCTTTGTCTGGTGTGGCATAGGAGCATATCATCACACAACCTAAACATCGGCACAAAACACGTAATATATATAACAAGGTGATGTCATGGATCTAGGGCGTGACCCTATGATGATCCATCGAGGATCGACTCTAGTATATCTAGATAAATAGCACACTTCACAAGTTGTCAAATAATAGACCCTTTCTCTAGACATTAAACCATAAAATAAGACCATCTCTCACTTACAGATAGTAATCGAACAAATATCATGTGGACATTCCAACCATCTGCTGTTGCTCGCTCATTTACTCAATGCTGGTAAACTACACTCCATACTCATAATAATATCATATACCATAAGTCAAAAGAGTAGATAAAATAGTATCATCGAATGTCACATACCAAATGGTGTCACCTAATGTCACATACTGTTTACTCAACTTCCCTTCAATCTAGAATTTCACATGATATTATTCTATATAACAAATCCAAAGAATAACTACAGAAATATTACCGAAAGTCTCATACCGGATGGTATTATGACTTCGTTTATTCCAATTCATCATTGCACAGAAATATAAAGCAATCAAACCATATAATTCTAATATTTATTGATTCAAAAGGGGTTTAAAAATACATTTTCCCCAAAATCTTGAAACAATTTCAAGTAAAATTCTCGACTGAAAGAAAATAAATTTATGAAATTTCCAACCATTCCTAAAAATCCATCTAATATTTCAAAACATAGTCGTAATTCTATTATTCCATTACAAGGAAATCTATAAATTATAATTCAAATCAAAATCACTTGAAAACTCTTTCTAAAAATAATTCATGCATTTTTTTAAATTCTTCTTTAATAATTGAAAATGATATTAACATTGAATAAGTTTTATAATTCAAGATTTCCTTCGAACAATGAATTTAATTAATTCAACTTTTCGAATAAGGGTTTTCAATCAAGATTAATCTCCAAAGGTCATAAAATGAAATTTCATAAATGAAATTTTCCCTTCAAATAAATAATTTACTTTCCACTTACTATAACCTCAAAATATTATTTTTATAAACTTCCAATGTATTAAATTCAAAATAAAATTAATTTACCACTTTAAATATATAAATGTGAACTTTAATTATTTTTTATAATCAAGAATAAGTAAGTCAAAATATAAGTATTCTAAAATTTAAGTTGTTCAATCAAATTCCATAAATTCATCATTTTTCAAACAATTTATATTTATAGAATACTCAAAAAATTTATTAAATAATCACAAATAAAAGTTTTCAATTTTAATAAAAATCATTTGAAGTCTACTATTTATTTCCAAATATGTTTCATTGTCTTCAAAATCTTCTATTTCAATTTATACATCCCCTTTCAATCGAATGTAAGTGTGATCTCATCATAGAAATATTTAGTTGAAAATATGTGATCTCATCACAACAACAATCGATCAAAAATTTGCAATTCAATTTCATATCAATAAATTCATCACTTAACAATCAACGGATTATAGAAAATAGTGTTCTGATCATATTGGTAAGTTATCAAAATATAATTCACCCAAACAATGACAATATACCCAATCAACAATTCAATATCAACCATAATTCATCGCAACCATAATCAAAGTAAAACATGCAGAGAGAATAATCATTCTAGATATAGAAATGTGAGTTAAATAGAATAACTTATTAAATTGTCATTACTGCAAACCAGATTTTCGATCCCACAAGCTCTTATTGCCAACCATAGCCTAAGTCTATGCTCTAATCATCACCAACTAGCCACAACACTCCATCGTCACTCTGCCAGCACAACATCCACCAATTTTGCCATAATAGCCACCTTCGACACAAAGTTCAAGCCTCTCCAATCACCACTTCAATACCATCAGCTCGTCTCCACCTTCAACACCCAAGCCGTGGCTCCAGAGAATCGACCATATTATTCTACCCACCCACGTGAAGCCAACTCCTTCTTCAAGTCACTTTCTCACCTCCACCACCTACCTAAGGTTGTGATCATTAAAGACGTGGCCTCTAGATTGAGTTCGCCTACCATAACGTCGATAATTATTCAATGTCACCACCAAGCATACATGCCTCGCCGCTCCCTCGACCATCATCGTCGGCCACCATTATCAAGTTTCCTAGGGCTCACGAATTTACTTTATAATTTTATTTTGAAATTATGATTTTTTTTAAACATTTATGCTAGGAAAAATGATCGATGCGAGTCTGGGTAAGGTCGGGTTCGATAATAAAAGAGGGGAGGCTTCTAGAACCAAGCAGAGAAAGAAGTGGGCTTGAGCTCGGCTTTGTTAAGATTAAATTCTAATTTTCTACTTAGCGTAATCATTTGCTCTTTCAATTTATTTGTAAATAAATTTTAATCTGATTTAAATTAATCTACACTTCATTGTACTGAATATATTACGACAACTGACCAATTTAATGCATTTTGATGCTTTCTTATTAATTTTCCACAATTTTAATCACAGTCAGATATTTATACTTTAAAACATTATATCTAATTAAAAAATTAATTCAATTTCAATATGTTTTTTGAAACGAATTTATAAATTTAGTTCAACTTATTTAATCAAAATCTTTTATTAAACCAAACTTAAACTAAAAATTTAATTTTTAAAATATTAGTTATCGAATTTCGAATAAAAACAATTTTGTTTTAATTAAATTTATTTATTTATACAACGCAAAAATCTGGTATAACTAACCTTTATATAAAGATGATTCTGGAAAAAAGGCGTGTCTTGTATACTGATTTTGCCAACTCAAGTACAGTTTCTCATATAAGCCTTCAATATGATAGAGATTTGAATGAGAAGGGTTGAGGGGTATAATATTGTAGTACAAAGTTGGGAGTTGAATGCATAGTAAATAGAAATTATAGCTTAGAGATCAAAAAGCAAGGCAAGATCTTTGGTTGTGATCTACATGCTTTATTTAGATGTTGGAGAATTATATTGAAGAGTAACAATGATTCAAAAAGTTTTGGCGATGGATAGCCGTATTCTAGAAGAGAAAGGATAAAGAGATGTAGTGAAAAGAGGAAGAGATGCATATAAAATTATTATTTGTAGCCTGTCACCGGTGCACCGGTGAACTTACTGTAGTAGCTATTTTGTGTTGTATTTTCTTCTTTTCAATCCATTTCACACCATAAAATTCTGGAAAATTTTCTAAAATGCTAAAACATGTTTTTAGAGTTAATTATAAAGTTTTAGAATTTTTGGAGATTATATGAGTGGTTTTAATAATATGTTATTCTATTGACTCTAGAAAACCAACTACCTATAAAATGTACTCTTATTGCTTTCTAACTATCGACTTCATCTATGTAGTTTGTATCTCCATGACGACTACTAATGTTATTGATCATCTTAGTCATTTTATCATCTTTCAGTTGTGTTGTATTTTTTTAAGTTGTTGTTAGTGCTTAATATGAAGTAATAAAGTATACATAGTATATTTTGTTGACACCATCAAAAACCAGGTTCTAAAATTCTCTTCCTTTTTGATGATGGCAAATACTTATAAAAATGAGTAGCATATAAACTAATACCCCCCTCCCCCGTTACAAGGATTCACTTAAATATATGAGATGTTTTTTGTAAGACTCCTCCTAAAGATATGAGATATTTCTCCCCATTTATCATCAACAAAAAGCGGTAAATATTAAACAATCGAAATAGACAAACTAACTTCATATAATGAACACAAATGATGTAGTAATGACATAACATGATGCATAACAAAATGTCCCATATAGAACGTTACCGGGTACGAAAAATATATAAACGAAACAAAAATAACAATGTTTGACTAACGCAACTACAACACTAAATGAAACCGAATTTGATATAATGAACAACTACAGCTTACTGATCATTTGGAATCCCTCTTCCATGTCCTGAAAGTCGAGTAGGATTAGTATTTAAAGTAATCATAGAAAATGGTCTGGCACCTTTAGGGACGTGCACTCTAGCCTATCTAAAACTCCACTACCCTCTCCACTGACATGTGGGTCGTGAACGAAAGGTTCTAGGCAAAGGCACAATCAACTATAAATATAAATCCTGATGCACTATCCTGACCACTGGAACTCTCCCTCTTTTACGAACTACTACATAATAAAAGTAAAATGCTCTTGATAAATCCTAATTTCTTCTTATTTTCCATTGTAACGACCCATATTTTACGTATCGGAGGATAAGATATTTTTATTTTATTCATGTAAGGTCGTATGACTCTAAAATTTTAGAAATGACTCTTAGGGACATTTTTCACATCTGTATTATCGAATTTCTAAGTGACCATTTGACCCTCAAAATCTTCTTTGGACTATAACTTTTGATACGAGTCGAATTAGGATCTCAAGCCATTTCCATTGCTTCATGAGGATGGATTCTCATTCTGTAAAGTGGTCGTAATAGAAAAACAGAATTATGTTTAGCCATTTTAAGTTTTGGCTGCTTCTGGCTTGCATTAGTGGGTAATTAACTAAGCTTATACTTAGGCCTACTAACCTATCTCAAAAATTGTGCCAAGAGGAAACTATAGAAACGGATCCAAGTCATTTCCATCTTCCTCAAAATAGCCCTAAGCCTCCATTAACCCTAATTTCATCAAATGTTATCTTTTCCTTATTAATCTTAACAAAATAATCAATTAGTGGGGTGATTAGCATAAAGAAGTTTGAGATTATCATTTTGGCTGATTTCCATTCCTCTTCCTACTGTCCAAGTAACAATCCACCTCAAAATAGGCCTAAATTTCGACGTCGAAAAGTCTCATCGAAACATAGATCCATTCTAAGGCTAGCTGTTGGTTGGAAAAGGAAGTAAAGTACACAGCAATAACCATTCTTTCAAAACTCACAATGTGACGCCCCACCTCTATACCCACGCTAGCCAAGAACACTACGGAGTAGTGCTGTCAACTAGCACGGAGAATAAGGCTGTTGAGGAGCGACCATCCATGTAATTGCTTATCACGCGGTGGCTATAAATAATCTTCGGAAACAAACATAGAAATAAGCATAACGCAAATCAGTCACAGACATCCATATCACAAAGGCGGAAGAAGATATGAAAATATAACTAACACATGAAAGTGTACATCAGAGTAGTGGTCAAAAGATCCGCAATAATACAAAAGAATAGCAACACGTGCTATACAAAAGAATACAACTATGAGTCTATATCTCAAGTGTATACAACAAAAACTGCTAATCTAAATAGTTAGCCAAAAGTCAGAGTGCCGAATCCCGGGAGGAAGTCAAGCAGAAGCACCTGTAACATCTCGGTCTGACCCGAGTATTATTTAAGAAAATAATAAACGGATCAGTCTAGCTATAAATATCAGATGACATGGTATAAAATAAAAGATATGGCATAAACATAAAATATCCATACTGACATACTACTATAAGTATGCAAATGATGACCAACAGAAGATCAATCAATAAGAGATAAATCGATATCACAAGAATCTTCTCAAAGATCCAAAGAGGGCATCATACCCTAAACTTGTACTCATAACAAGTCAATGACATAAATTCTAGAAATCAACACGAGAAATTCAGAAATCATAAAAAGAGAAAGAGGCATAACACGTGACGGTCCGAAGACCATGGGGAGCTACCCCATATGTGTGAGTCGAAATCACACAGATTGAGGTCTAGACTAACCAAGAAGGAAAAAAGGTATGTGTGAGTGGAATCACACAAGTGGTGTCTAGTCTAACCTCGCAAACAAAAAGATATGTGTGAGTGGAATCACACAAGTGGTGTCTAGACTAACCAAGCAACCAAAAAGGTATGTGTGAGTGGAATCACACAAGTGGTGTCTAGTCTAACCAAGAAAACAAGAGACATCGCACAATTGCTAGTCTAAATCATAAGAATGATCGTCATGATCAACGAGAAGTGTCAATTACACTAAGCTAGTAAATATAAAAGTTTAGCTTCATGTCCCATAACCACTTGCTTAACTTAAATATTTACGAACAAACTGTAAATCTTCACTAGAAAATTGTCACAAGAGGTTCAATCGAACAAGTCCAAGAATTAACCGACGAAGCAAACGCAAGCGTTTCATACCACTTGTTTTACTAAGCCGTTTAATTAGATTTCTCATCCGAGTGAGGTAAAGATTTGTATATACTAATAGATTGGAAAACGGGTTAAGAAAAGAGCTTTGTTATTAAAAATAGAGTTGAAATCCTTTTATTGAAAGAGTTTTGATATTTACTACTAGTTTTGAAACCTTTACATTTTAAAGTGACCAATCACAGAAGCGATTGTAGAAACAATCAATCACAAAGACCACATTCGGAGATGTGATAAAAATCCAAGGAAATCAGCTCAGCAAGTTCTGTTGAATGTTTTTCATATAAGATCCCCTACGGAGGGGGGTCCAGGGGGTGGCAACCCCCCAAGGTGGGGGTGCGGGGGCAACGCCACCGCTATGGGGTTCGACCTGCCCGGTCAGGTCGCGGGGGTCCAGGAGGCAGCGTCCCCGGCGGGGTGCGGGGCGGCGCCCCGTCCAAAACGGTACGACCTAGTGAAGACAAAATGAGGTCTAACGACCTAAGGGTCTAAGGGGTCAAGCGAACTATCGGGATAAGGTCCAACGACCTACGAGTTAAAGGTCCAACGACCTATAGGGTTATAAGGTCATACAACCTAACGACTCAAGGGTCTAACGACCTAACGACTCAAGGGTCTAACGACCTAACGACTCAAGGGTCTAACGACCTAAAAGTATAAAGGTCATGCGACCTATCGGTTTAAGAGGCGAAACAACCTAATGACTCAAGGGTCTAACGACCTAAGGTATTCGCGACTTAACGGGTTATAGGCCTAACGACCTAACAGGGTTCACGACCTAAGGTATTCGTGACTTAATTCACAACCTAAGGCTTAATTCGCGAACGTCCTACTGCTTAAGGCTTAACTCGCGAGCGACCTACGGTAAGGCTTAACTCGTGAGCGACCTACGGCTTAAGGCTTAACTCGTGAGCGACCTATGGCTTAAGGCTAAACTCGCGAGCGACCTAACTCCGAAGTGCCAATACTTCCAGAATGACCTAAAGCCTTGCGACCTACGACCCAGCGACCTTGCGACCTATCACCGAACGAGTCAAGTGGCCAAAACGAGCTAAGTGCAGGAAATTTTCAAAAATGCTAAAAATTGGAGTTTTTCGCCAATCCAATCCAAACCAAAGGCAAATGTGCATGCTAAAGTGATAGGGAATCATTCCCAACAATCCAATATAGTTATAGACTAGAATTGTGAGATAAAAATCTCACCTTTGCACTAAAATTTATGAAGATGAAGCGTGAAAGCAAGGAGAAGCAATCCAAAGCTTGAATCCAATATCTTCTACTTGAATTTGGAGTTGAATGTTGGAGTTGCAATTGAATTTGAGCTTGGAGTTTTAATTTCCTATTCTCTTCACCATTAATGCCAAAGCTTGATTAGTTAGGAAATTTATGAAGAGTGAGGAGAAGAGGGTTGGAACTTGGGCTTAATAGGCTAAACTAACCCAAAGTCCAAAGCGGGAAAAGTTAGTGAAATTTCACTAACTCCAAACCTATCGATGTTTATACTTAAAAAAGTTGTAAACGACATTTCGAACTCAATGGAAGTGGTCTCGAGTCCTAATTTGACCGTTTGCAAAAAGTAGCTTTTCGGACCAAAATCCGATTAACGATTTAATATTTAAATAAAATATTTAAATATAAACTCGATAAATATGCGGGTTGTTACACACAACGGGTGGAATAAAATATAATAGTAAATTGTACCTATTTATTTCAAAACCATTTTAAATGTCATAATACAAAGCAATATCAAACTGTCAAGTAAAATCCATTACATTATTTATCCGAAATACATGGCTAAAACATAAAACATCATAAAAGATAATAATAACTGCCACAAGCTTAAGCCACTCCATTTTCAAGCATTGTCACCGTCATTATTCCATCCTTAACCATTGTTGTAATAAGGAGGGAGCCAAAACAACAAATGTGTCGCGAATAAAACTCAAGTCTTACCATTTCATCACTTGGGCGGTATATTTCAAAATAAGAGTATGTCTTACATATATAAAACCATTTAATATTTCTCAAAAGGAAAGGCGGAGGTTCCTCTATCAACCACTTAATACTTTCCAGTCCCCAAGTAGGTTTCTAAATCCTATAACCCAAATCTCACATCATAAAAATCTAACAACGCAAGAGATAGTACCCAAGCCACTAAATACAATTTATCGAAAAATAAGCAGACTCTGGCCATTAAGATCGTTAGAACCTCTATTCTATTATTTCAATTACAATAACTATACAATCATATATTATACATCTTATCAAGATTACATGTATATACTATGAGAGATCGGCATGCTCAAAGATATTGGGCCTTGAAGACAAACAAAGACCTATGGACCATGCTATGACTGAGTAATTATTCTAGCATGTTAAGAGTCTTAGAAAAAACATTGTATGGTCTCCTTGAATATATATGCACACACGATTTCATAAACACTAAAATTCATTTAACAAGGGTGTTTATTCATATTTTTACAGTTGTTCAAATGACAGACGTCTGTGGCAATACTCGATAAATTATTTCCTGAAGCAACAGACATCTGAGGTTTCCCCACAGACTTCTGTCATTTGAACAGCTGTAAAAATATGAATAGACATCTCTGTTAAATGAATAGAAATCAACACTTCATCGAAAGGTTGCAGCCATTAAAATGAATAGATCTTATCTAACATTAACAACTCCTCATCTACATCTCTTTAAATCTATAGATACTACAATGATTGAGATTGACAAAGATTGAATTGAATTAATTGAATCTATTCTCTCTTGATTTCTTAGTACTCTCTTGTGCATACATTGCTTACATGCTCTCAGTTTATCATAACCAAAATATTGGTTAAACCACTTCCTACAACTCAAAGCACTCACATTCACATACTTAAAGGAGATCATAGAAGGATTTGTACTTTTAGTCAAAATGCGTGTTATTCGAAACACAAGGTTGACAGAGCTATACATTTGTATTAGCCTATTCCTCTGGGCAATGCGAGGGTTAGTTGGTTAAAGGAAATACCAAAGGAGGGCTTTGGGACTGGACGAATTACGGAAGGTTCGAACTAGTATAGAATATCCGATGTGCTCGCTTTTATTATTTACCTTATTTATATTCAATTACTAGTCTCTACTTAATATAGTTAGTAATATACACACTCTCTCTCTCTCTCACACACACACACACACACACACACATATATATATATATATATATATTGCATTACTTAAAAAGATCCTAAAGACTTTCAAAGACCTCAACTGAGACAGACCCCATCATTTAATACATATTCCCAAGGCAGACCCTTTAATAGTAACTATCTAGCTGACATCACATGGAATCTCTCGAGCCAATTAATACTTCGTTATAGAAAGGCGGACCCTCGGTCAGTCAATTAATATCCTATCTCGAAACGGAACTCTATCGAGATACCACCTATCATGCTTAATAACTAGCCTATTGTCCATTTAATACTCCATTTTGAGGAAAAGAGGCGGGTGCTCAAACAACCACTTAATACCTAAGGCCTCGAAGTAGGCCCTTTGTATTATGATCTATACTCATAACAACGTCTCACATTAGTCCGACTATTCATATGTACTCGTAACCAGATTAGCTGGGCAGATTTACCCTATAAAATTTACGACTAACCTCGAGTCATCATTAAGTCATCACAAATATTTATCATAGGAGATGTCTCACATCAGCTCCAAAGTTACACTACTAGTAGCCAGATTAGCTGGGCAGGCATTTGTGCCTCTTTTAACTGATATCGCATCCCTATGACTTAGCCATAATTTAAATACTCTCAACGTATATAATACTTATCTCGCCGTTTCATAATTAAGGCCTTACTAGGAATCTTCCTTATTACATCTTAACATATTGATTGCCTTCTTTAGAGGGAATTAATGAAAATTATTACCTAATTAACTATGTAGTTATATGCTATAGTTATATGTTTATTACGCTAATAGAAATAAATATATATTCACACCTAATAACTTCTAGGCATGTGGTTCATACCCCCTAAACTAGCTTTATATGTCAATTCCTTTAATCATAATACTAATATAAGTCCTTTCTTTACATATTTCAATATCCATAACAAGGATAAATATTTATATCCAAAACTGTAATAAATATATTTATAAATAGAAATAAAAACCTAATTTATTACATTAATCAAATGGAATATCCTAAATTATAGGAATTGCAATTCTAATTTCATATTCTATTCAACTTCTCTTTTACAAAGAAATAAACAAAGGAATTTTTGTAGAATAAGTGCTATAGACTATGAATAGGATTCGCGTTCTATACTATTATTTCAGTATTGAAAACCCACAATTTGAATCAAAGGAAGAGAAGTGGAATAGACTATTAAATTATCAAAAATTGCAAAACAATATAAATTCAGTCAATTAACATAAATAATGAGAATTTCCATCTAGAATTGACATTTTGACATAAAAGAAATTTTAGGGGATTCAATCTATTTTGTTTTCGCCATCCCTAAATCCCTAAGGCATATTCAAATCTGTAAAAATATACTAATCAAGTACTGAAAAAATACTAAGGTTTCCACTCATATATTATCCTTGGCTTTTCTTGTATGGATTTGCAACGCCAATACAACTCTTTTCCAGATCTCCTTCTTTTGATATGTACACACAGTGAAGACAAGTATGTATATAATTTTGTTTGATTCAAAAGATTTGGAGGAGAAGTGAATAGATTAAAAGAATAATTAGAAAGGTAATTCTTACCTGAATTCCTAATTGAATTTCTGAATCTATTTGAAAAGAGAAAATGCTTAAGGCTCGTGAAATTTTCCAAACATCTACGAATAAAAGTGAAGGGAGTACGGTCCTATTTATAGGAGTTGAAATGCATTCGAACCGTAGGATGAAGTTAGGTGAAAAAGGATAAATCTGGAGCGTTTAAACGTGGAAAAACCCTAGCCGCCGCACTAAATAGGTGTCAGCCACCCCCTTTGAACGATTGACCGCTTGGGTCGAAGCTGTCGACCTCTCCACTCATTTAGGGTGCGTTTGATTTGTTTCGGTTGCTCGCTTATTTTATTCTCCAATTAATTTTTAATGTTAAGGTCTAACTTAGCCCCCAAGTAAACCTACAGTTAATTTTTGGAATTCAAACCCTAAATTTAAATACTCATTTGAATTCGAACTTAATTTAAATCTGATAACTTCAAGTGCTCATAACTTCTTCGTTTAAGCTTCATTTTCAGCATACTATATATGGAAATATATCAGAATTTCATCATAAAAAATCAATGGAATAATTTTCGTTGTCAAATTCCAACTTTGATAGAATTTCCAGTTTCAACCCTATCTTATTTAATTTAATTCATTCGATTTGTTTATGGTTGATTTTACGGGGTGTTACATTCTTCTCCCTTAAGAAGGATTTCATTCCAAAATCTTTCAAGGGGCGAACAACGTAACGTGCAATAACATCCATGTTACACAACCAAGTTATCTACACAACCATCTGCCCAACCAAAGTGCAATGTGATTATATACTGTAGACATACTAAAATGAGCTCAATTCTAGCATGAGTGTGCAACCGTATCATGCAAGTATGTATGCAAATAACCTAAACAAGTGTAAAAATTTCTACATGAGTGTAACATGATTGTGAAAAAGTATGGCAACCATCTCCTAGAATCCAACCATCTTATCTAGAAACCATAATGCAACCAAAATCCTATTTTGGAGAGAAAATTTATCAAAAGCTCTATGTGAGTGATCTTCATCTTCTCCTCGGTTTTCCATGTGCTTTCCGCCAGGTTGTCTTCTCATTGTACTTAGACTAACCTAACTATTTTGTTGAAGAGTCTTCTAGTTTCATGCTCCAATGCATAAGGTGGCACGGGGAACTATTTTTCCGTCTCTAATTCCTCCAACTGATCAGGCTTAACTCTAATAGCAGTGTCATGAAGGCATTTTCTAAGATGAGAAACGTGGAAAACATTGTGGACTCTTGCCAATCTATTATGAAGCTCTAGGCAATAAACAAGTTTTTCTATCCTTTACAAACCTCTGAATAAACCAACAAATTGAGGTGCCAGTTTTTCAGACTTGCCAAACCTAACCACTTTACTAAGAAGGGAGATTTTTACAAATACCATATCTCCAACCTCAAACTCAAATTCCTTCCTTCTTCTATCTACATAAGTTTTCCGATGATCTTACGCTGCCTTCATTCGTTCCTTATCAACTCTATTTTTTCTATAGTATCATGGATCAAATCGAGTCCGAGTAATATTTTATTTGTGGTTTCCCACCACCAACTTGGCAATTTGCATGGCCTTCTATAAAGTGCTTCAAAAGGGGTCATACGAAACGTAGCTGATAGCTATTATTATACCCGAACTCAATTAAAGTTAGATGTTGCTCTCAATGTCCTCCAAAATCCAAAACACAAGCCCTCAACAAGTCTTCCAAAATCCTATTCACCCTCTCCATTTGACCATCCGTCTATGGGTAATATGCACTGCTAAGATTTAAGAAAGTTCCCAAAGCTACTTGTAGACTCCTCCAAAACTCACAAGTGAACAAGTGGTCCCGATCACTAACAATGTTCATCGGAATTCCATGCAATCGAATTACCTCAAGCAAAAGAAGTGGCAGTTCTATTGTTCCTAATCAGAATAAAATAGGCACTCTTACTGAATTATCCACAATGACTCAAATAGCTTTATTACCCATCCGATTTCTAAGAAATCCTTCCACAAAATCCATTGAAATATGCTCCCGCTTCCAAGCCAGAATTTCCAATGGTAATAGTAACCCTCTAGGCATCCCTTGCTCAGATTTTACCCTTTAACATATCAAGCACTTAGCAATAAACTCAGCTACACTCTTCTTCATTCCAGTCCAAAAGAAAATCCTCTTCATATCCTTGTATATTATCTCCTTCGAGGTGAATGGTCATCTTTGAGTGGTGACATTCCATAAGCACCACTCTCAAAAAAATATGAACATTGGGACACAAAGGTGTCCATCTCTTCTTAAGCATCCTTTGTCATTAACTGAGCGCCTAATAGTGTGGGAAAAATACTCTCCCTCCCTCAACTTCTTCGAAATCTCTACTAACCTCCCATCCTTCAATTGCTCGAGCCTTATGTAGTCTATCAAGGCAAGCCTAATCTCCATAACTACTAAAAACCCTAGGATAAGTTCTGTCGATAGTTAGAAGTTAAATTGTAGAGGAACTCCAACTTCCTTCATTCATATAGAGCACCTAGGGTAGCGTGCCTCTGACTAAGGACGTCGACGATTGTGTTTCCTTTTCCAGGGGTGTATTGAATACTAAAGTCGAACGATGCTATATATTCCATCCATCACCGCTGCCTAAGATATAAATCTTTTTTGAAAAGAAAGTATTTGAGGGATTTATGGTCAGTGAATAACTCAAACCTTTCCCCCAAGAGATACTGCCTTTATATCTTCAAGGCAAAGTTGATAGCTGCCAACTCCGAGTCGTGAACTGGATATCTTTTCTCATAATCTTTTGGTTGTCTACTAGCATAAGAAGCTATTTTTCCTTCTTACATTAGAACTGCTCCTAACCCTATGCCACGGGCATGTATGAAAAAATGGGTTGGTCCCATCGAGAATAGTGAGCACAGGTGCAATAGTCAATAACTCCTTAAGCTTCTCAAATGCCTTAGTGCATCTATGGTCCTAAGAAAAGACTAGGTTTTTACTAGTCAAATGTGTACAGGGGGCTACTATTCCTGCAAATTATTGATGAACTATATATAATAGCCTGTCAACATGAGAAAACTTCTAACCTCTTATGCATTTCTAAAGTCTTCCTTCCTTGAACAACTTCCACTTTGGTGGGTTCTACTGCCAGTCCTTTCTCAGAAACAATATGTTTAAGGAATCTAACTTCTTTTCTCTAAAAGTGGCATTTAGTAAATTTTGCCTTAAGTTAGTGCCTTCTTAAGGTTTCTAATACCTCTCTTAGGTGGTCCTTGTGCTCCTCTTTGACTTAGGAGAAAAAAAATCATCTACGAACATAACGATGAATTTATCGAGTTGCCCCCAAATACCCTACTCATCAAATCTATATGAGGGAATTCTCAATCCAAAAGGCATCACTTCCTACTCATAGAGTCTGTTTAGTGTGCGAAATGCAGTCTTTGACTTGCTTTCTTCTACAATCCTCAATTGATGGAATCCAATTGCTAAGTCTAGTTAAGAAAATAATTTAGCTCCTTCAAGTTGATCAAACAAGTTGTATATCCTAAGTAAAGGGTGCATATTCTTCCTTGTCAACTTGTTCAATTCCCTTAGTCCACACAAAATCTCAATGAACCATCTGCTTTAGTGGTGAAAACTATTGGGGCTTTCCCTTCAAAGTACTCCGATGGATGAATCCTTTCGTTAAATAGCTCAAAGATTTTCTTATCCAATTCTCTCCTTTCTTTGAGGGTCGTGTGTTTGAAACGCAAGGCATATAGCCTTGCGTCTTTCACTAAATTTATTTAGAACTCAATCTCTCTTTAGGGTGGAAGACCCGAGACTTCCTCAAAGACATCAGAAAATTCAAGAACTATGGGTACAGATGATAGCTCTCCAACAGATAGATTTAGTGAGTATAGATGGCTTAACACAACTAAATCTTTGGGGGTGTACAAAGAATTTTTAGGTCATGGTCTCCACAACTTCTTAATCGTACAACCCTCCTATCATAATCAATAGTTACTCCATAATATGCTAACCAATCCATACTCAAGATAAGTCATCTTAAAATTTAAAGGGTACGCATTACACATGAAATCAAAGTTGTATATGTCCAACACTAGGTCTTTGCATATTAAAGAGAGATGTGTCGAACTCCCAAAAGGACTAAAAACCACTATTGGACTGGTGACAATTTGGATTTGAAGGTTTAGTAAGTTGACTATATTCCTAGCTATAGAGGAATGTGATGCCCCTAAATCTAATAGGGTACAAATTGTAGCCCCTAAAATAATAGTTATACCTTCTAATGTTGCCTTTACTTGGTTTCTCGGTAGTCCATTTGCAATAAGGACGACTTCAATGGAATAAGCTTTTCCACTTGATCCTTCCTTTGCTGACCTAGGGCATTGATTCTTGAAATTCCCTTCCTCATGGAAATTAAACATCCATTCCCTTTATAAGCTTCCTTCATCGGACTTACCCTGCAATCTTTAGCCTCATGACCTTTCTTATGGCATCGCTTGCACACATTAGCATCCTTCTTAAACATCCCATTTGACTTCTTGTAAGCCCAAAAAAGCTTCCCTTCTTAGACCATCCTTTCTTTTGGGTAGGTGCAGCCTTCTTTTTTTCTGCTCCTTACTTTTGCGTAGGTGCAGCCTTCGTCTTTTCTACCTCCTTATCGTCCACATTGCCTATGTGTAGCATTGCTATCTCCACCAACATCTCATACGTGGCACCTATGGGTACTTGGGCCAACAACATTTCTCTCAGTGGGAAATTTAATCCCTTCACGAACTTTGTGTCCTTTTTCATAGGTGTATTTTTTAAGCTCTTCCCGAATTTATCCAGCTCTGTGAACTTAGTTATGAACTACCATAGAATGGAGTCTCCTGACCTAAGCTGAATGATTTTCTCCAGTTGTAGAATCGCTTTTGCCTTAAACATAAACCTTATCTCAAATTTGTTTTTGAATTCATCCCATGAGAAAATCCTTCTAGCATTTCCTCAGCCACTAAGTTCCACCAATCTAAAGCTTCTCCTTTAAGGTGTTAAGTTGTTATCCTCCTCTTTAGCTAATCTTCCCAACCAAGCTCTTTAAATATTTTCTCGCAACCATTAACCCATACTTTAGCTTCCAGATTTCCCTCAGTTCTAGAGTATGTCTTCCCTCCTATATTAAGAAAGTCCTTACACAAGTTAGGAAAGAAAATAGGATAGGGTGCTCCATCGGCAAGTGGGCCATCAGGTACCACCAGTGCAGTGGGAGGAGTAGGAAACAGCTCAGTGGCTCTAAGATATTATTTAAACCATTTGGGCATTCCACGAATGGGGTTCTTCCATGGGTAGGGATCTTAGTTCTGGAAGAAGATTGATTATCAGCCATATCAAATATCTATAGGTTGAATCTTTAATGATGGTTTCCTAAGCTAATATTATATACTGAAAGAAAAGGGCTGCCTACTGTGTGCATGTATGTTCAAAGAAATAAAGGGGTGTGTATGTATAATAAGAATTTTTGAAAATCCATTTTGAATTTTTTTTCAAAAATGCGCCACTTATATGTATAGTTTTCCCGTTGATCAGGTAACCTACGCTATGATACAAAATGTAACAACCCACCTTGAAATAGATGTAAATTTCGACCAGAAAAGGCCCATCGTAACTTAGATCCATCTAAGACTGATTATTGATTGATAAAAAGTAACAATACAGAACAATAACTATTCTTTCAGAACTCATGGCAGAAGGAATAAAATATAATATCAAATTATACCCATTTATTTCAAAACCATTTGAAATATCTTAATAAAAAACATCATCAAACTATCAATTAAAATCTATTACATCATTTGTCCAAAATACAAGGGTTCAACATAAAACATCATAAAAGAAAATAACAGCTGCCACAAGCTTAAGCCACTCTACCTTCAAGCATCGTCACCTTCTTCACTTCACCCTTAACCTATGATGTAATGAGGAGGAAGTTAGAATAACAAATGTCTAGTGAATAAAAACCTCTAGTCTTACAATTTTAGCAGTTGGGCAGTATATTTCAAAATAAGAATATGTCGTACGTATATAAAACTATTTAATACTTCTTATAAGGAAAGGAGGCAGGTCCTTTATCAACCACTTAATACCTTCCAATCTTCAAGTAGGTTTCTAAATCTCATAATCCAAATCCCATATCATAAATATCTAACAATTTGAGAGATTAAGCCACTCTATACCTTTTATTAGATAATAGGTGGACTTTGGCTATTTAAGACCTCAATTGAGAGAGACCCCATCATTTAATACTTATTCCCAAGGCAGAGCCCTCAATGGTAACTCTCTAGCTGACATCATAAGGAATCTCTTGAGCCACATAATACTTCTTTATGGAAAGGCGAACCCTCAATCAATCACTTAATACCTTATCCTGAAGCGGACCCTTATCGAGATACCACCCATGGTGCCTAATAACTAGCCCTTGGCCATTTAATACTTCATTCAAAGGAAAAGAGGCGGGCTCTCAAAAAACCACTTAATACCTCAAGACCCTAAACCAGGCCTTTTGTATTATGACATATACTCATAATGACATCTCACATTAGTCCGACTATTCATAGAAACTAGTAGCCAGATTAGCTGGGCAGATTTTCTCTATTGATTTTGGGGATAACCTCGCATCATCAAAAATATTTATCATAGGAGATGTTTCACATTAGTTCCAAAGACACACTGCTGGTAGCCAGATTAGCTGGGCAGAATTCTATGTCTCTTTTAACTGACCACGCATCCCTATGACTTAGCCATAATTTAAATACTATATATAATACTCATCTCACCATTTCATAAATAAGGCCTTACATGGAACCTTCCATATTACACCTTAACATAATAATTACCTTCCTAAGGGAGAATTAATGACAATTATTACCTAATTAACTATGTAGTTATATGCTATAATTATACATTTATTGTGCTAATAGAAATAAATGTAAACCAATGCCTAATAATTTCTAAGCATATGGTTCATATGCCCTAAACTAGCGTTAAATGTCAATTCCATTTACCATAATACTAATCAAGTCTTTTCCTTTTAGATTTTCAAGATTTCAATATCCATAACAAGGATAAATATTCATATCCAAAACTACAATAAATAGACTTGTAAATAGAAATAGAAACCCAATTTATTACATCAATCCAATGGAATATCCTAAACAATAAGAATTGCAATTCTAACTTTAAATTCTATTCAACTCCTCTTTTAAAAAAATAAACGAAGGAATTTTGTATGGAATAAGTAGTGTAAACTACAAATAGGTTTCATGCTCTACACCTTTCTTTCATTATTGAAAACTCACAATTTGAATCAACGGAGAAGAACTGGAATAGACTATAAAATTATCAAAATTGCAGAACAATGTAAATTCCAAACATAAATAATTGAGAATCTCCATCTAGAATTGACGTTTCGAAATAGAAAGGAACTTTAGGGGATTTTAACTATTTTGTTTTCGCAATCCCAAAAACCCTAAGGAATATTCAAATCCATAAATATATACTAATCAATTACTAAAATAAAAATACCAAGGTTTCCACTCACTAATTATCCTTAGCTTTTCTTATATGGATTTGCAACGCCAAAGCAACTCTTTTCCAAATCTCCTTCTTTTGGTACATACACTCAGCGAAAGTTAGGTATATATATATATATAACTATGTTAGATTCAAAGAGGTTGGAAGAGAAGTGAATAGATTTAATGAATAATTATAAAAGAATTAGAATCCTGACCAAAATTCCTACTTTGATTTCTGAATCTAACTGAAGAGAGAAATTGTAGAGGTTCGAGGAATTTCCTAAATATTTATGAATAAAAAATGGAAAGAATAGGATCCTATTTATAGAAGTTGAAATACGCCAAAACCGCAGGATGAAGTTAGATGAAAACAGATAAATCTAGAGCGTTTAAATACGGAAAAACCCTAGCCGCCACCCTGAATGGGGTTTGACCACCCCCTTGATCGGTCGACCGCTTGTGGTCGGCCTGTAGCTACGCAAATTTTGAGTAACATTATTTAGGATATTTAATTAGTCAAATTAAACAAAATAATGTAATGATTAGGGGATTGAGATTTGTGATAAGTAGACGGGTAATCGTGCCATTTAATTAATGAACTAAAGAGAATTAAAGTAAAGTAGGAAAGGCAAATAGGATAAGGGCAAAGTAGGAATACGATATGTTCTAATACCCTAAACCCTTAAGGAATATTCATTCTCACATTCATTTTCACAAACCAAAACATTAGAGGCTGGACACCATTAGGGAAGCAAGAAGAAGAGAAAGCTAAAATCAAGGGGAAGAAGCTTAAGCAACTTAATCAAAGGTCAAATCTAAACTCCTTAATCTCAAGCTAAAGGTGAATAATAACTACATCTCAAGATTTTAATTTATTTCGGTTTTAGATTAAATCCGAGCTAATTTGCAAATGTTTTCCATGTTTTTTATTGTTTCATTGGATATATATGCTTGTGGATGATTTATGCAAATTCATGTAGATTTAATGATATGTTTTATTATGAAAAACCTATTAAATGACATTCAAATACCTTGCGATTTTAGCGCATGATCATAAATAATATTATAGAGATGGGTTTCAATTTTCATAATTTTTTTAATTAATATGGAATAAATATTAATTTTCTAGTAAAGAAATGGTTATTAGGGTTTAAAATTAATTGTGGATAATATATGTATATTTTGGGTCTGAAATTAATATATGTTTGAAAACATATATTATAGGATTTATGGGAATTTTCATAGATTTTTCCTAAGTGTTTTAATGAATATATAAAATTATTTAAAGTATGAGACTTAAATGTTTTATATATTTATAAAAGGTGAATGGGTATTTTGTAAATAATTTAATTATTTATTTCTAAAATTTCGACAGTGCTTTTAGAAAAGAAATTAGCAACCAATCATGTTTTGACAAAAAAGGCAGGTTAGTTTAAAAGGTTAAAAATCAGCTTAAACATGTTATTTACATCTTTCACCACTTTCGGCACCTAGCTTTGGACTAAGTAGCCCGCCTCCATCACCACCAAAATCAATGCGCATGGCATCAAAGACTTGGTGCATAGCGAATTGGACAAAGGCAAAAGGTATGCAATCAAAACGAGGGGTTCCTAAGGGGTCAAAGCTTTACTTTGTTTTTAAATGAAAATGCGCCTGTTTTGCTTTTGCTTTCGACTTGGTTAGCTTCCAACTGGGTCAAATTGTTTTAAAGGAATGGTTTCGAAAGAGGTTGCGCCATTTGTTTTTAGTAGCTGCTTTCGAAGGGGCTAAAATCCCTTGCCATCACATCTTACCTTTCGAAGCAATGCCTTTGAATGGGTTTCTTTTTTTTAAAACCCAAGCCGCTTATCTAATGCTTTCAAAGGGCGGGTTTCGACACCATCACTTCTTTACTTAAGAAATTGCTTTCGAAAGAGTGCTTTTGATTTAGATGTTTTACGACCCTTTGTTCCATTGAAGGTAAAACCCAAAGGTCTCGAAGGAAAAGGTTTTAAATGGTTTCGAAAGGTTATTCCACATGTTTAACTTGAACCTAAATGCTTTTGAAAGTTTTGTTTTTAACAAAGGATTTGAACGCTTTCGAAAGGTTTTAAAAGAAGGTTTCGAAGGGGTGGTTCCCCAATGTTTTCGAAAGGTTTAAATGGAAAGTTTCCAAAGGTTCTGAAAGGTATTTCATTGTTTTGATAAGGGGATATCTAAGGTTTTAATGCTTTTGAAAGAAAGGTTTTTCAAGGTTTATTAAGAATGGTTTCGAAGGATATGTTTTGGCCTATCGGCCTAAGGTTTTACTTGATTTCGAAAAGGGTGCTTTCAATTGATTCGAAATGGGTACTTTCAAAGGTTTAAATGTTTTCATCAACGATGTTTGTGTAAAGAATATATAAAATGGCAAGGTGATTTGAGTAAAGCATAGAGTATATTTTCCTTGTTTAAAGTATGATTTAAAGGATTAAATCATTTTGAAAGAAAATGTTTTCAAGAAAAACTTATGGGCAGATGACCTTAAGTAAAATGATTCAGATATTAGAATACCAGATGAGACTAGTATAGGGTTGCGCCCTATACATTATCGATTTGCCCCTAGCTACTTTAGTTCAAAATTCCAGAGTGTAGGGCATTGTAACAGTTAAGACTAAAATGATGCTACACACATAATGGAATATACAGAGAGTGGATAGGTTATTGGTGAGCCCGCAAAACCATTAGGATTAGTTGACCTTGGAGAAGTAAGTTAGGGACAGACCGTTCAAAAGAGGAGTATCTAATAGAAGTTAGATTATTTGCTTATTTTGTCTTGTAGGCCCGAATTAGCCAAAGGTTAATAGTTAGCCAAAGAAACCTATAGTGTTGGGACAGATAGTCTATTTTTTACCTGATTTGTATGCTTACATGATATTGCTTTATTGTTTTAACCAGTTTTGCTTGCAAGATTAAGATTTGCAAAAGATAAGTTTTAAAAAGATATTAGTAAGAAGAAACTCATTCCGCTAAGCGGCGTGGTCTCACTTAATATCAAATAACCGAGATGTATAGTATTATTCACACCAGGCTTTATATCTGACTCGAAGTTTATGTTTTCCCCCTTAAACTTTCGGGTGCTCAAAATTGATTTGAGTAAGCTGAGGGTTAAGGATTTACAATTTTTAGTATGTGGATGAATAAAGCTTCTGAAGATAAGTAGGAGGCTGAAGTTAACTATTTAGGAGTTATTTGCTTTTATTTCTATTGTGTTGTATAAAGTCGGTTATGACTATTTAGTACTACGGTCATCCAAGGGGGCATCTTTGTATGACGCTCTTGGCATATTTTTATAATAATTATACTTGATTCAAACCAGGAAAACGATTGGGATTATGTACCTTGGATATGAAAAGTTTCTTTTAAATGTACTTAGATAAGTGTTTTAAACTGTGATAATTTTATTTTATATTCAAGTGCTACTAATATTATGGATATAATTAACACTACCCTATTTGGTCATCGAAAGTTAATACCATGGATGACAGCAACATCTGTAGCGCTTAGTTTTGGACCTCTAGTTAGGGGATGTTACAACTTGGTATCAAAGCATGGGTTTAAAAAAAAATAGTTAAAATTATTTTTGAAAAAGTAATCCTAAGGATTTAGAGATAAGATCAGGGTATTGGATAACGCTATAGTAACGTACTTTTATTTGCTATATATATATATATATATATATATATATATATATATAAGTATACGCTATATCTCTTTTCTCCTATCTCTCTTAGGTTGTTCTTATGTATCTTATGAGGCTTAAATATGGATATGGATGCTAGAAGTGGAAGGGTTAACCTTGGAGGAGGAAGCACCATAACAAATTGGAAATGCCAAACCTAATACCAAGAGAAACCCAGGTCAGACACAAGATGGAAATGTGGGTGCTGGAGACCCGCAAGTTGACAAGGGAGAAATATATCAGCTCTTTGTCAACATGATGCAGGCAGGTGTTGCTGCTAGAGTAGTTGGAGGAGGAGTTCAGGAAGCTCCAGTGGTCAACAACCATGCTATTCTGAGTAGGAATTATGCTCGGTTGGGAAGAAAGCCATTTATCAGAACTGAGGATGCAACTGAAGTAGAGAATTGGCTACTTCATTGCAAGAGGATTTTCACTGAACTAGGGCTTAATGATAAGCGGAAGAGAAGGCTTTCTTCTAGACAACATAAAGGAGTAGCGTTGTACTGGTGGAACAATGTTACAATTGGAGTTAATGAGGAGACTATGACATGGGCTAAGTTTAAGAGAAGGTTTGGAGAAAGGTTTATCTCGAAAATTGCTAAGTTTGCTTTGCTTAAGAAGTTTGATGAGTTGGTCTAGGGGGAGATGACTGTGCTGGAGTATGTTACAAGGTTTAAGGAGCTGGCAAGGTATGGCTATGCTACTATTGATACTGTGATTATGAGGAATGAGAAGTTCATTAGGAGGTTGAAGCCTAAGCTTGCTAGGGCAATGTTACTACATATCAGGTATCCATGTGATGTAGTAGTGGAAATATCTTTGAGGGATGAGGAGATGCTTCATTTTCTGGATAGAAATAAGGCAAAGGAAGTCCAGGTGGGGCTGAGTCCGAAAAAAAAGCTCTTCCATAAGAATGGAGCTCGAAAGGATGGCGCTGTAAAGAAAGGAAGGTTAGAAGTTGTCCGCTACAAGTGCGATAAGAAAGGGCATTTTTCTAATGAATGTCGTTCTGGAGATGGAAAGAAGGTGATCGGGAAGAAAAATATCAGATGCTTCAAATACGATCAAATTAACATTACAAGAGGCAGTGCAAAGAGCAAGCTAAGGATGGAAAAGGAAAGGTGTCTGCATTAGAGCCAGCTACCTCATGGCCAACAGTAGGGCAAAAGGAAAGGTTGTTTTGGGATGTACGCTTCAGATTCGTGGTATGTCAGCGTTCTGTTTGATACCGGTGCATCGCATTCTTTTATATCTCTCTGTTTGTTAGATAAGATTAACCGAATACCCTTATACCTAATCACTTCCTTAAGGGTTGCAAATCCGATAGGAGGATATGCGACACTTGGGATGAAGTGTGACCACCTAGAGTTTGATTTGTTAGGTCATACTTTGTTTGCAGTTCACATATATATGATTTTGTAGGGTTTGGAATTATTTTGGGTATGGATTGGTTAAGTAAATACGATGCTAGGATATTTTACCATGATAGGAAAATATCACTTAGACGCCCGATTGTAGTGATTGGATTATTTATACCGTAGAAAACCCTAGTTGTGAGGTGAATGCTTTATTGGGTGTTGTGGAGGTAGAAGACGAACTAAATCGAGTTTTCATAGTCAAAGAATTCGTAGATGTCTTTGAACCTGTAGTAAGATTACCACCAAAATGATCCATTCAGTTTCAGATAGATTTAGTACCTAGAGCAGAACCAGTGAGTAGACCGCTAAGCATGATGACACATGAAGGAGTTAAAGGTGCAGTTGGTGGATTTGGAAGGAAAGAATTTTATTAGGCCAAGTAGTTTGCCTTGGGACCAGCCACTGTGCTTACCAAGAAGCCGGACGGATCGTTAAGGTTATGTATCGATTATCGTAAGTTGAATGAGAAGATTATAAAGAATCGATATATGTTGCCTAGAATTGATGATTTGTTCGATCGGTTGAGCGGAGACAAGGTATTTTCTCAAGTGGATTTAGCAAAAAGACTCCATCGGCTCAGAGTAGTAGAGGATAATATTCCTTTGACGGCATTTAGAACTAGATATGGATCGTAGAAATGGTTAGTAATGTCATTCGGATTGACTAATGCACCAACATTCTTTGTTGATTTGATGAACCAAATCTTCCAACAGCACTTGGATAGGTCTATGTTGGTATTCATAGATGATATTTTGATATACTCCAAGGATGAAAGGGAGCATGAATTTCATCTTAGGGTGGTGCTGGAAACGCTGAGGCAGCATCAGCTAAATGCGAAGTTTTTGAAATGTCATTTCTGGAAAAAGGAAGTGAGGTTTCTTGGTCATGTATTCTCAGAAAAAGATTGTCAGTAGATCTGATTAAGATTGAGGCGATGAATAATTGGAAGAGACCCAAGACAGTGACTGAGATAAAGACTTTTCTTGGATTTGCTAGACGTTATCGAAGATTCATAATGGATATCTCGTGAATACCTGCAACGATGACCGAGCTAACGCGAAAAGATGTGAAGTTTGTTTGGACTAATAAGTGTAAGGAGGCATTCTAGAAGCTAAAACACTTATTGATTAATGCACCTATGTTAGTTGTTCCAGAAGGGAATCGGGATTTAGTGGTATATGCAGATGCATGCATGTGGAACTAGGTTAGGAGCTTTGTTAATACAAATAGGAAAATTTATTGCCTATGCATCTCGACAGCTTAGACCGCATAAGACTAGACACCCAACTCATGATTTGGAGTTAGCTGCAATAATTTTTGCGTTGAAGGTGTGTGGACACTACCTTTTGGGAGAAAGATTTGAGTTGTATACAGATCATAAGTTGTTGAAGTATTTGTTCGCATAGAAGGAGCTGAACATGAGACAGCAAAGGTGGTTAGAGTTCTTATCTGCTTATGATTTTAGTATAGAGTACACACTAGGGAAAGGCAATAAAGTCGCAAATGCACTTAGAAGAAAACATCAGAATGTAGTGTTGGCAATGATAACTGAGTTGAAAAATTTGGAACCATTGAAGACATGCAGAGTACAGTGGAGATCTGAAGCTAGATCCAGTAAGGAAACTATTATGTTGTCATGTTTAGAAGTTCGAACAATGATAATTGATAGGATTCTTCTAAGTAAGAAGAGAATCCAGTATTGGCTGAGCAGATCAAGAAGTTTAGGGATAGAACAGAGACCGATGACTTGAAGGATTTCAGTCTTGACCGAAATGGGTGGTTGAGAAAGAAAGGAAGGTTATGTGTTCCGAATGTAGGAGACATTAGGAAGGAATTTTTGGAGGAATGTTATCGTTCAAAGTTCACCATTCATCTAGGAGGAAGTAAGATGTATCAAGATACGAAGAGGAGTTTCTTCTAGAAAAGTATGAAGAGGGATATAGGCTTATGGATGAAGCAGTGTCTGAACAGTCAACATGTAAAAGATGAACATCAGAAGCCAAGTGAGTTACTTCAGCCATTAGATATTCCAATACTGAAGTGGGATTCTATTTCTATGGATTTTGTAGATGGGTTGCCAAGATCTAATACAGGAAATGAAATATATAGGTCATAGTGGACAGGTTAACGAGAATGCCCATTTCATTCCAGTTAAATCAACCAGGATGACACCTATTTTACCTAAGTTTTTTATGAAGAATATAGATAGACTTCATGGAATTCCTTTATAGTAAGTGATAGATATTCTTTATTCACTAGCAAGTTTTGGAAGATTCTATAAGGAACAAAACGGTCAAATTAGTTAAAGTCTAGTGGAGCGACAATGAGAGAGACTGTACTTAGAAGGCTGAGAGCAGGATTAGAGAATCCTATCCTGATTTGTTTGATGGTATGTTTTACCTTTATGATTGTTTTAAATGTGTACTTTATCGTAATTTTGAGGACGAAATTCTTCAAGGAGGGGCGTCTGTAACGACCCTAACTTTTAGTGACATTATTTAGGATGTTTAATTAGTTAAATTAAATAAAATAATGTAATGAATTAGGAGATTGAGATTTGTAATTAATAGAAGGGTAGTCGTGCCATTTAATTAATGAACTAAAGAGAATTAAAGTAAAGTAGGAAAGGTAAATAGGATAAGGGCAAAGTAGGAATAAGATATGTTCTAATACCCTAAACCCTTAAGGAATATTCATTCTCACGTTCATTTTCACAAATCAAAACATAAGAGGGCGGCCACCATTAGGAAAGCAAGAAGAAGATAAAGCTAAAATCAAGGGGAAGAAGCTTAAGCAACTTAATCAAAGATCAAATCTCAACTCCTTAATCTTAAGCTAAAGGTGAATAATAACCACATATCATGCTTTTAATTGATTTCAGTTTTAGATTAAATCCAAGCTAATTTGCAAATGTTTTGCCATGTTTTTGATTGTTTCATTGGATATATATGCTTGTTGATGATTTATGCAAATTCATATAGATTTTATGATATGTTTTATTGTGAAAACCCTATTAATTGACATCCAAATGACTTACTATTTTAGTATATGATCAGAAATGATACTTTAGAGATGGGTTTCAAGTTTCATAATTTTTTGAATTAACGTGGATTCAATATTAATTTTCTGCTGAAAAAATGATATTTGGGTGAAAATTAAATACGGATAATATATGTATGTATTGGGTCTGAAATTAATATATGCTAGAAAACATATTAAAATGATTTATGAGAATTTTAATATAAAATTATTTAAGGTATGAGACTTAAATGTTTTATATATTTATAAAAGGGTAAAGGGTATTTTGCAAATAATTTAATTAGTTATTTTTGAAATTTCTACAGTCCATTTAGAAAAGAAATTAGCAACCAATCATGTTTTGACAAACAAGGCCTGTTAGTTAAAAAGAATTACTTTAAAAGGTTAAAATCAAGTTAAATATGCTTTTTACGTGTTTCACCACTTTCGGCACCTAGTTTTCGAGTAAGTACTCCCTCCTCCATCACCATCAAAACCATTGTGCATGGTATCAAAGACTTGGTTTGTAGCGAATTGGACAAAGACAAAAGGCTTTCGGTCAAAATGAGGGATACCGAAGGGATCAAAGCTTGACTTTGTCTTTAAATGAAAAAGTGTCTACTTTTCTTTTGCTTTCGACTTGGTTAGCTTCTGATTGTGTCACATTGTTTTAAAGAAATGGTTTCAAAATAGGTTGTGCCTTTTGTTTCAAGTAAATGCTTTCGTAGGGGCCGAAACCGCTTGCTGCTGCATCTTACCTTTCGAATCAATGCCTTCGAAAGAGTTTCTGTGTTTTAAAACCCAAGTCGCTTTTCCAATGCTTTCGAAGGGCAGGTTTTGACACCATCGCTTCTTTACTTAGGAAATTGCTTTCGAAAGAGTGCTTTCAACTTAGATGTTTTACAGCCCTTTGTTCTGTTGAAGGTAAAACCCAAGAGTTTCAAAGGAAAAGTTTTAAATGGTTTTAAAAGGTTATTCCACATGTTTTACTTGAACCCAAATGCTTTTGAAAGGTTTGTTTATAGAAAATGATTTGAATGCTTTCGAAAGGTTTTAAAAGAAGGTTTCGAAGAGGTTGTTCCTCAATGTTTTTGAAAGTTTTAAGTGGAAGGTTTCCAAAGATTTCGAAAGGTAAATTATTGTTTTGGCAAGGGGATGTCTAAGGTTTTAAAGCTTTCGAAAGAAAGGTTTTTCAATATTTTTGAAAGGTTCAATAAGAATAGTTTTGAAGGGTATGTTTTAGTCTTTTGGTCTAAGGTTTTACTTGGATTCGAAAGGGGTGCTTTCAATGGATTCGAAAGGGGTGCTTTCAATGGTCTAAATGTTTTCATCAACAAAGTTTTGTGTAAAAAATATATAACATGGCAAGGTGATTTAAGTAAAGCATAGAGTATATTTTCCTTGTTTAAACTATGATTTAGAGGATTAAATTGTTTTGAAAGAAAAGATTTTCAAGAAAAAATTATGGGTAGAGGACCCTATGGAAAATGACTCAGATATTAGAATACCAGATGGGATAAGTATAGGGTCGTAGCCTATACATTAGCTACTAGCCCTTAGCTAATTTAGTCCAAAATTTTAGTGCGTAGGGCTTTATCACAGGTAAGACTAAAATGATGTTACACACAGAATGGAATATGCAGAGAGTGGATAGGTTATCGGTGAGCCTGCAAAACCATTTGGATCAGTTGACCTTGGAGAAGCAAGTTAGAGACAGTTCGTTCAGAAGAGGAATATTTAGTAGAAGTAAGATTATTTGCTTATTTTGTCCAGTAGGCCCAAGTCGGCCAAATGTTATTAGTTAGTCAAACAAAACTATAGCGTTCAGACAGATGGTCCATTTATTACCTAATTTATATGCTTACATGATATTGTTATATTGTTTTAACTAGTTTTCGTTGCAGGATTATAATTTGCAAAATATATATATTAAAAGGATAATAATGAAGGGAAACTCGTTCCACTAAGCGGCATGGTCTCACTTAATATCAAATAACCGAGATGTGTAGTATTATTCACACCAAGCTTTATGTCTGACTCGAAGCTTATGTTTTCCACTTAAACTTTCAGGTACTCAAAATTGATTTAATTACGCCAAGGGTTAAGGATTTACAAGCTTTAGTAGGTAGATGAAAAAAGCATCCAAAGACGAGCAGGAGGTTGAAGTTGACTATTTAGGAGTTGTTTAGTTTTATTTCCACTGTGTTGTATGAAGTCAGTTATGGCTATTTAGTACTTTGGTCATCCAAGGGGGTATCTTCATATAACGCTCTCGGCGTATTTTTGTAATAATTATATATTTGATCCAAACCTGGAAAACGATTGGGATTATGTTACCTGGATATGAAAAGGATTTGTTAAATGTAACCAGATAAGTGTTTTAATCTGTGATGACTTTATTTCATATTCAAGTGTTTTTGATATTATGGATACTATTAACATTACCATATTTGGTCATCGAAAGTTAATACTATGAATGACTACAGCATCTGTAGCGCTTAGCTTCTGCCCTCAGATAGGGGATTTTACACGACCAATTGGGTAGGAGGTGTCGAGCTCTCCACTTATTTGGAGTTGTTTCCATTGCTCGTTTATTTTATTCCCTGATTAACATTAATTGTTTTAACTTAATGTTTAACCAAACCTCCAAGTAAACCTATAGTTAATTTTTGAAACTCAAACCCTATATTTAAAAACATTTGAATTTGAATTCGAACTAAATCAATTCAAATATAAAAACTTCAAATGCACATAACTTCTCTGTTTGAGCTTCATTTCCAGCATATTATGTAAGAAAATATATTAGAATTTTGCCACGAACACAACGGAATAACTTTCGTGGTCAAATGCCAACTTTTATAAAATTTTCACTTTAACCCTATCGTATTTAATTTAATTCACTCAATTTATTTATGGTTGATTTTACAGGGTGTAACAGTCCACTTCAGATCTAAAGGATGGAATTAGTATTGTAGGTATTTGGTGAGTAGTTCTTGACCTCTCACTCCATTATGTATGTTTATATTGTAAAAAATGATATTTTTAACATGATTTTGACCCTAAATTGTTTTCTAAATTTAATCACATTTTTAACATATGTTTATGGTTGTAATTTATAGGTTTTAAAGTTGTTTTTAAATAGTTTTGCAACCCATTTTGCTTATACTCATATGCTAGTGTAAAAGCTAGACTTAAATGAGGAATTGCTTGATTATCATGTTCCTGTGGATTGCATATATGAATGGATGTATATGTGTGCTATTTCATGTAGGTGTGTTTTGCTTTGATGTGATTTGTTGGTGCTTTTAGGTAGTTTATAAAAGGGAAAGTCAAATTGGGAAATCGAAGCCAAGGACGAATGGCATTAGATGAAACTTGAGGAGGGGCTCTGAAGCATGAAAGGAGTTAAGGATTCAAGTTAGAACGAAATTGGAGCTAAGTACCGAAGTCGGTATCGAGAGATTTTTGGTTGTGGAAATGGATTAGTGGAAGATTGGCTTAGGGTGATGCTCAAAAGAAAAGTGTAAGAATTTAGCTAAGTATTGAACATAGTACCGAGAGCTTTGGAGGGCATGGAAATGAGAGCTTTTGGAGTTAGAAACGGGATCTTTTAGAGTTGATGCCAAGAGATTTTAAGAGTGGTCGGGGTAAAAGTACTTAGAAGATGGTACTGAACATAGTATATGTTGGTACTGAAAGGTCAGGTCTTGCTAGAAATAGGGTGAAACTTCCAAGAGGGGAAGCAAAGGCTCTACAGGTCATGCTGGAAGTGTTTGTTTTTTGCTTTGGGTTTGATGGTGATTTATTATTAGCATGATGATAGCTTTGGAAATTTGGTGATGGCAACTCGATGGTGAATGGAGTTAGGTTCAAATGATGGCAACTCAATGTTGAATGGAGCTAGGAGAATGGTTATCTACAAAGGACGGGGTCTAGGAAGGTGACCTATGGATAGAACATGAGAATAGTTCTACCACGAAATAAAGAAATTTGGAATGGTTCCTCAAAAATAATGGAAACCAGGTAGGGCAAGGAAAGGGCTCGGATACATATGCTAAGGTACCATTGATACTCGAAGTGTTTTCTAATAATGAAAAGCATGAGTATTATGAGTGCACTCATGGGTACTTGGAAAGGCTACCCTAGATCATTTGAAAGATCCATATTCCTTGGATCAGGGGAAAGGGTATAGTATCAACTTTAGGCTAAAAACGAGTTCATTGAAAATTAGGATTTCCATTAATCCCTGGCATGGGAAAGGCCATACGAGTTATCATATATTTAGAGCGCATTGAGTGATAATAATTAGGATTGTTTGATGAATGTTATGGTTGCTTTGGTTGTTTTCTTCCATAGTCTATCACTTTAGGATGTCTGGGGATAGGGATACCTGGACACCCATCATCATACTTGGTTTTTAGTATACCTTTACTATATTCGTAGAGTAGCATTTTGTTATGTGCTAACTATCTAGTTGTAGGGATAGGTCGGGTATGGTTCATATACCCTCGTTCTTTTACTATATTCCTGACTAGTATTTGACCCGATGTTTTATGCTTTGCTTCTTATTATCTTGGGTACTCTTAAATGAGTAGACTGGATAGTTGGTCTAGGTGAGACGCGGTAGCTGTGCAAAGGGCGAGCTGGATAGAGCTATCTTGTATTATGTATGGATTTCTATGCACATTCCATTGTGCAACACTGTGGAGCCTAGACAGTGCTTGCTTATTACTATTATTATGAGATAGTTATTTCAGTTTATTTCCATTCCATAAACTTTATTACTGTTGAATAACTCTATGGATCCGTACTCTGATATTTGGATCACTTAGCTATTATTGTTTCTCTTGTTTTATATCTATGATGTATATTATATTTTATTCCATGTGCTATGAGATATACGACAGGTTCTGTGATGTTTTTAATTCATTTCAACCCTTGATGATCATCTTACTTCGAATGGGCACATCAGTTGCGCAATATATGTAGTAATATTGGATGCCGATAGTGTGGGACGGTCGTCACATTTGGCATCAGAGATTAGGTTACATGATTAACCTAAGTTGATACCATAGTTCAGTAAAGATAGGGAAGGAGCTAACACCTTAGACTAGATCGAGAGTATATATATATACACAAGAGTGCGTACTTTTTTTATATTTTGGTTTTCAAAACTATATAGTAGTATATGTAATATATAAGTCGCATGCACACACGAGAAGCATCGAAACAGTTTTCTTTTTGAGAGACTAATCATTCTTATTACAGATTAAGAATAAGCCCACAAACAAGAACTCTGAAGTCGAGGAAGGAGCGGGTTCGGGGCTGATAACCCTGTCCTACAAGCTATGTTCAATGCGATGATGGCGCACATGCTGCAGAATTCCCAAGCGACCGCTCAAAATGTTGCTATTGGTGGTAGTGCTCAAGTGCAGACATCGAAGGCTAACTTTTCCAAGCTATGCAAGGATTGCTCCACCTTAGGAGACAAACCATTTCTTGGAACGGAGTTGGTCATTGAAGTGCAGGATTAGTTGGACACTTGCAAGCGTATCTTCATTAACATGGAAGTAGATGATGAAATGAAAAGGAAGCTGGCCTCTAGTCGGCTTCAATGGCGAGCCATAAACCAGTGGAATGCCATAACTGTTGTTGCACTTAAGGATCGGTTCACTTAGGACTAGTTTAAGGCTAGGTTTTAGGAGCAGTTCGTTCTGGCTCCCCAAAAGTTGGTGCTATTCAGGAAATTTGCTGATTTAAAGTAAGGAGATATGTCTATCTACTATTATATTGCTATGTTTGATGCTTTATCGAAATATGGGATGACTTTTGTGAACACTTCATTGAGGAAGAACGAGAAATTCCTTCTGGTTTTAGACGATTATATGGGGGAGAAGTTGGTGAGTCATATCGATGAGTTATTTGAGAGACTTGTCGAGAAAGCTATTCGTTTGTAGAGTTTATACCCCAAGTCCAAATTAGCTATTGTTGCTAAGGAAGGGCCAAAACCACAACTTGGTGGTGGAGGCAAGAAGAAATGGAATGGAAAGAGGAAGACTTCTCAAGAAAAAATGCTTAGAAGAAAGCTAAATGGAAACCCGTATATTTTGGTTGTAGAGACAAGGGTCGCCTAATCAGAGACTACAAAGCTTACGGGAATAAAAAGCGTTACAACTATAGAAAGTCTAGGTACATATGGAAAAGTTGTTTAGAACAAACATAGTAGCAGCAGGTTGTGAAGGCGTATGCTTTGGATGTTGTCCCGACTTCGTTGAGTGCTCCTTTGGCCAAGGAGAAATGGAAGTGCATTGTTTTTCAATATATGCTTCCTATTTATGATGTTTCCGTATGTGTCTTATTCAATATGGGGGCTTTGAAAGTAACTATGCTATAAGATCGTGTAATATGGATAAACTACTTGTGCAGAATAATAACTGAGTAAATAATTAAAGCAGTAAAGTAAATGACAACAGAGATTTTTATACTGGTTCGCACTCTTGTTCTACGTCCAGTCCTCGATTCCTACTGGAATTAATTTAGCAACCCTTACTTAAGCTGGAGGAATAGGTTTACACCACCTAAGCAACCAAATAGGACTTCTACCACCTAAGCCACCGAATAGGGCTTTTACCGCCTGAGCAACCAAATAGGACTTCTTTATAACTAGACAAAAGTATCTGACTGTAGTGTGCTCTTTAAATGGCACTGATAAGTCAATTAAGTACAATCTTCATATAATCTTCTCCTTTATGATATATAGTGTAATGTGCTTAAGAAATGTGGAAGATAAAGTGATCAACGATCAGAGATTGTATGTAGTTTGAGTGCAAATTGAAACTAGAGAATAAGAGATAAGAATTCAAGAATACTAAAATCAGTTAGGTGAATTGTTTGTTGAATTCTAAACTCTGTTTATATATATTAAAAGGTTTCAATCTTTGATAAAAGATATGTTGAAAAGAAACAGATGCAACTGTTGATTTTAAGATGTTTCTCTTCGTTGAAGAGAAGCGTCTTTTCAAAAAAACTAGCCGTTATAAATAATCAGCCGATTAAAATTATATTTCGACCTTTTGAATTTTTTAAATTCAAAGCAGCAAAGAAATAGGAAATTTTTAGCCTAATTCAGACGGCTGAATGAACTCATTTAGTCGGCTGAATATTGTGAAATATTAAAAATATTTCAGCAAACAGATGGCTGAATTGGTTCATTCAGCCAGCTGTTTTCAGCCTATCTGTGCATATCTATGCATATGTGTGCATGCTTAATATATATACCATATTGGAGATATTTTAACATATTTCTAACAATATACAGACTCTAATCAATAGATTAACAACTTCAAAACAATCTGAATCTGCAATGAATCTCTTGTATGAGTGATTAGTACACAAATATAGATTTATATAGTTGTCATAATCAAAACAACGAAAATCGAGATTCGAACAAGCTTCACATTTCTTTATATCTAGTGACCTAGTAGATAGAGTGGGACTGGAATCCGAAATAGTTGCCCAACCTTTGATTGTGATGAACCCTGTTGGAGGCTCCACTAGCATGCGTATGGTTTGTCATGGTTTGGTCTTATCGAGTCGTGGATGCTCTTTTGTTTGTGGTTTCTTTGTTTTGAATATCGCCGGTTTTGGGATTATCTTAGTGATGGAGTGGCTAAGGAAGTTTGCAATAGTAGTAGATTACGAGGAGCGATTTGTGATGATCGAGGCTGTGGAGGGGCGGATGATAGTGATTGCTGCCTACTAGAGGATGGGTTTATGATTAGCTTTCTATATTCGCCTGAGGTTCCATAAGATAGGTTGTCATATGTTCCTACCATTGGAGAGTATTCAGATGTGCTTTAGGAGGTGACCAGATTACTACCGCATATAGAGATTGAGTTTCGTATAGATTTAATGAAGAATGCCAAACCGATAGTTATGCCTCTGAATGTATGACACCTTGAGAGAAAAAAGAGTTGGAGGTGCAAGTAAATGACCTGTTGAAGAAAGGGTTCATTTATAGGAGTATATCTGAGTGGGGTGCACCTGTAGTACTCACAACCAAGGCAGATGGCTCTTTGAGGTTATATGTAGATTACGTGGGTGATGAAGAAAAACAAGTATCCACTCCCACGTATTGATGACTTGTTTGATCAGCTCCATGGTGTGAAGGTGTTCTCCCAATTGGATTTGGTGATGGGATTTCACAAGTTGAGAGTAGCGAATGAGAGTGTGTCAATCATCGCATTTTATATGCCGTATGGCTTCTATGAGTGGTTTGTTTTGCTATTCGGGCTAACCAATGCTCCTCCATACTTTGTTGAACTCATGAACAGCGTCTTCAGGGATCAGCGAAACAAGTTCATATTTGTGTTCGTGGATGATATGCAAATCTATTATAGGACAGAGGAGGAAGACAAGATGCACTTGAGGATTATGCTTGAAGTGTTAAGAAAGCACATATTGAAAGTGAAGTTTTCGAAATGTCACTTTGGAGAAGGGATGCGAGATTCTTGGGTCATGTCATCTCTAATTAGGGCATCGCAATAGATCCTCCCAAGGTGGCAGCAGTTCAAGATTGGAACCAACCCAAAAATTCTATGGTTGTGAGATGTTTCTTAGGATTGACGGGATATTATAAACATTTTAGCAAGGACTTCTCGAAAGTAGTAGCACCGTTGACCAGTTTGATGATGAAGAATCAGACTTTTATTTGGGACACTATGTGTGAGCATGCATTTATGAGTCTGAATGAGAGGTTGACTAGTGCACTGGTATTGACCATTTCAACCGAGAATGAGGAGCTCATAATATACATAGACGTCTGTGGTACTGGATTAGGTGTGGTGTTAATGCAGAAAGAAAAATTTGTCGTCTACACTATTCGATAGCTGTAACCACACGAGAGAAAGCATCCAACTCGTGATCTAGAGGTAGCGGCAATATTGTTGGCATTGAAGACTTAGAGGCATTATCTACTATTAGAAGGTTTGAGCTGTTCACAGACCATAAATCCTTGAAGTACCTTTTCTCCCAGAAGGATCTCAACCTTCGCCGGTAGCGAGGGTTGGAATTCTTGTCCTCCTACGACTTTGACATTTCCTATAAGCCTGGTAAAGGAAATAGGTCATCAAAGCATTGATTAGAAGACATGCTATTTTGGGAGCGATGTTTTTGGAAAGGAAGTAATTGGAGTATATTATTAGCTATGACTTCAGCCTCATTGCGAGTTAGAGCCAGAGATGTTGGCAAATTTAATGATCAGACCTACTTTGATTGAGAGGATCGGTACTAGCTAAAGGCGAGATGCTAGACTAGTGGAGGTGATGGAGAAAATAGGAGTATAATCTAAAAAGACGAAGCAATATGGACTCGAACAAGGATGCTGGCTCCGTAAGGATGGGAGATTGTTTGCCCTAGATGTTGATTGATTACAAGATGAGGTGCTACAAGAGTGCCACTATTCTAGGTTGACCATACATCCAGATGGTAATAAGATGTACCATGATATGAAGTAGACTTATTATTAGGAGGGGATGAACAAGGATGTCAGGATATTCATCTCAAAGTGTATGAACAACCAGTTGGTGAAGGCAGAGCAGAGAAAGACAAGTAGGCTACTACAAGCGCTTAAAGTTCTCGAATGAAAATGGGAGGAGATATCAGTAGATTTCATTTACTGATTGTCGAGGACTAGGGAGGGTACAATAGCATTTGGGTCATAGTCGATAGGTTAACGAAAAATGCCCAATTCATGCCCATAATGTCCATAAGAATGGCATCCAAATTGGCAGGGTTGTTTATGAAATGGATAGTACAGTTTCATGGTATGCTAAAGAGCATCGTGAGCAACTGAGATGCTATTCACTGGTGGGTTTTGGAAGAGCTTAGAAGAGACGCTGAAGACTGAGCTATATCTTAGTACAACTTATCGCCCACTAACTGATGGGCGGAATGAGAGAGTAAACTATATATTGGAGGATCTCTTGCAAGCTTGCATTCTCGATTTCGGAGGCTCCAAGGCTGATCACTTGTACTTCGTAGAATTCGCATACAATAATAGCTATTAGTCTAGTATAAGTATAGCACCATATGAAGCATTTTATGGCCTGTTATACCTATATTTCCCAAGCCCTATTGAAGGCAAGGTGGCATAACACTCGGCTCAGAACTGGATACCCTAACGATAAAAGATGAACTACAAAAAAGGAAAAGCAAAGAATAAAGTAAAGTCAAAGGAATATGTTTGCCAATTGCAAACGACGGTTAAGATCTACACCGATCCCCTACTTTCAGTACTACATTACGAACTGATCCCAAACCAAATATGACCACATGGTGTAGCAAATAGTCTACATTGGTAATACTTGAAACCCCGCATAACCAAGCCCCCATATAACAATAAGAGCTTAGTGATGTGTTGTGGCTCTGAAAGCTACATTAATGATGTCAAAAAAACACTTCACTTAAAAAAGACACCTTCCATCGACATACTGCACTCACAAGCCAGTATATACAGATAGTAGAACCGTGCTAACAACATAGCATTGAAGGAAAATAGGGATGCATAGCCCCTGCTTTCTTTTAACATTAGAATATAATGGAATGACACAACTCGCAATTATCATGACAAGTCAATAAAGAAATGCTGCCATCAAGACATGTGGGCAAAGAAAAATACCGCACTCAAAGGGTTGAATAAACCCGATCACCGGTCCAGAGCTTACAGATTACTAATATCTCTAAGAATGGATCTGCACCTCACTTACTAAAGGATACCTAAGCAGTACCACAAGAAGTCAAAAGCAGTCCAGGGCTGCATACAGGGCCACTCAAATAATGCATCCACACAGATCTATGACCACAAGTAAACGACGAAGATGTAAGTCCCCCACATCAATGTCTCGTGCAGTCAATTACTAGCAACTAAACTCCAATTAACCTCAATGCAATGTCAAACAAACATGGCAAGCCGAGGCCATTTAAATAGGGCTCCAGCGATGTTCCATGCTTACAGCCCAACTTTACCTCCATTCTCAAAGTAGCATTATTCCAATAGTGCATAAGTGAACCTCACAAGTCAACCCCACAGACGTCAATGACCCCTACGGTTGAACAAAAGAATAATGCATCATAACGCTCTTATTCCTGAACAGGTGTGTCCCAGAACCCATCCGCTCTTCAGGTCAGAAACATGGAGCTTACTTAAATTCAAGTTTCTTACTCTGATTTTGGATATCCCCTCTCATATTCATAAGTTCCCATTTCAATTCCAAACTTCCCCCTGATATCCATAATTTAGCCGCTCAAATTACGATTTCCACCCGAAAACATATCGGCAATCTAGACACATCAAGTAAAATATGGAGACAGATGACACATGGCATGATCCAACAATAGGAACTAAAGCGACGGAAGAAGAGTGATTGGGGAATCCATGTGCATCTCCTACATTATATATAGAAGATGGTCTGGAATGGGAATGGGGATTATTTTTCGAGAAAAATGAAAAGAATTGTATCTTCTATTTTTGCTTTCCTCCATGTAAAATTGTAACGAGGAAGAAATATATATAATCAAAGCCTTAACCCATGGACGTAGGATTTCAAAAAAATCCAATCCACATAAAATTATCATGTCTTTTATTTTTTTTATGCATCATTACTTAAAGTATTTTACTTAAAATCTCATTCAACTTCGAATCATTAGCAGAATTCAAATCTGGACATTTTAACAAACAGTTGAAGTGTAACTTCTTGATTTTGTAAGCTTTTAACAACACAATTACTACTCAAAGGCAAGTTCAAGGTCACTTAAATTCATTGATTCTAAAATTTTGGAAGTAATTAAAGTTTTGATTATTCTATGATCATCTAAGCTGTTATGAAAAATCTCATCAACATTTTCTGCATTAGAAAGAGCGCATGAACCTCCATTTCCTTATTATCAATAAGCTCTACATGTATCTCCCCTACAAACCATGAATCCCACCGATCCATCTGTTCCCTTCACTCAAAGACAGTCACTCATAGCTTTCAAAGCTGAAACAGAGGCAAAAGACTTCGTTAAAACCACCGTTGATCCCATCTTAACCACGATTCAGACCCTCTCGAATTGGGAAGATTAATGGGTGAAGAGGATAAAGGAAACAATGACTCAAGATACTGCTCTATGACCAACAATGCCACTACCATCCAAAGCCCACCGCCATAACTTACCAAGCACGCTGACTATGCAACAGGTGTGCGATAATAGTACTTTTACAAATGAGAACGGTAAGGCTAGCCTATGAGTCAAAACCAAGCCATCCATCGTTAACCTATTGTTGTAAAAAGAAAAGTGAGCTCAATCTACCCCCAACGGCAACAAATCTACCTTAGCTTTCACGGATAGCTCGATCTTCTCCCAATTTGAGACTAGTTTGCTTCACCATCCCACTATCCCCTATAGTAGATAAATCCACAAAGTACCTTTGGATATGCAGTTTCCTGCTAGCAAGAAAAGAAAAGAAAATTAGCATTGAAGGCTCGGTAGCCCAAATGACTCCATATGTCCTTAAGATAATACTGTAATGAAGAAGGGGTAACCTAGCTCTCCTTAGAATCCACAACACCCTTGGGCATCTCATCCTCCTAGGTCTTCATGACTTCCTCCCCCGTTATCCTTCTTTATCAAACAATGACTACTTATCGGACCAAAACACATTGGTATCTATTGATCCAGACAATGATTCCAATGATGGGATGAACCTATTCCAGGGCCGAAATCTGAGAACTACCCTCTTTTGTTATGAGGAAAGAATCTGGGAAAATAGTACTATAGACCAGCCATTAAGAGTGTTCGCACTCTCTGTTCGATGACCAGGAAATTTAGTTGCATTATTCTCAGCACCAGCCATCATCCTGGCAAAGCATAGAGCTGACGTGACAGAGGTGCACACCGATTTGAAGGTCTTAAGAAAAAGAAGTGCCAATGTTAAGAGAAGAGCCGAGATCGGAAGCCTCATACGCTTGATGTCTTGTGAAGAAATCAAAAGTGAAGCAGCCACTACAACTATAAAAATACAAATGCTTAGTATTGCGCTGGAGATCTCATACCTCATTCCTACACTACTTATCTAATAAACATAAAAATTATTATGAAAATAGTAAAACAATGAACTGGTCGTAGGGATATTAGACGGCCCTAACCAGTATAAAAATCTCTCTGCGTTAATATTTTTGACATAGCAAGTTGTCTAGGGATATTAGATGGATCGAATCAATATAAAAATCTCTCTATGTTAATCCCTTTGACATAGCAACAGGATGTAGGGATATTAGATGGAGCAATCCAATATAAAAAAAACCTTTTTATGCTAATTCAGTTAGCATGGTGGTGCTGTACATAGGGATATTGGACGGCCTCAACCAACTGTCAAAATGAAGCTACACAGAACGAAGCCCGACTTTCTCAGCCAAACTAGTCGTAGGGATATTGGACGGCCCAAACCAGCATAAAAACCCTTTTATGTTAATATTTTTAACATAACCACACTGGATGTAAGGATGTTAGGTAGCTTGAACCAGTTATAAAAACTATGTGCATGATTTAAAAGGTTCCAAACACACGACATGACTTCACAGTCAGATACTGGTATACCGCCAAATAGTGGGGAAGATGGTGCCAAGCGCTTGAACGTGGACCTACCTTAAAATAAAGGGGAAGGTCATGAACTGCATGTATCAAAATACGCATGTAAAAAGCTCAGGTTAGGATTCAGCTGCATATGAAGTTAATTTATAAAACTGCAAGGAAAAACGACACATAGAATGTACTACAATTCACAAATCATGTATGATTCTAGAAACAGCTTAAAGCTTTCTAGGTAAACATCAAAAACAAGGATTTTTTCATATTTATTTAAATCCTCTAATGTACACTAAATATTGTGCGCGAACGTGCATGACATATATTCCTATAGGCACTTTAACAAGCACAAAAGAAAAACAACGCGGCCCAATTAAACAAAACCGCATCATGAGTCTGACTTAGACTCAGAGGGCGAACTCATTATGATCCCTTTTCGACGACATGATCTACTAGAATGTAATGTTGGATGTCGATTTTTGCGCCATCCTCAATTTGAAGGGTAAAAGGAGAATCCCTTGGCCCAGTAATGACAACCGATGAACGACTAGGGGTAGTACGCCCGAAAGCAGTACGAGGATCGTAACTGACATCGACCCAATGGTCACCATAATCCTCCAAATCAAATTCATAATCTGCCCTACTGTATAAGAAGGTCGGATCGAATCCTGACTAGAAGTAGGTGAAAATGTTAGTTTCATGCTTCACACCAATCTCTGCCTTAATTTTTCCTACGCTCATATGAAGCTTTTCCAACAAGGAAGCCCTATCTCACCCCCCACGAGAAACTGCGATGGAGTCTAGACGGGCTTCACGCTCGAGATTAAATATTTGTTCTTAAGGCATTCACATGTTCCATAGCAACCCCCCTAGTTCGGTCGATCTCATGCAAAAGTCTATCCTTAGTTTTCTCAGTGGTCCTAGAAAAAGGACCAAAGAGACCTTGCGCATGAGTAAGGTAAGGTGAAGATCGTGTTCTATAGATTCCCATTTCCTTCTTATAATGTTTCTTTAACTCACTAAACTTAGTCTCATAACAATTCTTCAAATTATTCTTCCGTCTAAGGAAATATCCGGATCGACCCCACAAGGAGGTGCAGGGGTAGCACTTGATCTAGGAGTGGCACCTCGGTTCAAAACAATAGAGGGTGCATCTTCGGTACTAATCCGCCTCACAATCTGCCCATCTAATTCTTCAAATTTACATTTCGAAGCTTTAATTTCATTCATATATACAACCTCATATACACTTTATGCCTCCTTTAATAGACCTTCCAGTTCTGCAACCTTGGAGATAGAAGAATTAAGCTTCCTTTCGAAAACAACCACCTCTAGATTTTGATCGGAGGAAGCATGTTGAAACTTAAACGAGCCCACACAAAATGAAATTAAAGAAGAACACAAATATGTAAAGTAAGAATAGGAAACTCGCAAACTTCATAAAGAAATCATAATCCATAAAATATATATACAACCCAAAATATGATGTAAAGTTACAAAGTCATTTTCTAATGCAGGCTCCAACAGTACTATCCTAAGACACCTAAGCAATAGTAGCTAAAGGTGGGGCTAAACTGATAGGAAAAGTTGACCGGGGTTCATAGGAAGCACCCACCCAAGGGTCCATTTGCCCATCTGTAGCTACCTTGAAACATTGAATGTTACGAAGAAAATTCAAGTTGAGTGTAGGGTGAAAGTACTCAAAAACGTCCATGGCATGATGCAAGAAAGTTCGGTCATCCTTATCGTTTATCTTTTCTTGCCTAATTTTTCTAAGAGAGGGAATCCTCTCCAGAGTTGCACTCAAAGAATCCTCAAGGTCACGTATTTTGGGTATAGCTTCTTTACTTGTGTTTTTCAAAGTATCAATTAGCCAAACCTTAGTTTTCTTATTGTTTCTGATGAAACCCTCAAAATACATAAGGTCAACGGTCTTCCACCCTCCACCCTACATTAGGATGGCACCCTTTGCTCCACTACCCTCGTGCGGTCAGTTATAGGAGGTACCACAACCGCTTTCCCGCTTCCTTCAACCTCTCTCTCCATTTAAGCAGGCAATCTCAACGGACGGATCCTCAATAGCTGTCTTCCTGTGCAACCTCATTCTCATAAACAATAGTGTAGAGTCTTTCACCATCTTTCATAGACTAATGTGTTCCCTCCAACTCTAATGCAGCCTTCCCAACATATGTATGCAACTTAGTGTTACATTCATACTTTCAGGTGAGCGCATCTCTAGCTTCCTTGAGCTCCTTACAAGCACACTCTAGCTCCTTTTCAATCCCTTCATTTTTGATCACAAGATGAAAAACCTCTACCTCGGTGGCAGCAAAATGATCCTTCAAATCAACCTTGAATTCAGACATGATTGTGTCATCCGACCTGTGGACAGTTGGAAAAGAGGGAATGTCAGGTTAAAGGCTTAATTAGGTTCAAACAAAGGTTCACTGGAGCTAACCTAATTAGCCATAAAAGAAACAACTCAAGGACTATAAGAACACGCCAAATGAAAATCTAATATAAACATCCATTAGTAACTACATTAATTCAACAAACTCATGTACAAAAAAACATGTATGCAATAACAAAGGAAGGATTCGGACCTTATATAAGTTTCTAAGCCTAAGCTTAAACTATTCTAAATGGAGGCTACCAAATGGGAAAGAACCACTTTCTAAGGTATATCGCCATCAACGTAGCACAAAGTCACAAAGAGCTTATTTCTCTCGGACTACTTGATTAGTCCTGGAAAGCAATCCCTAGGTCTCATCCTTAAGCTTTGTAGAAGACTCATCTAATTCTTTCTCACACTTACGAATAGCCACAACACTATGATCAAGGCATTCCAAGATTTGAGTTCTAAGTGTAGCTTCACTTTCCCGCAAGGATTTTGCAAAACATAATTCCTTTAGAAGACTAAAAATAAAACAGTAAAGATGACATAATCTTTTATAAGGTAATAACAAAGTAAAATAAAAGCGAAAAAAAATGTACGGCAAAAACAGGAAAATAGTTTTCATTACATAACAAAAAACTTTAAAAACCACCTACAAACAAGTTTTAAGTTATTACATATGGAGCTGAAGCAAGCCTAATCCTTTCGTTGACACCCTTAGAACCCTCATCTTCCCTGGTCACTTCCTCCTCCCTCTCGTTTACGTGTAAAAAGGTGGAAGGAGCGGCATTCTTTGCAGCAACCTCTTCCGCCCATTGAACCCGACGGTAAATGTAGACTTTACCAATCAAATCCCGGTCCCTTAAGAAATCAAGTTTGATCTCGACATCAAACTGGCACCAAGCTAAGGCATACGGCTTCTAGACTATGATGGAAGTACTCTCATTTATTCCCTCCTCTTTCTCTTGTAACTCCCGGACTTTTAAGGCCAAGGTGTCCACCGTAGATTTGGCCTTCTTTTCAAAAAAATTCACAAAAAAAAATTGAAATCTTCCTTAATTTTAGCCTTTCTTAAAGCGATCTTGAGCTATTTCAAAAGCAAGGCTGGCCTTCTAAGAAGTCGTTGCATTAATACTCATTTCAAGCACAGTAACCTAGCTATGGATAACAACCCGGTCACCTTCCCACTTCTTCTGGGCCTCGGTTGTCAAGGCTCCAAGCTGAAAAATAATAATAAACTAAAAAACAAAGTGCTTACATAAGACTAGGACTTTTCCATCTCAGACATAAGATCAAAAGAAGAAATCTCAGGAGGAAAAAGAGAAGGAAAAGATAGGGGAGACGAGGCAATACTAGACATATTATCCAGTATAGTCCTTCTGACCCTCTCAGCAATCTTAGAAATGGCACCCTCCGACAAAGACAAAAACCAAGCATCGATTGTAGGAAAGCTCTACAAAAGAGATATAAAGAGATCCACTAAGGTAGAAACGGTGAGAACCATTGAAGGAGAATGGGAAGCTGAAGTAGTTAACTCCTTAGGGTTTTGATTAGAATCTAAACTGGAATCAAGCTTTCTTTTCTAAATAGGCTTCTTTGTTGGCTTGCTATAGAGTACCCTCAAAACACATTTATCCTTATCTCCTAAATAAAAAAGGAATAAAATTTCAAGATCAGAAAAAAATTTCCTAGAGAAGATCACAGTCATAAGAATAATAAACCTAAAATATATCATGAACAAGTTATATCCATAGACTAGGCCAAAGTCTGGGAAGGCTTAAAGACATTGCGAGAAAATGTATAATTGGGGCGCCAAAAGTCGCATTCTTTAGCATATCATTATTGAAGAGCCTTTATATTTCCATTTCCTTTATGTCTAATACTATAGTGTGATCCATATGCAATTTATACGATTCGATGCCCCCACAGAGAAAACAATAAGAGTAGGATATTGATGGAAAGAAGGAAAATCATCTATTTTGTGTGAAGACCCGCAAATTCGTACCCCTTTGAGCTGGCAAATTTCCACAACAACTTAGCCAAAGAGGAATAAGCCTACGAGTCTTTAGGGTTTAAAGAATGAAGAGGTAGAAGAAGAAGAATAGAAACAATAAACAGAATCTCACATTTCGCAGCAGAACAATATATAATAGATAAATAAATATCTTTAAAACAAAGAATTATATGAGCCCTTGCAATCCGGATATTCACTAATCACGTCGGGAATCCCCATCACAAAGGGTGATAAAATCTCTATACCGGAGCAACCAGGTGCAGACACATTCGACAAGTATCCTTTCGCTTTCGAAAATACCGGTCTTCAACACCATCTTCAAATGCAATCCCATTTCGTCGTATCGTTATTCGGAATGTGTTTTATGACACAAGGTCCTCTCCCCGCTAATCCGAATAACGAGCGCTTATTTTTAAAAATAAGTGTTCATTCAAATTCAAACAAATCACAACAATTTCACTTTGATCTTTTAAACAAAAGATCCATCACAATCACAAAGGTTCGATGTTGGTTTCGAATATCTATTTGGAATTCGACTCCCGGTCGCATAGAAATTCAACTGCCGATTAAAGGCCAATATTGATAGTCGGTTATTTAACTATCAATCATCCTTCAAAACAGTCGCTGGGTTTCAAATAAATTTTCCCCCAATTATTATTACTTTCAAAATATCTTCGCAAGATAAAAATTCACTTTTCAACACTTTGAAAACAAATTCAAATCAATCTTTCACACTTAAATTTTTGAAAATAAATTTCAAATTAATTTTTTTCCTTACGCGGAAATCGCCATCGAAGTAGCCATCACATCCATCGCGCGGCCTCCCAATCAATCACGACCATGCCTTCGTCGCCGCCAATCGCTCACGACCTCGATCACCATCATTCACATGCGCCTCTCCACTTGCACGCTAGTTCGAGCCAAACGAATCCAAAATCGATCGGCAAACATCCGTCCAGCCTTCCCCAGATCAGCCGTGAAACCCTTGCATCAATTCCCCTTATCGCAAGCTTCTCCAGTGCCTCACGTGCGCAAGCGCGCGCTTCCTCTCCAGTGACGAATTTGTGCTTTGATTGAATCGATTTCGATTTGATTTGGTATATTTGAATTTCGAATCGATGCTGGGTTTTTTTTGGAATGGAAGAAGGGTTTTCGTTTGAACGGAAGGGAATTGATGAGGGACGCCATTGTTTTTATTTATTTTCCTCTTGAATTTTTTGTTTTGATTTTTTTCTTTTTGTTTACATGAACGAATTCAATTGTAAGAATGAGAGAAGACGCGTGTTTTAATTCCTTGCCAAGTGTAGGAAATAACGAAACGTGTAAAAAAAATTGCCTTGAGAGATTATATTAAACACACACAATTATTTAATTTAAATTCGAATTCGAATCGTTCCAAATTATGCAATTCAAAATCTCGATTCAAATCGAGGCATGCCGCTAGACGTTTATAATGTTAACCCCCTATTCCGAACGCGATGGAAAAGGTTTCGAGTCCAAAATCGATCGTATGGAGAAAATAGCTTTTTGAACGAGTTATTCAATTGAATTTTTCGATATAGATTTCAGCTCATTTATCTACCATACGATCATACGACAACTCTGAATGCTACGAAAATTGAAATCCGATAATAATACAATATTACGGATCTAATAGAACTGGTTTCGTCGAATTCCGAGACTGTGCCTCGGAAGACTATTTTTAAATATCGATTTAAACGATAAAATTCAATACTGAACAAAACAGTTTCAAATTCAATTCTGAAGCTTCTACCATCTTCAGTATTATCAACATAAATTTTCTAAGCCATTAAATTATTTTTAACAGGCTCAAAGTTGAAGATTTATAATTTTACCTAAATTTCTATAATTAAATTCAATAATTTAAATTGCCAAATTTATTCTGATATTTGAAATTCAAGTTAAACTATCATTCAAACAATTTAAAATTAATTAAATATTTCAATTTCAAATGTTAAAATTTTCAGGTCGTCACATCCTTCTCCCCTTAAAAGAATTTTGTACCGAAATTACTAGTTAAGAAGAATGGACCTTAACCCGTTCATTATTTTCCCAAAACCAAATAGTTTTCAACCATTTGTCAAAGCAAATCTTTTATTAACAACCCATTATTGATTCAACTAACTTTCCAACCTCAACCATAAACTCCATACAATATTATTTTCTTAGCAATTCAAATTCAAATTTTAAAATTTTAAAATTTTCTCAAAATTTTTCTAACTCCCAAATTTTTTGAAAATTTTTGCCGGTGTCTTCTTTGCGCGGCTAGCTCGGTACGACTACAAAAATGGCACTACGGACCCCAGATTTCAAAAAGAAAAGAAAAGGCCAAGCGGCTAGACAAGAAGATCATCAAATTTCATACTGAAATTCAAACACGTACCTTTTTGTCGGCCAATTCAATTTTTATCTTCGAAAATCAAATCCCAATTCCATTTCTTTTAATACACCTGTATATCCTGCTAGCCATAATATCCAATTACAACATTCAAATTTATTCTGCACATTCTTTTACAAAATTCAATATATACTTCTTATACCATTTTTAATTTACCATTGAAGTTATATATCCATTTTCATTCAATCTTGCATTTTCAATTTCATTTGAATTCAATTTACAATTTCAATTCTAATTGGATTCAATTTACCTTCTGAATATTGGATTTTATCATTTATCTTTCATTCACAACTGATTCAGGTTACTATTTTAAATTAGTTTCATTTATTGATTCATTACAAATTCCAATTCACTTTATTTAGTTCACTTCAGACTAATTTTTACAACTTCATTTTATTCCACAAAATTCAAATTGGTTTCCAATATTCAGTTTCGATTCCAGTTTTATTCTTTTGTTTATTCCCAAACACAATTCAATTCACTATTTTGGTTTATAACCACTTATATTAAACTGGATTTCAAATTCCATATAAATTTAATTTTACCTTTCGTTTATAATTATTGAATTCAATTCATTTCAACCCATATTAATTTGTCATTTCTTCCATTAACTTCACTTACTAATTTCATTTCAATTCTTCACTTTGTCTATCACAATCAAATTCAATTCTAATTTTATTCTATTTGCTTACAAATTCGAGATGAATTCCAACATTCAATTTCACTTTCATTTAATTGCAGTTGCAAATTTATTTATTCATTCACAATTTATTTTTCACCTTAATAAATTTTATTCCAACCATTTAGTCTATAAGACTTTTCAAATTCTCATTTATTCAAATTAACTCAAATCTTAAATTTCATTTTCATTTTGAATCCATATCATCATTTTATTTGACTTAAATTTTCAATCTTAATTCTTTTTTAAATTTTCATTTTTAATTCCACTTGATTTAAATTTTTCATTCCAACTTACATTTACTTTTATCTATCTTCTCTTTTAAGTTAGATTTTATTTTAACAACTTCAAACTTTACAAGTTATCAGACTTAATGATATTCCATAAATATTTTATATAACATTCCAGAGTCTTTTCAACCTATCAAAAAAATCATTTTTGAAAGCAATTCAAATTATTCTTTGAATCCAAAAATCTAAACCAGTTTTGCAAACAACTTCCACTTAAAATCATTTGGCAGCAATCCCTCTTTTGGAAACCCAAAAATGAACGCCGATAATGTCGCAATCATCATCGGAATTATTTTCCAGCGACCGAAAAGAGCTTAGAGCTTTTTATCCCTTCAAAAACCTTTGAAAACCATTTTCAAATCAAATGGAGTTAATTTCCAAGATTCCAAATTCTTTCAAAAACATTTCCAAAAATTTCTCTGGAATTCTATTTCTAATTATAAATCACATTTATAATTTACATTCTCAAATTTCATTTGTATATGGATTTTATTTCTAAACTTTTGATTATGATTTCAATTTCTTGTTCAATAATCAATGATAATAGTTTAATATTATCACTTCCTAACAAACAAGAAACCATATACTATATAATTTATGGAAAATTATTCTTTTTATATACAAAATAGTTTTGGGTAAAATTATTTCATTTATCCTATTTTAAAACAATATCGTGTCGAATTGTTCTGTACAAGTGTTTAGAGATTCCTATCGATAGAGTTGTACGGACTATACCGACCAGAATCCATATACCACTCAACAAACCAATCATCACAATATAAAAAAACTTTTATATTCACTAACAAATACGCACTCATATCTATTATTACACTCAAACTCATTCTAGAGTACTACTAACTCTATCTCCAATGAGTAACACCCAACAGAGCCAAGGTTGTCGCTTAACCAAAAGCCCTGATACCACTTTTAAAGACCCGCAAATCCGTACCCCTTTGAGCTGGCAAATTTCCACAACAACTTAGCCAAAGAGGGATAAACCTAAGAATCTTTAGGGTTTAAAGAATGAAGAGGTAGAAGAAGAGCAGAAACAATAAACAGAATCTCACATTTCGCAGCGGAACAATATATAATAGATAAATGAATATCTTTAAAGCAAAGAACTATATCAATTATTACATTACATCACATTATATTATCAGAGTGATACAACAACAAACAGCGGAAAATAATATAAGATATAATAGTGATACGCTTTGCCATCCAGCTTGCTCCTGATCTCCACCGCAACTCTTTTCTGACTTCGCTCCCGAATAACTGAAACATGACTCTAGGCTGACCGTATCGAAAATTACGGGCACCTAGAGTTTAGAAAGGGAAAAATAAACTCCAGGTCAGTCAAGGGACTGATGTGAAATCTTAAAATAGTTATTCTTTAACAAAGGAAAACAAAGGAATTTAAAAGAAATCCGCAATGCTTTTTGGAAAATGAAACTACCATAAGGCCTTCCACCACACACACAATGCAAACGTAGAATTGGAGGAGATTTCTCCTTACCATAGTCAAACATGCTTGATACAAAAAATCCTTTAATATTATTATTATTAGTGCATAGTGTAGAAAACATTTCGAAAATATAATATTAACCTTAGCCAGCATAGACATTCCGAACTATGCCTACTATAGCTACCATCTAAACAGTGGAGCGCCACCATAAGTAGATGGCAGGTTATACAACTAAAACCGTACAAGGCGCGTATTGGAGTTTAAATTTCCAACAAATGGTCAGGTTAAGGAACTTCCTATTGCCACATGGGTATGCCTCTGGAGGGACGCCCCGAGAACCTAATCGGATCTCTGCCAATACAAGGCCGGGTTACCTCTGCAAAAACAGGTAACTATTGACATGAGTATGCCATCCCCCAGTTGTAAACAACATTTATTCGAGGATCCTTAACAACAACAATCACAAAGTAATATATATTTGCGATATTCACATAAGTTAAGTATCTGAGCTCCATACCATGATATCACTTCTATCCATAAGGAAATGCACATACCCTAAGGGGCGCTACCCCCTATAACCTTGCCGCATCCTTCCTGTTTTGACCATTCCGGGGTGTGAGGTTCGACGGAGTCTCATCCACAAAGCTACGCTTTTCACAAAATCCATGCTTCGATCAACAAATGATAAGCAGCAGTTCGTATGCCACATTACCAAATTGGGAATATATCGCTAGTAACCATCAACTACATAACCTCTGAGCTCGTACGTCTCAGAGAAGGGTGTTAAGCTAAGAGAATAAATTCTTCGTCACCAACAGAAATGTATCTAATAGAAACCAGCTTTACATTTCAAAGTGTAACGTCAAACACACATTCATACAAGTCCGTTCCGGGATAAAACGGAACCGAAGGCACTTCCAAAGAAACCCTTGCAATCCGGATATTCACTAATCACGTCGGGAATCCCCATCACAAAGGGTGATAAAATCTCTATACCGGAGCAACCCGGTGCAGACACATTCAACAGGTATCCTTTTGATTTCGAAAATACCCGGTCTTCAACACCATCTTCAAATGCAACCTATTTCGTCATATCGTTATTCGAAATGGGTCTTATGACACAAGATCCTCTCCCGGCTAATCCGAATAACGAGCGCTTATTTTTAAAAATAAGTGTTCATTTAGATTCAAACAAATCACAACAATTTCACTTTGATCTTTTAAAGAAAAGATCCATCACAATCACAAAGGTTCGATGTGGGTTTCGAATATCCATTTGGAATTCGACTCCGGCCGCATCGAAATTCAATTGTCGATTAAAGGCCAATATTGATAGTCGGTTATTTAACTATCAATCATCCTTCACAACAGTCGCTGGATTTCAAATAAATTTCCCCCCAATTTTTATTACTTTCAAAATATCTTCGCAAGATAAAATTTCACTTTTCAACACTTTGAAAACAAATTCAAATCAATCTTTCACACTTAAATATTTTGAAAATAAATTTCAAATTAGTTTTTTTTCCTTTCGCGGAAAACATTTCCAAATATTTATTCATTTCCACTAAAAATCTGCCGATTTCAAATATTTTAAAATAATATAAAATACTTATTCAAAATATACTTGGAAACATTTAAAATAAACTATTTTAGAATATTTGCTTAAATATTAGTTATGTAAAATATTATACTAATATCTCATATAAAAATTCAGGTCCAAAACTAATTTTAAAATAAAATTTTGTAAATAGAGTATAAATATTTAAATAACTATTTTCTAAATCAAACATCAGTTTAAATCTTTAAAATAATCCCTTATATAATTAATTAATTTTTTTTATTTTATAAAATTTCCAAACTAATTTTTTCAACAATATTATTTTAAAACCAAATCTAAAACTTTTAAATTTTATTCAAAAGCTATTTTAAAAATATACTCGGCTTTCCAGGGAAGAATTTTTTTCCATTACAAAATGGTCCATTCAAATAAATTAATAAATCTTCTTGATTTATTTTAATTTACATTTCAAATCTGTAAACTCCTTTCCACATTTTAAAAATAAACCAAAATTTATTTTTAAACAATTTCCCTTTTCTTTACAAATTCCCGTTGTGAATTTATATTTCCAAATATCAACTGATATATAAATTTTAAATCGATTCCAAATATCATCTTCAACCCAAATCAAATCCAAATTAATTTCTAGTTTATTTCAAACAAAAAATCAAATTCCAATTTGATTTCCCAAATTAATTTTCCATATTAAATCAATTTCAAATTGATTTTCCAAGTTATTGTCAAAACACCTAACCAAATTTCCAAATCAATTCCTAAGATTTATTCTAACTCTAAAGTAATTCTCGAATCGATTTCTAAAATTAATTTCAACTCCAAATTAAATTCCAAATTTAATTTCTAAATTTATTTCCTTTTGAAATAAATTCTTTTATCTCTTTCAAATATTTAAAATCTGTATCTTAAATAAATTCTTCAACTATTAAACTACATTCTCGAAATTCCTTTATTAAAAATATTTCCCATATTTTGGAATTAATTTGATCGGATTATAAAAATCAACTTTAATACTTTAATTGTAACGGTCTAGGCTTTTCTACTCTAGTTTCTAAAAATCCAATTTCATATTTCTAGTATCCTATGATACCAAAAATATATTCGGCTAATTTTATCCTTCAATGGTTTCAATCACAAATAGCCACACACAGATTATAAATAATAAACATTCAATATTGAAACAAATCAAAATGTTTTGAGAAATCCAGTTGGATCCCTCCAACCTGTATCCCTGCATCCACAGACGTTAGCACAACAATTAAATACCCATTCCACTTCGAGGTGGAATATCGCGGTATATAGGATTTATAAATATTATCCGCTATTATTCGGCGCAATAGGGTCTCATCCGCTATATAATGCGGAAATCAACAACTTCAAATAAATATATAATACCAATTCCACTTCGAGGTGGAATATCACGGTATATGGGTTTAATATAATAACCTCTCGCTATTATGTGGCGCATAGGGTCTAAACTAATATAACTAATAATAAATTAATTATTCAAGCACACGATCAATCAATTTAAAATTAAACTAGAAAATTCGATTAAGTGAGAAGATCTCACCTTGGATTATGCATGAAATCCATTTTCCATTCCGGTTTGTTTCTCGATTTATACCTTATATAAATATTTACACAATTTATCAATATTCGAATTAAATCAAACAATTAAATTACCGTTTAATTTATTTACTTAACCAAAAACTTTATCTTAACTAACTTTCCTTTTATAACTAATTTGGTAACTAAATAATTGAAATAAATTCATTAACCACATAAGCTACCTTAATAAATTATCTCCAAAATAAACTTACTGTTAATGTTTGATAGCTAAATAAATAAAAAAAATATTTAAATTAAATTACAGTTCACTTAATCTCATATTTAAAATATTGAAATTTAAAACCAAAGAAACTAATACCTTAAATTTTTTAAACAAACTCTTTTTAATAAATTTATTCAACTCAAAAATTTATATTCAAAACTATATCCCCTTTATATAAATTTTCTTTAGTAATTTAAATAGTTTTAGATAAATCAATTAAACAATACATTTATACTTTATTTTCTGTAAATAAAAATATAGTAAACATTTGCTTTTCTTCTTACCGTAAAAATTATATTTCCTTGCATGTATATTAAAATATGAAAACGGCATTAACATTTTTCTGATGAAACATGTTAATTTCATTTAAATTCAGATAAACAGAAATCTATACTTACTATAACTACCTATCTTCTATATTGTTTTATCTCGAAAATATTGATGAATAAAATTTGTAAAAATACTTATTTTATTGAGAAACAAATTACCTTGCAGAAGAGGAAAATCGCAAACCACCCAAATCGATCGCCTCCCTTCGCCTATTGCCGAGGCCCAGCCTAGCTCGCATCGATGCCGCAATTGAAATCGCCATCGAAGTCACTATCACATCCATCACACGACCTCCCAATCAATCATGACCACGCCTTCGCCGCCGCCAATCGCTCACGGCCTCGATCACCATCATTCACATGCGCCTCTCCACTTGCATGCGAGTTCGAGCCAAACGAATCCAAAATTGATCGGCAAACATCCGCCTAGCATTCCCCAGATCTGCCGTGAAACCCTTGCATCAATTCCCCTTGTCGCGAGCTTCGCCAGTGCCTCACGTGCATGAGCGCGCGCTTCCTCTCCAGTGACGAATTCGTGCTTTGATTGAATCGATTTCGATTTGATTTGGTATATTTGAATTTCGAATCGATGCTGGGTTGTTTTTGAAATGGAAGAAGGGTTTTCGTTTGAACGAAAGGGAATTAAATGAGGGACGCCATTGTTTTTATTTATTTTCCTCTTGAATTTTTTTTTTCTAATTTTTTCTTTTTGTTTACACGAACGAATTCAATTGTAAGAATGAGAGAAGACACATGTTTTAATTCCTTGCCAAGTGTAGGAAATAATGAAACGTGTAAAAAAAATTGCCTTGAGAGATTATATTAAACACACACAATTATTTAAATTAAATTCGAATTTGAATCGTTCCAAATTATGCAATTCAAAATCTCGACTTCAAATCGAGGCGTGCCGCTAGGCGTTTATAATGTTAACCCCCTATTCCGAACGCGATGGAAAAGGTTTCGAGTCCAAAATCGATCGTATGGAGAAAATAGCTTTTTGAACGAGTTATTGAATTGAATTTTTCGATATAGATTTCAGCTCGTTTATCTACCGTACAATCACATGACAACTTCGAATGCTACGAAAATTGAAATCCGATAATAATACAATATTATGGATCTAATAGAACTGGTTTCGTCGAATTCCGAAACTGTGCCTCGGAAGACTATTTTTAAATATCGATTTAAACGATAAAATTCAATACTGAACAAAACAGTTTCAAATTCAATTCTGAAGCTTCTATCCTCTTTAGTATTATCAACATAAATTTTCTAAGCCATCAAATTATTTTTAACAGACTCAAAATTGAAGACTTACAATTTTACCCAAATTTCTATAATTAAATTCAATAATTTAAATTGCCAAATTTATTCTGATATTTGAAATTCAAGTTAAACTATCATTCAAACAATTTAAAATTAATTAAATATTTCAATTTCAAATGTTAAAATTTTCGGGTCGTCACATTTTGAAAAAAAAATTACAAGTCAGCCCACCTATGAGTCTTCCGAGGAATGTCTAGAGGAACCAACTTTTTGGCTTGGGCATATAAAAACACAGCGTTTCCCCATGATGTACTTTTGTCAATATTAAATTGAGATTGAAGTTCAAGTGAGGCCATAATCATTCTTAGCATAAAAGATAAAGGTGGATATCACAAGAGTATAAGAGAGGGGCGAGTTGGATAGGCATGAGATCAATGGCAAACAACCACCGACGAAAGGCTGGGTGTATGGGAAGATAAAGCCTACATCATATATGATCATATGTAAGGAGGCAAAATCATCTGAAGGAGTGTTAATATGCTCGTGAGGTTCGAAAATCCTAATCTCGTAATCAACGAACCCAAACCGATCTAAAACGCCTTAGCATCACTCAAACAAGTTATTCTAGAAGGTAAAAGCAAAGAAGAAGAAGTCATTTCGCAAAGTAAATTGCAAAAGACAAAGGTTTTAAATAAATCACATAAGATCCTTACTTTGATTTAAAAGAAATCCTAAATTCGGGAATGAAATCAGGAATGAAATCAATATAGTAGACAAAAACTTTCTCGTCTTTTTTTTCTATTTTCTCCCTAAAACATAAGCATAAAGAAAATAAGAAAAAGAAAGTTTATGCATACCATAGTTCAAATGTTGGCCACACGTTGAAGAAACATGGAAACGTTAATCAATTAGCAACCAAGATAATAAAATTGAGATAGATTTGCCTAGAGAAACAAAAAGGCTTGATTTAATAACGATTCAGAAAGCGACTACATGAGGGAATGACACGTGTACAAGAGCATTAAATGCAAAAATTGTTATCAAAACTTTTCCTTTCGGTGAAAAGAAAAGAAGGAATAGACAGAAGTGATGAGACGCAAAGTCCTAGAACAAATGAAGATAAGTCTACATTGATCTATGACAAATACAGACTTGGGAGTAACTGTTACATCCATATTTTCCACGCCCCATTGAAGGTATGGTGACATAACACCTGGTTCAGAATGGGATGCCCTCATGATAAAAGTTGAACCGTAAAAAAGAAAAGGCAAAAAAATAAGTGAATTCAAAGGGTTACTACACATGAAAACTACAAGCTACAACAAAGATTCAAACTCCGTGGATCCCCTACTTTCAGTATTATATTACAATGCTAAGCCCAAAATCGAATACGGCCATAGGGTGCAGTAAATAGTCTATAATTGTAATACTCAGGACGGTGGCTTAACCAAGCACTTAAATAACAACAAGACGTTAGTGCTGCACTGCAGTTCTAAAAGCCACAATAACAGTGCCAAACCACAACATGCTTCCTTAAAAAGAAACCCACCATGAATGACATACTACGCTCACAAGCCAATATATACATAAAGTAGAACTGTGCTAACAATCTTGCATTAAAGGAAAAAATAGATTCTCTGTCCCTCACTTTCTTAACATTACAGCAGATCAGAATGGCACAACTCGTCGTCATCAGAACAAGTCAATAAAGAAATGCACCATATTCAGGAAATGAGGGCGAAGACAAGGACTGTGCTGCACTCAAAGGGTTGAATGAACCCCAACATCGGTCCAGGGCTTACACATTACTATTATATCCAAGAATGGATCTTCACCATACTCACTGAGGGCTATCTAAGTAGTACCACGTGGAGTCAAAAATAATCCAAAGGTTCTACATATGGCTACTCAAATAGTGCACCAACACAGATCCATATGACCGCAAGTAAATGGCGAAGATGTAAGTCCTCTTCATTAATGTCTCGTGCAACCCATTAAGTAAAGCATCTCAACTTCAACTAACCTCAACGCAATGTTAGACAAATATGGCATGCTAAGGCCACTTAAACGAGGCTTTAGCGATGCCCTATGCTTACAGCCCAACCTCACCTCTATTCTCAGAGCAGCATCATACCAACAGCGCATAAGCTGATCCCACAAGTCAACCTCAAGGACATCAATGACCCCTAGGGTGAACGAAAGGGGAATGCCTCTTCACACTCTTATTCCCGAACAAGGGTGTCTCAGAAGCTGTCTTCTCCTCAAGTCATAAGCAGGGAGCCTACTCGAATTCAAGTTTCTCGCTTTGATTTTGGATATCCCTGCTCAAATTTAGGTGTTCCTGCTTCAATTCCAAACTTCCTACCAATATCCAGAATTTAGATGCTCAAATTATGGTTTTCTACCGAAAACATGTCAGCTATCTCCACACATTAAGAAAACTATATAGATGGATGACACATGGCATGATCCAATGATAGGCGCCAAAGCGGTGGAAGAACAGTGATTGGGGAATCCGCATACATCTCCTACATTATATATAGAAGATAATATGTAATGGAAATGGGGATATTTCTTGGGGTAAATGTAAAGATTTGTATCTTTCAATTTTTCTCTCCTCTATGTAAATTTGTAACGAGGAAGAAATATATATATATATATATATATATATATATAATCCAAGATTTAACCTGTGGATGTAGGATTTCAAAAGAATCTAAACACATAAAATTTGCATGTCTTTTATTTTTGTGCATCATTACTAAAAGTATTTTACTTAAAATCTCATTCAACTTCAAATCATTAGTAGAATTCAAATCTGATTTAAAATTTAACAAACAGTTAAAGTGCAACTCCTTGATTGTGTAATCTCCTAGCAACACAATTACTACTCAAAGGCAAATTTAAGGTCACTTTAATTTTTTGATTCTAAAATTATGGAAGTAATTAAAGCTTTGATTACTCTTCGATCATCTAAGGTGTTATGATACAAATACATAGTCGACCATGTAACGCTCCTTCACGTTGGTGGGAAGCGAGCGAAAAGATGATACTTGGGTCCGATATGATTAGAGAAACCTCAAAGAAGATATAATCATTTGATTATGAATGAAAGATGCTCAAGATAGATAGAAGAGCTATGCTAATAAAAGATATAGAGATTTGGAATTTTCTGTCGGTAATATGGTGTTTGTGAAGATTTCTCCTTTGAAGAATGTTGTTTTATTCGATAGTAAGGGGAAGTTGGCATTGAGATTCATAGGTCCATTTTTGATAGAAAAGAGGTTAAGAACCAAGAATATAGGGCCGATTTTCCTTAGAAGATGGCGAATGTTCACAATGACTTCCACATCTCTCACTTGAGGAAGTTTATGCATGATTCAGGCATGATGATTGCACCGAATCAACTTGATGATATCGAGATTAAACCAGAAGCTTTAAGACCGGGTCAATTCATATTGTCGGATGCAATGCGAAATAGCTTAGAAGAATGATGGTGGAGTTAGTGAAGGTTTAATGAGGCAAAAGTAAGGGAAATTGCACGTGGGAAACCAAGGAGAGCATGATGGTAACATATCCAGAGCTCTTTACATGGTAAGGCCTACTGTTTATTGTATTTACTTTCATCTTTGATATTTTATAAGCAGTTTAGTATCTCGAATGTTATGATAAGCATACCTACACTATTGGTAGCATAGATGCTTGTGTGATATGTATGGTGGTTGCATATAATTGTTAGGAATGCGAGGAAACTATGTTTGACTTATTTGGAGATTTCATAAGCGAAATTCCTAAAGGGGGGAGAGTGTAACGACGCGTGTTTTATGTATCGAAAGATGATTTTATTCATCTGAGGTCATATAACCCTAAAATTTTGGAGAATGACTTTTGGGGACATTTTCCACATCTATGATATTTTTCAAATTTCTATATGACCATTTTGACCCTAAAAATATTATTTGTATTGCAACTTTTGACAAAAGCCGAATCAGGGTCTCAAATCACTTCCTTTTTTCAGGATGATGGTTTCCCATTTCGTAAATGGTCGTAACAGAAAAACAAACTTACCATTTAAAAGTTATAGCTGTTTTAAGTTTTGGCTGCTGCTGGTCTGCATTAGTATGTAAGTAACTAAGCCCATACTTAGCCCCATTAACATATCCTGAAAATTATGCTAAGGGGAGGCTGTAGGAACTGATCCAAGTCAATTACATCTTCCTCAAAATAGCTCTAAGCCTTATTTAACTCTAATTTCATCAAAAAAAATTATCTTTTCCTTACTAATCTTAGCCAAAGAGGTGATTAACGTAGAGAAGCTTGAGATTATCAATTAGTGTTATAGTCACTTCAGATCTAAGAGGAGGACTTGGTATTTAGGTATTTGGCGAGTGGTCTTAACATCTCACTCTACTATACATGTTTATATAGTTAAAAATGATGTTTTAACATAATTTTGACCCTAAATTATTTTCTAACTATAGTCATGTTTTTAAAATATGTTTATGGTCAAAATATAAGGTTTTGAAGTGGTTTTTAAATGGTTTTGCAATCACTTTTGCTTATATTCATATGCTAGCGTAAAAGTTAGATTTAGATTAGGATTTTCTTGATTATCATATTCTTATAGATTGCATGTACGAATGGATGTATATGTATGCTATTTCATATATTTGTGTTCTGCCTTGATGCGGTTTGCTAGTGCCTTTAGGTAGTTAGGAAAGGGGTGGCCAAATTGGAAAATCAAAGGCAAAGCTAGATGGAATTGGATAAAACTTGAAGGAGGGGCTTTGGGTCATGGGAGGAGCGTAGGATTTAAGTTGCATAGAAATTGGAGCTAAGTATAGAAGTCGGTACCAAGAGGTTTGATCCATACCAAGAGGTTTTTAGTTTTGGAAATGGCTCGGTGGAAGGTTGGTACTTTATGTTGGGGCTTAGGGTGATGTTCGGAGATAAGTGCAAGAATTTGGCTTAGTGCAATACTTAGTACCGAGAATTTTGGAGGGCATGGAAATGAGATCTTTTCTAGTTAGAAAGAAGAGCTTGTGGGGTTGATGTCGAGAGCTTTTAAGAGGAGTGGTCGAGATCCAAGCACTTAGAAGATGGAGTTCTATGAAAAAGGGAAAGAACTTAGCCAAAATTGGCTAAGTATACCTATCGGTGCAGATACCTTTGTGTCGGTACCGAGAGGTCGGGTCTTCCTAGAAACAAGGTCGAACTTCCAAGTGGGGAGGCAAGGCTCTACAGGTTATGCTGGAAGTGTTTGTTTGTTCGCTTGGGTGGTAGCACGATGATAGATTCAAGACTTTGCTGATGGCAACTCGAAGGTAAATGGAATTAGGTTCCGATGATGGCGGCTTAATGTTGAAAGGAGTCAGGAGAATATTTTGTAGGATCGAATAATATGCCCTAAAGGAGGGGGGGGGACAAATAGGGTATTTAAAATATTTGAAATAGATACTAATAAAATATAATATACAGCGTGGAAACATAAATGCAGAAAATAAATAACAAAAGGTAAACCTAGCTTCAGCCTAATGCCTACTGCTGCCCCCAAATCTATTACTAGAGTTAAATATTCAAATGCTTACAAAATGTAAACTCATAGACACTGCTAACTGATATTCTAACTCTATGTCAAATAACTCTACATAAATGCAATCCCTTGAGATTAGAATCCCCAAGCTAGCTCATGTAGCTCAATCCTAGTTGAAACTAGAGTTCAAGAAATGAAAATAAAATAGAACTAACAAAAAGAATAAAACAAAAATAAAATCAAATTAACTCCCCTCTCTTGTCACGTGTTACTTTAATTTCAGTCACCCACTCTTGTTTTTATTTCTTCCAAAATAGAGCACGCCTTCACCAAGTCCTTTACAAAGTAAATCAATACCACCAAACTAATTTTTAATGCACTCACTTTGATGCTCAACGTCCTCCGTAATTGGAGATTACCTCATGTCGTTTGAGTTACAACTAACAGTACCTAAAATATGAGATGCTACCATCAGATCTAGATAATTTGTGAATTGCCGATGCTTAAAAGATGAAGTATTAATGTAATACTCACTGTCGCCTTGAGAATGATTCGTCGTCGATCTGAAAACCGTCGTCGTTGAATATTTAATGTCGCGTTCTGTTGGGTGCTTGAAGAAGACAATGACGAATTTGGAGCCCGTTACTATGATGACGGTAATGTAAATCTTTGGTTTGCTGCTATTGGTCGATATCTGCATTGTTGATATATGAAGCGTACTTCCACCTTGATGAGTCAGGATCTGATTGAACAAAAATTATCTCGCTCACGGTTCTTCCGAAATTTCAACTACTGCCTTACGTCGTAAGTAGTAACCGTCGCTGTTAACACTGATGAAACTAAGATCTTATGTTGATATCTTGGTTGAGATACTTATATATTAGCTGTAGATGAAGAGTTTGGTTTTGTTAGAGTTGCTTGAAGATGACTGGTGTGTGGAGAATATGACGATATGAATTGGTTGTAGTTTGTTGATGTCAAGGCCAATGAATGTCAGTTTTTGGGTCTGTTTGTTGTGTATGAGTGGTAGAAAGCAAACTTTGGTGTCGAGGTCAAACTTTAGTTATTGAGAGGTTCATCGGATTTATGTAGTTGATAATAGCAAAAGCTTGGTTCAGTATTGTTAGTCTTATGAATTCGATGATTGTTTCTTTTGAAGTTTTTTAGTTTATATAGGGTAGTGGGGATGACGTTTGTATGGAAAGATATGTGTGTGACGATACATGGAGAAAGATGATTTGTGAAAAAGTTTGTTTCTCTATGTAGAAAATAAAATCTGTATATAATGGAAAATAAAATATGTTATATCTTCTAAAATATAAAATATATCGTTTGATTGTGTATACAATTATTTTATTCTGATCTCTATTTATTTTCCTTTCTTCGTATATATACAGCCTCTGATTGCTCCCGATATATTCCTTGTTTCATATCTTTGATTGCTTCCTTTTCTTTGTATATGCGCCATTTTCTTTTACTAAATGAAAACTTTTTACACCCAATATTTTATTAAAAAACTTGTAAATAAACATAGTAGACAAACACATTAGATATAATATATATTTATTAATGTCAAATGGAAAATAACTGCAAGATCTGACAATATTTCCTTTTTGATAATAATAATAAATATATATTATTTTACAAATGAAAATATATGTGCCTAAAATGCAACACGTGTAAACTAGTCATGCGAGATATAGTGAATGACAAATTTAATTAGAAACAAATTTGTGCTTTAATGATTTTTAAACTGTAACATGCTCTAAAATCAAAATCATTTACAAAATTATATTTGTTATCATCAAACAAGACATATATTCAACAATCTTCCCCTTTTGATGACAATAAACAACATGTTAAGATTTGAAGTGTAACATGTGTTGAGGTGTACTCAATATCATAAGACCAAAGTCATTACATAATTGTCTTAATATGTACAACATGCTCCCCCTACATATATAGCACATGTGTTCTTGAATAAAATATTAAACAAATAATACATCTTTCAATATTAACAATAAATCCATGATGTTACCAAATCTTAACCGCTTTCCCCTCTTTTGTTTTCATCAAAAGTACCAAAAAAATTAACATGATGAGAAAGTGATACTGAATGATGAAACTCGATGAAAATATGATAATAAATATTTAATGAAAAAACCAAGGATGAATCATAGTAACAATATTGATCAAAGTCATATCCCATGAACAAAATTGAGTGAAAAAATAAGTGTAGGTACGGTGGGGTTCAAGTGGCATAGCCTACAAGATGTTTCGCAATTAAATGGGTTATTTTAATTTATTATGAGATCAAATCACTTTCATCCATGTATTGTCATGAGGTCACTTAGATGAGAATGGATATGACTAAAAAATATTATTTAAGTTAGAATAAATTATCTCTAACTTATCGTAGATGAGATCAAGAACCTTCCATACGTGCATTGTTGCAAGGTCTCTTAGATAAGGATGAATGTTACTTGACGAGTACCGACACACCTATTTCATAAGCATGTTAGGGCCTAGAGAGTCCGTTATATCATATGTCTAATTTATTTTACTTCTCATAGGCTTTCAACGAGAAATTTTGGATATGTCAATTTAGCCAACTCATATAAGAACAAGAATAATATTGAAAAGAAAGAAAATAAGATGAGTGATAGAATATGACAATTAAATGATAGGTACAGAGATGATGTGGGATCTCAATAGTCAAAAAATAGAAACTATAATGTATGCTTGATTATCAAAAATATTATCAAGTTATTTAATCAAGCACGAAATGTAATATCCTAAATCATCTCTTAATACCTCAAAAACATTTTTAGTTCTATATTCTATCCTTGAACATGCAATATGAATTTTTTTTAGAGTTATTTGTGTAAAGAGGAGCACATAGTCTAAGGGAACACACATGCATAGATATATAAATACATACAAGAACAAAATCAAATGCTCGGTCTTAGAAAAGTTCATCACAAAGCTGGAAAAAATTTCTCCAACAATCATCTTAAGTTTTGAATACCAATAACCCATCTTAAGGAATTCATCACGAAGTTTAAAACTCATTCAAAAAAATGTCATATGTAGAATGTCAAAGCTATTCTCATAAGAAGTTTCAGATCAACACTTTCAAGTCAAAGAATTCTCGATTTAAGGTTCTCGTATCCAAAACAAGTTTTTCTTATCAATTTAGTATCAATAGCCAAAAGTCTCAATTCAAAATATTCAAATCATGAACAAATACAAAAAGAAAAAGAAAAAATCCTAAGAAAGCAAAAACATATTTTTGCAAATTTTCGATTTTACAAAAAAAATTCTAAGAAGAAAAAAAACAAAACATGTTTTTTTTTTGAAAATAAAAATAAAACGGAAAACAAAATGAAAAGTCCCCACATGTGCATGAAAAATTATGTGAAATGTCAGTCAATCCATGAGACATATGAACTATCAAAAAACATCAAATTGAAGAAATCATAAAGTTAGAAGTCATACCAGATGTTCCAAAAAGAAAGAACAAATTAACCCATCATGATGCCATTTATTAACTGGGCTGCCAATAGTGGCCAATAATGATACCTTAGATACCACTTGTTACGCTCGATGTGTCAATAGTGGCGGACAATAGTTTCTGTAACATCCCATATCTTGTGGCCAAAAGCTAAATACTACAGATGCTGCAATCATCTATAGTATTAACTTCTGGTGACAAAAAACGATAATGTTAATGGTATCCATAATATCAAAGACACATGAATATGAAATAAAATCATCATAGATTAAAACAACTTTTCTGATTACATTTCAAAATAACATTTCATATTCAAATTACATAATCTATCGCTTTTCCAGGTTCAGATAAAATATAATTATTACATAAATACGCCAAGAACAACCTATGATGATTCCCCATTGGTTGTCCAAAGTACTATATACTCATAACCGACATAATACAACACATCGGAATCAAACAAAATAAAACTGCAACTATTAAATAGCTATTCGTTAGCCACCTACTCGTCTCTGGAAGCTTTATTAGCCAACCTACTAAAACCCTGTAATCTTCAACCCTCAACCTACTCAAATCAATTTTTTAGCAACCGAGAGTTTAAGGGGAAAACATAAACTTCGGGTCAAACATAAAGCTTAGTGTGAATAATAACATACATCTCGGTTATTTGATATTAAGTGAGACCACGCCGCTTAGTGGAATGAGTTTCCCCTTACTAATATCCTTTAAAACATATCTTTCGCAAATAATCATGCCACCAAAACTGGTTAAAATGTAAAGCGTTATCATATAAACATACATATCGGGTAACAAATGGACTCTTAGTCTGAACACTATAGTTTTGTTTAGCTAACTTTAGCTGACTCGGGCTTACCAGACAATATAAACAAATAATCTAACATCTGTTAGATACTTCTCTTCTGGATAGTATGTCCCTAACTTACTTTCTCTAGTCAGCTTATCCTAATGGTTTTGCGGGCTCACCAATAACCTACCTCTGTACAAATATATTTCTTTCTGTGTGTAACATCATTTTAGTCTTACATGTGACAAAGCCCTACACGGTAGAATTTTGGACTAAATTAACTAGGGTCTAAAAGCAAATGTATAGGGCATGACCCTATATCAATCCCATCTAGTATATAAATATCTGAGTCATCTTACTTAGGGTAATCGTCCCTTAAATTTTACTTGAAAACTTTTTCATCTCAAATTGATTTAAAACTTTTAAATCAAACTTAAACAAGGAAATTATATACTCTATGCTTTACTTAAAATCACTTTGCCATGTTATATATTCTTTACTCAAATAGTTGTTGATGAAAATATTTAAACCTTTGAAAGTACCCCTTTCGAATCTATTGAAAGCACCCCTTTCAAAACCATTGAAAGTACCCCTTTCAAAATTAAGTAAACCTCTTTCTTTCACCTAGGCCATAAGGCCAAAACATTCCTTTCGAAACCATTTATATTCATTCTTCCGAAACCATTGGAAAAACCTTTCCTTTGAAAGATTTAAATCCTTAGACATCCTATCTTTAGAACCTGTAAACATTGCCTTTCAAAAACACTGGAAAACCTTTCCTTACAAACCTTTCAAAACCTTCATTTTAAACCCTTCAAAAACATTGGGGAACCACCCTTTTGAAACCTTCATTAAAACCTTTTGAAAGCATTAAACCTTTTGAAAGCATTAAAGCATTCCTAAGTGAAGAAGTGATGGTGTCGAAGCCAATCCTTCCGAAAGCACTGGAGAAGCGACTTGGGTTTTTAAAACAAAGTATACCTTCCGAAAGCATTTGCTTCAAAAAGGTAGAAAAGTGGCAGCTAGGGGTTTCAACCCAATTCGAAAACATTTACTTAAAACAAAGGTGCAACCTCTTTCAAAACCATTTCTTAAATCAACTTGACCGAATCAGAAGCCAACAAAGTTGAAAGCCAATCCTTCAAAAGCAAGCAGGCGCATTTTTCATTTAAAAGCTAAGTAAGGTTTCGACCGCCTTCGAAATCCAAGGTTTTCGACCCAATACCATCTGCCTATATCCAATTTGATGTGCACCAAGGCTTGGGTGTCATGTGCATTAGTTTCGACGGTGATGGTGGCGGAGCTACTAAGTCAGAACCCTTGGTGCCGAAAGTGGCGAAACATGCTAAAAGCATGTAAAAACTGATTTTAACTTTGAAAAGAAATTATTTCAACTAACCTGCCTTGTTAGTTAAAATATTATTGTTTGTCAATTTTATTTTCTAAAAGTGCCACCAAAATTTCAAAAATAAACAATTTAAATAATTTACAAAATACCTTTTCTCCTTTATAAATATATAAAACATTTAAGTCCCGTACCTTAATTAATTTTATATATCTATTACAACACTTTGGAAAATTCTGCAAAAAATCTAGAAGATCATTTTTAATATGGTTTCTAACATACATTAATTTCAGACCCAAAACATAAATAATTATGCCATAAATTATTTTAACCCCAAATAATCATTTTCTTTACTAGAAAATTAATATTAAATCCACATAAATTAAGAAAATTATGAAAATTGAATCCCATCTTTGTAATATCATTTCTGATCTATATCTAAAATCGTAATGCATTTAGATGTCATTAAATAGGGTTTTCTTATTAAAACATATTATAAAACCTATATGAATGAGCATAAATCATCAACAAGCATATATAAAAAATTAATCATTCAAAAACATGGCATATCCTTGCAAGATAAATCGGGGTTAACCTTAAAACCAAAAATCATTTGAAAACATTTGATGCGGTAATTATTCACCTTGGCTTTGAGATTAAGAATTTGAGATTTGATCTTGATTAAGTTGCTTAGCTTTTCCTCTTGAAATCTTCTCTTTGCTTTTCTTAATGGTGGTTGGCCTCTAGCTTGTATTTTTGTTTTGTGAATTTAGAATGAAGGTGAGAATGAGGGGGTTAAGGGTTTACGATATTAGAATACTCTTATTCCAAATTTACCCCTAATATATTTGCCTTAACATTTAATTCTTTAGTTCATTTGTAAATAGCACGGCTACCCTTACTAATCACAAATCTCAACCCATTAACCATTTCACATTATTTTATTTAACTTGCCTAATTCAACGTTCCTAATATTGTTACTAAAAATATGGGATGTTACAGTCTCCCCTCCTTAAAGAATTTCATCCTCGAAATTATGATAAGGTACACAACCAAATAATCAAAAAGGTAAAAACATACCATCAAACAAGTCAAGATAAGCATCTCTAATTCTGCTCTCGGTCTCCCAAGTATAGTCTCTCCCATCTTTGCTCCACTGGATTTTCACTAATCTGTTTGTCTTGTATCTAAACCTCTTCTTATCTCTCGCAACTATCTGGGCTGACTTTCTAACTATAGTCTAGTCAGGTTCTACTACCGAGTCATATAACACAGTCGGTGCTATAGTAGACTCTGGATCTCTAACACACTTCCTTAGATGAGAACATGAAAAACATCGTGGACACCTGCCATACTGTTTGGTAACTCTACTCTATACACGAGCTTACCGATCCTCTTTACAATAGGAAATGGTCCTACAAATCTTACTGCCAACTTTCCTGATTTCCAAAATCTAACCAAACCCTTCGTCGGTGACACCTTAATTAAATCATGATCTCCAATAGAGAAATCTAAGTCCTTCAATCTTCTATCTGCATAACTTTTCTTCCTAGACTAAGCTTCTTTCATCCTAGCTCGAATCAACTCAATCTTCTCTGCAGCTTCTCTAACCAAATCTTGACCAAGAACCGACCTTTCCCTTGTCTCTAACCAACAAACGGATGATTTGCATGGCCTTCCATACAAAGCCTCAAATGGTGACATCCCTATACTAGTCTGATAAGTGTTGTTATACGAAAACTCGACTAAGTGTAGATGGGCTTCCCATGATCCTCCAAAATCTAACACACAAGCTCTTAACAAACCCTCCAAGGCTTTGTTAACTCTTTCTATTTGCCCATCTGTATGTTGATGGTAAGCGGTGCTTATCTTGAGTTTTGTATCCAAAATCTTCTATAGACTCTTCCAGAACTTGCTTGTGAACAAGGAATCTCTATAGCTTACTATAATACTATGAATTCCATGCAGTCTAACTATGTTCTTCATGAACAACTTAGCCAAAACATGTGTCGTTCTAGTTGACTTAACTGGAATGAAATGGACACTCTTGGTCAATCTGTCCACTATAACCCGTATGCTTTCATTTAGTCTATTTGACCTTGGCAACCCGCCTATAAAATCCATAGAAATAGAATCTCATTTCTAGACTGGAACATCTAATGGTTGAAGTAACCCACTTAGCTTCTAATGTTCGACTTTTACCTGTTGGCAGTTCGAAAACTGCTTCTCCCGTAAGCACACATTCTTTTTCATACCTTCCCAAAACAAACTTCTCTTCATATCCTGATAAATCTTAGTTCCTCCTAGATGAATAGTGAACTTCGGACGATGGCATTCCTTCAAAACTTCTTTCCTAATGTCTCTCACATTTGACACACACAATCTTCCCTTCTTTCTCAACCCCCGATTCTGATCAAGACTAAAATCCTTCAAGTCGTCGCTCTCTATTCCATCCCTTAAGTTCCTGATCCACTCAACTAATATTGGATCCTCCATCTGTTTATAAGCAATCTTCTCAATCATAACCCGTCGAACTTTTAAACATGAAAATATAACAGGTTCTCCACTAAACCCAGCCGTAGATCCCCTCTGCACTCTGCAAGTCGACAATGCTTCCAAGTCTTTCTACTCTGCTATTGTTGCTAACACTGCATTCTAATGCTTTCTACTAAGCACGTCTACAACCTCGTTACCTTTTCCTGGTGTGTAACCAATTCCAAAATCATAAGCGGCTAAAAACTCTAACCACCTCTGCTATCTTATATTCAGCTTATTCTGAGAGAATAAATACTTCAATGACTTATGATCCGTATAAAGCTCAAATCTTTCTCCCAAAAGGTAATGACTCCACACCTTTAATGCTAAAATCACCGCAGCCAATTCCAAACCATGCATTGGATATCTAACATCATGCGGTCTAAGCTGTCGAGAAGCATAGGCAATGGCTTTTTCTCTCTGCATTAACACAGCTCCTAATCCAGCTCTACATGCATCTCTATAAAATACGAAGTCTCGGTTCCCTTCCGAAACAACCAGCAAAGGTGTGTAAGTCAATAAGTGTTTCAAGCTCTGGAATGCTTCCTCACACTTATCATTCCAAACAAACTTCACATCCTTTTGCGCTAACTTGGTCATGGGTGTTGCTATCAGCAAAAAATCCTTAATGAACCTCTTATAGTACCCAGTTAATCCAAGAAACCTCTTTATCTCGGTCACCGTCTCGTCTCTCTTCTAATTATTCACCGCTTCAATCTTAGTCGAATCTACAGACAACCTTTTCTTTGAGACTACATGACCAAGAAACTTCACTTCCTTCTTCCAAAAATGACACTTCAAAAACTTCGCCTTCGGCTGATTCTGCCTCAGCGTCTCAAGAACAACTCTAAAATGAACTCACGCTCCTTTTCATCTCTAGAGTATATCAAAATATCATCTATGAAAACCAACACAAACCAAGTGCTCTCAAAAATTTGGTTCATCAAATCCACAAAGAATGCTGGCACATTAGTCAGTCTGAATGATATCACTAACCACTCGTATGATCCATCTAGTTCTAGACACCGTCAAAGGTATACTATCCTCTGCCACTCTAGGCTGATGGAACCCTGTTGGCAATCAAATTGAGAAAATACCTTAGCTCCACTCAACTAATCAAACAAATCGTCAAATCTAGGCAACGTTCATCTATTCTTTATCGTCTTCTCATTTAACTTACGATAATTGATACGTAACCTCAACGGTCCATCCTGCTTCTTAGAAAGCACTGCAATTGCTCCTTAAGTCTAACTGCTATGTTTAATAAAATTCTTGCCTTCCAAATCCACCTACTGTGCCTTTATCTCTCTCAACTCTGCAGGTATCATCCTACTTGACGGTCTCACTGGTTCTGCTCCAGGCACCAAATCTATCTGAAACTCATTGGCTTATTTCGGTGGCAATTACTACCAGCTCAAAAATGTCTACGAATTCTAACCACGAAAACTCGACTCAACTCGTCTTCACCTCTGCAACACCCAACAAAGAATTCACCTCACAACTAGGTTTTTCTACGGTATATACAATCTAATAACCATAGTCTGGGTATCTAAGCGCTATTTTCCTATCATGGCAAAATATCCTAGCATCGTACTTACTTAACCAATCCATACCCAAAATAATTCCAAAACCTACGAAATAAAACACATGAAAACTAAAACAAAGGTATGACCTAACTAATCAAACTTTAGGTGGTCACATTCAACCCATGTATCGCATACCCTCCTATCGGATTTGCAACCCTAAAGGAAGTAACTAAATATAAGGGTTCTAGGTTAAGTTTATCTACCAACAATGAGATACTAAAGAACGCGATGCACCAGTACCAAACATAACACTAATAAACATACCATGATTTGAAGTGTACGTCCTAACACTGCCTTTCCTTTTTCTTCTGCTATTGGCCTCGAGGTAGCTGGCTCCAATGTTGCCCTTTCCATCCTTAGCATGTTCTTTGCACTGATTCTTATAATGACCAATCTGATCATAGTTAAAGCATCCGATATTCTTCTTCCCGATCACTTCCTTCGCCTTTCCAGTACGACATTCATTGGCAAGATGCCCCTTCTTAGTGCACTTAAAACAAACAACCTTTAACTTCCCTTTCTTTGTGGCTCCACCTTTCTATGCACTCTTCTTATGAAAGAACTTTCTTTTCTGACTCTACCCCACCTGGACCTCCTTTTCCTTATTCTTCTTTAGAGAAGCAAGCATCTTCTTGTGTCGTAAAGCCATCTCCACCACAACATCACAAGGATCCCTAATATGAGTTAATGTAGCCCTGACCAACTTAGGCTTCAACCACTGATGAATTTTTCATTCCTCCTCAACACGGTATCCACAGTAGCATACCCATACCTTGCCAACTCCTCAAACCTTCTAAAATATTCCAATGCAGACATCTCCCCTACTCCAACTTAGCAAATTTTTTGAGCAAAAAAGACAGCACCATCACAGACATGAACCTCTCCTGAAACCTTCTCCTAAACTCAACCCATGTCATTATTTCTTCATTCACAATAGCGGTCACACTATTCCACAAGAATAAAGCTGCTCCCTGAAGCTGTTGGAAGCAAGCCTCCTTTAATACTCATCATTGAGCCCTAAGTCGGTAAAGATTCTCTCACAATGCAACAACCATCTTTCCACCTCGATAGCATCCTCCGTTCCAATAAATGGCTTCCTTCCAAGCCTAACATAATCTCTGCTCAAGATAGCATAATTGTTGACCACCGGAACTTCCTGAGCTCCAACTTCAACATTTCCTCTAACCACTCCAGCCGCAATTCCATCATGCATCATGTTCATAAAAAACTGATACATAACTCCCATATCCACTTGTGGAACTCCAGCACCAAAATTCCTAGCTTGTTCCTGACCTGGATTTCTCTGGGTATTCGGTCTGGCATTTCCATTTGTTGTGGTGCTTCCCCCAAGATTCACTCTTCCACTTCTAGCATGCATATCTATATTCAAGCCTTGTGAGATACAAAATAATAGCCTGAGAGAGATCGGACAATAGAGATATAGCGTATACTTATATGTAACAAATACAAGTATGTTACTATTGCGTTATCACATACCTCGATCTTACTCTAATTCCTTAGGATTATGTTCTCAAAAATCATTTTTAGTTTAAAGTTTTTCACAAACCTATGCTCTGATACCAAGTTGTAACATCCCCTATCTTGAGGCCAAAAGCTAAATACTACAGATGTTGCAATCATCTATAGTATTAACTTCTGGTGACAAAATAAGGTAATGTTAATGGTATCCATAATATCAGAGACACATGAATATAAATCAAAATCATCATAGTTTAAAATAATTTTTCTGATTACATTTCATATTCAAATTAGATAATCCCATCACTTTTCCAAGTTCAGATAAAATATAATTATTACATATATACTTCAAAAGCGACATATGATGATGCCTTCTTTGTTGATCAAAGTACTATATAGTCATAACTGACATAATACAATACAGCGGAGTCAAACAAAATAAAACAGCAACTCCTAAATAGCTATCTGTCAGCCACCTGCTCATCTCTGGAAGCTTTATTCGCCATTCGACTAAAAACTTATAAACCTCAACCCTCAGCCTACTCAAATCAATTTTTAAGCATCCGAGAGTTTAAGGGGAAAAACATAAAATTTGGGTCAGCATAAAGCCTAGTGTAAATAATACTATACATCTCGGTTGTTTGATATTAAGTGAGACCATGTCGCTTAGCCGTATAGCTTTCCCCTTACTAATATCCTTCTAAAACATATCTTTTGCAAATCATAATCCTGCAACCAAAACTGGTTAAAACCGTAAAGTATTATCATATAAACATACATATCAGGTAACATATGGACAATCTATCCTAACACTATAGTTTAGTTTGGGTAATTACTAACCTTTGGCTGACTTGGGCCTACCAGACAATATAAAAAAATATTCTAACATCTGTTAGATACTCCTCTTCTGGACGGTCTATCCCTAATTTACTTTCTCTAGGTCAACTGATCCTAATGGTTTGCGGGCTCACCAATAACCTACTTTTGTACAAATATATTCTATTCTGTGTGTAACATCATTTTAGTCTTAACTGTGACAAAGCCCTCCACATTGGAATTTTGGACTAAACTAGCTAGGGGCTAATAGCTAATGTATAGGGCACGACCATGTACCGGTCCCATTTGATATATAAATATCCGAGTCATTTTAATTAGGGTAATCTTGCTTTAAATTTTCCTTGAAAACCCTTTCATCTCAAACTGATTTAAAACCTTTAAATCAAACATAAACAAGAATATTATATACTCTATGCATTGCTCAAAATCACCTTGCCATGTTATATATATACTTTACTCAAATCTTTGTTGATAAAAACATTTAAACCTTTGAAAGTACCCCTTTAGAGTCCACTGAAAGTATCCCTTTCGAAACCACAGGAAGTACCCCTTTTGAAACCAAGTAAACCCTTTTCTTTCACATAGTCCGAAAGGCCAAAATATTCCTTTCGAAACCATTTATATTCATCCTTTCAAAACCATTGAAAAACCTTTCCTTCGAAAGCTTTAAATCCTTAGACGTCCTATCTTTAAAACCTTTAAACATGTCTTTCGAAAACATTGGAAAACCTTTCCTTTCAAACCTTTCAAACCATTGGGGAACTATCCCTTCGAAACCTTCATTAAAACCTTTCAAAAGCATTAAAACATCAAACCTTTCGAAAGTTTTTGGGTTCAAGTAAAACATGTGAAAAACCTTTCGAAACCATTAAAACCATCTTTTTCAAAATCATATGGGTTCTACCTTCAACAAAGCAAGAGGGTCATTAAAACATTTAAGACGAAAGCATTCCTAAGTAAAGAAGTGATGGTGTCAAAACCAACCCTTCCAAAAGCAATGGAGAAGGGGCTTGGGTTTTAAAGCAAAGTATACCTTCCGAAACCTTTTGCTTCGAATGGCAGAAAAGCGGCTGCTAGGGGTTTCGACCCCATTTGAAAGCATTTACTTAAAACAGAGGTGTAACCTCTTTTAAAACAATTTCTTAAATTAATTTTACCAATTCAAAAGCCAACCAAGTCGAAAGCCTATTCTTTGAAAGCAACCATGTGTGTTTTTAATTTAAAAGCTAAGTATGGCTTCGACCTCCTTTGGAACCCATGGTATCGACCCAATAACTTCCGCATATATCCATTTCGTTGCGCACTAAGGTTTTAATGCAATACACATTAGTTTCAATGGTTATGGTGAAGAAGCTACTAAGTCGGAACCACATGTGCCAAAAGTGGCGAAACATGCTAAAAGCATGTAAAAACTAATTTTAACTTTAAAAAGAAATTCTTTTAAACTAACCTGCCTTGTTAAAATATTATTGGTTGCCAATATTCTTTTCTAAAAGAGCTGCAAAAAATTTGGAATTAAACAATTTAAATAATTTACAAAATAGCCCTTCTCCTTTTATAAATATATAAAATATTTAAGTCACATACCGTTTATAATTTTATATATCTATTAAAACACTTAGGAAAATTCTACAAAAATTCCAAGAAATCATTTTTAGTATGTTTCCTAACATATACTAATTTCAAACCCAAAATATAAATAATTTAGCCATAAATTATTTTAAATCCAAATAATCATTTTCTTCACTAGAAAGGTAATATTAAACCCACATAAATTCAGAAAATTATGAAAATTGAAACCATCTCTAAAATATCGTTTATGATCTATATCTAAAATCTCAAGGCATTTGGATGTCATTAAATAGGGTTTTCTTATTAAAACATATCATAAAACCTATATGAATGAGCAAAAATCATCAACAAGCATATATAAACAATTAATCGTTCAAAAACATGGCATATCCTTGCAAGATAAATCAGGTGTAACCTTAAAACTGAAAATCATTTGAAAACATGAGATGTGGTCAATATTCACCATAGCTTTGAGATTAAGGATTTGAGATTTGATCTTGATTAAGTTGCTTAAGCTTTTCCTCTTGAAATCTTCTCTTTGCTTTTCTTAAAGTTGGCCGGCCTCTAGCTTTTATTTTTGTTTTGTGAATTTAGAATGAATGTAAGAATGATTGGGTTAAGGGTTTAGGGTAGAAGAATACTCTTATTCCAACTTTTCCCCTTATACATTTGCCTTAACATATTAATTCATTAGTTCATTTATATATGGCATGGCTACCGTTACTAATCACAAATCTCAACCCATTAACTATTTTACAATATTTTATTTAATCTACCTAATTAACTGTTCCTAGTAATATTACTAAAAATATGGAGTGTTACAGTATCTTAGACACTGGCATCCAGCCTCTCATTGTCTCATCATCGAGCTAAGCGTGAATAATAAGCTTCGTCAAACAAGCATATTGTATACTCCATAATGTCAATCAATTTGGTTTTAACTTTTGAATTTCGAGTTGTTCTACACAACCTTTGAAGTTTCTTTTGTGTTTAACATTGTTATTAAAAGTGTGTAGATCCCCAATTCATTTTCCTAAGCTAACGAACATTATAATTATTGCTCGCCAAATGAGTAGAATAACTCAAAATCTGCTCCATCATAATTGCTCCTTAGCTCGTCAAAATATCTACACATAGGAAGAAAAAGAAGACCTAGAAAACTTTATAGGTCTATTAGTGTTTGCAACATAAGAGCTTAGTAATCCAAAACTATCAAGACAACCTTTAGGATCCTAAATTTGTTTAACATTTTTGCATTTGTTCCTATTCCAACTAAAATTATCAAGAGAGCCTCTAGGATCCCAAATTTGTCTTTCATTTTTGCACTTGCTCCCATACCAACATTTGTTAAAACTATATCCAATTTTACCACAACATATGCATTTTGGAAATACACTTTTACCTTGAGCATTGTCAGCCATGTTTTCTCTATTGTATTGTGATTTACCAAAAACAAGTCCTTTTTTATTGTTCGCGTATAGTTTATTTCCCAAAAGCATATTTAATGACCTTTTACCTCTAGAATATTTATTGATAGTCGATTCAAGAGTTTGGACTTTGGATTTAAGTGATGTGCTCTCTTCTACTAGCATGATACATCTGTTAATGAAATTTTCCATCTTTGCATCGTCGTATTTCTTCAAAACCAATATCTCATCTTAGTGAATTTCAAGGCTTGTCCAACATTCATCTAATTCCCTGTAACACCCGTAATTTTAAATAACATTATTCAGGAGATTTAAATAGATTAAATAAATAGAATAATGTAAAGATTAGATTGATAAGGGGATTAAGATTTGAAAATTTATTAGAGGTCATGTTTATAAAAATTTAAAAGAATGAGTTTATGGAAATGATTTTATAAGTTAACTAATAAGAGAATAAGGCAAGGGGATTATGGAGAGTAGTCGTCCACCTTAACCCTTGACCCCTAAACCCTTACTCTTATTTTCATTTCGTGAGTTCAAAATCCTAAAACATAAACTAAGGAGCAAGCCGGCCATTACCTAGGGGAAAAGAAAAGGAAAATTCAAGTAAAAGCTAAGGAATCAATCAAGGAGAATGAAACAAGATCAAATCTCAAGTTCTTATCCAAATCAAGGTGAATAATTGTAACATCCCCTTACTTGAAGGTCCAAAACTAACAGCTATGGATGCTGCAGTCATCCATAGTTGTTAATCCTCGACGATCAAATACTATGGTGTTAGATTCATTGATACTATGGTGTTGAAGATATTTTCAATTCATTACATAATCCCATATTTTCAAATCACGTTCAGAGAAAATATATTTATTACAATATACGCTAAGAGAAACATATGAAGCTTCCCCTTTGGATGACCAGAGTATATACATGCAATATAACAAGTTTGCCATTACAAAAAAGACATCGGAATCAAAATAAAAAAGAACTCTAAATACCTATCATGCCTCATGCACGTCTCCGGAAACTTATGCGTCTTAAGAGTTACCTGAAAACCTCAACTTTGAAACTACTCAATCAATTGAGTACCCAAGAGCTTAAAAGGAAAACATAAACTTTGAGTCAAACATAAAGCCTGATATGAATAATAATCTACCATCTCAAATCATTTAGATATCCAGTGGGACCATGCTGCTTAGCGGAATGGGTTTTCCCCTCACTAGTACCTCAAACCTTTTTTTAACTATATACTACGCTCTTGTATCCACAATGGTTAAAAAAATTCAACCCAGTATGATATGATGATATGCAAAACAAATGAATTAATTTTGGATTACCCATCCCATTTATTCTGACTATTTGTCTCAATTATAGTTTTTAGGATAACCATTAACCTAATTGTTTTCATGGGCTGACTAATAACCAGTAAAACATTTAAGAACTCTCTGTCCAATTACATAGTTTTCATGGGATCACTAAGAACCTATTGGTAACTCCAATATCTATGCTCTTATCTTAGTTTCATAGGTTGACTCGGAACCTATTGGTGATCCCAATATCCTTTCTACTTACCCTAGTTTTCGTGGGCTGGCTAGGAACCTATTAACATCTATCAATATCTTAATCCGAATATAGTTTTCATTGGATAACTACTAACCCCTGCCAGTATCAAATCATAGTTTTCACGGGCTTACCATGAACCTATCTTTCTGACATCTTTTTTTTATACATAGTTTTCATATGCTAACTACGAACCTATTGGCCCCTGCTAATATCTATTCCTATACACAGTTTTTATAGGCTTACTGAGAACTTATTAGCCCCTGCCAACATCTTTCTTTTATATTTTAGCATCCAATATTCTGGTCTTCTTGACCTCTAGATGCAATTCTACTCATTAAGGAGTTTAATCAATTTATATTCATTACTAGGTTAACCTAGTTGGTTCTTCTACCCTTTATCCCCAAAATGTAGTTATGGGTCCATTATAAAGTGAATATATTTATATATTAAGGAGCAAACAAAACAACATACCAATACCAATCTTGTGGGTTTAATAATTTCATTAAAGAAAGCTTCTTCTCAAAACCATTGCAAAAACTCCTTTAATTTGGCCATGGGATTTTCCTTTCAAAAATTTGAGTTTGGGTTACAAAACCTTTCGAAACCTTACTATCAACTTCGTAGGATGACCCCCTTCGAAAGCATTAAAATCTACCTTTAAAACATTAGGCTCCTGCCTTTTTAATACTTTAAAACCTTCCTTTCAAAACCTTTCGATTGTATTAAAGTATTAGCATTTAACTTTAGAAGCATAACTTCGAAACCTATTGAAAGTACCCATTTTGACACCATTGGAAGTAACCCTTTCGAAAACATTGAAAGTCCTCCTTTAGAAATCATTGGGTTTATACTTAAAACAATATTTGGGTCAAAGTGAATATAGGCGAAAGCATCTCTTTCAAAACCATCATTTATCACATAAAAATATTGGGGAAAACGTGATGGCGTGTTCACCATCTCTTTCGAAAGCGTAAAACATCTAAGTAAAATATTGGAAGGTTGACGTTGAAACCCCTTTCGAAACCATTGCCTTTGAAATCCCTAACCCCTTTCAAAAGCTATGGAAAGTGGCTTAAACTTATAAAACAAAGTACCTTTTGACAGTATTAATATCTTCAACACCATCGAAAGGCTATAAAATAGCAGCAGGGTTTCGATTAGGTCGGAACCTCTTCTTTCAAAACATTCTTTCACAAGTAAAGGAACACAGTCAAAAACAAACTTAAGTTAATGGCAATCCTTTCGAAAACTCTTTCAAAACCATATGCTTCGAATCCTTCGACGGTAAAACAAACAAAGGCATGCACTTCTCTTTTAAAAACAAACCAAGGTAGCGACTCCTTCGGAAGCTGTGCTTTTGACACCTTAACTTTCGCCTTCCTCCAATCCACTACGCACCATCATTATGATACCTTGTGTATTGGTTTCGGCTTTAGTAGGTTTTGACTAGGTTGAAGGCAAAAGTTTCTGTGTCGAAAAGTACTTTCCAAAGCAGGCGGAACCCTCTTTTCTTAATAAACATGTTTTAATACTACTTAAAGCAAATCTTTTTCTAACTAACCTGCCACGTGTCAACACCAGATTGGTTGCCTTAACCTTTTCAAATTCTTTACCAAAATATCTTCCACTAATTTCACATCTAAACCATCGTTAAGTTAGTCAAATAAGCCCTTCCATTAAGCAAAATCAATTTTGCAAAGAAGTCCCTCTTCTAAAATAATTTAATTTGCATAGCAAATCACTTTGGAAAAATCTCCAAAAAATTACAGAAATTCTCTTTAATCTTGTTTACTAACATATCAATATTCCAAAACCAAAATCTTAATATATTTTCCAAAATAAATTTATAAATCCAAACAACCATACTTTCCTTCGAAAATTCATAATAACCTTTCCATAGCTTGAAACATTATCAAAATCGAAACCCAGCTCCAAAATCATGTTGACATAAAATTTTCCCATGGCATTTAAACATCATTAAATCTCAGTTTTACTCTAAAATCATGCATAATCTCTTTCAAAAAAAATCTTATTTAAACCATATAATTATAAATCAAGCATATCATTATCCAATATATCATAAAAACGAATTTAACCTTAAATCCAAAATCATATGATTATAAAAAACCAAAATAGAGAAGGAATTATTATTCATCTTGATTTAGATAAGGAGATTGGATTGAAATTGATTTCCCCTAAGCTTAATTCTCTAACGTTTAATTTGTATTCTTCTTGTTCTCTTAATGGCTGGCCATTCTTTAAGTTTTTGATGTGTGTTTCAAAATACGCGAGTATGGAATGAAATGATAGGAACAATATATATGTATATATATATATATATATATGGATAAGGCTTATGGGCGGCAATTCTTAATATACTCTTATGTAATTTGATTAACCCAAAAATCAATCTTAAGCCCATTGATTATTATATTAGGCTCGGCCTTGATTAAATTAATTCAAGTCTAGATCCTCTTATCACTTAATATTTACATTATTCTACTTAATTTATCTAATTAAATCTCCTGAATAATGTTATCAAAAATTAGGGGTGTTACAATAATAATCAAAACCATCTCATTTTCATTTTTAAAGAGCGATTGATTTCAGGTTTAAGTTTAAATACCTTATGATGATTTTAATGATGATATGCTAGGATTCCATGATATGTTATATTCAAACAAGTTTGGTTGATAAAAGAATTTATAAAATTTTAAGGCTAAAATCGTATATAATGGGTTTCGAATGCCATAAGGATTTAATATGTTATGAAAAACATTATTTTGGAGATTTGTTTAAATTTTCGTAATTATACAAGCTACAGAGAATTTTTATGAATTTTCTAAGGAAGATATATATAATTGGGTTTAAATATTTATTTCGGTAATTATATGAATGAATTTAGGTCTAAAATTTATATACGTTATTTAACATATTAAAAGTGAATTTCTATAATTTTTGGGGATTTTTCCTATGTAATTTACTATGTAAATTAAATTATATAAGATGGAGGACTTAAATGTCTTAATTGTTATGTTAAAGGGAAGTGCTATTTTGTTAATTATTTTTAATTAATTCCTAAATAAATTTGGAAGTCTTTTAGAAAAGATTTTATTAAAGTTTATAGCAGCCAATCATATTTTTTACAAATAGGCAAGCTAGTTGAAAAATATTGCTTAAAATGGCAATAGAAACAGTTTTGCATAAGTTTATTGTTTCTCCACTTCCAGTAGCTACCTTTCGATCCTATACTTCCGCCTCAACCAAGTCGAAACCAATACACAAGGTATTGAGGCTTTGGTATGTAGTGGATTGGAAAATGGCGATAGGTATGGAGTCGAAACCAAGCTTTCGAAGGGGTCGAAGCCTTCGTTTTGCTTTCTAAAGAAACGCCACTTGCCTTGCCTTTAAAGGAATGCTTTCGAAAGGGTTTAACATATCTTTCGAAGAGGTTGCCGCCTTTTTTCTTAAAGGGTAGCTTTCGAATGAGTTGCCTTACTTTTAAATCAATGCTTTCGGAAGGGCTCCAGTAGCCACTTATATTAAGGGTTTCGAAGGCTATGGCTTCTAAAGGTGTTTCGATGCTAACCTTCCAATTGTTTTACTTAAAGTATAAAAGATTTCGAAAGGATGGTTCCGAAGCCATCTATTTTCCCCCAAACTCTTTTATTTGAAGATTATTGGTTTCGAAAGGGAGCTTTCGCTTGCATTCACTTAGACCCAAAATGATATAATTAAGATTAACCCTAATGGTTTCGAAAGGGGTATTTTCAAATGGTTTCGAAGCTATGCTTCTATAAATTTGCAAGTGATGCTTTAATACTTTCGATAGATATGTTTGGTGGTTTGGAAAGAGATGTTTTAAAGTGTTTCGAAAGGCATATGTTTAGTGTTTTGAAAAGAAGATTTGAATGCTTTCGAAAGAGGTATTCCAATGATTTCGAATGTAAAGGTCTAAGGTTTCGAAAGCCTTAGTTTTCAAAAAAAGAACCTAATCTCATTTTTAAAAGGAAAAAACCATGGCACTATAAAAGAGCTTTAAAATGCTATTAAATTTGGAACTTTTAAAGAAGCTTGCATTTATAAAATAATGGGATAAAGGGACTAGCCAAATTTCAAGGGTAAATGATTTCAAGAGTATTAAACCAAAGATGTTGGTATTATTCTTGTATATGCTTCTTCTATAAATATATTCACTATGTAATGGACCCACAACTGTATTTTAGGAGAGTAAGGCAGAATAACAGCTAGGTTGGTCCAGTTGTGAATATAAATTAAGTTAACTCCTGAATGAATAGAGATGCATCCTGGAGGTCAGGTAGACCAGAATATAGGATGCCCAAAGACTAATTGAGAAGTTGTCTGTTTAGACAGATTCATAGTAAACCCATGAAAACTATGTTTAGTAAGAGTTACTGGTAGGGGCCAACAGATTTGTAGTAAATCCATGAAAACTATATCCTAAATAAGTTATTAATAGGAGTCAATAGGTTCATAGTTAATCCATGAAAACTATGATATATGGGGAGTTATTAGAGATACCGACAAATTTAGGGAGAACCTGTGAAATAATTGAATGAAGTTATTGGCAGGGGCCAATAGGTTCTTGTGATCCCATGAAAACTATAAGACCGAACAGATAATCTATAAGCTTTAAACAGGTTATTAGTTAGCCATGAAAACTAATAGGTTAATAATGACCATAGAAACTATAACTGAGACAGATAGTCGTATGAATGAGGATGGGAAATCTAGGATATTTTGCTTGTTTGCATATCATAATGATATTTTAAATTGCCATGTTTTTAACCATTTTGGATGCAGGAGTGTAGTGTAGGGTTATTATAAATTTTTGGGTAAGATACTAGTGAGAGGAAAACTCGTTCCACCAAGCAGAGTAGTCTCACTAGAAATCTAAATGGTTTAAGATGGTAGGTTATTATTCATACCAAGCTTTTTGTTTGGCTCGAAGTTTATGTTTTCCCCTTAAACTCTTGGATGCTCAATTAATTTTGAGTAGTTTGAGAGTTAAGGTATTTCAGTACTTCTTAGACGAACAAGCTTCCAGAGACATGCAGGAGGCAAGCTAGCTATTAGGAGTTCTTTTCTTTTATTCCGTTGTGTTTTGATGTAAGGAAAAGTTGATTGCTTGCCTATGTTTAGACTCTGAGCATCCAAGTGGGCATCTTCATATGTCGTTCTTGGAGTAGTTTGTAATAATTATATTTTCTCTGAATGTAGTTCTTGAATTTGTGGATTATGTAATGACTTTGAAATGTGATTGAAATGGAATGAGAAATTTGTTTAATGGTTCTAAAAAAATTTCATATCCATGTTTTTCTTCTGTATCAATGCATCTACCATTACCTCATTTGGACACCAAGAATTAATAACTATGGATGATTTTAGCATCCACAGCCATTAGTTTTGGCCCTCCAAGTGGAGGATGTTACATTCCCTTTCAAAAGACCGATAGCTTTTGCACTCAAGATTTTGAGCTTCTTTAAAAAAATTCAATTTTTGTTTCTAATCTATCATTTATGCAAAGTACCTCAACTTTTTCAGATTTCAATTTTTTGCTCTTGAGATTAAGACTATCAATTGTTCTAGTAAGTTCATGATACATTAAGAGCAAATCTTGATATGTGTAATTTGATATGTTATTGGAGTCATCATCACTATCATCGTGAGTTGAATGTCCCATCAAATATAGATTTGCTTTTACTTCATCACCATCAGTGCACTCTTCTCCTTCTTCATCGTCCCAAGCTGTACTGAAGGCCCCCCTTTCTTTTTCTTTGCTTTCTTATCTTGAATCAATGGACAGTTGGGTTTGAAATGACATGGCTTTCCATACTTGTAGCAAATGACTTCTTCGTCAGAACTTTCTGAGTTCTTAGACTACTTTGACTTGACACCTTTCATCTTTGATGTAAACTTGGAATTTCTTCTGGGCCAATTTTTAAGATTGTTCATCAATGTTATTAACTTAATTATAGGATTATTCTCATTATTACTAACGAGAGTGCTACTAAGAACAATTAATTTCTTTTTGGGGTCTAAATTTTCATATCTTCCCTAGCTACAAGTTCCATTTCATAGGTCATAATATTTCCAGTTATTTCCTCCATGCTTTATTTGTTCGGATCTTTGAATTCTTGTATTGCTATCACCTTTGCCTTAAAATCCTTTGACAAAATATCTCAGTGTTTTCCAAACTAACTCAACTTCAGTTTACACCTTGCAAAAGCTCTAAAATTGTATACCAATACTGAAAAATATCTGTATATCTCTTTTATATATTCGTCCTTTAACATCACAAAATTCTCATATTCATTGCTGAGTAGAGCAAGACTGATTCCTTGACTTGCGATGTACCTTTGTCTATAACCTATAAAGTGTGCCAAATTTCCCGTACGGTCAAATAATGAGAAATTCGATTAAATTCAGTCTTAACAAGAGCATAAATATAAGCATTCATAGTATTAGCATTTAGCGAAAGCAATTTCCTATTAGCTACATCCCATTTTTTATTAGCCTTAGGGAATTCTACATCATATATTTTCATAATAAGTGGTGTATATCATGTTTCTACTATATCCCAAACATCATAGTTAACAGAATCAAACAAATTTTCATCCTAGTCTTCCAGTAAGCTTAATCAGTACCATTAAACATGGGTGGCCTTATTATTGATTGACCTGCAAAAATTGAAACTAGACATGTCTTGAGAGTAAACCTAGCATCTAGGCTCTAATAACATCTGTAGGATCGAGTAATATACCCTAGAAGGGGTGAATAAGATATTTAAACAAATTTCAATTAGATGCTAATAAAATATAAAATAGAGCATGGAAGCGTAAATGCAGAAAATAAATAACACAAGATATACCTAGTTTCAGCCTAATGCCTACTGCCCCTAAAGCAATTGATAAAATTAAATATTCAAACACTTATAAATTGTAAACTCGTAGACACAGCTAACAAATATTATAACTCTATGCATAATAACTTTGCCTGAACTCAATCCCTTAAGATTAAAATCCCTGAACTACACTATGTAGCTCAATCCTAGTTGAAACTAGAGTTCAAAAAATGAAAATAAAATAGAACTAACAAAAACAATGAAACAAAAATAAAAACAAATTAACTCCCCTCTCTTATTATTTGTTACTTTATTTTGAGCCACCCACACTTATTTTTATTTCTTCCAAATAAGCATGCTTTCACTAATTCCTTCACAAAGTAAATCAATATCCCCAAACTAATTTTTACCACACTCACTTTGATGCTCAACGACTTCTGTCATTGGAGATTGCCTCAGGTCGTTCGAATTGCAAATAATGCTGCCTGGAATATAAGTTGATGCTGCTACCAGATTTGGATTACTCGAGAATTGCCAACGCCTGAAGGATGCGGTTGATTGAGGTAATGCTCACTGCTGCCTAGAGAATAATTTGTCGTCAATCTAAAAACCATTGTCGTTAATTACTTAACATCGCATTTCGTTGGGTGCTCGAAGAAGATGATGAATTTAAAGCTCGTAATTATGATGACGACAATGTAAATCTTTAGTTCGCTGCTATTCGTCAATATCTATGTTGTTGACATATGAAGCGTGTTTTTACATGATAAGTTTGGATCAGATTGAACAAAAATTAAGTCGCTTGTGTTACTTTCAGAATTCCAACTATTGCCTAATGCCATGAGTAGCAACCGCCATTGTTTACACTGCTGAAACTGAGATTTTAGGTTGATGTCTTCGTTGAGATACTTATGTAATAGTTATAATTGACGAGTTTGGTTTTTATAGTGCTGCTTGAAGATGACTATAGTGTACAAAGACAATGATAATATGAAACAGTTGTAGTTTTTTGATGTCGAGGCCAATGAATATCAGCTTTTGGGTCTGTTTGTTATGTTGGCTGAAAGAAAACCTTAGATGTCGAGGTTGAACTTTTTTTGCTAAGAGGTTGATCAAATTTATGTAATTGATTAGGGAAAAGCTTGGTTCAGTATTGTTTTAGTCTTGCGAATCCAATGATTTTTCCTTTTGAAGTACTTGAGTTTATATAAGGTCGTGGAGAGGATGTATGTATCGAAAGATATATGTGTGACTTATATGGAGAAAGATGTGATTTGTGAGATAGTTTGTTTCCCTGTGTTGAAAATAAAATATGTACATATAATGGGAAATATTGTATCTCCTAAAATATATCGTTTGACTGTGTACATAATTATTTTATTCTGATCTCTTTGTATTTCCCTTCCTTCATATATATAGTCTTTGATTGCCATTGATATATTCCCTACTTCAGGACTTTGATTGGTTCCTTTTCTTTATATATGCATGCTTTTATTTTACAAAAATGAAACTTTTCATAAAAAAAACCTATAAATAAACATTATCAGACAAATATCAAAGGGAAACTAACTAGAATATCTGGTAATATTTCCTTTTTGATAATAATAATAAATATATATTATTTTGCAAATAAAATATATGTGTTTGAAATGTAATGCACGTAAATCAAGCATATGAGATATAGTGGATGATAAATTTAATTAGAACAAAATTACGCTTTTAATGATTTTTAAACTGTAACACGCTTTGCAAGCAAAATCAGTTATAAAAATATATTTTTATCATCAAAGATTACATATACTCCACATGGTTATCCATAAAGCAGAGTTCTAGGAAGGATGACCTATAAGGGGAATGTGAGAATGGTTCTACCACGGAACGGAGAAATGTAGAATGGTTCCTTGTGAATAATGGAAACTATATGGGGTAAAAAAGGGCTAGGATACGCATGTTAAGGGATCATTGATACTTGGAGTGTCTTCTGATGTGCTCGAAAGAAATGGTATTATGAGTGCACTTATGCGTACCTAGAAAGGCTACCCTAGATCGTTTGAAAGGATCCATATACCCTGAACCGAGGAAAGGGTCTAGTATCGGCTTCATGCAAAAGATAAGTACACTGAAATTTGGGATTTCTATCAATACCTAGGATGGGAAAGGCCATACGAGTTATCCTATATCTAAAGCATATTAAGTGATAGTGAGGATTGTTGATGGATGCGATGGTTGCTTTGTTATTTTCTTCTGTAGTCTATTGCTTTAGGAACGTCACTAGAGATAGGTATTAGGGATAGAGACACCTAAACAACCATCATCATACTTGGTTTGTAGTATACCTTTTCTATATTCATAGAGTAGCATATTCATTATGTGCTAACTCTTTAGTTGCAAGGATAGGTCGGGTATGGTTCATATATCCTTATTCCTTACTATATTGACTTGTATAGTATTTTAAGATTCATTTACCACTCACACCAGAATATTGTCTGACTCGAATTTTATGCTTTGCTTCTTATTATCTTGGGTACTCTTAAATGAGTAGAATAGATAGTAGGTCTAGGTGAGATATAGTAGTTGTGCAGAGGAAGAGCTGGGTGGAGCTATCTCTTATTATATATGGATTTCTATGCTTATTCCGCTGTGCAACACTGTGGAGCCTTGATAGTGCTTGCTTATTACTATTACGATAAGAAAGTTATTCGAGTTTATTCCCTTTCTTATAAACTCTATTACTTGTTGTATAATTTTGTGGATTTGTACTATGTATTTGGATAACTTAGTTATTACTATCTCTTATGTTCTATATCTATGGTGTATATTATATTATATTCCATGCATTGTGAGATATACGATAAGTTCTATGATGTCTTTAATTCATTTTCAACCCTTGATGGTCATCCTACACCGGCTAGGCATGTCAACAGCGCACTATATAGTTATATTGGTGTTAGTGGTGTAATGCGGTCGTCATATTATTTCCTCTTTCATCTCTGTTTGATTCTTTAAGATGTCCTCTTGATATTCTAAAACTTATTCTCTAAACACATTACTAGTATCATAAGGAGATGGAATATACTCATCGGATGTATCTTTAGAAGTGTCGATGTCTTATGGTCTAATAAGACTATAAGTAATCCATGGAGTATATGTGATATACGGCCCAAAGATCGTTGGCGCTTGCATCCTCTTGAAGACCCCTTGTCGAACACCATCTCAAAAGCTTTGGTATTTATTTAGTCATTTTTTAAATTGATTCCAAAGTTCTTAAAATAATTGTGAGCAAATTTTTCCATAAGGGTTATAAAATCTTAGCTTTCCTGACCTAATACTCACTATATTGGTCAGAATAACATGCGCCCAATTCACTTTAAATCCCCAATGATAGTATATGAGCATTGTCTATGAACAAGGTAAATCTCTTCAAACTATGAGTCCTTGACACGATGTTATGTTGAACAATCCTATAGACAAGATGTGCTATGGGTCTCAAATTTTATTTTTTACTCTAGTAACCTTTGTTTTGACGAATTTTTTTATATATAATTCTTTCATCATCAAACTTTATATTATTGACATGTAATCCATATGCATAAATTTGAATATTTCTCTTGAGGTTCATTCTACAATTTCTATATAATCCCATTGACACTAGATCTGATAGAAATTTCATTATGTTGATGACCATATTTTAAATTTGCATGGAAAAGTGCTATATACCTAGAATATATAGTTTTGTCAAAAATTTCTTCAACTAAGATGTGAATTAACCTAGTATTTTCAAATATACGGCCTAAATTGAATAAAGAAAAATCGAAAAATATTACTAGTCGGCCTTCAAAATTTTGAAGTCTGATAGCATCCTTGTAGATCGTTGTAGTTTCTTCTTCATTTCCAAGCCAAGCTTTAATTTGAGGAGTGAGAAGGTACTTTTGAGTAGACAGGCTTGAGGAAGAAGCTTGCTTTTTCTTTAAGGAAGCCACTAATTTGAATTGAGCGGCAATGGATTAGAAAGAAAAAAAGGAAGGGGATAGGAAATGAAAAAGAAGCAGTAGGTCTTGGGTAACAAAAAGTGTTACAGAGCTTGGAAAAGTAGATCTGAAGGTCACGATAATATTCATTGCGTCTATTGGTGCAATGTTGATAATTTCACCTACTGACTCATTGTAGGCTGAACTATCCAATGAATTTTCTACGACTTGAGATTTTAAAATATAAAGTTTTATATTTTTTGTGTGAAGAATATAATCTTTTAATAAATAAACTAAATTATGCATATTTATAAAGATTTAACATTATGCTTAACATAGCCTTCATATTTCATTTCCAATGCGGCCTAGTGGCTTCAACGACTTGTATGCGTAACAATGATCCTATGCACTCAAGTTCAATACCCAATTGATGTTGAAAACAGATTTATAATTTTTGTCAAAAATTTAAAATTTTAAATAAACTAAAATATTTATTTCTTTGAGTCGACAAATTGATTTTGTGATCCATCCACCCATTCCTAAAACGTCTCAATACCTTGTAAGCATGTCTTTTACATCAAGATAGGCATTTTTGAGAGATGTAAATTATATATCATTTATTTTATTTAAGAAACCTATATATAAAAAATATTATTTAAATTTAGTTAGAGAACAGATTTCAAGATCTTTTCTTAATTTCAGAAAAGAATTTCCATAGAGTGGTTTTGTAAAAATGCTTGCTATTTGATTTTTAGCATTACAAAGTCTAGTGAAACTATATATTTTTCAACATTTTCTCTTAAAAAACGATGTCTTATATAAATATGTTTAGTTCTTGAGTGATTTATAGGGTTTTTAGATAAGTTTATTGTAATAGTATTATCACAAAAATAGATGATTCGATTAAATTAACCCCAAATTCATATAAGTGTTTGATGCATATAGATTACCTGAGTACACACTAAAACAGCATTATTTTGCTTCACAAATCGACGGTGATATGTAATTTTGTTTCTTATTAATCCAAGGCACTAATGATTGAATGTAAAGTGACAAGTATCACTTGTACCTTTCGAACCTATTTTCCAGCCTCCAAAATAAGCATTACAATAAGATACTAATTTAAATGGACAGCCTCTGGGATAGGAAAGTATGTAATCTTTAATATCGATCAAGTAATGCAAAATACATTTCACTTCTCGTAAACATGATTCTTTGGGATATGCTTGAAATCTAGCACACAAACAAATGCTTATCATTACGTCAGATTGACTAGTTGATAAATAAGCAAGGATCATATCATACTTCTATATAATTTTTGTTTCGCATCCTTACCATTTTCATCTTTATCCAACTAAAGACCAGTACTCATTAAAGTTGGTTTACTACTAGTTTTTTATATTCCAAAACATTTTATTAAATATTTATAGTATTATTCTTGGTAAATAAAAATTCCTTCTGTTAATTATTCAATTTGTAGTACTAGAAAATAAGTGAGTTCACCCATATGTAATATATCAAATTCAATTTTCATTATATTTGCAAAATCATCATAAATCCTTTTATTGGTTAAATAGAAAATTAGATCATCAACATATATTTTAATAATTAATATATCATTTTTATCTCTTTTAATAAACAAATTTGTATCAACTTTACAAATTTTAAAACCAGAATTTAAAAGATATTTTTTCAGTCTTTCGTACCAACCACGTGGTATTCGTTTAAGACCGTAAAGAGCCTTTTTAAGTTTAAAAATATGATCTAGAAATTATTCATGAAAAAATAATGGTAGTTGTTCAACAAAAACATTTTCTTTAATATATCAATTTAAAAGGAGCTTTTGCGTCCATTTGATATAAGAATAGATTATGGTGACATGCATATTGCAAAAGTACTCTTACGGCTTTAAGGCGAACTATAGGAGCAACGATTTTCTCATAGGCAATCCATTCCTTTGGATTATATCCTTGAGCCATAATACATGCTTTATGGCATATGATTACCATTTTAATCAAGTTTACTTTCGCTTTATGGCATATGATTACCATTTTAATCAAGTTTACTTTTGTATACCCATTTTGTACTAATAACAGATTGATTTGGGTCTTGGTACAAGTTCTCATATGATATTTCATTTAAATTGTTAAGTTCTTCTTGTATATCTAGAATCCGATAATCATCCTTAGTTGCTTCTTTGTAAATTTTAAGTTCAACATTAGATATAAAAGCAACGTGACCTTTTGAGTTAACAGTCTTCGAGTGGGTATTTTTGTGTTAATATACCCAACCACATTATCAATTGGGTAATCTTTTAATATTCTAGGAGAAGATTTTAAATTATTATTGGTTTCAGTATTTATTACTTTAGTTAGTTGTTCATTTGACATTGATTAAGTTAAAGGTTTGTTTATTTCAATATTTTCTTCATCATTGGTTTTATTATCAAAATTTTCATCAAAAGATACATGTAAAGTTTTTCCTTCTATATTTGTTCTTTTATTAAATAAATTATAAGCTTTACTTTGTTTTGAATCTCCATCAAAGATTCCTTTATTAGATTTCAGATCAAATTTACCTAAAGGGTCTTTAGTGTTTAAAATAAAATAGTTTGGGCTAAAATTTTTAATGTAAGAAACTTTTAGTTTTCTACAATGGAAGAGTTCATAGAGGTATTCTTAGTAAAAGTACTTAATGAGATACGATTTAGAACATAACTAGCTATAGCAATTGCCTCGGCCCATAAGTTCTATGGCAGGCAATTACTACTTAGTAAAGTTTTAGCACATTATTGTAAAGTTTTTTTATATTGCTTTCTACAACATCATTTTGCTATGGTGTTCTAAGAAAAGAAAATTTATGACTTATATCTTTTCTATTACAAAATTCTTGAAACAGCTAATTTTAATTCTCTTCCACGATCACTCCTAATATTATTAATTTTTCAAAAATTTAAATATTGGATTCTTTAAGCAAAGATTTTAAATTTTTCAAAAGTTTCACTTTTATGTTTTAAAATAAAGTCCAAGTATTACATATTTTTTATGAGTCATTGATCTAATATGCATGGGTCCAAATAAGTATAAATGTAATGGTTCTAATGGTTGTTTTGCAGAAATTTTGCTTTTAGATTTTGAAAGAAGATTTCTCAAGTTTACCAAATTGACAAGCATCAAATAAATTATTAACGTTAAAATTCATTTTAGGCAAACTTGTTGCAATATCATTTTACCTAATTTATGGATATATATGAACTTTATATGATAAAGATGTTTATGCCATAGCTATGGATCATTTGTATTTCCAACTAGACACAAATCATTGTTATGTCTTATTTTCATATTTAATAATAAATATTCTTATTTCTTACTCCTTAAAATAAAATTTCTATTTTTGTCAAAAGTATTGCAAATATCTTTTTGAAATGTTATTTTAAAACTTTTACCACATAGTTGACTAATGCTTAAAAGTTTACGCTTTACATTTTCTATGAGTAAAACATTAGAAATTAAAGGAGAGTTAGATATACCGACGGAAGATACGTCTTCTTAACCAATGACATAGCCTTTGGAGTTATCACTGAATGTGATTGTACTGCCATGCAAATTTGAAATGTTGGTTAGCATCTTCGTGTTTCCAATTATATATTTGGAGAATTCACTATCTAGTATCCATTTCTTCTTTTTATTTTGGGGTACCCGCAAAAAATAAAAATAATTTCATCGGTACCTACTTTCTATTGTCGGGTCCCAAGGGATAGGTAGAAGGTAACTATACCCAGTAGGGTCAGATAAGGCCATTAAATAGAAGTTTATGTATGTATCTGAGCCTAATAAGTTATTATTAGTTTTTGGAACCCATACTTTGATAGTCTTTTTATTTTCTATTTTTGGTTTACTATTTTTAGATTTCCTAAAGTCAGTGTAGAGGGTAGCATACTTAATTTTGATTCTGGCTTATTTGACTTTTTAAATCCTAATTCATTCTTGTTGCTACTTGGTTTTGAAATTCTTATTAAGTGAGACAATTTTCCTTCCCCTGATTAAATGTAGAAATATTGGTAGATAACTCTTTTACTTTACTTCCTAAAATATTTTTTCAGTTCAGAAACTACTATTATTAGTTTCTAAATCTTTTACCTTATTTTCCAAAGAATTTATAGTAATTTTCAATTCGTTGTTTTCATTAGAAAAAAAAAATCAAATTCTCATTTTTGACAATTTCGATTTCTTTACTAAAATCTTGATTTTTATAAATTTCGCATCGATTTTGTAACTTTAAAATCTCTTCTTATAAAATTACTTTTTCATTTTAAGCATTTCTATCTCTAGTTCTAATCTACTTATTTTTCCAGAATATTCTTTATGTATTTTTCTTAACCACCTATATTTATCACTTAATTTAAAGGCTATTTCTATATCACCATAAAAAGGGATCATAATATACCTCATTATAAGTTGTCATAAAGCATACATTAGCCGGTACACCACTATCGCTTTCGCTATCACCTGAAGATGAATCATCCCATGTTACTTGGAAAGCTCGCTTGCTCTTCTTTGACATCTTTTTATATCTTAATTTCCTTTTGAAGTTCTTATTTTTTTTTTATTTTAGGATAATCTTTTTTCATGTATCCAAATTTATCATATTCATAGTATTTGAAAAAGGAAGCATCATCAGAGTTATCAAAATTTTGTTTCCGGACCATTTTGTTGAATTTCCAGTAGGTTTTTGCAAAAATACAACATCTTTTTTATCCAGCTCTGAGTCATCGTAGTCATCATCAACCTGGAAAGAATACTGCATTTTCCTTTGGCTAGTTCTTTGCTAGCTTGCAGGTTTGCTTTACATGACATTAAATTTCCAACTAATTTTTCGACTTTAAGTGTGGAAAGAACATTAGCTTCTTCTATAACAAGTACTTTTTCCCATTCATTAGTCAAAGAGTTTAAAATTCGTGATAATAAGTCAAACTTAATCAAAATAGCACCTAATGCCATAAGATCACATTGTATGGTTTGAAAATCTAAAATACATATCTACAACGCTCTCATTTGGTTTCATTTAAAAGATTGGAACTAATTTTGTAACAAGTTAATTTTGGTCTTTTTAACCTTATTTGTGCCTTCATATGTAACATGTAACATGTGCCAAATATCATATATATTTTTACACGTCATGACTTTAGAAAACTTGTTTTTGTCTAAAGAGAAGTATAAAACATTCATGGCTTTTGCATTGTTGGACGCAGCGGTTTTTTGAATTTTGGTCCAGGTACTCGCATCAGTAGCAGGTGGTTCAAACTGAGTTTGAGTAGCTAGCCGGATTTCAAGTCTGTTGGCTTTCATGTAGACTTGCATACTTGTAGACCGATATGCATAATTAAATCCAATAAAAAGTGGAGGACATGGAGTGAATTGTCCTTCTTGAAATTTATTATAACTCATGTTGGCTATGTTAGAAAAATATTTTTAAAAATTTTATTACTATTTTGAAATAGCAAGGCTCTAATACCAAATGAAAGTGCTAAAGTATCATATATGGCTAATATGAAATGAATATTAGGAATTAAGTAATATATAAAAGCAGCAAATAAAAGCAAGCACACTCGAGATTTTATACTGGTTCATAGCACCTCTCCTACGTCTACTCCCTAAGCACCTCTTAGAAATATCACTAGTAATGCTCTCACTCTGCTCGAAGGAGTATGTTTACACTTTTAACTACCTGAGCACCTCCCAGGTATGGACTGAATTTTGTATAAAGATGTTTCTGCTAATAGATGTGTCATATAAACTAATTTTGCCAACTCAAGTAGAGTTTCTCCTATAATCACTCAAAATGATAAGGATTTGAATGAGCATGATTGAGGAGCATAAGATTTCAGTAGAAAGTTGGGAATTGAATGAACAGTAAATAGAAATAATGGAGTTTAGTGATTAGAAAGCAAGGTGATATCTATCATTATGATCTAGATGCTTTGTATAGGTGTTGGAGAGTTATATTGAAGAGTAACAATGATTCAGATCGTTTTGGCAAGGTGTTACAGTGTTCTGGAAGAGAAAGGATGAAGAGGCGTAGAGAAAAGAGGAAGAGATGCACAAAGAACGACTATCTATAGAGGTGCACCCCGGCATTGGTGCACGTATGGGTTTCCCGTGGGTTGTCTTACGAGGCCGGTGGATGCACCAGTGAACGTATTATAGCAAGTGTTTTGTTTGTATTTCCTTCTTTTTGATTCGTTTCTTTATTTATTTCATTCCTAAAAAATCTTTAAAATTTTACAAAAATCTAATTTTTTTTTAAAGTTTCTTATGAAGTTTTAAATTTTTTGGAGATCTTTCAATATATTATTCTGACAACTCTAGAAAACTGACCAACTATAAAACATACTCTTACTCTTTTTGACTATCAGCTTTATATTTGTAGTATCTCTATAACATCTTTATATTTTACCGACCGCCTTAGTCATCTCATCTTCTTTCGGTTCTATTGTATTTGCATAAGTTGTTATCTATGCCTCAATATGTAGTAATAAAGTATATTTCATTGACATTGTCGAAACTCGGGTTCTATAGGTGACATTGGGATTAAATGACATTTAGTGGTGGTAATGTCATTAGTTAGGATATGATAAATATTAATAACTTGATCGAAGTGTGGTGAGATACTAGTGAGCTAGTTATTCCATCCTAACTGAATGATTTAGGGTCGCATCTTGAGTTATGGCAATTTGGTCCCATTGCCATAAGTCCTAATGGTCTACTACACTGGCATAAAAGGCAAGATGGGGCAATATTATGTGGTGGTTTATTGATGGATAACATGGTAAGATAGTGTGGTAAGTGATATAATATAACCAATAGATCATGTGCGGGCACCCGCAATTCTAGGTCAAGGGGGAGACAGAATCCCTTGGTGTCAATTCAGTATATGGTATACTGAAAATGAATACGAATGGACTAGATACTTACACATCGATCGTTATACATACATACATACATATATACATATATACATACATATATATATATATAAACATCCATATTGTTTAATAATAAAGGTACAATTAATAAAGGTAATGTGAGTGAATCCCCTTTAACTGGAATTACAACTGTGAGTCATAATAAATAGTGCCTTGACATGTGTGTTTCACCTTATGCATGTGTACATTTAAAGGTGGGTGTGTGTTTCACCTTGAACCAGGGCATTATAACTATCCGTAATGGATATATCGATATCCATTCTCGATTCCTCTCAACGACGAATAATTTAACGATAAGTATTTTATATGTTTGATTCAAAACTCATGGTTATGCTAGCAACTAAAATCAATTATATACTTTTCTTAAAGGTTTTCTATTTGTATACATATGTATTTAGTTCATTACTTATATCATAATATAACAACATATATAGCAGAAAACAAAACCCAAATCATACTGTATTTCAAATAAGATTTTAATACAAGAGTAGATCTGTATACATTAAATTACGTAATTTCCCATTCGGCGCATCCTTAACTTCATTAATATACTCAAAGACGGATCATGTAACTAAATATAAACAATGTTTTATATCGATTCGTATGGGTTCTTTAGGCTATCATTTTGTAAATACCGCACAAACGATATGTAAATCACTCAAAACTTCAACACATCATCCAAAATATGTTAAAACATCATTTGAAAAATAGGCAAAAAGACATGTAATAGGGTCAGAATGCACCTAATCCCCTACAATCAATCAATCGATTGTTTACAACCGATTATAGACCAATCGGCGGACTAATTGAAAGCCTAGCGATGCAATTTTCTGGTTGTTGCTTCTTCCTATTAGCCTCTTTGTCTCACAATCATTTATCTTCGGTCCAAACTCCATTCCTCTTTATTTTCTAATCTTTATAATGTCTAACTCATTCTAGAGAGGTATAAAATCACTCTAAATACAGTTCTGATCTTCACTCTCTTATTTTCTGATTGATCTAATTATTATCGTTTGTTGTTCCATTTTGATCTCTAGTCATTCATTCTACATTATATTTATTATTAAGTAACTTTGACCAATGTACATTCCACTAACAACCTAAAGAACCTTGCTGCCTCACAATATCATTTGTGATGGTTATATATGTATTGTACCGAAGTGTTGACAAATCGTTGTATTAAGACACAATCAAGTAAAACATTGTATTCTACTTATTGCTTAATGTTTGAGAGCTCGGTTGGGGAAAATTCGAGAGGTGGTCAGTTGAGAAGTCAACTATTAGGAAATTCGAGAAGTTGGTCGAGTTAGAGAATTCCTGTAGAAGTCCACCGGCTAGGTAGAGTATGTAGAAACTTATTCATTTGGGTCAAGTGAGGGTTGATATTGAAATTCTAGAGGGAGTTCTAGGACTGAACACATGACGAGAGTCCGAACCAGTATAAAGATCCTAGTGTGCTTATTTTTAGTTATTTATTTTGTTAATATTCCACTTCTTAAATGTTGAAGTAATATTCTATTACTTTAGGTAATGCAGTTGCACATTACTTGGGCATATTTTTCAATCCATAGATATAACACATAGCCTTAGATTCTAACCACAACTTCATATAGAAAACACTAAAATTCCTCTACAAGGTAGCATTAAAACATCAATTATTTAATTTAAATTATTACTACAAAATAACTTTATGAACATACATGTACACACATACTTCATTTTAGAATATTACTACAATGCATGAAATGCTACTACAACATGGTCTTATGAGTTGACATATACATTTGGGTAAATTAAATCTTGGGACCGAAAAGTGCCTCTATGAAGGCCTGAGTAAAAAGGGGTGGAGCAGTTGCAGACCTTCTTACATCCCTAGACTAGAAAGTAGGTTTAAAAAATTTCAATAAAATGGTAGTATATAGTAGCATTATGCATTATAGTTACCACTTTCCTAATCCAACACAACACCTCCACACACCTGTTACTCCAACTTTGGTCGTTTTAACCACCATTCTGCCTCAACATTACCATCATTCAAACTTCCATATTATTGTTGCCACCTTAATCACCATTGCTGTCTCTTTCCTCATCGCCTAAAACACCTCATTAGTCATATTATACGACCACAATTATCACCCATCCAGATCATCACACGATCTTTAATGCTTATATATCATCACGAAACCAGCCATGCCACTTCCCTAACTACTAAAATCCACCTCGACCAATTAAGTCACCCCCCCCCCCAATCTCATAATAATTTAAATCCTATTTCTTACATAGAAAAAGGATTGGTCTGGAAATGATGATTGAGGTTTTGACCAATTAAGAAAAGAGTTATTCCTTGAGGTTTATTTTGAAACCTGATGTCTTTTTTACCAAATTTTTTCAATGTTTGTCCTTGAGATAAGTTACCTGAAAACGAAGTCCATAAATAAGATTTTATATGTTATGATATCAATTTCATGACCTACTAGTGAAACCACACAACGATGGAGGAGCCGATCGTTCAGTTGTGTAATTTCAATAAAAAAACATTGGTGGACTTTTTCATCAATTTTAATTGAATGAAAAATAATAATATGTTTAATAAAAAATGATTCGCATCACTAGAAACAAGCTTAAAAAATATTAATGAAATTATATAACATACTTAAGAATGATAGGCGCGCACAAATATACATACATGCACACATACATATACATACAAAGAAGCAACTATTAATACACAAATTTTGAAATAATCTATCTATTACATAATAGGATTTAGGCGGTAGATTTTCATCAAATATAGAATATAAATAAGATTTAAAGGTTGAGGGCTATTATGTCACATACATATAGAGATGAGTAGAACAAAAGAGGAATTGATAGAACATGATAGAGTTAAGGGTATACCTAGAGTCAATTCTGTAATTTATTGAATTAATTAAACTATATAATAAATTTTTGTTTATAACAAAGGTGTTTTCCTTCTATTATGTATTATTATAATATGTTATGAATAATTATATATTTAATTAAAATATAAATTTAGCAGAAAATCCATAAACGGTGTGTCTGTGATAGTAATTATAAATAGTTGTAATCATGAGTATTGTATCACAATATAATAAATATATCATTTTAAACATTCCCAGCCATGATGCATCTAGACTAGATATCGATGCATCCATTGAGACTACAGTATGCAATGCTCTCCAAATGTTGGGTAGTATATTACTCCTGATCGATGGAGGAACCAAAGTTTTACGTACGGATAATTATTAGATAACCATGGAATGACTTAGTCGATAATTTTCTGCTGGTTAATATAATTAAGCTCAAATAGAAAATATCGAAGTGACGATTTGCACAGTTTTCTTGAGTTGAGATTACTACGATCTTTAATATAAAAGCTCCACTTTGATTTATTCAAATCATGGCATGACATCCATTGAGTGACAGTAGTTGGGTCGAGTAGAAGTATTGGAAGTAAAACACAATTCAAGAAATGATTCATCTCCTCTATTATATGTGGTTAGTATCGGGATCAATTGAAGTCAACCTAAAGTCAAAATCTCTTATCAGAGTAGATAAGTTAATAGTAATTTTTATTATTGAACCAAGGACTTTGTGTTTGGACCATAGAGTTGAATGCAGACATTATTAAATTTTGACCATTATCAAATTCCATAAGTCCAAAGTGATATAGTTTCAACAAAGAGAATTGATATATATAACGGTCACTGCCAATAACGCTTAAAAAAGTAGTAACATCCTCATTTAAAGGCCCAAAACTAACCACTAAAGGCTGTAGTCATCCATAGTTAATAATTCCTGGTGATCGGATGTTGTAACGACCCGCCTTTCTCTCCATAGAAAGACGCATCATTTTTAAGAAAGAAAAGGATAGAAAAGAGAAAAGACAGAGAAGAGAGAAAGAACAACATCAGAATCTAAATAGCAGAACGAATAAATTATATTAATCACATAGTATCATATACATCAGAGTTACACAGCTTAAACAACACATAGTAGACAGTTATAAACACCTGTCTAGTTATACAACTCAATATACAATAGACAAACGATACAGAGAACACACAGCGGAATACTATATATCTATACGCTGAAGCCTCCTGCTCCATTGCTCCTCCATGATTCGTCAAACCTAACCTGAATCCCTTGGCTACTCGTAAAAAATTGAGTACCAAAGAGTTTAAGAAAAATAGAATAAACTCTGGGTCAGACATGGGTCGGGTGTGAGTAAACGGGTTAAAGTTGCTTAACTTTAAAAACCTTTTGAAAGAAAAGGTATCTTGTAAGACTTCCCACACATAAACATGGGTAAGTTTTTACCTTACGCTAACCAAAACATTTGATAGGAAATTCAGTGATATTATAATAGGGTATAGGGTTTTCAAATAAATATGAAATAGCCGAAATTGTTACATTTATTAAATTCTAGCTACTAGCCACAAAAGTGGGTAATACAATCAAATCTGAGGGCACTTATTGGAGTTTGGATTCAATACAATGGCAGGGCCACTGGGTACCGCCCGTCACAGTACGGGGCCTAGATCACCATATCGAGGATCACTCCCATTCCCCTGCAACACAAAGCCGGAACCATTCCTTACTGAACAGTTCCGAACAAGACAACCCCGGCGGTTGTAGCTATTCAACCACCCACACAGCCGAAATAAAAGGGATTCTAGACAGGGGTTCATCTCATCCTACTTAGGCATGACCCACTTAGCCTTGCTGCACCTCCTCTGTTTTAGCCATTCTCGGTTGATGATGTTTGAGGCTACGATTACCTTAATAGAACACATCCCTTAGAATGCTCATCGTCCACCTGACGATGTGTTGAAAGCATTCAATCCATACAAGTTCGTTCTAGGTTCGAATGAAACCGAAGGCATTATCTTATTACACTCATTTTGGAATCACCCTCAGAGTTAACAACAATAACCCTTGCACTCTGAATCTTCATCTTCACTTGAGATTCACGACCTATCGTTAATTTGGATCGATGTGATTTTCGGATATCCAAATATGGAAACCCGATCCCGGTCTCATCGAAATCCAAAACGTATCTTTTAAGTCCAAGTTGTTTAAAGTTAAACAATTTAATTCAACTATCTATATACACACAGATAGATAATTCACAATGTCTCAATAGATAATCTACATTATCATCACAACAGGTTATTTATGTTATCATCACAAATAGATAACTCATACTATCATCTCAATGCAACCAAAGCATCCATATCATATATCACACATATCTTATCAGAGATATCAAGCAACTAACCATTCAATATAAATTAGCCATCCATAAGCAATGATCTATAAATCACACCATTTATAATTAATTTAAAATGAATTAAATTAATTACTTTATCTTTAATTAATTTAAAATAAATTAAATTAATTACCTTCATCACAATAAATCTTGCTTACTTAAACATTAATTAAACCAATTAATTAATCATCATCTCAATTAATCAACCTTGATTAATTATCCTTTAATTACATTAAGTAATTGCCCTTAATTAATTATATAAATTAATTATCTTCAACATCAAGTAATTAACCTTAATTAACTCTATTAATTATAATTAATAACATTAATCCTTAATTAATTATAATTAATTACCTTATAATAACTTATTATAGATTAGCTAATCATAATTAATCAATTCTTAATTATTCTCATTAATCACATTAATTAATGAACCTTAATTAATTACTTCCATTAATTAATTAACTATAATTGATTACATTATTTCTTAATCAATTAATCATGCTTAAATTAATTACTTTCGTTAAATCAACTTTAATAATTATAAACAGTAATAAATTACTCTTAATTACTTCTTACTTACTTTTAATTACATATATAAATCCTTTGATTTATTACACCAAGTAATAAATCCTTAATTACTTTACCAAGTAATTATCCATTTAAAATTACTTACCATTAAGTAATTTTCCTTATCTTAATTACCTCCAGTAATTTATTCATCAATTACATACCTTAAGTAATTACTCTTATCAAATCTCATTAAATAAGCATACTTAATCAATACCATATGACTATCTTTAATTAATTAACAAATTAATTAACTTAACTTAATCACATTCATCTCATAAATCATAACCGAGTAATTCATCCCTTAATTACTCTTTAACCAAATTAATCCTTATTTACAGATTAATTATTCTTCAACTATTAATTAATAAACCTTAATTATTGATTAATCTTTTAATACTAAGTAATCAATCCCTAATTACTTTTATAATTGATTAATTAACCTTAATTAACTAATTAATTATCTCTTACTCATTAATTAATAAAACTTAATTATTAATTAACAATCTTAATTACAAATTAATTAATCCATAATTATTAATTAATTAATCCTTAATTATAATTAATTAATCTTTAATGATAGTTAATTAATTCTTAATTAACTTGCATTATAGATTAAACCTCTTAATTATTATTCAAGAAAACCCAATTATTACTTAATAAAATTTCATTAAGTATTTCTTAATTACTAGTTTAATTAACCTTTAATTACTTAATTAATTAATTTCTAACTACAAATTAATTTATCTCTAATCATTAATTAATCCTTCATAATTACTAGTTGATTAAATTAATAATTATCCTTAATTAATTACATAATTAACCCTTTTTAATAATTAATTACATTAATTAATTAGACTTAAAATTTCTTAATTAACTTAATTAATTACAGCTCATTAAAAACTTAATTATACTTAAGATAAAACATTATCTTTAATTATCCTTGAAAACTTTACTTAATTTAAATCATTAATTAAGTTTAAAATATAAATTAATCATTAATTACTTACCTTTAATTATTAATTAACAATCCTAAATTTCAAGTTAATAAATCACTTTGAAAACTTTAATTGTTAATTTATAAATCATTAATCATTAACTAATTCAATAAATAAATCATTCTTTAGTTATCCCATTTATTATCAACTTATATTAAGTTTTTAAGATAAATCATATGCTTATTAATTTCCTTTTATATTTCAAATTAAGTTTGAAAATAACTTTAAGTATTTAACTTAAAACATTTAAAACAAATCATACAATTTTATTTATACCAACAATTCATTTCAAAGAAATGAATTTCAAGAAATTGATTTAGCTTAATAATTTATAATTTAAAACTTACTTTATTTTAAATTTAAAATCTGGTTAAACATTTTACTTTGGGTTTAACCCATGTGTACTTGAAACAAAAACCAAGTACATCATCTTTTCTTTTTAAAACAGTTTAACTTAATTTTTTTTTAAAAACTGATTTGGTTTAAACAACTTAAACTGTTAAAACATAACAGTTTTCTTAAAATGCTCGAATAAATCTCCATGACAAACCCGAGCCATAACCCTATTTCCCCGAACCCATCTTCGAGACAACAACAATAACACAACCCAGACACAACGACACCACCACAAGCCACTGTGCACCTGCACCACTCGACGATCAATCTCCGATCATCGCCAGATCCTCCGGCACATCACTCAACGCTACAGCAACTAATATTGGTCACTAAAGCGTACTCACGATCCCTCTAGCACGATCGAGCTACCCAGATGAACTCTAAAACCAAACAGCCTCCACTAAAATCCCTTCGACCACTCAACTCCGACCATCAACGGTCATACAGTTCTGGCCACATCTTGCCGTCCCAACATACAACCTTTTCCCCGAGTTTCATGGTACTCGATCCAACAGAGGAGAAGTAGTGGCCCGAAACTCAAGCTCTACCAAAACTAGGGTTTAAAACCCTTATGACCTACCGCCGACGCCATAGTCCACTATTGCCTCAACCATCATTTTTTCCAACAACCCTGATCCTTCCTCCACCTCCAGTTGAAACCCCGACCACCATAAATGCTTTGACCACCAAAACTTGCCCAAAAACCCAATTCCAGACAATTCCCAAATTCTCATTCATTCCTTTGTTTAAAATTGTAATTTTGATTTTAAAAATCCTAACTTCTAAAATGGATTCAAGTCATAAACTTAAAACAGTAAATTAAAGTAACTGGATTTATCATATTTAAAAGAATTTTTGCTAAATTCTATTTTCCAGATGAGTTGCTAAATATTTCTACTTAAATTCATTTTTAATATTGAATCTTAGCTTAAACAAACATTTAATGTTGAAGACCAAATCCTATATGAAATTAGAGTAAGAGCAGCATGAAATTTGGTTAAAATTTGATAATCCTGTAACAAAACAGAGGAACAATATAACACAGATATGCACACTCCTGAACACAAACAAATAAATAAAGGAACTACACTTATATATACATAAACATGCAAATCATCTTCACCACAGAATTTCAAAAGCAACTTTATTTATCTACTTAACTTTTAATTAAAAGTTTACTCACCTTTTGAAAAGCAGAAGTTTTAAAACAATTTTGATCGGAGCCTTAAAAAACTGGAACTTTGAAACTGATTTTGCTTCCATTCTTTAAAACACCGGAGTGATTGCTTTTAAAACTTTGAAATGCCTTGAAAACTTTTTGCTTTGACCCAGATTTACTTGCATGTACTTGAAGGTGTTACAGACTTGAAAAAAAATCATGGTTACAGGTTTTGATTGATAACAGAGATTGATGCAGGTTTGTTTTTTAGGAGTGTTTATAGACTTTGCATTTGGAAAGGTTAACAGGTTTTGGTAATATCTGGTTTTGAAAGTTTTCAAATTTGCATTGAACTTTTGAAAACATATTGCAGGCTTGCAGTTTAGAAGGTGTTCCAGGTTTTGATAACAGAAGGTTTCAGATTTGATTTGAGGAAAATCTCAGGTTTACAATTTGGTTTGGGAAGTGGATTTCAAGTTTTGATTTGTTTCAAAGAATATGACAATAAATTTTGAAAGAAATTACTGATTTTGATTTTGAGGAACCTTTTGATTTTAGTATGAGGAAGTTTTCAGGTTTGTGAACATTACTTACTTATTTGAATTCAAAGTATAAGAAAAAAAATGAATGAAGAATGTGAAAGTGTTTTATATGGATTAAAATTTGGTTTAATTAAAATTTAAAGAAAATAAAAACAAGTAATGACACTTGTCTCTTACTTAGATTAATATGTTAACACTTGTTATCTAAAAGGTTTATAACTTAACACTTTTCCTAATTTATTTTTATATTAATGATTTTAAAGGCTTTTAAATTAATTTTTTCCTAATAAGTTTATACATATATTAATTATAAATGGTTTCTTAATAAATTTCTAATTAACAAATACATTTAATAATTTATAAACACTTTTCTAAATTTTATATAAATACAATCTTTAAAAGAAAATAAAATAAAAACCATTTATAATTTAAATAAGAATTATATATAATATTTTTAACTCATTTTTAAATGCTATTTCAAAAAAAAAACCTTTGTATTTATTCCTATTAAATAAATACTTTTTCCAAATTCCTATCAATAAATTTCTTTAAAGAGAATAATATAAAACAAATCTTATTTTTTAAATAAAAAAACATTATCTATATATTTTAAATCCAAATTATATTATTATTTTTAAGATATATATATTCCTTTAAATTCCATTTTTAAATTTAAATTCAAAGTTAGTTTAAAAATCCAAATTTAAAGTCAATTCAAATAAATATAGATATCAATTTTAAATAAACACATTATTAATTGTAAATAATTATCCTATTTAAAATTGATTTAAACACACTCATATATATATATATATATATATATATATATATATATATATATATTTAAACACACTTATTAATTTTGAAAACAATAAGTCAATTTAGAATTTATTTATACAATAACACAAACTAAATAATTATTCTTATTTAAAAATCAGCCTATAATCATAATTTAAAACATCGCATTTTTAATTGTTTGGCTATTTATATTTTGAAAATAACAATTTTTATCAATTTTAAACAATTTAATTAAGAGATTATCATATTTTAAATTCCTTGAAATTCCGGGATATTACAAATGTGGTTATGTTAGATACATTAAAAACATAGAAGCATATGAATATGAAAAAAATTTAAACACAATTTAAATTCAAATTTTAAATTTCATTCCATAACAGCATTTCAGATTCATTAGTTAACCCCATATGTAAACCACGTTTAGAAAAATTGCAATAATAACAAAATATGGAAAGAGTGATATATGAAGATGCCACCTTGGTTGATCAAAGCCTAAATATATACATACTAGCACGCGCACACATGCGCGCACACATATGTAAGGCAACTAAACAACTTTGCATTTACATCCAATTAACACAGCTAATAACAAAATATTGGAACTCTAAATAGCTAGCTAGCGTCCTACATGTCTTTGGAAGCTTACTCATCTAAAGATAACCTGAAAAACCCTTACTCTCGGCACCCGAGAGTTTAAGGGAAAAGACAAAAGCTTTGGGTCAGATAAAAAGTCTGGTGTAAATAATAACTTACCGTCTTGAGCCAACTAGATATCTAGTGAGACCATGCCGCTAAGTGGAATAGGTTTTCCTCACAATAGTATCTTAACCATAATCCAATAACCATGTACTGTGCATCAGATCCACAATGGTTAAAACATAACATAATATTATGATATTCAAAACTGCAATATGCCCTATATTTCCCATTCCAATTTATCTGACTATCTTTCACAGTTTATAGTTTTAGGGTAACTAATAACCTATTAGTTTTTATGAACTGACTAATAACCCATTCCAATCTTACGAACTATCGGTCTGATTTCATAGTTTTCATGGGTCACTAAAAGCCTATTGGTCTCTACCAGTAACTTTATCCCATCATAGTTTTCATGGGATCACTATGAACCTATTGAATTCTCCAATAACATCTTTTAAATCATAGTTTTCATGGGCTAATGATGAACCTATTGATCTCTATTAATAACATATTCCGGACATAGTTTTCATAGGATCACTAAGAATCTATTGGCCCCTACCAATAATATTTCTCATAACATAATTTTCATGGGCTAACTAAGAACCTGTCTAATTCGATAATCTTTTAATCAATTTTGGGCATCCTATATTCTGGTCTACCTAACCTCCTATATGCAAATCTATTTACAAGGGAGTTAAGTAAATTTATATTCACTATTGGATTAATCTAGTTGGTTATCCTGCCCTTAACACCCCAAAATGCAGTTATGGGTCATAAATGAAGTGAATATGATAACAAAAGCATACATAATAACTGATCATGTGGAACCAAAACATAAACATCCATAACCAAAGTCCTTGTAATCATTTTCTAATTGATATATGGTTAATACTCTTAACCCATAATTTAAACAAGGAAATCATCTCTTTGTATTTTCAAAGTCTAATGCCATTTGTATAATCCTTTTAATATTACCATGTACATGATTGAAAATGATACAAGGATTTTCACTTTTAAAATATTTTAATTTGATCAACGTCGACATCATCTCATGTCAAATTCGCTACGTAAGGCTCCTTGCCTCTATTTAAATGCCTTTAAAACAAAATTGTGCTGCATTATGTTCCCCATCGACAATGACGACGTCGAGCACTAAGAAAATAGGTTATCCGTCTATTTACTCATTGACGTCGACCTCATTAACTTTGGCGACAAGGCCACTTTACTATGGCTTTAAAACAATGCGCATAGATCATGCCAATGCTATAGTTAGTGGCGACATGGTCTCTAGCGGCGACATGAATTATGCTGACATTATTGAAAATTGATAAGCACAATGACCCTTCTCCCTATATTTTATATGCTTAAGTGCGATGAGAGTACATGCAAGATGGATGCATGAAATGACCTCATCGATGCAATGAAACTACCGCATTTACTTGACCTTGGCGAGGTTGAAACCACTCCACGCTATCGAAATAGTGCCCTATGTTTTCATCTCGTCGACGTTGAAGGCATTGTTGAGCGTGACAATGTCATCATAGGGAGTGATATCATCGTAGTTATAACTAAAACTGATTTTTTACTAAATAAGGTGTGTTCTTTCCACCAAATCTCTGGTGTTTGTCAAAATGTGATAGGCTTAGGCCAACCTTTACAAATTATTTTCAGTTGTGCTGCTGCACTTTCTTTTTTTCAAAACAAAAGTATAGTTTAAAAATTACTTAACCACGCTAATTTAAGTAACCATTTAAATTCTAATCTTTTTTATTAAATTCATATCTCTTCAAAAATGTTTGAGAAAAATCTCAAAAATTTATATTAATACCAAAATGATATTTCCTTCGTCGTAGAAAATTTTTTGGCCGAAAATAATTATTTAATTACCTAATTAAATTTAGACCCGGATTAACATGTTTTCCCCCTTTAAAAATTTCATAGTATAGTGTCTCCTCTTTAGAAAATTCCCAAATTTAAAAATATCTCCAAAATAATGATTTAAACAATATAATCGAAAATAGCATTTGGAATCATTACTACGATTTTACTCTTAAAACCGTGTTGATTTGTTATGTAAAATTTCATAACTCATCATTTAAATAAAAACATGGCAAACGTTAATCATGGCATATCATCATCATTCATACATTCGGTTTGTAATCTTAAAAACAAATTGAATCGGTCAAAATGAAACAGTAAGGGATAATAAAGATCATTATTCACCTTGGTTTGATAATGGATTGAGATTTGGATATTGCCCACTCTTCTTAGCTTTTCTCCTTGAATCTCTACTTGAATTCGTGACTTAGGTTTCATTAATGGCCGACCTTGCTTGAGCTCTTTGATTGTTTTGATTTATGAATACATGAATAGAATGGAATAAATCATGGATCTGATACCTTACTTCATGAGGTCCAAGCTGTCAAGAAGCATAGACAATCACTTTACTTTTTTTGCATCAACACAGCTCCTAATCCAGTCCCACATGAATCTGTATACACCACTAACTCTTAATTCCCATCTAGAACAACTAACACTAGCACATTGGTCAAAAAATGCTTTAGCTTAAAGAATGCTTCCTCACATCTATTGGACCAAATAAACTTACTGTCCTTTATGGTTAGCTTAATCAAGGCTGTTGCTACCCGTGAAAAATCCTTGATAAATCTTTGGTAATATCCAGCCAATCCAAGAAAACTTCTAATCTTATTCACTGTCTCAGATACCTTTCAATTATTAACTACTTTAGTCTTAGCTGGATCAACAGATAACCCTTCTCTTGAGACTACATACCCAAAAACCTCTACTTTTTCTTCCAGAAATGACACTTCGAAAACTTTGCTTTCAGTTGATGTTGTCTCAGTGTCTCTAAGACTATTCTAAGATGAACCTTATGCACCTTTCATTCTTAGAATATAACAAATGTCATCTATGGACAACTATACAAACCTATCCAAGTGCTCTCAGAAAATCTAGTTCATCAAATCGACGAAGAAAGCTGGCGCATTCGTTAGCCAGAATGACATTACTAACCACTCATACGAACCATGTCTCGTTCGAAACACCGTCAATGGAATATTGTCCTTCGCCACTCTTAGCTGATGGAACCATGTAGCCAAATCCAATTGGAAAAAGACTCTGGCTCCACTCAATTGGTCGAGTAAGTCATTGATTCTCGACAAAGGATACCTGTTCTTGATCATCCTCTCATTCAACTTGCGATAATCAACCCACATCCTTAACGACCCTTTTGGTTTCTTCACGAACACAGCAGCCGCTCCTCAAGGTGAACTACTGGGTCTAATGAAACTCTTTCCTTCTAAGTCCACTAGCTGCACCTTCAACTCCTTCATCTCAGTAGGTGTCATCCTACTAGATGGTCTACTTGCGGGTTCTACTCCTAGCACAAGATCTATTCGAAACTCAATAGCTCATTTCAATGGTAGTCATGTGATCGGCTCAAAAAATATGCAAATTCTCTTACTACCAAAGCCCGATTCAACTCTTATTCTGGTTCCACAGCATTCAGCAAAACACAAATTCCTAGACTCGAATTCTCAATTGAGTATACTATTTGATCACTACTACTAGGATGACTCAATGATAATTCCTTGTCCTAGAAAAATATCCTAGCATCATATCTATTTAACTAATCCATATCCAATATGATCCCGAAGCCTATGAAATCAAAGACATACAAATTGCATGCAAAATATGACCTAATAAATCAAGTTCAAACTGGTCACATCTCATCCCTACCCAAACTGGTATAGTCTCGACTCGGCTTAGCTTAACCATTGCAACCGGCACTATGGGATTTACTCCTCCCGCATTTATACCATTTCCTCCAGCTACTCCTATAGCCGCTCCAACTTGCGTCAAGTTAATGAAGAACTGATATATTGTCCACATATCCACTGATAGGGTTCCAACACCTACGTTGGTATTTGCTTTTTGATTAGCATGTTCCTATCGACCCTGATTTCCCCAAGTATTGGGTTGAGCATTTCCATCAGTTGTGGTGCTTTCTCCACCTAGATTCGCTCTTCTATTTCCTGCTTTCATACCTTTCTTTCTTGTAAATCTATACATGAGCCTTAGTAAGATACAGAAGAATGGTTTAAGAGAGAGGGGAATACATACATATATATAGCAAAACACAAGTATGTTATTATAACGTTATCACAACCCTAATCTTATTCTCTGATTCATTGGATTATGTTTCAAAATCTTTTAGGTCTAAATTCCTTTTAAGTTTACATAAACCTATGCTTTGATACCAAACTGTAACATCCCCTATTTGGAGGCTCAAAAATAACCTCTGTGGACGTTGCAGTCATCGATAGTTATTAATTCTCGATGACCGAATGCGGTAATATTAGATACATTGATAACACAAAAGCACATGAAATAAAAAAAGACGATTTATATTCAGATTTTATCATTTCATTCCATAATAGAATTTCAGGTTCATAATATAAACCTATACGTAAACCACATTCAGAGAAATTACAGTTTTTATAAAATACAGCAAGAGTGACATATGTAGATGCCCCTTTGGCTGATCAGGGCCTATATGTATAATATCTCTACTATTAATAATGTAAATTCAATTCACTGATTTCAAACATGTCTTTTTTAAGTCCCTAAAATTCCCTTTATAATTCTCTATCACGCATACATGCGTCCTCCTATTTCCCTTACTGATTTGATTTTTCTTTCTCCCTCAGTTCGTCCAGATTCCCAAATTCAATTCTTTAAATTCCCAATTCGATTCATCACCACATTTGATTCATCCTTGATTCAGTTTCTCTTTCCTCACCGACTGCAAAAATGCCTAAATAAATTTCCTCCACTTCCAGATATAATGTCTACTCCAACTTTGAATTTTGATTACTGATTATCGACTTAGGTTAGTTTGTTAAACTACGATTCCTGATGCATAGGGCCCAAGTGCTCGAGCTTGAAAGGATTAAGGTGAAAGGGTTCTGAAGTTGCATGGGGGAAGGCCCAATGCAAGGGACGTGGTGTCAATAGGGAATTATGAGTTCGGATGATGGTTTTGATTCTAAGGGTGGAAGATACTGAGGAGGTTGGTGCTTGCTTATAAGATTTTGACTGTTACTGCCATTTCATTTTTTTTCTTCAATTAATAGAGTAAACTATTGCATAAACATTAACCTCAAACTCGACGATGTCATTGACTAAATAAAGTGTTAAGGAAACGAGGTTAGTTTTGTGGCTTTTCTATGCATTTATTCATATTGTTGTTTGATTATATTATAAAGAGGTTAGATGAGATTGACATGTAAAAGCAGGGAATTCAGCCTGAATTTTGAAGGTTGAAATATTTATGTCCTTATTGGCAAATACATTGACATGTGTATGTACATACGTACATAGGATTTTTGACGCTATAAAAGTAAAAATATCTACCAACTATGTTTAGATGCAATAGTATGAGAAAAATGAGCATCGTTTAACTTTTGATGATTTCTATCAAAATAAAAATCACACTACAAATTATATGCTGACAAAATCACACTTCAAATTATAGACCGATAAAATAGTTCGAATAGTTCCCTATGCAAATAGAAAAGAGATGATCATTTAAAATTGGACATGCTATGAGCAGAAACTAAATCAGTGTGACTGTTCATTGAAGCCAAGATGCCAATAGTTAATAAAAGTTTTGTTACTAATTAGATCATTTGACGTGTGGGTTACAGGTGAAACAGTTTGAAGGATGAAGTGAAGATCAGATTACGCTAACCATGGTAAGAACTCACTAATGAAACAAACGAAGTAATCATCATAATTTGCTAATTACACAAAACATCAATACAAGCATAATACAACTATTCTATGAAAATGAACAAATAAACTGAAAATATACACAATAAACACAACTAAGCTAACCACGGTAAGAACTCACTTATCCTTCACTGTCCTTTCCGACTTTGCCCCAAATCCATATTTCTAGCTCTATGAATTAGCAATACAAATAACAGGTTATAGTTAGAGCTAAGCAATTGAACCAAGTGGTTTGCAGAACCAATTATATATGTGTTGGATATTTTTCCATAATAATATATATTATAAAAACAACAAATATAGGAATAATAAGAAATAACAAGAAATATTTTGCTAACCCAATGATAGTGAACTAGGGTTAGGAATATTTTTAGAAATTTAACCTAATCAAATTTTTATATTTTCTTTTAGTCTAAAAGCAAATTTTAAATATTTCAAGATGTATGGTTCCTAAAATGAGATTATGTATTTTGATGATACTATTCAATATATCAATTTTCTGTGTAATCATAAATTAAATTAAAATAATCTATTCTGATTCATCATGTTTGGCAAGAGGGATTTGCACTTTTAAGGCACAAACTTATTGTTTAAAATTTATTATTCGTATTTTGTAGCACTAACATCTTCCATTTCAATCTTTCATAGGTAATAAAAAAGAGCGACGGCTTCACATTCTCAGCAAGTTTCAGTTTTTCAGTGAAGATCCACTATGAATTTTATTAGTGGGTCTGGGATATCAGACCCGATAGCAACGCTTAAGCTTGCTAAATTGTATAATGGAGTCGATTCGAATGGGAGAAAGCAATGGGGGATGAAGGGTTAGGTGTACGATATAGTTTAGTATTGTTACCCGGAACTAAGTTAGGGCTTTGTCTATATTGTTATAGGGATTTATGTTTGATGTTCTTTTGGTTAAATTTTGTTTCTTTTTAATCTGCTGCTTGCATAAATTGCCATCCTATGGCTCAAAGGTCTTTGTGTTTGGTGGTGATGTTGCTTCTTTCTCATCCTTCTTTGTAGAGTAGATGCTGATTTGTTGAACTTATGTAAAACGTTGCAACTTTTTTTAACCTGTTTTTGATAATGGCTGAAATGATTTAAGGTAATTATTTGGTTGTCAGGTTTTGTTTCTCATTTTCTTTTGTTTTTGGGCAACATTGTGGCATGTATTTTCAATGGTGCTGTATCATTTTATTTATATTATGTACCACTAAAAACGGAAGTGTCTGTTAGAGCTATTTATTTATTATTATTGAATAAAGAACTGTAATATGTATGAATATATGAAAGAAATGGAATGCATGTCATCGATACCGATGAAGGAAGCAACTGTTGGGGATGAAGGTAAAAGAGGATATTTTGAGGTAGAAAGAAGTAGTTTTTGTTCTGTGAGGAACTACTTTAGCAGCTACTCAAAAGAAATAAATCCATTAGAGGATATTTAGAAAGAAATTTTATAGAGAGGCCAATAACGCACTAAGGGAAAGATCTGAGAGGCATCCTCTCTGACTTTTTGCTGCTTATCCTCTGCGACAAGTTTGTCCTTTTTTGTTTTTCGTTTTTTCTTCCTTCTTGCATCTCAATATTAAACTCATTTGTATTGAAATTTTATTGTCATTGTATTTTAATAGCTACATATTATTTTCATCTCCATACTTCATCCAGTTGCACTTGGTTTTTTGCTAAATGTCAGCAGCTTGCATTTTTAGTAGGTCTTCCAATTCATTTTTGGCATTGAAATATTGCTCGATGTTGCTTTGGCTCTAATCTAAGTTGTGTTTACTTTGTAAAAACTGACATCTTATTATGCGTTCATCTACTTTCAAACTCCTTATAATGTTCTTTAGATTCTTTTGCACATTTAAAACATTAAACAAACTGAACTGATCTTGTGGCAAGCTGGGATGAGGCACAGTAATGTCTTTGTATTCTTTGTTAAAATCTAATGGTTTCTTTATTTAAATGGTTTTGGATATGTTTTATTGATTGAATTAGCCATAAATAGATTGATGGGTTATGATCATTAGTTCCCGAGAGGTGATATATGGCTTAAGGTGCAAAGGAATTTTGTAACCACAACATATTTTGTAAAAAAATATATCAACTTGGTGGTTTTGTTTTTTGCTAGGCCAGATCTCCATGAATGATTAGGACCAGTGACTGAATTCAATGGGACCAGTGTTAAAATTGATTTTATTCAATTTTAAAACATTCAAAGGATGTAGAGTATTACCCTCAGTTCTTTCATTACTTTTCTAACAATATTTAAATCCCATATTAATCACTAAGAGATATTAAAGGAGTTAACATTGTAAATGCAGGCCCACCTGGGCATGCACATATACTCGTATATATAAGGCAACTAAACAACTTTGCCTTTACATCCAATTAACATGACGGAAAACAAAAGATAGAAACTCCTAAATGCTAGCTTGCCTTCTGCACATCTTTGGAAGCTTATTCGTCTAAAGAGAACCTGAAAAACTCTTACTCTCGATATACTCAAATGAGCATCTGAGACTTTAGGGGGAATGACAAAAACTTCGGGTCGGACAGAAAGTTTGGTGTGAATAAAAACTTACCATCTCAGACCAACTAGATATCCAGTGAGACCACACCATTAAGCGGAAGGGGTTTTCCCCTCACTAATATCTTAACCATAATACAATACTATGCACCTGCATCCACAATGGTTAAAACATAACATAATATGATGATGTTCAAAACTACAATATGCCCTAGATTTTCTATCCCAATTTATCTTACTATCTATCTCAGTTTATAGTTTCTAATGTTACTATTAACCTACTAGGTAGTGTTTGTTTGTTGTTTTATATATTGGGGTTTCTTCCATATAAAAATGCACATGACGCATGTATTGCCGAAAATGACCAATTTAGAAAACGAAACTAACATACAAAACAGAAAACAATTTTTATTTATTTTTCGTGTTTTGAAAATAACACAAGCACGTGAAATAATCCATTCTTCCATCATCCCTCTATCCACTTCGTCTTCCCATCCGTCTTTCTTTCATCCCTTCCGTCGTCTCTCCATTCTTTTCATATTTGACATACGTATTGAAAATCGAAAACACAAAATTCATTTTTAAACCAGACACTACCTTATGTTTTATGGATGGACTAATAACATGTTCCAATCTTACAGACTATCGGTCCAATTTCGTAGTTTTTGTGGAATCACTAAGAACTTATTGGTTTCTACCAATAACTTTATCCAATCATAGTTTTCATGGTATCATTATGAACCTATTGGATTTTCTAATAACATCTTTCAAATCATAGTTTTCATGGGCTAACTGTGAACCTATTAATCTCTATCAATAACATATTCCGAACATAGTTTTCATGGGATCACTAAGAACCTATTAACCCCTGCAATAATATTTCTCATAACATAGTCTCCACGGTCTAACTAAGAACCTATCTAACTCAATAATCTTTTCATCAGTTTTGGGGATCGTATATTCTGGTCTACGTGACCTCTTGGATACAAATCTACCCACATAGGAGTTAAGTAAATTTATATTCACTATTAGGTCAACCTACCGATTATTCAGCCCTTAACACCCAGTTAAGGGTCATAAACGAAGTGAATATGATAACAATAGATACATTATAATTGATCAAGTAAACCCAAAACATAAACATCCATAATTAAAGTCCATGTAATTATTTTCTTAATGATGTATGGTTAATACCCTTAACAAATAATTTAAACCAGGAAATCATCTCTTTGTATTTTCAAAGTCTAATGCCATTTGTAAAACCTTTTTCTATAACCATGTACATGGTTGAAAATGATATAAGGTTTGTCACTTTTGAAATACTTTAATTTAATCAATGTCGACATTATCTTATGTCGACGTCACTACTTAAGACTCCCTGCCGCTATTTAAAAGCCTTTAAAACAAAAACGTGATTATGTCCCTTGTTAATAATGATGACGTCGAGCTCCAAGGACACAGGATATCCATCTACTTTCTCATTGATGTTGACATCATCGACTTTGGCGATAAGACAACTTTACTATGGCTTTAAAACAATGCGCATGGCTCATGTTTATGCAATTGTTTAATGATCTTTATGCAATTGTTTAACGGCGACATGGTCTTCACGCCTATATATAAGCGGTGACATGAATTATGTCGACACTATTGAAAATTGATAAGCACGATGACCCTTATCTCTATATTTTAGAACATGCATAGGCTCGACAAGAACACATGCAACATAGATGAAGTGGCCTCGTCGACGCGATGAAACTGGTGCCTTTACTTGGTGAGGTTGAATCACTCCGCACTATCGATATAGTGCCCTGTGTTTTCATTTCGTCGACGTCAGAGGCATTGTTAAGCGTAGCGATATCATAATGGAGAGTGGCATCGTCGTAATTATCACTAAAATTGAAATTTTACTAAATAAGGTGTGATCTTTTCACCAAATCTCTTATGTTTGTCAAAATGTGATTGGCTTAGGCTAATCATTTCAAATTATTTTCAGTAGTGCTGCCGCGCTATTATTTTTTCAAAGAAAAGGTATAGGTTAACAAATTACTTAACCCTGCTAATTTAAGTACATTTAAATGCTAATCTTTCTTATTAAATCCATATCACTTCAAATATGTTCGATAAAAATCTTAAAAATTCACATTAGTACCAAAATGATATTTCCTTCATCGTATTAAATTTTCGAGTCGAAAATCATTATTTAATTACCTAATTAAATTTAGACCCCAATTATCATGTTTCTCCCCTTTAAAAATTCATCGGATATTCTCTACACTTTGGAAAATTCCTAAATTTAAAATCCATCTCCAAAATAATGTAAACAACATAGTCGAAAAGCGTAGCATTTAGAAATCATTTACTATGATTTTACTGTTAAAACCATGTTGGTTTGCTATGTAAAATTCCTATAATTCATCATTTAAATAAAAATATGGCAAACATTAACTATGGCATATCATCATCATTTATACATTTCGCTTTAAATCTTAAAACTAAATTAAACCAGTCAAAATAAAACAATAAGAGATGGTATATATCATTATTCATATTGGTTTTATAATGGATTGAGATTTGAATTTTGCTCAATCTTCCTAGGTTTCCTCCTTGAATCTCTACTTAAATACTTGGCTTAGTTTGTGATTAATAGCCGGCCATGCTTGAGCTCTTAATTGTTTTGATTTATGAAAACATGAATGAATGGAATAAGGGTTTAGGGGTTATGAGACCTATCTATTCCTATTTTACCCCTTCCCTATTCAAATATGTCTTTAAATTACAAAACAAACTTATAGATTTATTTGGTTAAGGCACGGCCTTAATTATTTTCAAATCTCAATTCCTTATCACTCTAATCAACACATTATTCAATTTAATTTATCTAATTAAATCTCTTGAATAATGTTAATTAAAATTAGATGTGTTACAAAAGTAAAATCAGACTTCACCGAAACCAAGTAAGCAATAAATTTGGCCGATGTGTTACACCACCTGCTATGTGGCATGTGAATATTAATATTCAAATAGTTCGATGTTAATCGCTGATTTAATTTATACGTAAAGAGTCACACAACCGAAATGTTGAATACTCCTTTGACCAAACGACTTAATTAATTTGTAATTGTTACAAACTAATTAATACTTATGAAATATTAATTATAAATTTTTATTTGATTAGTCAAACAATATAAGTAAATATGTTTATTATGGTTATAAATATATTAATCGATATACGATATCAATACACATTTGAATTAGATTTGCTAAAAAGGAACATGAAGCTCATATGGAGGTATATATATTTCAGCCATAATAGACCAGGTAGAGTGCAGCCATAAATGGTAAGAGAGACTTGGATTTAGGTGGATAAGAGGAAGAGAATGAGTAAGAGAGAAATGTAGATTTTGATCCTAACTTGGCTCTTTAATCTATGCTCTATAAAAGCCTCATAACCCTCACTCATTTACTACATTTTGAAGCCCCCACCCTCTCTACAGCCAGTGGTCATCATTTTAGGAGCTAGCATCTTGCAGGATTAGAATAGGATTCAAAAAAGCTCCTATTTTCATTTCAATGTGTACTAATTAGCTTTGGAGATAAGGTAATTTTCTAATCTACAATAATAAATTGACGTTTATATAATTAATAACAAACACTATCTTGTTACCTAAGTGACGAATCTAGCATATCATCAAATTTAAAATGTTTGTATGATTATATGCATATATAAATTTAAATATATAAAAAATGACATATACAAGCCTTTAATACTCATGCAAAACAAGAAAAACATATTGATTCTTGATTTAAATGAATTTAACTTATGTTATTTAAAATATATAAGTTTCATTATACAAAATACGATTTAAAATTTTATATAAATAACTTTATACTTAAAACAATTTTGGCATAAATTAATAAAAACATATGTAAGATACTTCCGAATATATTTTGATTAATTAATTTCATAAATTAATAATATCTACAAATACATTATAGAGCATATGCTGTATATTTAAGCAAAATTAAATTTATACCTAATATACTTTTGGTAGGTAAAAAACAAAAAATAATTTTTTTATATAACTTAAAAAGTTAGATACTTGTGGAAATTAGTAACTGAATTCAAAATTAATTTTTAAATTAATATATATATATAATATTTAAATAATAAATATCATTCAAATTTTTAATGAAATACTAAAATTCAAAATTACCTTACGAAAATAATTTTTTGTTCAATTTTCATTAATTTCCATACTAAAATCAAATTTTAATAAATATTTAAAATTAAGTCTAAAAGAAAATTTGCTGTGAGCATTATTGGATGTGTATACATTTATTTGTATATGTTTTATATGTATTTCATTTATGTATTAATATACATATATATATATATTATTAATATATTTATAAGATATATATATATATATATAATATACATTTATTTAAAAAAATCAATTTTGTTTTTGGATTTTACAGCAAAATAAATAAACAAATTGTTGATATAATTTTAAATGGTTTTACATATTCATATACATAAATTTATATATATATATATATATATATTACAAATTTCATATATATATGTATTGTTCAAAATAATATGTGTGTATTTGTAATATTTTGTATATCTAAATTAAAGCATATAAGCATACATGTAGATGATGTATTTGTATGCTACAGGGGCTAACGTGTCTGTTTTAGTGTAAATCTCAGCACTTATTTACGGGGATGTCAACCTTGCACGTATTGCATTTTCACACATACGCGCATACATATATGTGTGTGTGTGTGTGTGTGATATACATATAATATAATATTATTTAAATAATATAAATTTAAATAAAATAATGATTTTATTTAAAAGAAAATTTAGAAATGTTCTAAATAAACTAGGCTTCGTGGGCCCAGTAAAGATCCAAAATGGTAATTTTTAAAAATTCACTCATTTCTTCCGCTACGGGTTTGTTCAATTCAACAATACTATCAGAGCCAGTAGCCTATGCAGTTTAAATTAGTCATGTTAAGGTTAATTAATTAAGCTCACACCCAAATAGTATGGTATTTCGAAAGGTAGTGTCGAAGGATTGAGTTTGGGTAATCAAGTACTTTGTCCTACCTGGCTACCAGCCTAGCCTAAAAAGATATGTAAGCCTAAAGGTTGTCCCAAATAGAAAATGTCCAATTTGAATTGGGCCTAGGGCTAATTTTCAAAATTGTTTAAAAGTATATATGTAAGATTTTGAATTTTAAAGTTAAATTTAAAATAAGATATATACATATAATAAAAGTTACATAATTTTCAAAATGTTTGAAAATTAATAAAAATTAATTTTAAAATTCAAAATTTATTAATAAGGTTAATAAAATATATTAATTAAACGAGTGAATTAATTAATAAATATATACATTTATTGTACACGATATATGTTATGTTGTTTTAAATGTTAAAATTACATAAGTATACATGTATGTATATAAAAGAATTTCAAATTTAATATAATTTGATTAAAATTGTTTAAATAAACAAATAAATTAAAGAGTGATTAACTAAATGATATACACATATATATGATATATGTGTTATACTATAATAATAAATATTTTATATAAATGTTATATTAGAATAATATAAAATTAATTAATTAAAATTAGTTAAATAAGATTTAGTTAACATAAGATTATGCATAAGATTATTATATAAGTAAACTAAAATATAAAAGTTATATAATAATAAAAATCATATAATATGAATGTATAAATTAAAGGTACAATATTAAGAAACCCTAAATAGACTTAAGAAATAAATACATTCGTAACGTACATATATCATATTTTCTAATATGTCCGGCACTTGAATCATAAGGGCATTTCATAAGAAATACATTATATCATATGTTGATATCACTTAATATAATATATTGAAGATTATGAATCTTCAATGTAATGTTGTCCTCTACCATTTATATATTAATAGATTACTTACATACTCTTTAATTATTAAGCTTTCCTCAAGCTATGGATTTTATGTGCAGTTCTATTAATATATTGAATAGGCAAGATAAGATAACTGCACATATTTGTTGAGATTTCATCGATATATGTGCATTATACTTAGGCCATCATGAAATGGTAGGTTTGAGTGAATAATCCTACTTTATTTATTGAGCATTCCTCAAGGTAAAGGCGGGATTAGGAAAAAATACCATGGATTAGGAGTTGTACATGATACAATCAATATGTAATTATCCATTATATATGGGAGTATGATTTGTTAAGCTTTCCTCAAGATAAGAATCCCAAGACATACAACTCCTAACATATACTGGTGAAGTTGAAGGACTTCTATGTTTCGACTTAAGGTTTAGCGAGACATAAAAACACTAGTGGGAGCTTCTTAGTAAAATGAAATGTAAATTTTAACCTTACTAATATTATAAGAATATCTACCATATTAATGTCCTAATAATCTACCCATTAAAACTTATAGGTAATGTCGAATCCAAGACTTTTTAATGAAAGCGATCGACTAACCGGACCAAGTGAGTATGTTGACTAGCTATGAGCTATAAAGATAGCTCAAACATATAAGCAAGTTTGGTCATATGTAATTTGTGCTCCATTGACAAGACCTACTGATGACAATCGTAAAGACTATGTGTTGCTTATAGTAAGTGGGTCGCTGACCTCGAAATAACCCAAGTATTCATGTTGTCTACTCCAAAAAAACAGTTGCAAAGGCAGCACGAATCAATGTTTGTCTATCGGATTTTTGATAATCTCAAGGCACCACTTGGTGAGTAGTCTCACTCCATAAGGTGTGAACTACTAAGAAACCATTTAACACCAAAATGCAAAAGGGACATAAGATGGAAAATTATATACTAATGATGAAGGGTTATATTGATAAGCCTGCATTATTAGACGTGACTACAAGCAATGAGTTACAAATTGACTTAATCCTTGGTTCATTGACCCCTCAGTATGAACCGTTCATACTGAACTATAATATGAACAATATGAATTTGAATATCATGGAGGTCCTCAATATGTTGAGGTCGGTTGAGTCACAATCTAAGGACCAATCGGTTGTACTTGAAGTTATAGGTGGCGTGTCATCTTCGAACAGTTCGAAGAAGTGAAAGAGGGAGGGTGAGAAGAAAAGTAAGAAAGGAAAGAAAGTCGTTGATGGCAAGGGTGAGTGTCACCACTGTCATAAGAAAGCACATTCAAAGGGAAAGTGTCCTGATTATCTTAGGATTGTGAAAAAAATAAAGCAAAGCAATTCTATAACTCCATCGGGCACATTTATGATTTAAAATAGCTTGGCAATTAATAAAATATCTTGGGTTTTAGGTGCATGATCTGGAACTCATATTTGTTTTTTGTTACAGGGGCTTATAAATTGGCATTGCGTGGCAAAGGGAGTAATAGGACTCTAAGTTGCTGATGGGTTTATCGTAGATGCATTGACAGTGGGAGATTTTTATTCATGTTTTGCTTAATTGTTTTGTTTTGGTATTAAATAATTGCTATTTTGTAAAAGACTTTATTTGTGGAATTATTTAAGTATTTGAATTATCTGAGACTAGATATATATTTCATTGTATCAATAATGTTATGAACATTCGTTTTAATGGAAATATGTGATTGTACTCTTGAAAATGGCATTTGTGCAATCAATACAAATGATATATGTTCTATGAGTAGTTCTAGTAGTAGTATAAATAATTATCTTTGGCATAGTAGGCTAGGTCATATTAGTGAGAAACGACTACACAAACCAAAAACCGAAGGTTTTATACCATTGCTTGATTCTGAATCATTCGACACATGTGAGTAATGACTCGAAGCAAAATGGCCAAGCACGCATTCAGTGGGATCAATGAAATAGTTGATGAACTCTCAGGGCTAGTACTTATTAATGTATGTGGCCCAATGCCTGTAGTAACCAAAGATAATAATTCTTATTTTGTTACATTCACTAATGATTTCTCGAGACTATGATATGTGTATTTAACAAAGAACAAATCTGATGTCTAAGAAAAATTTAAGGAGTATAAAAATGAAGTTGAAAATCATACGAACCAAAAGATTAAAATTCTTTGATCTGATCAAGTAAGCAAGTACGTTGGACAAGAGCTCCAATAGTACTTAAAAGATAATGGGATTATCCCTCAAGTTACTCCATCATATACTCTACAGCGCAAATGGTGTGTCGGAGCAGAGGAACTAAACCCTATTAGATATGGTTCGTTCCATGTTGAGTAAGGCTAAGTTGCATTTGTCCTATTAGGGATATGCACTGGAAATGCAGTGCATATGCTAAACTTAGTACCTACTGGATCTGCGCCTAAGATACCATATGAGATATGGCACAAAACCCACTTCAATTATTTGAAGGTGTAGGGTTGTACGGCCTATGTTAAGAACGTTGGCTCTTATAAGCTTGAGCAAGATCGGCCTTGTGTAAGTTTATAGGATATCCTAAGAACTTAAGGGGTATAACTTTTATAACATAGAGGAACAAAAAAATGATTTTTTTTCCACAAATGCTATCATTTAAGAAAAGGAATTTTTGTAAAAGGAAACTAACAGTGAGGCTGTAGACTTGGATGAGATTCGAGAAACTAACACTGAGGCTGAAATAGTGGAAGAACCGAGTTCACCAGTATACGATAACATGCAACCTATTAGAATGTCTAGTAGGGAATCTCGCACTACAGTGGCTGAAGTAGGAGGACTGTGTCTTAAATAATGACACTCCTCTATATTTCCAACAAGCACTACAGAGTAAAGACTCTGCACTTTGGCTTGGAGCAACGAAATCAACGATGAATTCCATGTACGAAAACAAAGTAGGGACTTTTTTGGACATACCCAAAGGGATAAAACCCATCGGCTGCAAATGGATTTTTAAGAAAATGCTTAATGTAGATGGAGAAGTAGAGACTTATAAAGCTAGGCTAGTTGTGAAAAGATTTCATCAAATTCAAGGTGTTGATTATGATGAGACCTTTTCATCCGTAGCCATGCTTGTCCATCTGGAATATGTTGTTCATTACAGTATTCTATGACTATGACATTTGGCAGATGGACATAAAGACAAAATTTATAAATGGTGATTTAGAAGAGTTCTTTTGTATGTCGCATCCCGAAATTTTTGTGGTCAGGGGGAGTGAAGGGAAGGTTTGCAAGTGGTTAAAGTCCATTTATGGACTTATGCAAGCTTCAAGAAGTTGGAAAAAGTGTTTTGATAAGGTAATCAGATGGTTTGGTTTTTATCAAAACATAAAGAAAGAGTGCATTTACGAAAGAAACTGGGCAAAGTCATCATATTTTAGGTGCTGTATGTCAACGATCTATTATTGATTGGAAATGACACTTATTTATTGCAAACAGCGAAAGCTTGGCTTTCCAAGAATTTCTCCATGAAAGATTTGGGAGAAGCAGCCTATATACCATGTATAAATATCCATAGAGACATATCTAAGAGGCTGTTGGGATTGTTCCAATCCCTGTACATAGATACCATACTAAAAAGATTCAGTATGGAGAATTCCAAGCGTGGAAATGTTCCAACATAATCTAGAGTCGTCCTTTCTAAGATGGATGCGTTTGGAACTTCGTATTTACAGTATTTCGTAATTACGATATTTTGACTATAACAACTATATAAGTCATTATTGTATACTAACTTGTTTTTTACAGGAATCAATCAAAGACCGGATTCAAATGAGCTTCGACTCTTAAGTATGTATCGAGTCTGTGTCTAGAGTTTAAAATATGTTAAAACCTATCCTATATGATATACACTACATTATCATTTCATATATTTGCTTTAAAAGAAAATCTCATTTTTATGTTACATTCAGACGTCTGAATGCTTCAATTCAGACGTCTGGTTCTAGAAGTTTGAATGTTGTAAACTACAATATATAGACGTCTGAAAGTTATAAATTAGACGTCTGAATATGACAATTTTTTCCTATTTTCTTTCTGTTTTGATTTAGTTGCATTTCAGAAATCTGAATTTTTAATTTTAGACGTCTGAATATTTACAACGGCTACTTTTTTGAAAAGACATTTCCATTCATGAAGAGGTGCGATCTTTAATCCAACAGATAATCATAACTCTTGATGATAACTCTTCATGAACAATTGCAACTATTTACTATATATATAAACACATTAGAATCAAGTTTTAAAACCACCAATTCTGTTGCTTATTATTCTATTCTTGAAATTCTTGTTTCTAATACATTTGTGCTTTCAACAGCATTCAAATTCATTTCCTACTTTCTTAATCTTTACGCATTCACACATATATCATAAAGGAGAAAGATTATAGGAAGTTTTTATTATCAAGAGACAAATTCGTATTATTAAGAACACATTGTGTCACATACATTCTGTATAAGTTGAAGTCCTCTTCGGCTGTTGAGGCGAAATCCTGTTCTGCTGCTCAGGTCCCTTGTTCGGTTGTTCAAGGGTTGTATAAACCGATTCCTCCGGGTTAAGTGAGGATTGCTGTTAGTGAAATTCCAGAAAGGTGTCTGGGACTGGACGTAGAACGGGAAGTTCGAACCAGTACAAAAATTCCTAGTGTTCTTGTTTTATTTTCTAACACTATTTTTAATGAAAGTCAATCTAATGCACGACCTCCACTATTCAATGGCATGAATTACAACTATTGGGCAACTCGAATGCGTATTTATATGCAAGCAAGTGGTTTTGACTCATGGAATATCACTCAAACAGAGTATAACATTCCTACGACAGAATACTCTACATGGTCAAACACACAAAAACTAGATGCTACTGCAAATGCCAAAGCTATGAATATGTTATTTTGTGCTTTAGATAGAAATGAGTTTAACCGTGTTAGCATGTGCACAACTGCTTATGACATATGGAGAACACTTAAAGTTACTCACGAAGGGACTAACAAGGTTAAACAAAGCAAAATATCCATGCTCAAAGTCAATTTCAAAATTTTAGAATGAAGCAGGACGAATCTATAAACGATATGTACTCTAGATTTCAAGATATATATCACTGATTAGTAGGACTTGGAGAAAAGTATTCTGACTTAGATATTATTTCAAAAATTCTTAACTCTTTAATGGATGAATGGGAAAGAAAAGTCTTAGCTATTGAAGAAGCTAATGATCTTTCTACCATGAAACCAGAAGAGTTGATAGGAAATCTAATGTCCTATGAAGTAAATTTGCAGGCTAAAAGAGTACAAGCACAAGACAAAAAATATATGGCATTCCATGCTTAAAAAGAAGAATCGGACTCAGATGAAGAAGACTAAGCATTCATTTCTAAAAACCTTAAAAAAAATTTGAAGTGCAAAAAAGGAAATTGAAACAACGGGAAAAGAAACTTCAACAACAATAAGCCATCTTCATCAATATCGGAATGCTTTAATTGCCATAAGAAGGGACACATGCAAAAAGATTGTCCAGAACAAAAGAAGACATATCATAATAAGAATAGAAAGGACAAGTCTAAAAGAAAAGCATTTTCAGTAACATGGGATGACTCGCATTCTTCTTCTTCAGAAAGCAGCAGTGATAGTGAGAAAGAACAAGCAAATGTTTGTTTCATGACTACAGAGAGTGAGGTAAATGATCTTACTTTTGATGATATGATTGAAATTAATTCAGAACTTCTTGATACCTTAAAAAGCATCAAAAGAAAATATAAAAAGGCTCTAGAAAATCAGAGAAAAGCAGAATTCGAGAGAGATATGCTTAATGATGAAAAGAAAATATTAGAAGAAGAACTTGGAAAACTTCAAGATATCTTCTCTAATAATAACTCTCGACTTACATTATTGAGTCAAGAAATTGAAACTCAAAAAGAAAAGAATGAATCTCTTGTCTCTGAAAATCATGAGCTAAAAACTAAGATCAAAATAATAGAATTAGATAATACTTGCCTCAAAACCATGTTAGATAATATTACTAGAAATATTTCTAACTTTAATAAAGGTAGAGAAAATCTATCCAATGTCATTGAAAATTCTCAATTCACTTCTAATAAGAAGGGACTGGGATACACTAAGAAATCAAAATCTCCACCTAAAAAGGAAATTAGAAGAAATATTTCTAATGCTAATACTTATCCAAAAAGGAAAAATAATTCTAAAACCATAAAAATATGGATTCCTAAAACAAACAATAGTTTGGTTAGGAATAAATATATAAATACCTTTTTTGAAACCGTTCATAAAAATAAAAATTATATTTGTATGGGGAATAGTGAACCCACTTGGGTTTGGTTTCCTAAGACCTAACTCTTAGGACCCTATCACAAAGTGGGTACCAATATTATTATTATTATTATTTGCAGGACCCACTTAAAAAGAGAGGAAAATGGATACTCGACAGCGGTTGCTCAAAACATATGACAGGAGACAAGAATATGCTATCAAACATTACTTTCTCAAATGGAGGCTCAGTCACTTTTGGAGACAATTCCAAAGGATATATCATTGGAATAGGCAACGTCAGCAATGTCGGTACATCTAATTTACCTATTATTTCTAATGTCTTGCTAGTCAAAAATTTAAAACACAATCTTTTAAGTATCAGCCAGTTATGTGATAAAGGTTTCAAAATCTCTTTTTCTGAAGATAAGTGTAGCATTTTTGATAAAAATCAAAATCTTATATTTGAAGGAAATAGAGACAGAAATATCTATTTTCTGAATATGAAAGTCAATCACAATTCAGATATGTGCTTAATAGCTAATGAAAATGATCCTTGGCTATGGCACAAAAGATTATGTCATATCAACTTCAAAATTAGAAACCAACTTTCTAAAAATGATTTAGTCAGAGGATTACCAAAAATGAACTTCAAAGTCAATCATATTTGTGATGCATGTCAATTAGGAAAATTGACCATATCATCTTTTAAATCTAAGAAAGTTATCTCTACATTACAACCACTTGAATTATTACACATGGCTTTATTTGGTCCAACTCAAGTTCAATCCTTAAACCATAATAAATATGTGTTTGTAATAGTAGATGATTTTTCTAGATATACTTGGACCATTTTTATGAAAAACAAAAGTGATACGTTTGAGCATTTTAAAATTTTTGTCAAACGAATTCAAAATTTAAAAGGTTTGAAGATAAAGAATATAAGAAGTGATCATGGAGGAGAATTTGAAAATGAAATCTTTGACCATTTCTGTAAAAAGAAAGGAATTTTTCATAATTTTTCGTTTCCTAGAACTCCACAACAAAATGGAGTTGTAGAACTTAAAAACAGAACTTTACAAGAATGTGCACGAACTTTGTTAAATGGAAGCACTCTTCCAAAACATTTTTGGGCAGAAGCTGTTGCAACTACTTGTTATGTTTTGAATCGTGTTTCCATTCGGCCTGTAACGAAAAACACTTCTTATGAACTTTTTACTTGAAGAAGACCAAAGATTTCTTATTTTAAAGTTTTTGGTTCAAAATGTTTTATATTAAATACAAAAGATCGGCTTGGTAAATTCGATGTGAAATCCAACGAAGGAATCTTTCTAGGATATTCAGATCGTAGCAAAGCTTATCGCGTATTTAATAAAAAAATAAAATACCGTTGAAGAAACATTACATGTATCTTTCGATGAAAATTTTCTACAAAAACCAAGTATAGAAGATGATGAAGATTTTTCGGATAACATTACAAATACGAAATCTACAAATTTAGAAATTGATGAAAACATTGTTGGTAATAATGATGAATTAAGATCTCCACCAAAAATATTACGGGATCATCCTTTTCAAAATATTATTGGAGAAATTAATTCAATTGTACGAACTAGAAGTCAACTAAATCAAATGGGCCACATAGCATTCCTTTCTAATATCGAACCAAAGAATCCCAAAGAAGCTTCCGCAGACGACTACTGGATAATTGCAATGCAAGAAGAGCTAAACCAGTTTGAACGCAATGAAGTTTGGGAATTAGTTCCTAGACCAAGTGATCAAACTGTTATCGGAACAAAATGGGTCTACAAGAACAAAGCAGGTGAACAAGGTAACATCACTAGAAATAAAGCAAGATTAGTTGTACAAGGATATAATCAAGAAGAAGGAATTGACTACGAAGAAACGTTTGCTCCAGTTGCAAGACTAGAAGTAATAGGAATCTTAATGGCTTATGCATGTTTTCACAATTTCAAACTTTATCAAATGGACGTTAAAAGTGCTTTTTTGAATGGTTATATAAAAGAAAAGGTTTATGTTGAACAACCTCCCTTATTTATTCACGAGAAATTTCCTAATCATGTTTATAAACTTAAGAAAGCTCTTTACGGTTTAAAACAACCACCACGTGCTTGGTATGGTCGACTAAAGACATATCTAATTTCTTTGGGATTTCAAATTAGAAAAGTTGATCAAACACTTTTTATTAAACATTCGAAAAAGGATATTTTAATAGTTCAAATTTATGTTGATGATATCATTTTTGATTCTACTAATGACAAGTTGTGTCAGGACTTCTCAGAAATAATGACCAAGGAATTTGAAATGTCTCACATGGGAGAATTAACATATTTTCTTGGTTTACAAATTAAACAACTTCAAAATGGCATATTCATTATTCAAGAAAAATATTGTAATAATTTAACTAAACGTTTCGGAATGGAAAATACTTCTGCCAAACCAACTCCAATGAGTACAACGACACATCTTGAAAAAGATGACAATGGCAAAAGTATTGATCAAAAACTATACCGAAGTATGATTGGATCATTACTATATTTAACTACAGTCGTCCTAACATAATGATGAGTGTATGTTTGTGTGCTAGATTCCAAGCCAATCCAAAAGAATCACATTTAAGAGCAGTGAAACGTATATTACGTTATCTCACTAACATCAAGGATTTCGGTCTATTCTATCCTAAAGAATGTTCATTCGAATTAGTTTCATATAGTGATGCTGATTTCGGTAGCTCTCGAACAGATCGAAAAAGTAGAAGTGGTACGTGTCATTTTATTGGAAAATCACTTGTATCTTGGTTTAACAAGAAGCAAAATTGTGTTTCTCTTTCTACATGTGAAGCAGAATATATTTCTGCTGCTTTGGCTTGTACTCAAGTAATTTATATGCAGCAAACACTTAAAGATTTCAATATAAACTTATCAAATTCAACTATATATTATGATAACTCTAGTGCTATTAACTTGTCTAAAAATCCTATCAATCATTCACGAACAAAACATATTGACATTCGTCATCATTTTCTTCGTGACAATGTTGAAAAAGAAACAATAAATTTGGATTTTGTTTCTTCTGAAAATCAGTTGGCTGATATTTTTACAAAACCTCTTTTAGAAAATGTTTTTATAAAACTAAGACGAGAGCTTGGTATTGTCTCTCTTAAAAATCTATGATTTTTTTTAGATATTAAGATTTGTAACTTTGCTAACATATAAGTATTACTAAAATTCATAATCTCAAAATTTCATTTGGCTGATATTAATATTTGTTTCTTATTCTTTACTATTATGAGCTTGGTATTCTGTCTAATTTTTATATAAATACTGTTTTGCAAATGTTGCTTTAATTATTGTTTTTGAAATTAGAATGAATATTGATATTTTGAATTTTTTAATGTATACGTGTTTTAAATGTAATATTAATTTTTAATATATATATATACTGGTTTATATATATATGTTATATTAAATATTTTAATAAATGTTAGGAACATTATATTATATGTTGAAAAGGTATTTGCATGTTGAAGTTTATAAAAGAAGATATTGTATTAAAATATAGTACATAGGTTTACAGTAGATAGGTTTACAATTTTATCATGAAAGGTATTATATATATTATATTATAAAGCTACGTGTTGCTGCCATTTTTATATCTAAAGAAAAGGGGTATATAAGGTAAGTTCTACGCCTACGTGTATTTTGCTAGTAAATACAGTACATAACTTTCTTTTCCCACCTTTTATTCTCTTTCCTTTTTAATGTATGCGTATTACTAACAAAAGAATTTCAGCCACACATTGCTATAACAAAAATTCTATATTTAAAATTTTCTCCTCCATTTATACATACTAACTCTGTCTTCCTTATTACCAAAAAGAAATTTAGCAATGGAATTCAATATGTTTATCCTCCTTCTCTCAATGGCATGAAATAACAACTCCAACTCGGACAATTCTCCCTCGAGTTATTCTACATCTTCTATCGAAATTTTGGCAACTCCAACACCACGTGAATAGGATAGACCTCATCCTTCATGCGAACATTCTGGTTATACGCCATGAAAGAAGAAATTTTGGTGGTTTCTTTTCTTCAGTTCTCCAACAACCAAAGAAAAAATATCCGACATTCATCATTACCAAAAAGAATAGTTGGATTTGCAGCGAGAGATGTATTACGAACAGAAATTTAACGCCAAACGACTTAGTTTTATTGAACAAGTGGCATTAAAATTCTACGGTACGTCTCCAAAGAAAGATGCAGTTCAACCTTCTACTTCGAATCGACGGGAGCCGAGTCCACAAAGTCCTCCGGTTTCTCCAAATTCTTGGGAACGTCAACCATATTGGCCTCCAATACGACCATACACGGAGATAACAAAGATAGAACCGAAAGAGTGCAGGACTCCGAGTGATTTGGATAAATGATTTCTTTCATCTATATTTGTTTTTGTTGAATAATCATATTTATATTTTGTAAATCATTCCAAAAATTATTATATTTTTTATCAAATATATTGAACAATGTCTGAAAAGCATATTTCAGACGTTTGAAATAGTTGTTTCAGACGTTTGAATATTGTTGAAGAAATATTCTTCACTTAGATTCAAACGTCTGAAAGTACCTCGAATTGAACTGTTTTTCTTCTGTTTTAAAATTTACAATTTCAGACATCTGAAATTGAAATTCCAAACGTCTGAATCTATCTGCCAATTCACAATTCAAGGTGTTTTTCAAATTTTTCCATCCACCAACCACTTTAATTACTTCCATCTACTTCTTCAAACCCAACTTCATCCGAACCAGCATTTTCTATTCTCCAAAAACTCCATTTTCAAACTCTTCATCTACAAATCTTTTTCACAAAAATCTCCAATGACTCCAAGAACAAAACGTCCAAGGGATTCAAGCTCTTCATCTACACCAAATATAGATCGATGGTTATGGAATGATGAAGCAAAGAAAAGATTTGCTCAAATGGATAGATCTGGTTTCTTCCCGGGAGCTTTTGTTAAATTTGACGAATTTGAACCTTGATGAATTCAACAAATTGCTCGCTCAAGTGGGTTAGAATCTCTCTTATATTTTTCTTCAAATAATGTTAAGATAAATCATCTTTTAGTTAAATTATTCTATGCCAATATGAACTTAGACCATCATCATCCCCATAATAGGGAGGACTGTATTTGGATTTTGGTATGTGGTGTTAAAATCTATCTTCCCTTAGTTCGTCTCGGAGATATTCTGCAATGTCCTTCATCCGGAACAGATTTGGATGAAATTGAAGTTTCACTCTCTTTGGATCATAGAGATGAAGTCTCTCATAGATTTCTTTCCAATGATATCACTAGGCTTACCTCTGTCCAACTCCGGCCACAAGCCCGTATTCTTCATCGAGCTTTAATTTGTTCCATCTTACCGAGAACCGAAAGTTATGAAGTTATCAACAAACACAACTTCCAAGCTTTGTATGCCATATATTCGGAACAATCTATAAATTGGGGTCATGTTATTCTTGAAGTGTTTATGGATGTTAATCGTCACCGTCATTATAAAACTTTTCATTATGGTGCATATATAATGAAAATTCTTAGAAATTATGGAGTAACTTTTCCAGAATCAGAATTTTCACCTATAAAGGAGCTAGGATCCAAAACCTTAGGTCTGATGAACTTGCCTAAGCGTCCACAAAACCTTAACTTTATTTCTTTCCAAGAATGGGTCACAAACCGGGATCAAAATATACCTCAACCTCATCACCACATTGCTCCACAAGCTCCCGAGCATGATGATGATAACATAGAAGTGCTTTCCCTTGAATCAACACCTAAACAAGCCTTTGTTACAATTTCTCAAAATCAGGCTAAGCTCAATATCAAGATTGATAGATTACAAAAGCAAACCAATAAGAAGTTTAATTCTATTCGTGGCTTCCTAAATAAAATTTGGGAACGTATTGGTTGCTCATCTTCCACTTCTACCGAGGTCTTCAATCCCGCACCCTTTCAATAGTCATCTAGCTTTGGTACTAACAATAATGAAGATGATGATGACAATGATGAAGAAGGTGATGATCGTCCTAGTTCATCTTTCTAAACTGGTGGTAGTATGGAACCTTCACTTCAATATCTCATAACTAATCTTTTTGCACTTTTTTTTTAAATTCCTAATGTTTATTTTGGTATGTAACTTAAACATATGCTCTTCTTCTTTTGGTATGTATCTTAAACATATGCTACTTTTTTTTTGGCTTCTTGTATCTTGTGATGATTATGTTGCTTCCCTATTCTCCTATTTCTTGTTTATATTTTAAACTTCCCTTTTTATCGATGTCAAAGGGGAAGATATACAGGGGGAGTTTATACTAAGGGGGAGCTTATAGTAAGGGGGAGTAAATATAACTCTCATTCCTGTTATATATGCTTATATTGTGTATATATATAGTTGTCATCGTCAAAAAGGGGGAGAATGTTCGAACTTCGTATTTACGAGATTTCGTAATTACGATATTTTGACTATAACAACTATATAAGTCATTATTGTATACTAATTTTTTTTTACAGGAATCAATCAAAGACCGGATTCAAATGAGCTTCGACTCTTAAGTATGTATCGAGTCCGTGTCTAGAGTTTAAAATATGTTAAAATCTCTCCTATATGATATACACTACAATATCATTTCATATATTTGCTTTAAAAGAAAATCTCATTTTTATGTTACATTCAGACGTCTGAATGCTTCAATTCAGACGTTTGGTTCTGGAAGTTTGAATGTTGTAAACTACAATATTCAGACATCATAAAGTTATAAATCAGACGTCTGAATATGACAATTTTGCCTATTTTCTTTCTGTTTTGATTTCGTTGCGTTTCAGAAGTCTGAATTTTTAATTTCAGACGTCTGAATATTTACAATGGCTACTTTTTTTGAAAAGACATTTCCATTCATGAAGAGGTGCGATATTTAATCCAATAGATAATCATAACTCTTGATGATAACTCTTCATGAACAATTGCAACTATTTACTATCTATATAAACACATTAGAATCAAGTTTTAAAACCACCAATTCTATTGATTATTATTTTATTCTTGAAATTCTTGATTCTAATACATTTGTGCTTTCAACATCATTCAAGTTCATTTCATGCTTTCTTAATCTTTACGCATTCACACATATATCGTAAAGGAGAAAGATTATAGAAAGTTTGTATTATCAAGAGACAAATTCGTGTCATTAAGAACACATTGTGTCACATACATTCTGTATAAGTTGAAGTCCTCTTCGGCTGTTGAGGCGAAATCCTGTTCTGCTGCTCAGGTCCCTTGTTTGGCTGTTCAAGGGTTGTATAAACCTATTCCTCCGAGTTAAGTGAGGATTGCTATTAGTGAAATTCCAAAAAGGAGTCTGGAACTGGACGTAAAATGGGAAGTTCGTACGAGTATAAAAATTCCTTGTGTTCTTGTTTTATTTTTTACTTACTTTATATTGTTATAGTTTATTTCTGCACTAGTTTAATATTATTCCATATAGCACGATCCTACACACTTTCAGATGCTCCTCCTACCGAAGAGGAAAAAGTGTGTATGAAGAGGATCCCTAATGCTTCATCCATAGGATTCATAATGTGCGCTATGTTATGTACTAGACCGGATGTGGCATACACATTAGAATGCGTAAGTCGATACCAGTCTAATCCTGAAGAAAAAATTTGACGACTGTAAAATGTATACCGAATTATTTAAGAAATACTCGAGACTTATTCCTAACATATGGGAATGGAGACCTCCTTTTGAAGGGATATACAGATTCGAGCTTTTAAGGTGATATAGACGATATTACATTGATGTATGGTTATATTTTTATGCTTAACGGCGAAATCGTCATTTGGAACAAGCAAGAGACAATAGTTGATTCAATAATGGAGGTCTAGTACACCGCCATCAATGAAGCAGTTAAAAAGGCAGTCTGGATGTGTAAGTTTTTGAGTGAGCTCAAAGTGATTCTCGATACCAAAAATCTAGTAGCATTGTTATATGACAACAATGCAGCGATATGGATTGCAAAGGAGCCCAGAGCACACAAGAAGTCATGTCATATTCTTTGAAAGTTCCACCTTAATAGAGAATTCACTGAGAAGAAAGAGGTCATGATAGAAAGGGTAGATACCAAAGACAGCGTAGCAGATCCATTCACTAAGAGTCTAGCTCTGCTGGCTCTCAAGAAGCTGATTAAAGGTTGGGATTTAGATTCCACAATTGACCCCAACTGACAAGTGGGAGATTGATGCAACTAGGGATATGCCTTATATGCAATTCTATAATTTAATTAATTAATTAACTCTGTAGTCAATTCTCATCCGTAATAAAGGTGTTTTATCTTTTGTTATATATTTATTATAATGTGTTATAAATAATTAAATATTTAATTAAAATATATATTTGACATAAAATCCATAAATGGTAGTTTGTGATAGTAATTACAAAAAATTATAGCCATGAGTATTGTATCACAATATAATAAACATATTATTTTAAATATTCCTTGTCAAGGTGCATCAAGATTGGATATCGATGCATCCGTTGAGAATAGAGTACGTAACAACAACCAAATATTGGGCAGTGTATTACATGTGACTATTGGGGGCACCAAGGGGTTACATACTGATAGTTATTGGTAACTATGGAATGAATCACCCAATAATTTTCTGTTGGTTAATATAACTAAAGTCAAACAAAAAATATCAAAGTGACTAATTTATATAGTTCTCCTAACACTACCATCGATATTCAATATAACAGCCCTACTTTGATTATGGTTAAATCATGGCATGACATCCATTGAACGACTATAGTTGGTCGAGTAGAAGGATTGAAAGTGAAACACCATTCAAGAAAGGATTCATCTCCCTAGTTATATGGGTTAGTGTCATGGTCAACTGAAGTCAACCTAAAGTCAAAATCTTTGGTCAGAGTAGTTTGATAATAAAAGTTATTAATATTGAACCAATGACTTTGTTTTTTGACTATAGAGTCGAATATGAACGATATTAGAATTTTGGCTATTGTCAAATTCCATAAGTCCAAAGTGATATAGTTTTAACGAAGAGAGCTGTGTATATAACAGTCACTATCGTGTAACACTTAACAAAGTAAAATTGGATTTTATTGAAACCAAGTAAGCGATAAATTTGGCCAAAATGTCACACCATATGCTAAGTGATGCATGAACGTTAATATTCAAATAATTCAATGTTAATCGCTAATTGAATTTACACGTAAAGAGTCACACAACCGAAATGTTGAATACTCCTTTGACCAAATGAAGTAATTAATTTGTTTATTATAAATTAATTGATAGGTATGAAATATTAATTATAAAATTTTATTTGATTATTTAAACAATATAAATAATGTTCATAATAGTTATAAATATTTTAATCGATATACGATATCGATACGTGCTTGAATTGGATTTAAATGCGATAAATATTGTACGAGCTAAAATGGATATGAATCCCATATGGGGGCATATGTATTTCAACCATGATATACCAAGTAGGGTGCAATTGTAAGATGGCAATAGAGGCTTGGATTAAGATGGCTTAGAGGAAGAGAAAGAGTAAGAGAGAAATGTGGATCTTGATACTAACTTCTCTCTATAATCTCTCCTCTATAAAAGCATCATAACCCTTAATTATTTAATATTCTCTAAAGCCTCCACCCTCTCTATTTCTGGCCAAAACATATCTTCATCATCTCCACCATTTCCAGGGTCAAATCAAATAAAAACAAACGATATTAGATAACCAGTGGTCAACAGTTCAGAAGCCAGCAATTTAGTGTATTGGAATAGGATTTAAAGGAACTCGAGCCTTCGTTTAAACGTGTACTGATTGGCTTTGGATATAAAGTAATTTTTGGTCTACAACAATAGATTAATGTTTAGATAATATATATCATATACTATCTTGTTAGTTAGGTGACGAATCTAATATATCAGTATATCGTCAAATTTAGAATGGTTGAATGTTCATATAATTGCATAAAAAAAATTAATGACATATACATGCCTTTTGTAACAACCCATAATTTTCGACCTTCATATATGAACAAACGGAAATCGAAAACAACATATCATCATAATTAACATATTGTATACAGAGAGCTATATAACTATACCTTCAAAATCTCTCAGCAGAAGAAAACAAACATAATATACTCCAAAAATCAAATCACATCTCAATATACATGATCCAATCCAAATCCATATACAAAATACATCATGCACTAATACTATTGGGTGATAAATACAATACACTACATGCATAAGAAACGCCATCGTCGCTGGCACCATCAATGTCACTCAAATACACCATCATCACCTATAAATCAATAAAATAGAAATGGACGAGGGGGGTCAAACATAAGCCTAATCAATGAAAAAGGCTACTAAGTATATACTGCCGATATGATTTTAGAATATCATACGAAAAATAATTTCTAGTATAAGCATGCTTTAACCAACCTCGTCTACACAAATAAAGTTAGTCCATTATAATAATCATAACATGATGGCCACTTATATAGTTATGCAGCAAATACCAACATGAGTTGGATAAACAGAATAACCACCAAATACATGAGTTGAATAGACATAAGCAACTCATAAACATAATTAGTTGAATAAACAGATCCAACTCGTGCAACAACATGAGTTAGATAACCATGACTAACTTGTGTATATATATGAGTTGAATAAACAAAACAAACCTATAGTACGTAATGAGTTGAATAAACAGAGCCAATCTGCATAATGAAAATAGATAGATAAACATAACTAAATTGCTTATACATATGAGTTGATTAAATAGAACAAACTCAACGCGAATGGGTTAATAAATAGAGTAACCCATTAACGGATAACACTCAACCACAATGCGTTCAGACACTTTCGTCATGTCATGTTTATGGTGCCATGCCATTGCTTCGAAAGCCAATCTCACACTCGCTTGAAGCTTAGAAACCTCTAATAAGTGTTGCATTGAACCAACATCGAGTCAGGCTCTGTAACTACAAATCAACCGAACCCTAAGCCTTTGGCCCTAGGTTCTATACAACCCAAGTTCCCCATCATCCACAGGTGAGAACTCACTGGTCAACCTACGGTCGCCTGGAATGCGATTGTAGCAATCGTCGTGGTCTTTTCCTTTATTCCTCCCTCCGTTTTGCCTTTGTTTCATCTCCAGTCCATTCCGTAGCATTTCCACATGTTCTAAACCCTATACATCCCCACTTCATGCCTATAATTTTTATTATCATCTGTCATTGCAAATTTTACCCATATTGACCATAGGCATTTTAGTCCCTAATTCAATCCAATTCTCTACTAATCTCAGATTATATGTCTATATAAGTTCTCTAATTAGCTAATTAATGTTATCTTAACATTCTGTATTCGTTAGACATAAATTTATCTCTAATTAGCAATCAAACACTCATACTTTCGTATCAAAAATATATAACTCGGCACTGGCACCTACTTACCGAATATCGTTGCCAAACGCCAAAAATCACCAAATGAATCCAATCTCCTTGCTGTCCCAAACTTGCAGTCATGTAGACTTCACCGAATCAATAAACCATTGGTATTTCCTTGTAGCCTACATCGCACTGATCGATTTGATATATAGCTACCTAGGGTTTGGTTTAGATTTGAAAGAAGAGTGAGGAATCAAAGGGATTGATGATTACAGAGAGAGAGAGGAAGAAGAAGATAGAAAAACTGATATATATATATATACATGAATGAGAAACTACCTAAATTCAATACTTATCTTCCCCATTATACAAAATTCTGAACTATCGTTTCATCCGAATGAGCTTAGGCCCATTTAACCCATATCAAAACCCGCTACTTAAAACCCATGTATCTCAAACTCTGATCCGGACAAACAAATATACCATTCTAACCACAAAAAATGAGCTCTATGGAATAACATCTGGCCTATTGCCTAATTCCAATGTTTATAAAATCACTATTTTCCCCTTTTTAGTTAAAATTACCAAAATGCCCATAAAATAAATATGCCAAATGTACGGGGTATTACATTCTTCCCGTTAAAAGAATTTCATTCTTAAAATTCACAAAGTATGAAAAATGCAATGCGTACACTCATGTCTCGCATAACATACAAACTCGTATCATACATAATCAAAACAAAACCAATAACACACCTTCAGTTCCTTGCCAAAGCCGGATATTCTCCCTTTTATATGTCCCGCTAGTTGCACTTATAGCACTTGACCCCTGAGACATTGATCCTATTATTCTTCGCATCATGTCCCTTCATATTACACCTTTTACACTTAACATTCTACTTATTACCCCGTCCACTAGGAACTTCAGAATCCTTGCACTTACCTTGATCGATATTCTTTAGTAGTTGCCAATTTGGAGTCTCTACCGGAGAGGTATTGAATAGTGCTTCCTCCACTAAACTTTCAAAGGTCGCCCCCATGGGAATTTCGTAAAGTGCTAATTCCTTAAGCGGTGAACTCAATCCTTTTGCAAATTTCAACGCCTTCTTATATTTCATATTTATCAGCTCAAAACCATATTTTGCCAATTCATTAAACTTATTTATATACTCATTCACATTCATTTCTCCATGATGGAGATTGAAAAACTTTTCAAGCATCACTTTCTTCTTGGCCTCAGATATGAACTTAATCTCAAATCTTTTCTTAAAGTCAACCCAGGTAATTTCCTCCTTGTCAACCTCAGCCACTATAATTTCCCACCAATTAGGTGCTTCTCTATATAAATACCAAGAGGCAAACTTTCTCTTAGCACCATCATCTAATGAAAGCAGATTGAGAATCTTATCACAATTGAGAATCCATTCGTGAGTTTCCACAGACAACCCAGTTCCTACAAATGGTTTACCTCTTGAGCTCATAAATTCCTTGCACAATTTAGGGAAATTCAAAGTGGGAATTTAAGCAGCTACAACACCCTGGACAGAAGATGTAGGAACTTAAGTACTAACAGTAGCCTGATTCCCGACTTATAGACAAAGACAGAACCACCACGAAATGTTCACTCCCAATATCTATATAGCCTCCTCTGTAGTGCCAATTTCAGTCAGGTTACTCATCTCTACTATCGGTAAAATGGGATTCATTAGCAACTCCTCATAGAATAGTAAACAGGTATGGTAAACTTAACCCAGCAAATGGTATATACACATACCCCTTTTTAATTACATATATACGTAATATAAAAATATACAAATATACAAATACGCTCTCTCAATACGTCCTAACCTTAGCTCTGATACCAAATGCAACAACCCATCATTTCTGACTCTGTATATAAACAAATGGAAACCAAAAACAATGGATTGTCGTGGTTAGCATACATTATACGAAGAGCTATATAAACTAACTACACTTTCATAATCTTACAATAAAAGGAAAAAAACATAATATACTTCGAATATCAAATCACATCCCAGTATATAGGATCCAATCCAGATTCATATACATAAATACATCATATACTAAAAATGCAAGGTGATAAATACAACACACTATATACATAAGTAACGCCATCGTCACACGCAACGTCGACGTCACTCAAGTCCATCATTATCACCTATAAATCCATAAAAAAAGGGAATATAAGAGAAGGGGGTCAGACACGAGTTTGATGAATGAAAAAGGATACTAAGTATATACTGCTGATATGATTTCGAAATATCATGCAAAAACTAATTCCTATTATAAATATACCTTAACCTGCCTCGTCTGCACAAACAAAGTTAGTCCATTATAATAAACATAACATAATGACCACTTATATGGATATGCAACACATACCAACATGAGTTAGATAACACTGACTATCGAATATATAGGAGTTGAATAGACATAACCAACTCATAAACGTAATGAGTTAAATAAACAGATCCAACCCATGCAACGAAATGAGTTAGAAAAACATGACTAACTTGCGATACATATGAGTTGAATAAATAGAAAAAAAACCATACTACGTAATGAGTTGAATAAACAGAGCCAACCAGCGCAACAAAATGAGTTAGATACACACGACTAACTCGTGTATTCGTATGAGTTGAATAAACAGGACCAACTCAACACGAATGGGTTAAATAAACAAAATAACCCATTAACAGATAACATTCAACCACAATGCATTCAAACTCCTTCATTGCATCATCTTTACAAGTGCCACGCCATTGCTTCGAAAGCTAATCTCACCTTCGCCTGAAGCTTGGAAACCTTTAATAAGTGCTGCATCGAACCACGCTCTATGATACAAATCGATTGAACCTCGAGACTCTGGCCTTAGGTTCTGTACATACCTAAGTTCACTATTAGACCACTGGTGAGAACCCACCGGTCGACCTGTGGTCGCTTGGAATGCGATTCCAGAAACTGCCATGGTTTCTTTTCTCATATTCCTTCCTCGGTTTCACATTTGTTTTGTCTCTAATCCATTTCATAACATTACTACAAGTTCTATACCCTAATATACATCCCTAGTTCATTCTTACAAGTTTTATTATCATCTTGTCATTACAAATTTAACCCATTATCGACCATAGTCATTCTAATCTCTAATTCAATCCAGTTCTCTGCTAATCTTAGATTATATCTATTTAAGTTCTCTAATCACCTAATTACCATTCTCTTAACATTATATACTCATTAGACGCAAATTTATCTTTAGTTAACAATCGAATAATACTCACACTTTCATATTAATAATATATAAACCAACAATGATTCCTACTCACCGAATATCGTTGTAGAACTCCAAAAATCACCGAATGAATCCAATCTCCTTGCTCTTTGAAATAGCAGTCCTATAGACTTCACCGAATTAATAAACCGCCAGTATTTCCTTGTACCATTCGTTGCACTGATTGATTTGATATATAGTTGTCTAGGGTTTGGTTTATATTTGAAAGAGGAGTGATGAATAAGAGGGATTGATGACTATGAAGAGAGCGACAGAAGAAGAAGATAGAATGGCCAAAGGAAAATGGCATCATATCTCAGATCTTCCCTAATCCCTCTCGTCTACTCCTACCCCTTTCCTCACTTTCGCTTCCTCCTCATCCCCTTTGCTTTGACAGATCTGAATGTCCAAGAACCAGAAGCTCAAGCCTCGCTTCGTGGCATCTCTTGATTCTTCATTGCAAACTAGATCTGGTCGCATGTTCTTGATTTTTGAGACGTTGCATGCTCCATCTATTACTTCCTTTAACCCCGTTATTGCCATCAATCCCGAGTCGCCTGTGAAGCCTCTCGCCACGGATGCTTTATGCTTGATTAACCCGATGTCGAATTTCGCAGCTGAATTAGCAAGCCCTTTCCCTGTAGTTGTTCCCCTTTTAGGTATTTCCATGGTTTCACCTTCAACCCCGATTGCGGTTTCAGTTCAGCCTATTGGCAATTGGGTTAGTTTTGAATGCAACATCATAAATAGGAATTCTCAATCCATAGAGTTGAATGGAGATTTAGATATTGTGTTGTATGGTTCTATTTCCACTAGAAATAGTGATAGTAATATCAAGGGGAATTGTCATTCGCTTGATGCTGTTGACTATGCAGTTGCTTCCAGGCAGCGAATTGAATCTGTCTTTATTTCTCCTCTAGCAGAAATAAGAAACGATAATAATACTGCAACTATCGTCGACAAATCCAGCTCTAATCCTAGAGATGTTTGTGTCAATGCTGTTAACGTCCCTATTGTCGATAAGCCAGCTTGGTCTTCTTTGTTTAAATCATTGCCCAAAAATGCTTGTGCATACTCCCCACCGAAATTTAGCACTTAGGTCATAAATGGGATTAACATGCTTCCTCCTTAAGTGATTAAGGAGATAGTGATCCATTAGTCTAATCACCTGGTTGGTTTTTTCTAGATGCTTCGTCTTCATATTCGGTTGTTCGTGAGCGATGTAGGTGCGTGTGGAAACTGAAAGATACTCTTCATGTCCAATATATAAATACCTCTTCTACTTTCGGTTTGGGCCATTATGTTTGTCCTACAACCATTCATTGGTCTGAACTAGCTTTCGAGCCTTGTTGGTGACTTCAAATGCTTTAATGCTAATATTTCCACTTATAAGAATTTATTATTCGCTAAAGCATTAATTGAAATAATCCCTACTAATATGCTACCGTCGTAGTGAAAGTAAGAATCATGGAAGGTCACAAAGTAGAGATAAATGCTAAATACAGCTGGAATCCCGATATTTGTACAAATTGTCGGTCATTTGGACATTCCGTGGAAAAGTGTTCTAGGAATGCTCCTCTACCTCCTGTCGACAAAGTCCCCCTTCCTAGGACGAAATGAAATGGGTCCCAAGGTTAGATTCCCACCTATCTCTGATCCTGTTGTTTCTGATTCTCCCGCTGTGTAATCGAAAATGGAATCACTAGCTGTTAGCGTTTTCGATGATGAGGTTATTATCTGGGAAGCTGGCAAGAGTTCTTGGGTACATAAGGTCGTGGAAATGAGGTATGATCCGCAGTTGCATAGTTATCACATGTTCTTAGGTGGTCCTGACGAGACTAGGAGGCTACTGTATCATGTTGAGGGTGAGGGTCTTTCTCTGACGACCACTGGTATTGATGGTGCAAGCAATTGGTGGCAATTCTTAGATCCTACATGGGACCAGATTTTTCTCTACTCTCCTCTTTCAAAGTCTTAAGATCTGAATCTGGGTTCGTACTTTCTGTTGTTCAGCATGTTACAGGTCCCGGTACTGATGTTGATATTAGTAATGACAAAGGGGGCTTGTGCCCTTCCGAGTAGTCTAGACTCATTGCTTAGCTCATTTTTTTTGCTTTTTGTTATTGTACTAAGGGGTCTAGCTACTATAAAACTAGATTTTAGTTATTCTGTGCATGTACAGAACACATGTTCCTTGTTTATATTCATAGTCTAATGACCCACTTTAAAGTTGGCTAGCTTTACTAAAAAGAAGATAGAAAAAAAATAAAATGTACATGAATGGGAAACTGCCATAATTTAAAAAAAATTCATCCTCGTTGTATAAAATTCTGAACCGTCATTTCATCCTAACGGGCTTAGGCCCATTTAACACGATCAAAATCCGCAACTTAAAACTCGTATATCACCTTCATACAAACTCCGATCTGGACAAACCAACATACCGTTCTTACCAGAAAAATCAGCTCTATGCAATGGCACCAGTCCAATTCCCTGATTCCAATGTTTATAAAATTACTATTTTTCCTTTTCTAGTTAAAATTACCAAAATGCCTTAAAAATAAATATGCCAAAATACGAGTATTACACCTTTAATACTCACGACAAAATAAAAAATGTCGACTTTTGATTTAAATTAATCCAATATATATTATTTAAATTATATAACCTTCATAATTTAAATATTAAATCTTGCATTATACAAAATGTGTTTAGAATTTTATGTCAATAATTTATATTTCAAAGATTTTCGGCATAAGCAAAAATATTTTTAATATAAATTATCTAAGTGGATTAATTTCATAAATTAGTAATATCAACAAATGTATTATATAAAATATGTTTTAAATTTTGTAAAATTTAAATTTACAGCTGTTAGTGTAAATTTTGGTCTACACCAACTCTTCGACATCCGAAGGTATGTCTCCGAATGTTGAATGGAATATTGGATCCGATAAAGAGGTTGTCGAGACGTGATGTAATCAAGCTAGTATGAGATGCTAAACCATAGAATAACAATAGCACATGCAGAAAAGATAAAATTTAGAAAGTAAATACCCCTAAAAAATTTATAGTGGTTCAGACAGAAAGTCCTTACTTCCATTTTCCTTTCCTTATTTAGTAACCCTTATATAGCCGAGAGGCTTATTCATTAAATCTTGGCATTTCCGCCATTAATAAGTTTTTGAATAGGGCTCTAATATAGGAAAGTACTATATGATTTTATATTAGTTCTTTTTTGCATAAGAAGATTCCTTGCGCCTTATGATTGTTGTCTGTTATGGTGAGCTTTCTTCTTGGACTATTGACTTGAATTGTTATAAGAGGCTTTGATTCAAACACTTGCCATCATCTGGTTGAAAGTGCATTGACGTGGGTTGCTGATATGATGCTTTTATATATAGCTTCTATGATTCCTTTCGTCTATCCTGACCATTGACCCTAGTCTAGGGCTATCTGAGTCGTTGATTGTTGATACTTGTTGAAATGCTTTTAGCTTAGGCAATTATTGACCTCGACTAACCTTTCATCTTAGTTAGACAATAGTCTAGATCTTGGCTAACATTTTGACTCATGATTTCGGATTACATGCTCTCGGATACTGAGTCTGGAGCTTAAGCTCTCATTGAAAACTAAACAATGGATATCAGAATTACAAGTCGAAGAATTTTCTTTCCAAATGTTCATGAGTTATACTTTGTAAAAATTATAATGTAACACATGTCGCCCATAGTTTACCTCATATGGTAAATATGAGGTGGACTTTGAAAAGAATAGTGTCATGTCATGTTTAATATTTGGTTTGTTTATTCTATTCCCATAATAAAGTCGATTTCAAGCTTTTGAGAAAAATATTATTCTAAGAACGTTCAGGAGAATTGCTTCACTTATGCAACTTGTTAAAATCTAACCTCATCTAGAGGATTTTAAAAACAAAATTAGTGCCCAGGGGCGAAGGCTTGTAGGATCTAGATTAACCCTAGAGGGGGGTGAATAGGGTTATAGCAAATTTTCTCGATATAAACACAGAAACAAACTGCAGAAATAAATATGCTGAAAAGTAAATCACACACAAAATTTACCCAGCTTCGGCAACCCCTACCTACTGCTGCATTCCCAGATTTCTATTAGAATTAAACAGTATCACGCTTACAAACACTCTACTAGACTCGCAAACATTTGCTCCCGCTCACAAACACTCTACTAGACTCGCAAACATTTGCTCCCGCTCACAAACACTCTACTAGACTCGCACACCCTGCTCCCGCCTATAGAGTTTCGCTTACTCGCAAACTCTGCTCCCGCCTATAGAGTTTGCTTACTCGCAAACTCTGCTCCCGCCTATAGAGCTTTGCAAACTCGCACACCCTGCTCACTGAACTAATTCTAACTAGACAATCTGACACTACCTAAACCGTAGGTGGTGATTTACAAAGTTTTGATTCGTAAAGTAAAAACAAAAACAATTAAAAGACACAATAACCCTAATTAAAAAAAATTAAACTAAAGCCTCTAAAAATAACAAGGTCGGTCCAAACATATCATCTCCCCCTTTTTTTTATTTCACCGGCCTGCTTTCCTTTATGAGATAATGGTGGCTTTGTTTCGTTCGTCCCTTTTCTCGTCTGAATTAGGGCTTGTGCTATAATTGAAGTCGCCGACTCCAGTGGCTTCGATCGAGATCTCCACTGTCCAGTTCCTTGCGTTCGTCGATCGTTTGTCTCTTTGAATTTCTATCGGCTACTTCAATTCGATCAAGTTCGAATTATAATTGGTATGTTAATTTTTGCTTTTGCTTTTACTGGTTTTGGCTTGCTTGAACTTGATCGTGATTCGAGTTGGATGATTTTTTCTTTGTTAAGCTCGAACTCGAATACCAATTTAGCCGATGACGATTGGGTTTATATAGGATTCGAAATCCTATTTTTGTGTTCGTATGAGTTCATTTGAATTCGTCTTTGGCCGTTCGATCTTGTATTGATGCTTGAGATTTCACTGACTTGTTCGTAATCGAATATTCTTCGTTACTTGATGGTCACGGCTTTGATTTTGAAATTGCGATATATTTGGTCAAAATGAAACTTTGATTTCTTTGTGATGACCACGGCTTTGACTTTATGTATGAACACGGCTTCTTGACTTGACTGCATCTCACGGCTTTGATTTGTTCAACTTGAAAGTATTTGCGTCTGCATTGAATTCGAACTTAGACTTGTTTATTGCTTTCCTGTAGATGCATTCATTTCATGTTTGCATTGTTGTTCACTTGATTACTGAGCTGGTGCCATCTGGTACTTGTTTGCATTGTTGGTTCATCACTTCGTTTCAGTTTGATACTGTGTTGCAGTCGCTATGCAGTTGCTATTGAGTTGTTTTCTGTACTTGTAGTTGTTCAACTTTGATGCTTGTGATATCCATGTTGCAACTGTGGTTTATATATGTGTAGTCTTCATTTGGTTTATTGCAGTAATCATTGTTGTTGTAACTGGACATGTTGCTTGAGCTTCATGCGTGAATATTGAAAAAATCTCTGATTTGATGTTGCATTTCATGATTCATCTTGTAGTTGCATTTACTTGTGGTCTCTTCATTGTTGTTGATGCTGAAGCTTGTTGGTTCGATTCCAGTATGCTTTTTCACTGTCCTGTACATGTTGTTTCATTATGTTTGAACTTGCATCACTGCACTAGTTTTCTTCAATTCTCTGGCCTCTGTGAGCTTTTGTCTCTGGCCATTTTAACTGAGCATTTGTTTGGACTTCACTGTGCATTATGATCACTTTTTTTTGACTTGATCATTTTGGCTTGATGGCAGAGGCAGTGTAGTATTGTCGCACTTCATTGTGGTCCAGTCTTTGACCTGCATCACTGTATATTTGGTTTGTAGTGAGCTCTGTTGTATTCTTCATTATTGTATCTCACTGTGTTGCATTGAGTTCGAGTTTCACTATTGCATGCACTTGTTGTATGTGTTGCTTCATGTTTTTGTTCATGTTGGCACTAGTTTAGCTTTGAGCACACTTCTGGTTATTTGACAGTCTTGGCTTATCCACTGTTTCACTTGACGCTGCTGTGTCTTTGTTTCATTGCCTCCATTCAGAAATTTTGTTGCAGTTTGATTATTTGTCCTTGTATGCTTCAAGTTGCCTTGAGTTGAACCCGTGTGTTATTTGGGTTTTACCTGTGCTCACCTGTCCCTGTAACATTATCAAGTGTATATCGGTGTGCACGGCCTTGTGGCATATACAGTGATACACTGTGTATGTCACAAGTTGTTCGTGTGTGATGAATTCAAATGTAAATTATGACGAACAACCCAAATAACTGAGGCAAATCATATTTCCAAAAATCATACTTTATTTTATATTGCAAAAATATTTCTTTTTCAATTTTACTGCGTTAGTGAATATTTTTGCAGATTTCTCAGATGCTGGATTCAAACTGGAATGCAGTTGAAGATAGAAATATGAGTGTGAGTGATATGTAGTGAGGTTCTGAATGTAAATTGAATTTGTATAGTTATAGTGAGAGCTTGAAATTGTACTATTCAAAATTGTAATAAATATTTGTTTGAATAAAATATTTGTTTGAATTCAAAATCTGTGTTATTTATTTTATTCAGCAAATATTTATTTAAACTGTGAAAACAAAATAGTATATTAACAAATACATTTAAATGAATGTATATATGTTTATTATCATCAAACGAAAATCATATAAGCGCAAATCGCATATTCAACAATCTCCCCCTTTTGATGATAACAAACATATATTTAAGATTTTGAATGTATTAAATGTATTTGATCGTTCAATTTGCTCCCCCTATTTAAATGCTCCCTCTCTACACAATACTCCCCCTACATATATGCATACAAATAGAAATATATAAATGAGCCAAGATGCAAATGGAAAATTATTTGACCTTTTCTTGATTCTATTTGACAAAATCTTAACTTTTCTCTCCCCCTTTTGTTATGAGCAAAAGAATAACAGTGTTATAAAAATAGGGATGAAGTGACAGACATGAATCAAACAATTAACTCAATTGAATATAAATATCAAACTTCAATAAAACTCAAACAAAAATCATAATTACCCTTGTCAGATGCATATTCCACTTTCTGAAGTGATGGGGATAAAATCATCAAAAATCATACAGTTCTGTCTATTTGTAGTATATTTATTTCAGAAAATTTGAATATCTACTAACCATGCATAACCGTTAGGACTTTTAAATGAGATTAGTAGTATTCCAATTTAATTTTTTTTAAAATGAAATCAAGTATCTTCTAACCACGTATGACCGTGAGGACTTTTAAATGGTATTAGAATCAACTTGTCTATTTAAGCAATTAATTTTGATATGCGTTCCATGCATGCATAACCGTAAGGACTTTTAAATGAGCATGGAAGCACATAATCAAAAATCCAAGTAATTCACCCATGCATAACCGCGAGGACTTTTAAATGAGAGTGAATACTTTGGATATTTATTTTTATTGAAGAATATAATAAATTGAAGCACATACAATTTCCTTTATAATAATAAATTGAAGAACGAATAATTTTCTTTTTAAACTACCACAAATTTACATACTATATATGATTTTGATGAGTGATGGTCGATAGAAAGATGATAGAAATAGAAATGATCATGGAATTTTTACCCAACAAAAAGTTTTTATAACTCTTGTTATGAAATTCTAAAAAAATTCTAAATATATTGTCTTGAGTAATGTATGACAAATATCGACACTCATCACTTTTTCAATCACTATTGATCTTTTCAATAATCATTAGGGAGTTAGATTAGTCAAAATTTGTCATTTAAAATCAAATAAAAATGACTAATCTGAAAATATGGTCAAAAATGATTTTCTCGAAGGGGTTATATGAGAAAAATTCTGCTATTTGAAAAATTATTTCAAGTGAAAAAATATGCAGATATTTTCTTTGAAAAATGATGCAGCAAATGAATGTTTCAAAGATTAATCACGTTCCACTAGTATTATTTTTTTATCAACTATATTACCACTGTAATCTGCATCTGAATTTAAATTTCACTCAATATTCACTCGTTGGATGTCAAAGACCAGATTGTGAAATTTCAACAAACAATCTCAGAATGAAATTCTCTTGAATTTGAAATGAAGTTATGTTAACACTCAAACAAATATCATAGTGTTAAACTTAGAAACCATAGGATGAACAACTATCAACAGTCATTAAAACTTCATTATTATTTCAAAACAATTTCTTGAAGTTTCAACAATTTCATAAAGTTTCAACAATTTCAAAAATTTCTTAAAATCCTTTTTATAGCATGAGTAAACAGTAATCAATCAACATCATAATTCGACCAAACAGATTAAGTTGAAAAGATGGTTGGTCAACTTTTAAGCACAAATCAAAGTAAGAACAAGTCAAAAAAAATATTAATTAAGAAAAAGTCAGAATTAAAGACATCATTCATTTCATCATCACATTACTGGCTGATTTAATTCAGATTACGGTGCAGATTATCACATTTAATATATCGTTCAAAACAATTTTACCTGTTTTACCTTTACGATAATTTTTCGTTGTTGTCCATTGTGATTCTGTCACCTTTATACCAGGCTAAGGAACTTTACTTTGTCGCCCGTTGTGTTTCTGGAACAGCCAAAATCCAGAGAACACCGTTGTTGTTCCTTAGCCTGCCACCACACCTACACGATGAAAGATTTTTGTGACCTATTTGTTTTTATAGGTCCATGGTTGTTAGTGGCAGAACATGAAAAATATGTTTGTGGAGACCCAAAACTACTTATATATGTTCCTTTTGGCACCCAAATTTGTTTGACTTTCAAAGATTTTATATTTGTGCCTTTTGGAACCCAAATTGGTATAGTTTTCACGTGTTTGGGTCTATACCAACAATTATTTTGATTGTGTCCAAATTTTCTACAAATTGTGCACATTAAATTGACTTGATTAAATTTTGTGTTCTTATGACTATAATTTTCAACATGATGTCCAATTATTTCAGATCGAGCAAAGACACTTTTACCTTTTGCATTATCATCATCTTGTGATTTCCCAAAACCTAGTCCTTTTCTGTTGTTAGCAAAAATTTGATTTCCCAATAACATTTTGAAAGATTTTTCTCCTTTTGAAAAGTTATTCAGAGATTTCTCAAGATTTTGGACTTTGGTTTTTAATGTTGTGTTTTCAGTTACAAGTGAGGTGCATCTGTTTATAAAATCCTTTTTCCTAGTGTCAATGTTTTCCGTAAGATTCAAGTTTTCTTTTTCAAGATTCTCAAAGTTATTCCTAAGTTTTGATAATTCTGAATCTAAAATCTTACATTTTTTACATTCTAGGTTTTGAATATTTTCAAGTTCAGTTTTTAACCTAAAATTTTCACGAGCAAATTCTCTCCTATCAGATTTTAGTTTTTCAATTTTAGATTCAAGAGTATCCACTACCTTAGTAAGATCAAGACACATAAAAACAAGATCTCTATAGGAATACTCACCTGCCTCACTAGATTCTTCTGAGCTTGCTTCTGAATTCGATTTTGCCACAAGACACAAGTTAGCCTCCTCTGAGCTGCTATCCGAAACTTTCTCTCCTTCTTCATCATCCCAAGTTGTTGCAAAGGCCTTTTTCTTCTATTTCTTTCCTCTGTTGTTTTTGAGAAGTGGGCATTTTTGTATGAAGTGTCTGGGCTTTTTGCAGTTAAAGCATGTTGATTCATTATCGGAATTGTCAGAGTCTTTTGATCTATTACCCTTTGTTTTCTTCTTGCGTGGCTTGAATCTCGACCATTTTCTAAGATTATTGACAGCCATTGCAAGCTCTTCGATTGGATCTTCTTCTTCTTCATCACTTTCTTCTTTGCTCTTTAAGGCAATCGTCTTCTTCTTTGGTTTGGAGTTGTTGCGTTCTTCCTTTGCTTTTAACTCAAGCTCATATGTCATCAAGTTACCAATCAACTCCTCCATGCTTAGTTTACTCAGATCTTTCGATTCTTGTATTGCCGTGACTTTTGCCTCAAAGTTTATCGGTAAGACTCGAAGTATCTTTCGCACAAGCTCTACCTCAATGAAGACTTTCCCAAGCGCTCTAGCGTTGTATACCAAGGTTGAAAAGCGTCCAAACATGTCTTTTATGCTCTCGCCTTTGTCCATCACAAAGTTTTCGTATTCATTGCTAAATTGGGCTAGACGAGACTCCTTGACTTGAGAAGTTCCTTCGTGTGTCACCTCCAAAGTATGCCAAATTTCCCGTGCTGTTGTACAATGAGAAATTCTATTAAATTAATTTTTATCAAGAGCACATATCAAAGCATTCATGGCTTTAGCATTTGTCGTTTTCAATCTCTTATCGTTAGCATCCCACCTATCCTTAGGTTTAGGAATCTTGGTATCACCAACAGTTATAGTGGGAGGTTTATAGCCAGTTTCAATAATATCCCAAACATCATAATCAACAGAACTAAGATAAATACCCATCCTAACTTTCCAATAAGCATAATCATTCCCATTAAACATGGGTGGCCTAGCAATAGATTGCCCCTCAGAAAAAGCATTATTTGGTAGACTCATGACTCTAGAGTTAAAGAAAAATACCTAGCTCCGATACCACTTGTAGGATCTAGATTAACCCTAGAGGGGGGGTGAATAGGGTTATAGCAAATTTTCTCGATATAAACACAGAAACAAACTGCAGAAATAAATATGCTGAAAAGTAAATCACACACAAAATTTACCTAGCTTCGGCAACCCCTGCCTACTGCTGCATTCCCAGATTTCTATTAGAATTAAACAGTATCACGCTTACAAACACTCTACTAGACTCGCAAACATTTGCTCCCGCTCACAAACACTCTACTAGACTCCCAAACATTTGCTCCCGCTCACAAACACTCTACTAGACTCGCACACCCTGCTCCCGCCTATAGAGTTTCGCTTACTCGCAAACTCTGCTCCGCCTATAGAGCTTTGCTTACTCGCAAACTCTGCTCCCGCCTATAGAGCTTTGCTTACTCGCAAACTCTGCTCCCGCCTATAGAGCTTTGCAAACTCGCACACCCTGCTCACTGAACTAATTCTAACTAGACAATCTGACACTACCTAAACCCTAGGTGGTGATTTACAAAGTTTTGATTCGTAAAGTAAAAACAAAAACAATTAAAAGACACAATAACCCTAATTAAAAAAAATTAAACTAAAGCCTCTAAAAATAACAAGGTCGGTCCAAACATATCATCTCCCCCTTTTTTTTATTTCACCGGCCTGCTTTTCTTTGTGAGATAATGGTGGCTTTGTTTCGTTCGTCCCTTTTCTCGTCTGAATTAGGGCTTGTGCTATAATTGAAGTCGCCGACTCCAGTGGCTTCGATCGAGATCTCCAGTGTCCAGTTCCTTGCGTTCGTCGATCGTTTGTCTCTTTGAATTTCTATCGGCTACTTCAATTCGATCAAGTTCGAATTATAATTGGTATGTTAGTTTTTGCTTTTGCTTTTACTGGTTTTGGCTTGCTTGAACTTGATCGTGATTCGAGTTGGATGATTTTTTCTTTGTTAAGCTCGAACTCGAATACCAATTTAGCCGATGACGATTGGGTTTATATAGGATTCGAAATCCTATTTTTGTGTTCGTATGAGTTCATTTGAATTTGTCTTTGGCCGTTCAATCTTGTATTGATGCTTGAGATTTCACTGACTTGTTCGTAATCGAATATTCTTCGTTACTTGATGGTCATGGCTTTGATTTTGAAATTGCGATATATTTGGTCAAAACGAAACTTTGATTTCTTTGTGATGACCACGGCTTTGACTTTATGTATGAACATGGCTTCTTGACTTGACTGCATCTCACGGCTTTGATTTGTTCAACTTGAAATTGTTTGCGTATGCATTGAATTCGAACTTAGACTTGTTTATTGCTTTCCTGTAGATGGATTCACTTCATGTTTGCATTGTTGTTCACTTGATTACTGAGCTGGTGCCATCTGGTACTTGTTTGCATTGTTGGTTCATCACTTCGTTTCAGTTTGATACTGTGTTGCAGTCGCTATGCAGTTGCTATTGAGTTGTTTTCTGTACTTGTAGTTGTTCAACTTTGATGCTTGTGATATCCATGTTGCAACTGTGGTTTATATATGTGTAGTCTTCATTTGGTTTATTGCAGTATTCATTGTTGTTGTAACTGGACATGTTGCTTGAGCTTCATGCGTGAATATTGAAAAAATCTCTGATTTGATGTTGCATTTCATGATTCATCTTGTAGTTGCATTTACTTGTGGTCTCTTCATTGTTGTTGATGCTGAAGCTTGTTGGTTCGATTCCAGTATGCTTTTTCACTGTCCTGTACATGTTGTTTCATTATGTTTGAACTTGCATCACTGCACTAGTTTTCTTCAAATCTCTGGCCTCTGTGAGCTTTTGTCTCTGGCCATTTTAACTGAGCATTTATTTGGACTTCACTGTGCATTATGATCACTTTGTTTTGACTTGATCATTTTGGCTTGATGGCAGAGGCAGTGTAGTATTGTCGCACTTCATTGTGGTCCAGTCTTTGACCTGCATCACTGTATATTTGGTTTGTAGTGATCTCTGTTGTATTCTTCATTATTGTATCTCACTGTGTTGCATTGAGTTCGAGTTTCACTATTGCATGCACTTGTTGTATGTGTTGCTTCATGTTTTTGTTCATGTTGACACTAGTTTTGCTTTGAGTACACTTCTGGTTATTTGACAGTCTTGGCTTATCCACTGTTTCACTTGACACTGCCGTGTCTTTGTTTCATTGCCTCCATTCAGAAATTTTGTTGCAGTTTGATTATTTGTCCTTGTATGCTTCAAGTTGCCTTGAGTTGAACCCGTGTGTTATTTGGGTTTTACCTGTGCTCACCTGTCCCTGTAACATTATCAAGTGTATATCGGTGTGCACGGCCTTGTGGCATATACAGTGATACACTGTGTATGTCACAAGTTGTTCGTGTGTGATGAATTCAAATGTAAATTATGACGAACAACCCAAATAACTGAGGCAAATCATATTTCCAAAAATCATATTTTATTTTATATTGCAAAAATATTTCTTTTTCAATTTTACCGCGTTAGTGAATATTTTTGCAGATTTCTCAGATGCTGGATTCAAACTGGAATGCAGTTGAAGATAGAAATATGAGTGTGAGTGATATGTAGTGAGGTTCTGAATGTAAAATGAATTTGTATAGTTATAGTGAGAGCTTGAAATTGTACTGTTCAAAATTGTAATAAATATTTGTTTGAATAAAATATTCGTTTGAATTCAAAATCTGTGTTATTTATTTTATTCAGCAAATATTTATTTAAACCGTGAAAATAAAATAGTATATTAACAAATACATTTAAATGAATGTATATGTTTATTATCATCAAACAAAAATCATATAAGCGCAAATCGCATATTCAACAAGGCTGAGCTGGTTGCTTTGGTCAAGTGGAAAATATTTAAAGGTTTAACAGCCGAAAGGGGAAGATTTAGTTTGGGACCATGAGGGTCAATTTTTTTTAAAACTATGCTCTCCACTTGAAACCATCTAGACTAAGTGGTAGGCGAAACTGTTTAGTGCCGAAAGGAAAAATCTAACTTAAGACCGTGAGATCAATCTTTTTGAAAACTATGCTTACTACTTGAAGTCATCTAGGCTAAGTGGTAAGCGAAACTACTTCTTTTCCAACAGGCAAAATATTATTTGGGACCGTGAGGTTAAAAGGTTTGAAACCGTGTTTACTACTTAAAGCCATCTAGGCTAAGTGATAAGCAAAACTACTTTGTTATTGAAAGGCAAAATATAATTTGGGACCGTGAGGCCAAAATGTTTAAAACTATGCTTACACTTGAAGCCATCTAGGCTAAGTGGTAAGTGAAACTACTTTGGTACCGAGTGGCTAAGATTAAACTAGACCGTAAGGTTGAGGAAGTACTTTCTTCTCGAGACCTGTAAAGCAGAGAAACCGAGATCAGATTCTAAAAAGATAGGTCTTGATTTTGTATTTAATGCTCCTGACAATTATCATGATTCTATTGGTTTCTCTGGAAAAGCGCTACCTTTTCTTTCTCCCATGATGATTTGTGCTCTAACACTGCCACGTTTACTCTACAGTGAGGATTTTGATGACTAGATAATCTCCACAGTTGGTCCCAGGGTTAAATATACCCTTATTCTTTCCTTCTTCTTAATCACAACATCAGTAACCGAGCCTGCCATTAAAACTCAAAAACCTTCACCAACTGTAGCAAACTTCTCAACTTATACAATAAATCCTTGATCCTTCTTTATGATTTGATTAATATTCTTTACTGCTATCAATATTTATGAGCATTTCCTATTTTTTCAAAAAGTTCGATTTGGGTTTTTACATAATTCGAGCGCTTGCTTTTGATTTGTGATGTCATTTGATCAATTAAACCAGGACACCTACTACTTGTAGACTTAAATTTTGTTTCTACATCAAGTCTTTCATTAATTTAGGTCGATATTTGCAATATTGTCAAATTGACTATTTGGGGAAATTTTAGGTTTTCAAATTGGGGTGTAGGATCCAATTTTAGGTCTAATTCCTTTTGTGAACCATAAGACTTTAAGCTTTTCCAGTAGAAGTTTCAAAGTTCTTACTGAATAGTTAGCTTAAAATTAATCTTCTCTAGACTCTCCGAGGGATAAACCAATAACTGATCAGAAGGAATTATGGGATTGAGAGGGTTGAGGTCAAAGCTCCTGGTCTAGATGATGATGGGAGTGAACCCCCTAAAGGCTTCTTTACTTGGACATTGGAACATTTAGAACAGGAAATATCACTTCCTCTTATCCCCTTGTTTGTCGACATTTTGGAATTTTATGGAATTAATCCAATTCAACTTGGGTTGGTCTCGTATAGCACTCTATCTACTTTAGTGATCGGAAGAAAGGCTACCACGATATGACCACTTTCGAGATTCATTACTTGTACAACTTGCATAGGTCATCTAGTAAGTCATTAGTTCCTGTGTATTTTCTTCGATTCTAGAAAAAGATGCCCTTGATTAAACTGCTTAGAAAAGCAACAACTACCTATTGGTTCTTCATGAAGATAGATGATCCTCGAATTATTACTGAGTTACCGGAGACTTCTAAGTTTTCAAAATCTTCTCGTCTAAAATGCTCTTGCTTTTAAACCTTGGTCACATCATTCCTTAGTAACTTTTCCCCTTTTATCTATTCATCTAAACTTGGAGGGATAAGGCCTCAACCCTTAAGGATCTCTTTGACTTTAGGTATGAAGAGGTGATGAAAATTCCAAAATGGGAAAGAATTAAGCATGTTGTTCTTGCCAAGGCCAATCTCAAGGCTTGCAAGTTGTTATCATCCTGCTAGGTTTCTTGGATATGATCCCCTTTTAATTGAACCCATGCTCTTAGATGTGATTAATTTGTGTGATCCACTTCCTTTGACATCAAAAATGCTAAGACCAGAAGACAAGATGTTGCTCCCGAGGGTAAACCTTGGTTTTAAATATCTTATAGCATGTATTCTAGGATGTAACTTTTAAGAACTATGACCTTTGTCATGCCCTAAAATTCAACGATCAAAAATCGACATCAAATACCTCACTTGTATTCAACAGTCGGAGATTCGAACGTCGAACTGCGGTACGGATGAAGCTTATAACAACGTTAGATGAATATAAACATCGAAAAAAAATGAACTGCCATAAATCAACATCGCAGATACAACATCACAATATCCATTACAACAATTCGCCAACATTAGAGAATTTTATACATATAACACAACTTCAAAATAGAAACATCACAGCGGAACAACAAAGTATCACACTCCAAGAAAATTTTCAAAGAAATAAAGCGATAGCGAATTCCAAACTAAGCACCTTGAGATCCAAAAAAATTCCAAAATATCTCCAAGGAAAAAGCTTCAAAATTCGATAGCTTCCAAACCAAAATACTTCAAGGATTCCAAGACAGCACCAAAACACGGAAAATCTGCTTCTAGGCTGCCCGTGTGGTAATTATAGGTACCTAGAGTAGGCAAAGGACTAATGTATCATGGTGCCAGCTTACCAGTCTTCCCGAATTTTAACACACCACACATTAGAGACACTTTCAAGGAAACAGAACCCCAACTTGAAATTCAAAAGCTCTTCTTCTGCGGTCATAATAACTCTTCTGGCGACTTGGAGCATTTATTAACTTCTTTCGAATAAAATCAGCTTTTTCAGTGGCTTCTTTAATCATATCTGGTCCAAGAACGAGTCTATCACCAGATTCAATACAGCATGCCGGTGATCGACACGGACGACCATATAAAGCTTCAAAAGGAGCCATTTTGATACTGGTTTGATAGCTATTGTTATATGAAAATTCGACCAAATGTAAATAGTCCTTCTAAGAACCACCAAAGTCGAGAATACAAGCTCGCAAAAGATCTTCTAATATTCAATTTATCCTTTCAGTCTGCCCATCAGACTGTGGGTGATAAGCTGTGCTGAAATTCAATTTTGTTCCCAATGCTGCTTGAAATGCCTCCCAAAATCTACTATTGAAGATCGGATCACGATCACTCACTATACGCTGGGTATACCGTGGAGACGGACAATTTCTTTGACATATAGCTCTGCCATACTTGCCGCTGTGCGGGTAGATTTCACTGGTATAAAGTAGGCTGTCTTAGTCAAACAGTCCACAATAATCCAAATTGCTTCATTCCCCTTTCGAGTGCGGTCTAACCCGTCGATGAAATCCACGATACGTGATCCCATTTCCACTTAGGTACCCCCCAAGGCTGGGTAAACCCGCCATCTTCATCTGATCGCTTTTAATTTGTTGATAAGAGCACAACGACTCACATATATAGATATATATCTTTTAATTGTCTTCCAGTAGAAAGTTCTTTTGATATCTCTATATATCTTATTAATTCCTGGATGGATACTGAGTTTAGACTTGTGGCATTCATCTAAAACTTCACATTTCAGGTCAGGGATGTCTGGGACACACATCCTTCGTTTTAATCTTATAATCCCATTATTATCGATTCCAAAGCTGGAATCCTCATCTCGACGAATCCTCCCATATATTTCCTGAAGAAATTTGTCTTCATTTTGCTCGTTGGCGATTTTATCAAGGAGGGTAGGAGTGACGACAAGATGAGCAAGAGTGGCATGCTTCCTACTTAAAGCATCAGCAACTATATTGGTTTTCCCGGGTGTATACAGAATATCTAGGTCATATGACGCTAGAAATTCTAACTATCTTTGTTGCCTCAGATTTAATTCTTTCTAGGTGAAGAGATATTTCAAAGATTTTTGATCGGTGAATAATTCGAATTTTTCACCTAAAGAAAGAGAGTTCATTAAGTATATTTATTAAATTGAGTTAAATTCTTAAATTGTTAAGAACGCTGGAAGAGGTTCTTACCAGAAGATAATGTCGCCAGATTTTCAAAGCGAAAATAACAGCTAGAAGCTCCAAATCGTGTGTTGGGTAGTTTCTCTCACGTGGACGTAATTGTCTACTTATGTAGGCAATTACCTTTCCGTTCTGCATTAGTATCGCACCCATACCATCTCCACAAGCATCAGTATAGACAAATAACCCTTGGTTCCCATTAATGATAGCGAGGGCAGGAGCGGTAGTTAATCTCCTTTTCAATTCCTGAAAAGCTTCATCACATTTTAGAGTCCAATCGAATTTAGCATTCTTCATTGTTAGCTTAGTCAGTAGACTGGCCAATTTGGAAAAATCTTGGACAAACTTTCTATAATATCCCGCTAAACCTAGAAAACATCGAAATTCTTTAGGAGTAGTGGGTCGCTTCCAGTCCAGAATAGCAGAAATTTTGCCCGGATCAACAGAAATCCCTTCTTCATTAACAATATGGCCGAGAAATTTGACTTCTTTGACCCAAAAGTGACATCTAGAAAATTTAGCTAATAGGATATTCCTTCTCAATATTTCCAAAATAATTCTAAGGTGTTCAGCATGCTCCTCTTCGATTTTGGAATAGATTAGAATATCATCAATAAACACCAGCATAAATTTATTCAACACTTCGTGTAATACATGGTCATTAGGTCTACGAAGTATGCTGGAGCATTGGTTAGTCCGAAAGGCATGACTAACCATTCGTAGAAAATGTGTGGACCCCTAAAAGAGGTCAAGTGAACATTGTCTTTGGCTATTCGTAGCTGATGGAATCCCTAAGCTAGATCCATCTTAGAAAAGAATCGAGCGCCATGAATTTCATCGAATAGATCGTCGATTCTAGGTAAAGGGAATTTGTTCTTGAGATTTTGTTTACTGAGATCACGGCAGTTTACATATAGTCTCAAAGATCCGTCCGATTTGGCTACGAATACCACAGTTGAACCCCATTCGGAAACACTAGGATGAATCGATCCTCTTTCTTGCAAATGTCGAGTTTGATTGGTTAATAAAATTCTTTCCCTAGGTGCCATCCTACAACTTGCGTGAACGAAATGACGAGCATTGGGTATTAAGTCAATTGTGAATTCTATTTCTCTATGTGGAGGTAAGGATTTTACTTCTTCAAACACGTCTGGAAATTCCCGAACAACAGGTATGGACTCCAGACTGGGTTCAGGATATCCCAAAGTATACATCAATTTATCTCTCTTAGGACTCGGATCCTCACAAGAGATTTCAATAAAATTCTCAAACTTTGTTTCGACCAAAATTGTCCGATTATTACAATCCAATTTAGCTTCATATCTCGATAACCAGTTCATTCCGAATAAGATTTCAAATTTATTAAAGTCGAGAACATATGATAGAAATTGATAGCAAGAATATGAAATAGGAACTTTCGTACAATACAGACAAAGATTTGCGGGACCTCCAACTGGATTCTTCACGCAAATAGGGTCGTTAACAAATTCAGGTTTAAGTTCTAATTTATTTACGGTTTGTTGGGAGATAAAGCTATATGAAGCTCCCGTTCAAATAAAACTCTAACAACTTTATCATAAACAGTAAGGTTACCTTCTAGAACACCTTTTCCTTTATATGCCCATGAAGTTAAGGGGTCATCCTTTATCGCATAGACATTCACCACTTGTGCTTGCTTCATCGTCGGGCAATTCTTAACTACATATCCAGGCTTGTGACAATTATAGCATTCTCCAACTCCCTGAACAGTCTTCACAGGTTGTTCTTTCTTAACTTGCTTCTTTGGGTTTTTGCAGCTGTTTGAATAATGGTCTTTTTCTTGGCAATTGTAACAAGTTATATCTCTAGTCGGGTTTACTTGATTGTTCTTCTTATCCTTGCCTTGATGTGGTTTATTACCCCCAAACTTTCTTTTTTTCCAATTCTGATTACTCGAATTTCCTCCTTCCCTCGGAACTTCCTGCATATCTAGGGTAGCATACCTATAACCCATATCGATAAGATCAGAAAAAGATTCTTTAACGTGTGTTGTCATCCTTTCATGGTACTTCTTGTTCATCCCATGAATGCACCTCTCGTTTTTCTTTAGAGGCATGTTCACCAACTCTGTACCGAAACGAGATAATTCGTTGAACTTGTTTAAGTACTCCTCAAATGACAAACTCCCTTGCTTTAAGTCCATAAATTCTTGGTACATTCAGGAAATTCCTGCCGATGGCATATAGCTCTTTTCAAACACCTCCTTAAATCGACTCCAAGAAAACTCTTCTTCTGGTTAATCTACAGTGACTATTTCCCACCAGGCTAAGGCTTTTTCTTGGAGTTGCCAAGAAGCAATTAGTCACATTTGGTCGTCCTCTAACTTTAGCCCTTTAACAATTCTCTCACTTGATCTGATCCAGGCTTGGGCTTCAACAATAGATTCTTTGTCGGTGAACGGCTTACCACCGAGTCTCGAGAAACTTTTATACAGATCAGCCAGATTCGGCTAATGTTGAGTAGGTATTGTTGCTTCTGTTGTTGGGGGAACTTGACCAACTGTTGTGGCATTTCCTTGACCCCTAGCTCTTCCTCTTCGCCCGCTCATTCTTATTATCTGTAATTAGTAAGAAAACTTAATTTAGTTATACGAACGAGATATCTTAAGGAATATCAACAGTTTAAAGAAATAGACCAAGAAAATTTAGGGTTTTGGTCTCGGGTTATACTCATTCTAGGGTATACTTCACCCTATCTCTAATGAGCCACCTAATGTGTTATACTTCGTAGATAAAGTTCTTACTCAACCTTTAGCGTTGATACCACTTGTCACGCCCTAAAATTCAACGTTCAAAAATCGACATCAAATACCTCACTTGTATTCGACTGCCAGAGATTCGAACGTCGAACTCCAGTACTGATGGAGCTTATAACAACATTAGATGAATATAAACAGCGGAAACAAAATGAACTTCCATAAATCAACATCGCAGATACAACATCATCACAATATCCATTACAACAATTCACCAACATTAGAGCATTTTATACATATAACACAACTTCAAAATAAAAACATCACAGTGGAACAACAAAGTATCACACTCCAAGAAAGTCTTCAAAGAAATAAAGCGATAGAGAACTTCCAAACTAAGCACCTTGGGATCCAAAAAGTTTTCAAAATATCTCCAAGACAAAATCTTCAAAATCCGATAGCTTCCAAACCAAAATACTTCAAGGATTCCAAGACAGCAGCAAAACACGGAAAACCTGCTTTTAGGCTACCCGTGTGGAAATTATGGGCACCCAGAGTTTAGAAAGGAAACAATAAACTCCGCGTCAGTCATGGAACTGGTATGAGTAAACAAAAAAAAGTTGTTTGAATAAAACAATTTTTTTTAAAAGAAAACCATTCATGCTTTTGGAAAATGAAACTACCATAAGGCCTCCCGGCACACACACAATGCAATCGCACACTCGGGGGAGATTTCTCCTTATGATAGTCAAATATGTTTTATATGAGAAAACTCTTTGATATTATTATTAGTGCATAGTGTAGAAAACATTTTCGAAAGTATAATATTAATCTTAGTCAACATACGTACCATTATAGTATGCCTACTATAGCTACCATATTAAATGGTAGGTTCTACAATTGAAACGATACTGGGCGCGTATTGGTGATTGGATTTCCAACAATGGTCAGGCTAAGGAACTTCCTAGGCCACATGGGTACGCCTTTGGAGGGACGCCTCGAGAACCTAACCGGATCTCTGCCAACGCATGCCGGTTTACCTCTATAATTAGGTAACTACTGACATGAGTATGTCATCCCCCGGTTGTAACCAACCTTTTATCCGGGGCCCCAACAACAACAATCATAAAGCAACATATTTGCGATATCAACATAAGTTAAGTATCTAGGTTCCATAGCATGATACCACTTCTATCCAGAAGGAAATGCACATACCCTAAAGGGTGCTACCCCCAATAACCTTGCCTCATCTTTCATGCTCGACCATTACCGGATTGTGAGGTTCGACGAAGCTCGTCCACAAAGCTACGCTTTTCACAAAAGCCATGCTTTGATCAACAAATGTTCAGCAACTCTCAGCATGCCACATTACCAAGTTGGGAGTATATCACTGATAACCTTCAACTACATAACCCCTGAGCTCGTACGTCTCGGAGAAGGGTGTTAAGCTAAGAGGATAAATTGTCTGCCACCAACAGAAATGTCTTTGAAAGAAATCTGCTTTATATCTCAAAATGTAATGTCAGACATACAACCATACAAGCATGTTCCAGGTTCGAACAGAACTGAAGGCACTTTTGAAGAAGCCCATGCAATCTGGGCATCCACAATCCCAATTGGATTCCCCATCACATATGGAGATCTCTATACCGGAGCAACTCAATGCAGAGTCATTCGACAAGTTATCATATCATTCTCGAAGACACCCGGTCTTCACCACCGTCTTCGAGCGCTATCCATTTCGTCGTATAACTATTCGAAATGGGTTATATGACACAAAGGTCCCCTCCCGGCTAAACTGAATAGTGAGCGTCAAATTTAAAAACATGTGGATATGTCATTCACAAAGATTCACAGGTTCGATGTGGGTATCGGATAACCAACTGTAATCTGACTCCCTGTCACATCGAAATTCAAAATCCATTTTATGGGCCAAAGGATTTTCATATTCACACAGAAGTATATTCATCACAGAAATCACAGCTCAGCACAAAGCAATTCATATTACATAGCATCACAATTACATATCAGAGATATCAATAAGTACGCAACATTCAATAATAATTAATCATCTACAATTAAGGTGAATAAATTATGTGGTTTAAATTAATTAACCACATAATTACTTTCATTAATTATCTTTAATCAACGATTAATTATCATTAATTATAAGTTAATTAAATCTTAATCACCTTTATTAATTAATCAATTCTTAATTAATTACCTTCATTTATTAATCCTTAATTGTTAATTAATTAAATCTTAATTACTTTTATTAATTAATTATTCTTTAATTAATTACCTTAATTAATTAATCCTTAATTATTTACTTAATTAATCTTTAATATTAAGTAATTAATTAAGTAATTACTTCTTAAGTAATTGTATTAACAAAACATTAATTGTTTAATAAATTAAAAGATAATCTTTTTATCTTTATTTATTTACTTTGATTTTCCTTTAAATCCTGTATAATAAATCATCCTTGGCACATTAATTACTTTAAAACGTTAAGATAGTTTAAGTAACATTTTTATCTTAATTACCCTTTTTAAATTACATTATTTATTTAATATAAATAACTTTATAAAATAATATATCAAAATTAATTCAATTAAAATTTGACTACTTTTGAAAATATCTTACTTATATCCTTAATTAATTCAAACTTAAATCAAAAACATCATATAAGAAACAGGGTTTTAAAAAAAGTTTTAAAAAAATTCGAATTTATTTTTAAAGTAAAGTCGTTTCATACGACTAACCTGAGGCCACTTTGAGTCACACCTGAGCAAAAATGCTCCTTGCTTCGAGTCGTTTGCCAGATCCACCCGTGTGCCTTATATTTCTTTTTACTTGAATTCGTCTAAGTACAAACCCGATACGCACATGAGAATACACGATCTTAAACTCGAGCTATCAACCCATCTTCCCAAAAGTTACTTTGATTCGTATCCCTTTTTTCCATTCAATATCACTGACATCCCTCAATTCGTTGTGCACATGCACAACGGTTTTGATTGCCTCTGGTCGATGCTATGATCATCGACCAGACGATGATCATCAATTCGACACACCAAAACACCCAGGTTGTGAAACTTTGACGAATTTGCAATTTTGATTGTATGACCAAGATTCGAACAAAATCGAGCCACCATTAAACGCCTCGTTCTCCCTCCTCTGATCATCAAAGGTCACGATACTCCACCCTAAGCTCCGCCAGCCTCCCACGCTTCTGATGGCCCCAGTCAAATGATCTTCGGTGGCCTAACGACAATGCAGTAATTATGTTTCTAACCTCGACTCTTTTTAAACCTTAAACCCTAACTTGATCAAAATCAACATCCACGCTAATCTAGAATTTTATCAAGCATTTTTCCCCAACTCCATGGTCTACCAGCTAGCTATGATTTCAATCTCGAGGCCCACAAACACATAGATCATCAGAGTTTTACAAAAACCCATTTTCTGATTAACTTAAGATTTCTCGGTCAAAATTGTATTAAAAATCTTTATTTAACTTTCAAAAATCATTATTTTTTATATTAATTCAGATAGTATTCCTGAAACTAGAATTTATGATATTTGAATTTCTACATGGTTTGAATTGTGACTGTGTTTTTAAATTTTGCAAAGAAATTTTAGTTTGATTTTACTGAATTTTATATTATTTTTTACTTACTTGTGTTTAAGCACACAACTTTCATTTAGATCCTACAGTTAAATAAAGACCAGAAGAGGAGTTGTTGATTTTTTTTTTACAGGCTTTATGCCTATAAACTTGATACTGAGGTGCATTAACCTGTTCTCTAGACATGCACAGCCAAATCATGCATATATTTAGAGATTTATACTCATGCAAATCAATTTTAGCTTCACTTTCAGGCACGAATTCATACAACATTCAAATATTCAGATCTCACAAAAGTTTACTCACCTTGTTAACTGAAACAGAGAACCTGTCTGGATTTGAAAATTGAAAGCCTAGAAATTGTTTTTCTTACTTGATCTTGAATTTTTTTATAGTTTTGTTCTTAATGAAACAGAGAAACTTTGGTCTGTAACTTAAAGACTTGAATTTGCCAATTATTTAAGTTGATCCTGATTCTTGTATAATTGTTGAAGTTGACTCCTGCTTGATTTTGAATTATTTGTTGAAGACTTGAAGTTGTTTTTGAAATTCCTTTTTCTGGCTTGAGATTTGGAAGAAAATTGGTTACAGATTTTTTTCCTGAAATTTTGGTCTTGGTTTAAATGTTGAGGAGGTTATGCTTCTATTACTTGTTACTGATAATTCTCTTCTTTGGTTAAAATTTTGTGCAGGGTTAAGAAATGAATAAAAGAGGTAAGAAGAAGAAGATAAAATGGCTTATATAACTTTATTTTCTTTTCTACGAACTAAGAAAATGAAAATAATATAATTATGCTTGTTAATCCCTTTTTATATGTTAAACACTTGTCTCTATAGTTATTACTTACTCAACATTTGTAATTTTTTTTATTTAAATAATATATTACATTATTTAAATTGTATTTTAAACTTACATTTACCATTAAAGATATTTGCTTTATATTAATACATATTATTTAAAAGAGAATGTTTTGAAATTAAATACATATTAAATAAATTACATAGATATATATTTATAAATCCAAATTATTTTACTAAAGCATTTACTTAAAATTTAAATTCAAAGTCAAATTCAACATATAAATTCAAATCTACTCATATATGCACATATACATATATATTCACATATATATATAATTTAAATTCAAATGATTTTAAAAACATTTATTATTTCAAATTTTAAACTCAGAAGAAATTGAAATTTTATTCATATAAATTATCATTTATTTTATTTTTTTGAAACTTTTCAAATTAAGTTCCAAAAGTTAAAATAAATTACCAAATTTTAAATTGATAAATTTTAGGATGTTACAACCTTGCTTATCTAACTCGTTTTATCTTGTTATGCAACAGCGGCTTTTAAACGTTCAACATACCGGTAAAGGAAGATAGTGCAGAGGTATATTATGTGTTAGAACCTCAATTGTTGGATTTTAATGACAACAATTATACATTATGCCAAAAAATGTGACGCCCGACCTCTATACACACGCTAGCCAAGAACATTACTGTGAATGCTGTCAACTAGCACCGAGAATAAGGCTGTTGAGGAGCGACCATCTGTATAATTTCTTTGTGCGAGTACCGATATACCGGATAAAAATATATACTTTTCATCTCAAGAGGAAATCCGACATACCGACACAAACTCAAAGCTACTACACAGTGGCTATATAAATCCTTCGGAAAACAAATATAGAAATAAGCATAACACAAATCAGTCACAGACAATTCATATCACAAAGGCGGAAATAGATATGAATATTACACTAGGAAGTGTACATCAGAGTAGTGGTCTAAAAAGATCCACAATATCACAAAAGAATAGTTACACGAACTACACAAAAGAATAAGTATACATTAAGGAGTCTATATCTCAAATGTATACAACAAAATAACTACTGATCTAAGTAGTTAACCCAAAAGTCAAGGAGTTAATCCCGGATGAGAAGTCAAGCAGAAGCACCTGTAACATCTCGGTCTGACCCGAGTATTATTTAATAAGAAAATAATAAACGGATCAGTCTAACTATAAATATCAGATGAAACGATATAGAATAGGAGATATGACTAAACACATAATAATCACAATGCCAAGCTGTGATATATATATATATATATACTTAGTTGATAATCATCAAGAGATTAATCAATGTCACCAAATCTACACAAGAATCAAAGAAACGTCATACTCCTTATTTCGTTCACCATACCATAATTATTGACGATAATATCAATGTCAATCACAAAAGTCAATGACACACAAATTCCAGAAGACTACACAAGAAATCCAGAAATCAAAAAAGTCAATGACACACAAATTCACCAATGCACAAATATTGATAAAACTTATCAATGGAAATCACGAAAATTGGTGAAACACAAATTCTAGGAATCTACACAAGAAATCCAGAAATCACAAAGGGGGGGAAGGCCTATCACAAACGGGAGCATAAAGCCCACCAACACGTGTATCACAAACGGAACGCTAATTCCATGGTCGCTAACCATCACAAATTGAGCCGAAGCTCCACAAACGGCCCGAAGACCATGGGTTGCTACCCCATCACAAATTGAGTCGAAACTCCACAAAACGGGGTTTAGTCTCCCTCGCAGACAAAGAGACATCGCACATTGCTAGTCTAAATCACAAAGATGATCGTCATGATCAACGAGAAGTGTCGATTACACTAAGCTAGTAAATATATGAGTTTAGCTTCATGTCCCATAACCACTTGCTTAACTTACATATTTACGAACAAACTGTAAATCTCCACTAGAAAATTGTCACAAGAGGTTCAATCGAACAAGTCCAAGAATTAACCGACAAAGTAAACGCAAGCGTTTCATACCACTTGTTTTACTAAGCCGTTTAATCAGATTTCTCATACGAGTGAGGTAAAGGTTTGTATATACTAATAGATTGGAAAACGGTTTTATAAACGAATTTGGTATTAAAATAGTATTGAAATCGTTTGAGGAAAGAGTTTTGATATTTACTACTAGTATAGAAAACCTTTATATTTTTAAAGTGACAAACCACGAAGAAGATTGTAAGAACAATCAATCACAAAAATTCACATACGAAGACGTGAATAAAACCCAAGGAAATCGATAAAGGATCCATCGAAATGGATATTCCAAAAATCCCTAAAAAAATAGTCATCAAAATCATAATAGATGATAACAACAAATAGGATTATCACGAATCGATTTAAATTGCAATTTCAATCCAAAAAGACAAATTGGACTCAAACAGCAGGTTCAGTCGACTGAACAGAGTTTTTCAGTCGACTGACCCTGTACATGGAAATTTTCCAGGTTCAGGAAACTTTCTGTTTCCAGTTTCAGTCGACTGTGCAGAGTTTTTCAGTCGACTAAATCATGCCTGGAAACTCTCGGGTTTCAGGCTCAGTCGACTGAACAGAGATTTCAGTCGACTGAATCATGCCTGGGCTGTTTTTCAGCCTTATACAAATGAAGAGCAAACTCTTCCAAAATGCACCCGGACGAACATTGGCTCTAAGGGTTTATGCCAATCGGCAACCCGGCCATATATGCTCCTCGATGCATCACCAAAAGCATGATCAAACATCCATAAAAGGATTTCACACAAATCTGACTTAAAAGCTCAAAAATTGGAATATTTACAAAACCAATCCAAATCAAGAGCAAATGCACATGAAGAAGTGTTAGGAATTTATACCCAACAACCAAAGATAATAATAGTCATAGATGTGAGATAAAAATCTCACCTTTTCACAAAATCGAACAAGAAGAAGCTTGAAAGCAAATGGATAATCAACCTCTCTTCAACACAACCCAATTGAGCTTGAATCTAAGCTCAAAAACAAGAACATTCCCAAAATTAGGTTTAGGAATTTTCGAAATTGGTAAGAGAATAAGTTGGAGAAGAAGAAGAGAAGCTTACCAATGGGTTCTTCTTGAGCTTGGAGCTAGGAATTTGATTTGCAAGAGAAACTAGGGTTTTGGAGTTTTAATTTCCAATCTCCTCCACCATTAATGTTATAAAAACTGAAAAGAGAAGAGAATGAGGGTGAGTGGGGGAGAGTGGCTCAGATTTGAGCATAAGTTAACATAGGGTTGAGCCCAAAAAACCAAACCCAAAGTAAAAAGTAGCAGAAATCAACTTTCTCCAAACATATCGAAGCTTATACTCAAAAAGGTCGCAAACAGCATTTTAAACTCAATGGGAGTGGTCCCGAGTCCTAATTCGACCGTATGCAAAAAGTAGCTTTTCGGACTAAAATCCGACTAACGATAAAATATTTAAATAAAATATTTAAATATAAAATCGATAAATATGCGGGTTGTTACAGACTCCCCTCCTTAAAGAAATTGCTTCCTCGCAATATTACAAGAAGAAGATATATAGTAACAACCATAAAAGCATATTCAACACAAAAGAAGTTTGAAATAAGAAGTTCAGCTCAAAGAGCACGAGAAAGTAAGTCCGGATGTGTACGCTCGATGTACTCTCTAGATTCCCAAGAACAATCCTTAGGATTTGAAGACCATTGAACTTTAACAAGCGGAACATCTTTATTTCGAAGTCGTTTGACTTCCGAAGCAATGATACGAATAGGATGTTGCTCATAAGTTAAATTAGGCGAAACTTCAATCTCTTCCACAACACCGGGCTCAAGAATAGAATCGGAATCTCGAAGACATTTCCGAAGTTGAGAAACGTGAAACACGTCATGCATAGCAGAAAACTGAGCTGGTAATAAAAGGCGATAAGCCATGGAACCAATACGTTCGGTGATAGGAAATGGCCCAATATATCGAGGCGCAAGCTTTCCCGATCGACTGAAACGTACAACACCTTTCATTGGTGAAACACGAATAAACACAAGATCTCCCACAGAAAATTCTAACTTCCTTCTCCGATTATCGGCATAGGATTTTTGTCTACTCTGGGCTTCTTTCATCCTATGACGAATAAGATCAATCTTTTCTGTAGAATCCCGAATAAAATCTGGACCTAAAACCAGCTTCTCACCGGCCTCAAGCCAACAAGAAGGAGATCGGCAGGGCCTTCCGTAGAGTGCCTCAAAAGGTGCCATACCAATACTAGATTGGAAGCTATTATTATAGGAAAATTCAACAAGTGAAATATGATCTTCCCAACTTCCACCAAAATCAAGAACACAAGCATGAAGAAGATCTTCAAGAGTTTGATTCACACGCTCGGTTTGTCCATCGGACTGGGGATGATAAGCGGTGCTAAAATTAAGCTTCGTTCCCAAAGCTTTTTGAAGATTCCTCCAAAATCCACTAGTAAACAATGGATCACGATCACTAACAATAGAAGTAGGAACACCATGCAATTTAACAATTTCTTTAATAAAGAGTTTGGCCAAAAGAGGAACGGTTCGGTTAGACCGAACGGGAATAAAATGGGCGGATTTAGTAAGTCTATCAACAATTACCCATAAGCTATCATAACCCGATCGAGAACGGGGAAGGCCATCTATAAAATCCATGGAAATTTGATCCCACTTCCAAACTGGAATTTCTAAAGGTTGCAATAATCCTCCGGGCCTTTGATGTTCGGCCTTAACGAGTTGGCAAGTCATGCAACGTTTAACGAAGTTAGCGATGTCAAGTTTCATTCCCTCCCAATAATAAAGTCGCTTCATATCCGCGTACATTTTACTACTACCGGGATGAATGGTAAATTTAGAGTGATGAGAATCTTCTAAAATATCTTTACGAAGATCCCAAACATTTGGCGCGATAAGTCTACCAAATTTCCGAATGCCGCCACGAGAATCGATATCAAAGTCTTTCAAACCTTCGATATCAATTTTATCCCTAATATTTTGGCCAAGAAGAGCCAATTCGGGATCTAGCCTTTGAGCTTCAAGAATGCGGTCCAAAAGAGAAGGATGAGCCTCAAAGCTACATAAAACAAATGATGAGCATAAATCGGAAACACGGTCTCGAATTTCGCAAGTGGATAAAATCTCGAGATCGTTCCATTCGGATATCATCATAGAAACAACAGCTTGTTGTTTACGGCTAAGAGCATCGGCGACACGATTACCCTTACCGGGAGTATAAAGAATATCAAGATCATATGGTGCAAGAAATTCGAGCCAACGCTGTTGACGCAAATTAAGTTCTTTTTGAGAGAATAAATATTTCAAAGACTTATGATCTGTGTAAAGAACAAATTTCTCTCCTAAGAGATAATGACGCCAAATCCGAAGAGCAAAAACAATAGCCACGAGTTCTAAATCATGAGTGGCATATCTAGTCTCAGCAGGCTTTAATTGCCTAGAAGCATAAGCAATAACGCGTTCCTTTTGCATAAGAACGGCACCCAAACCAATGCGACTAGCATCGGTATAAACAACGAAATCTTGATTCCCATCGGGAATAACAAGAATAGGAGCATCAGATAGGAGTTCTTTTAATTTCTGAAAAGAAGCTTCACATTTGTCCGACCAAATGTATTTAACACCTTTCTTCGTCAAGCTAGTGAGAGGCACGGAAATCTTAGAAAAGTCTTTGATAAAACGACGGTAATAGCCCGCCAATCCAAGAAAACTACGAATCTCTGTCACACTCTCCGGTCTCTTCCAATCTTGAATCGCTTCAATCTTTGAAGGATCCACGGAAATTCCAGATTCAGAAATAATGTGACCGAGAAACTTCACACGAGATTGCCAAAAGTGGCACTTAGAAAATTTTGCCTTTAATTGATTACTCCTAAGAGTTTCCAACACAATCCGAAGATGTTTTTCATGCTCCTCCTCGGTTTTAGAATAAACAAGAATATCATCGATAAAGATGAGAACAAACCGGTCGAGAAAGTCTTTAAAAACTCGATTCATTAAGTCAACGAAATAAGCCGGGGCATTAGTTAACCCAAATGGCATAACAAGCCATTCATAAGATCCATACCGAGTGCGGAACGATGTCAAAGGAATGCTATCCTCTGAAATACGAAGCTGATGAAAACCGGTAGCCAAGTCCAATTGTGAAAAGACTCTGGCACCACTAAGTTGATCGAATAGATCATCAATCCGAGGTAAAGGATATTTATTTTTGACAGTAAGATCATTAAGCTTGCGGTAGTCAACGCAAAGCCTAAGTGTACCATCGGATTTCTTCACAAAAATAGCTGAAGCTCCCCAAGGCGAGGAACTAGAGCGAATAAATTGCTTGGTTTCCAATTCAGATAATTGTTTACGCATCTCCTCGTTTTCTTTATTGGACATACGATAAGGAGGACGAGTGATAGGTTGAGCTCCCGGAATAAGATTAATTCTGAACTCAATTGCTCGCTTAGGTGGTAATCCTAAAACGGGCTCGAATACATCGGAAAATTCACAAACGACATGAATAAGAGAAATAATATCACCCTCATCATCATCGTCGTCATCACGAGGATTTAAAGAATATAAAGATGCAACCAAAGCAGAATCTGAATCTTTAAGAATAACAGAAACCTGATTAACAGATTGAGGATGTCGAAGATGAATAGTCCGCTCAGGACATAGGATATGAGCTTCATAATGGTTAATCCAATCCATTCCCAAAATCATTCCAAAGCCTAAATAACGCATGACATGCAAATCGGCTCGGAAAGATAAATCACACAAAATAATCTCGACATCTTTACACAATAAACTGATTGTTGCGGATCCACCAACCGGATTCGCAATTCTCAAAGAAGTCATTAAACACAAAACATCCAAAGAAAAAGTATCAACAAGTTCTTTTAATATAAAAGAATGGGACGCACCCGTATCAAAAAGAACTCGAATAGGATGATCACGAAACAAAATAATTCCATCTAGAATAGAATGAGAAATACCTTGGTCACGAGATGTGTTGCCAGGGGCTTGAGCAACATTTAACTTTCCCTCCTTCTTGCCCTGAAGCTTGGGGCATGAAGATATAACATGACCGGGAACTTTGCAGTAGCGACAAGAAAGAGACTTTGGACACTTGTTCGCATAATGGTCCTTCGAACCATAATTATAGCATTCCCCACGACCAAAGGAAGAAGTCTTTTCCACGGAGGTTGCTTGCTTCCCTTTCTTATTGGGATAAGGGCCTTTAAATTTGTTTGGCCTCTTTCTGTTGTTGAAGTTTGGTTTGGAACCCACCACTTCAACATCATTCTCTCTATCCGCCTCTTCAAGACGAAGAGCGATATCAACGAGTTGGTCGAAAGAAACTTCTAACTTTAGAAGTAATGGCTTCTTGAGACTTTTGTTTAAGCCATAAACAAATCTCTGATTCTTCTTCAGAGGGGTGTTGATGTATTCAACCCCATATTTGGAAAGCGACTCGAAGGAGGCGACGTAATCAGTCACGGAGGACTCACCTTGAACAAGGTCTATAAACCGTCGAGCCAACGTCACTTTCTCTGCTTCTGGTACGAATTTCAACTCGAAGCGTTCTCGGAATTTCTCCCAAGTGAGATCCGCTTCATTAGTTTCAGAAATAAGAAGCTCGTACCAGTCCAATGCTCTTTCTCGGAGCATACTAGAGGCCACCTGAACTCGGTGAAGGTCAATAAGATTCATGCGCGAAAAGATGCGATCGCATGTTCTTAGCCAAGCCTGTACTTCAATAACAGTTTCGGAACCTTTGAATGGCTCCCCACCCAAATTAGTGTAATCGCTACACAAGCGTGCAAATCCCGACTTTGGGTGAGTAAGTTTCGGGTTAGCTCCAGCTGCTTGAGCATTTGTTACCAAATCAAGAAGCTGTTGAGCAGTCATAAAAACTCCATCCTGGGGTGAAGTGCTAGATGGCACGGCTCTGGGACGGCCTGGTCTAGACATTTCTCTTCCTTTAGAAAGAAAGAAGAAGAAGAAAAGGTTATTCACCAATTTGAATATCAAGCAATCTTGATAGATAAAACAAGGAATCATAAAGAAAATAGGATAGAACGGTACGAAGACCCGAATAAAATCCTAAAGCACGACTCCTAAGATGAACTTAGAACGATGATCCTTGTAATAATATTCCATATTGTTCCGAAGTTTGGCTCTGATACCAAGCTGTGACGCCCCACCTCTATACCCACGCTAGCCAAGAACATTACTGTGAATGCTGTCAACTAGCACGGAGAATAAGGCTGTTGAGGAGCGACCATCTGTATAATTTCTTTGTGCGAGTACCGATATACCGGATAAAAATATATACTTTTCATCTCAAGAGGAAATCCGACATACCGACACAAACTCAAAGCTACTACACAGTGGCTATATAAATCCTTCGGAAAACAAATATAGAAATAAGCATAACACAAATCAGTCACAGACAATTCATATCACAAAGGCGGAAATAGATATGAATATTACACTAGGAAGTGTACACCAGAGTAGTGGTCTAAAAAGATCCACAATATCACAAAAGAATAGTTACACGAACTACACAAAAGAATAAGTATACATTAAGGAGTCTATATCTCAAATGTATACAACAAAATAACTACTAATCTAAGTAGTTAACCCAAAAGTCAAGGAGTTAATCCCGGATGAGAAGTCAAGCAGAAGCACCTGTAACATCTCGGTCTGACCCGAGTATTATTTAATAAGAAAATAATAAACGGATCAGTCTAACTATAAATATCAGATGAAACGATATAGAATAGGAGATATGACTAAACACATAATAATCACAATGCCAAGCTGTGATATATATATATACTTAGTTGATAATCATCAAGAGATTAATCAATGTCACCAAATCTACACAAGAATCAAAGAAACGTCATACTCCTTATTTCGTTCACCATACCATAATTATTGACGATAATATCAATGTCAATCACAAAAGTCAATGACACACAAATTCCAGAAGACTACACAAGAAATCCAGAAATCACAAAAGTCAATGACACACAAATTCACCAATGCACAAATATTGATAAAACTTATCAATGGAAATCACGAAAATTGGTGAAACACAAATTCTAGGAATCTACACAAGAAATCCAGAAATCACAAAGGGGGGAAGGCCTATCACAAACGGGAGCATAAAGCCCACCAACACGTGTATCACAAACGGAACGCTAATTCCATGGTCGCTAACCATCACAAATTGAGTCGAAGCTCCACAAACGGCCCGAAGACCATGGGTTGCTACCCCATCACAAATTGAGTCGAAACTCCACAAAACGGGGTTTAGTCTCCCTCGCAGACAAAGAGACATCGCACATTGCTAGTCTAAATCACAAAGATGATCGTCATGATCAACGAGAAGTGTCGATTACACTAAGCTAGTAAATATATGAGTTTAGCTTCATGTCCCATAACCACTTGCTTAACTTACATATTTACGAACAAACTGTAAATCTCCACTAGAAAATTGTCACAAGAGGTTCAATCGAACAAGTCCAAGAGTTAACCGACAAAGTAAACGCAAGCGTTTCATACCACTTGTTTTACTAAGCCGTTTAATCAGATTTCTCATACGAGTGAGGTAAAGGTTTGTATATACTAATAGATTGGAAAACGGTTTTATAAACGAATTTGGTATTAAAATAGTATTGAAATCGTTTGAGGAAAGAGTTTTGATATTTACTACTAGTATAGAAAACCTTTATATTTTTAAAGTGACAAACCACGAAGAAGATTGTAAGAACAATCAATCACAAAAATTCACATACGAAGACGTGAATAAAACCCAAGGAAATCGATAAAGGATCCATCGAAATGGATATTCCAAAAATCCCTAAAAAAAGAGTCATCAAAATCATAATAGATGATAACAACAAATAGGATTATCACGAATCGATTTAAATTGGAATTTCAATCCAAAAAGACAAATTGGACTCAAACAGCAGGTTCAGTCGACTGAACAGAGTTTTTCAGTCGACTGACCCTGTACATGGAAATTTTCCAGGTTCAGGAAACTTTCTGTTTCCAGTTTCAGTCGACTGTGCAGAGTTTTTCAGTCGACTGAATCATGCCTAGAAACTCTCGGGTTTCAGGTTCAGTCGACTGAACAGAGATTTCAGTCGACTGAATCATGCCTGGGCTGTTTTTCAACCTTATACAAATGAAGAGCAAACTCTTCCAAAATGCACGCGGACGAACATTGGCTCTAAGGGTTTATGCCAATCGGCAACCCGACCCTATATGCTCCTCGATGCATCACCAAAAGCATGATCAAACATCCATAAAAGGATTTCACACAAATTTGACTTAAAAGCTCAAAAATTGGAATATTTACAAAACCAATCCAAATCAAGAGCAAATGCACATGAAGAAGTGTTAGGAATTTATACCCAACAACCAAAGATAATAATAGTCATAGATGTGAGATAAAAATCTCACCTTTTCACAAAATCGAACAAGAAGAAGCTTGAAAGCAAATGGATAATCAACCTCTCTTCAACACAACCCAATTGAGCTTGAATCTAAGCTCAAAAACAAGAACATTCCCAAAATTAGGTTTAGGAATTTCCGAAATTGGTAAGAGAATAAGTTGGAGAAGAAGAAGAGAAGCTTACCAATGGGTTCTTCTTGAGTTTGGAGCTAGGAATTTGATTTGCAAGAGAAACTAGGGTTTTGGAGTTTTAATTTCCAATCTCCTCCACCATTAATGTTATAAAAACTGAAAAGAGAAGAGAATGAGGGTGAGTGGGGGAGAGTGGCTCAGATTTGAGCATAAGTTAACATAGGGTTGAGCCCAAAAAACCAAACCCAAAGTAAAAAGTAGCAGAAATCAACTTTCTCCAAACATATCGAAGCTTATACTCAAAAAGGTCGCGAACGGCATTTTAAACTCAATGGGAGTGGTCCCGAGTCCTAATTCGACCGTATGCAAAAAGTAGCTTTTCGGACTAAAATCCGACTAACGATAAAATATTTAAATATAAAATCGATAAATATGTGGGTTGTTACAAAAAATCTCTAAGCTAATTTGCTGGTACATGGGCATCAAAAAGAGACAAACAAATACGTTTAAAATGAAGATACACAGTACAAAAAAGGATAAAAGTATGTATACGGAGATACAAGAATCGATATACACGATAGAGACAAGACGAAGGTAATAAACAAAGTATTATTAGTCATAGAGTGTTGTGTCTAGAGTTACAAATGTTAAAATCTTCTCAAAATGTGAAAATTCAAGTTTTCAAAAAATTGCATGGAGCAAGACTCGAACCCGACTTTTAAAGATGTGCTTGAGATTGATGGGTTGCTACTAAACAAACAACTTTCTTCTAGTTCCACTAGGCCTAAACCAGCTTTGGTGGATCCGTCCATAACTAAGAAACAAAAGAAATATAAGAATATCCCTCCTGCCAAAGCCAAACTTGCTTCTGACGCCCTTGCTTTAACTCATGCTTTGAAGGGACAAAGTGGACCAGGTGGTTAGGGTAACCTACTCCACTATTGACCTCCATATGTCAAAGGTTGTGGGGTACTCTCGAGGGGAGTTAGTTGATGACATGGGTAGTTTTATAAGGATGAGGCTTTAAGGAAAGAATTCAACGGAGTTTAAGGTTTTTAAAATTGGAAACCCATCTGGTCCACTCGAAAGTGGAGAAGGCCGAGGCTTTGAGGAAAGAATTAGACGAATTCAAAAAGGATGCCCATGCCGAAAGTGAAAAGAGTCCGAAGGCTTCTAAGACTAAAATTGCTGACTTGGAGAAGGCTTTGAAAGATCTAGAGGCCAAGCATCAAATGGTTGAAAGCGAACTTACAAAGGACAAGGAGGAGATTTCAGGCTTGATTACCAGGAAGGAAGCTGAGAAGGTGGCTGCTACCGAGACGTTCAAAATTCTCTATGATGCTTATGAAGATAACCGGGAAAGAGGCATGACTCTCTCTATGGGCTTCAATTCTAGTGGTTAAAAGATTTAGGATAGCTTTTTTAGAAGTATCAGAAAATGCGAACTTGGGCAGACATTAAGCACTTAATGCCAATATAGGAAGATAGTGCAGAGGTATATTATGTGTTAGAACCTCAATTGTTGGATTTTTATGACAACAACTATACAAGTATGCCAAAGAATCTCTAAGCTAATTTGTGGGTACATGAGCATCAAAAAGAGACAAACAAATACGTTCAAAATGAAGACACACAGTACAAAAAAGGATAAAAGTATGTATATGGAGATACAAGAAGAGATATACACGATAGAGACAAGACGAAGGTGACAAACAAAGTATTATTAGTCATAAAGTGTTGTGTCTAGAGTTTACAAATGTTAAAATCTTCTCAAAATGTGAAAATTCAAGTTTTCAAAAAATTACATGGAGCAAGACTCAAACTTGGATCACTAGTTTAGAAGGCAAGTGCTCTAACCAAATGAGCTACGGTAATTTTTGTTACAGGCTATAATTCAGCAGGCTAAACAATGCCGTTTAGATGGCTGAATGCTGAAACAAAGCATAAATTCAGAAGACTAAATTAGGCCAAAATTAGCCTGTTTCTTTGCTGGTTTTGAATTTAACAATTTCAGAAGGCTGAATTATTATTTCAGCCGGTATTTATAACGGCTATTTTTTTATGAAAAGACACTTCTCTTCATCGAAGAGAAACATCTTTAAATCAATAGTTGCACCGGCTTCTTGTCAATGTTATCTTTAATGAATGATTGCAACTTTTTAATCTTTATAAATAGATTTCAGAAATCAACGAAAAACAGAACTGGTTTTATTATTCTTGAATTCTTATCTCTCAATCTATTCTCAACTTGCAATCTAATTGCATACAAACTCTGATCATTGATCATTTTATCTTCCACATTATTCAAGCACATTACACTTTATATCATAAAGGAGAAGATTATGGGAAGATTGTATATTATTGACTTATTGGTGCTATTCAAGAGCGTACTTGGTCGAAAACAACTTTACTATTTGTATTGGAAGTCCCGTTCGGTTGCTCAGGCAGTAGAAGTCATATTCGGTTGCTTAGGCAGTAGAAGTCCTGTTCGATTGCTCGGGCGGCGTAAACCGATTCCTCCGGGTTAAGTGAGGGTTACTAATTTAATTCTAGAAGGAGTGTAGGATTGGTCGTAGAATGGATGTTTGAACCAGTATAAAATTCTCTGGTGTCATTTACTTTACTGCTTTAATAATTTACTTACTTAGTTGATATTCCGCACAAGTAGTTTATCCATATTACACGATCCTATAGCACAGTCACTATCATTTGGCATCAGAGCACAGTAACTTCCATTTGGTATCAGAGCCTCGGGTTTTAAAAACGTAACAACATCCTAGAATAAATGGCTACAAAGAGATCTAGTCAAGGCAATAAGAAGAGGTAGAGCAATAAAGAATAATCAAAAGAGCAAACAAAAAAATGCTTCATGGCTTACCTCAGATCACAATCGGTATGTTTAGATTCTTTATACAAAAATCTTCTGTTAGCATATGATGAATTATTAAAAGATTGTAAAACTTTGAATAAAATTAATAGAAGTGCTTTAGCTAAGATAAAAGATTGTGAGCAAGAAATTTCCAATTTATAAGAGGAATATAATTTTTTGGTAAACAAACTAAATGTTTTGAAAATACCGTAGAAGAACTTGTTTTACAAAAAGATTTCCTATAAAAAGAAAATGAGCAGTTACAAGATAAAAATAATGATCTTTTGGAGGAAATCAATGTTTTGTAAAAGAAAAATACATTTTCGAAATTATTTAAATAATTCTAATTCTTTAATTTTGTCTCTTGACAAAGAGAATGAAGCTTGAATTAAAAAGAATTTAGAATTATATAAAGAATGTGAGATTTTAAAAGTTAATAACAATATTTTTCGAAAAGAAGTTTGTGATTCTAAAGAAAATTTTGAACGATTAAATAAAAAAATCATAAATTTTAATAAAGGTATAGATATCTTATCTTCCTTAGTTACAAATCTAAAAGCTCACAATGATAAAAGCGGTTTAGGCTATAAATAAGCTAAAAGTAAAATAGTACTAGATATTCATCCTTGTATACTAATTTTAGTGCTTGTACTAGTAACCAAGATTGTTTTAAAACCATTTACTGCCATAATAGAAATTTTGTTTTAGAAATGATAGAAATTATTCTTCAATTACTAAGCTAATGATTAATAGTATTCAGATATGAATTCCAGCTAATATGATTGATCATGATAAACAACTTTATATTAGCAGCTATTATAAGAATGTGATTTGTAATGAAAACTAAATCTATAAAGCTCTAACCATGCCCAAATGGGTATGATTTTCTAAAAAATAGGAAATTATAAGAAACTTGGGTATCACATGCTTTAAATATTAATTGTTTTTCTGATACCTTAGATTATAAGTAGTAATTATTTCAAAATTGTTTCAATATTTTTTTGGATACAACCACACCTATTTTGGCAAGGTTTTCATCATATGATTAACCCTCGGACCCTAACATAGTAAGTGGATACCAAAAATGATTATTATTTAATGAAGGTACTCGGAGAAACAAAAGGAAAATGATAGATTTTGGAATTTTAAAGGATGTTCCACATGTTTAATATAATTACGTGCTTACTATGAAATATGGACTTCAGCAAATATGGCAAAATCTATTTTATTTTTCTCCATAATTAATATTGAGTTATCCCGCTATTTACAAGATATTTTGTAAAATTTATTATATTCTCTCATTCTTTTTGATAATGACAAAGAGGGATACATTCATATGCATATTGATAGAGGGAGATATTATACTTAAAGAGAGATGTTATACTAATGGGGAGCTTTAAACATAATAATATTGTTTTAATATTAACATTGTTTTATATAAAGAATGGATATTTTTAAAATAAAAAAAATTGAATAGTTGTCATCATCAAAAAGGGGGAGAATGTTAGAACCTCAATTGTTGGATTTAATGACAACAACTATGCAATTATGCCAAAGAATTTCTAACCTAATTTGTAGGTACATGAGCATCAAAAAGAGACAAACAAATACGTTTAAAATGAAGATACACAGTAAAAAAAAGAATGAAAGTATGTATATGGAGATACAAGAAGAGATATACACGATAGAGGCAAGACGAAGCTGACCAACAAAGTATTATTAACGACACTAAAGTTTACAAATGTTAAAATCTTCTCAAAATGGTATACACATATATACATTCATATTTTAAATGAAAATTCAAGTTTTCAAAAATTTATATGGAGCGGGACTCGAATCCGAGTCACTAGTTTAGAAGGCAAGTGTTTTAACCAAATGAGCTATGGTAATTTTTGTTACAAGCTATAAATCAACCGGTTGAATAATACCATCAGATGGCTAAATGCTGAAACAAAGCATAAATTAGTATGCATTGTCAATCGGCTGAATAATTTCATTCAGACGGCTGAATTAGGCCAAAATTAGCTTGTTTCTTTGCTGGTTTCGAATTTAACATTTTCAGAAGGCTGGATTATTATTTCAGCCGGCTGAATATTTATAACGGCTTTTTTTATGAAAAGACACTTCTCTTCATCGAAAAGAAACATCTTTAAATATATAGTTGCACCGGTATCTTTTCAATGTTATCTTTCACGAATGATTGCAACTTTTTAATCTATATAAATAGATTTCAGAATTCAACAAACAGAAAAACTGAACTGATTTTATTATTCTTGAATTCTTATCTCTCAATCTATTTTCAACTTGCACTCTAATTGCATACAAACTCCGATCGTTGATTATTTTATCCTCCACATTATTCAAGCACATTACACTATATATCATAAAGGAGAAGATTATAGGAAGATTGTACATTATTGACTTATCAGTGCTATTTAAGAGCATACTCAGTCAGAAATACCTTTACTATTTGTATTGGAAATCCTGTTCGGTTGCTCAGGCGGTAGAAGTCATATTCGGTTATTTAGGCGATAGAAGTCCTGTTCGGTTGCTCCGGCTATGTAAACCTATTCGTCTCGGTTAAGTGAGGGTTGCTAATTTAATTCCAGGAGGAGTCTGAGACTGGACGTAGAACGGAAGTTCGAATCAGTATAAAAATCTCTGGTGTCATTTACTTTACTGCTTTAATTACTTACTTACTTGATATTCCACACAAGTAGTTTATCTATATTACACGATCCTATAGCACAGTCACTATCATTTGGTATCGGAGCATAATAACTTTCATTATGAATCCTAGATATCTCTTGTCAATGATATCAAAATTTGGTTTGTAATAATTTTGCTACACTTTCTTTACGCTTTTGCTTATGGAGACTGTTCACTTTAGGGGTATTCATATCGGGTATTGTGTTTATGATTGAATTATTTCCTAACTGCTTTTGTCATGTTTATTTCGAAGTACGTTTTTCTTGAATTGTGTTTAAACGGAAAAGGCCAAATTTCACCTCCCACTATGAGGTGTATAGAAAAGGAGTCAAATGAAAAAATCAAGGTTGTTTGCAATCGTAGGCACCTTTGAAATCCAATTAAAATCCAATAGACTAAGAAATGTTAACTGGTTCAATAGGATCGAAGAGATGTAGGAAATGACCGATCCTGTGCTAAATGGATCTAGGTTAACCAACCAAATCTTGGATCTTAGGAGTAAATTAAAGCTTACTTTAGACGATCGAGATGAGGTCTTTTAAGAGTTTGCTCGATTCTCTAAACTACATCTAGATTTCCATGGTTGAAGAACAAAAGGTTATTTTTCCTTAGAAGATTCTATGATCTAAGCCTAACTATACTTCTAAAGGATCTTCCTGGTTACTGGAGTGTAACCCCACCTCCCTTAGCTATTACCGAAGGGAAAACTCCTGAAAGTGAACATGTTTTGAAATATGTTCCCTAATGTATTCCGAACCTAACCTTAGATTATCCCCAGTAGACTCTTCTCCTTCAGAACTATCTTTACTGAAAGGTGGTTCAAGGAAGGATATCACTTTTTCCAATATGGCCAGACCCTCGGGGTCCCTTGTTATACTAGGAGTAGAGGCCTTAAGATTATTTTAGCTAATAAAGAGAAATTTGCCTATCTCAAGTGTCCATGAATTTTGTACTTTTCATTTTTCATTATCTGTATTGGTTCTCTGTAGAGTGAAATAAAACCGTTCTTATGATGACTTGTCTTTTTTGATTCTAAATTAAATCACTTTTTAGGTGACATCATGTCCTAGTGCTTATGGTTAGAGAGAGATCTTTCCCTCGTGCAATGAGTCTTGATGATAAGACAATCAAATTGATGAAATACAGTCTTAACCTCGATACTAACATTCATGTTGTCTTAAAAGATAATGAATCCTTGAAACAAACTCTTAAGGGACTATCCAAAAATATATCTGCCGTCTCGGAGGCAGTACCGGTCACTAGTCGGGCTTCTGAATTGGTAGTTTTGGGGTTGTAGGAATCGGTAGTACTCTTAAACAGTAGTTGCATGAAACTCACCGAGAGCTTTTGCCAATCAAGCCGCAAGAACTTTAGGCTGATAATAAATGTATTAATGAAGTTACAGTTACAGCCCCTTCGGCTCATAGCAGAGGCGGAGGGTATGCTGCAACGGGAATTCATTTATCTTATAGGATTGTAGTTGTCTCTTCCAGGTCTCACTCTCTACACTCCCCATCCAAAAAGAGTTCGCCCTCGGTCCCGGTGCCTAATGCATCAAACATTCTCATTCATACCAGGGACAGTCGAAGAATCTCGTTCAAACAATTTAAGAAGGAATGGATATCTACGACATACGATAATATGAATGAGCATTTCAAATCTGACCTAGAGGGGGCTGTGAAGGAGGACGAAACTACGGTTAGAAATATGTACGAAGACTTATGAGATGTTGGCCCCATCCCTTTTTTTCATTCCGAATGTATCAATGACTACTTGGATTATTTCTCTATAATATTGAGAACCTTTTGTCCTTTCGGTTGACTTATTCTTTCAACTTGAACCATCTTTTCTGTTCTTTTAATTCTTTCTCAGGGTACTTCTTGTTGCTTGGCACCTTACCATATTAATATCTTTGGTGTCCATCCATATAGGTTTAATGCCATCCTTGTGGCCCTGATTGGGATTCTTTCCCAATGCTCATTATTCCTTAGGAACTTTTAATTTCTCCTAATATTCTAATCTATACAATTCCAAATTTATGCATGATACTTCTTGATCGTGGCACGCTATTATTGAGAATCCACCCAATAGTCTAATCTAACTAGGGATTTACCCAACACGTAACACTTCTCGCCCCTGGCTCACTATCACTGGGAATCTTTCCAACATTCTAATTTAATTGGGAATCTACCCAATGCACGGTACTACTTGACCAGGGCTCATTATTATTAGGAATCTACTGAAATTCTAATCTAATTGGGAATCTATCCAATGCATGGTACTACTTGACCATGGCTCACTATTATTGGGAATCCATCCAATATTAAAATTACAAATCCACCCAATATATGATACCACTTGACCATGGCTCGGTATTATTGGGAATCTACCTAATATCCTAATCTAATTGGGAATCTACCTAATATCCTAATCTAATTAGGAATCTACCCAATGCATGGTACTACTTGACCATGCCTCACTATTATTGAGAATCCACCCAATATTCTAATCTAGTTGGCAATCTACCCAATCATTGGTACTACTTGATTATGGCTCACTATTATTGGGAATCTACCCAATATTCTAATCTAGTTGGGAATCTACCTGATGCATGGTACCATTTGTCCATAGCTCACTATCAACATGCATTCTACTTTTCGATGTTTTTTAAACCCAGGTGATATGGCCTTACACTTTGTAGTGCATCATTGTGGGGATGCTCTTATGGCGTGGTTTACCAACTTATCGTTGCGTCTAAATATATAACCACTTTTGGTGGGTGACGACCATCTACTATCACTTTTGGCTAGTGTTGGCCATCTACAACCACTTTTGGCTGGTGTCAACCATCTATAACCACTTTTAACTGGTGTCAGCTATCAAAAAATATTTTAAGTTAATGGTTATACCTAATGCTAGTTGTAACTTATGAAGGAAAATATAAATTCTTTGAAAAAATGCTTTTGGATTATCTTGTAATATTTTTTTAAATTGAATAATTTCTAGACCTTATTGCTTAGTAGGAAACATATTTAATTTATGTTTTGAGAAAGAGAATTGTTGAGAGAATTAACATTTTTAATGAAAAGGTGAAACTCCTTATTGACCTTGTCAAATAAATAAAAGAGTTACAGTCCTTGGGCTCTAAACGAAGACATTAATCAAAAATAGCTAAAAGAGAGACATACCAGGTAGAATTTTATAGGTACCAAAATTAGATTATGCTTACCAAGAAAGGAAGGAGCTAAGCCCAAGAGGGGTGTCCTTGGTAAGATAAGAAACTTCTTTAAATATATGGATCCATATTGCATTCTTTATCTTCATAAGGGGACGTATATATATTTAGTCGAATGAGTCTACAAAATTACTTTTGAAACATAGAAACAAAGTTAGACATTTTTAAAGATGAGATATTAAAGTACTATTTAATAAACTCAATCAACTTTTCCTTTCCATATGAAGTTTTCTATGACATAAGGGAGGACACTCATTTGTTTCATGCCCATTTGCTTGATGGTAAATACAGTAGCATTTTCATTTTGGATCTTCTTTGATGGATAAAGGATAGTTCGAATAATGGAGCTCTCTACGTGTCTCCAGAAAGATTCAAGATCGACTTTGATTAAGCGAAGGAAGGACTTGGTCTTGTTTGACCTTCTTCTGAGATCTAAAAGTAGAGGTAACCTGAAGGGCTCTTTTAGCAGGGAGAGATGAACTTTTATTTATCATTACTACGATACTAAATTCCTTGATATTGTTTGCCATAGTTTTGACCGTTCCTTGGAGTTGAGCAGACTCTTAGAGAGACTCCTAAAGATACTTCGAAAGTTGTCTGATCTAGAGTGCTTGAAGTTCGTATACAGGATCATATACCTGGTTTCAGTCTTTTTGAGATAAGGGTAGCAAGATGTTCATCATTGTCTTCTTCAATGAGCTGGATGCGAAGGTCGATGGGTAGCTTCGGGGTTAATTCCTTACTCTCGAAGTCAATCATAGTTGGAGGGATGATGTTATTGGATTTTCTGGGAGGAGGCAAATGACGGAGGTTCGGAGCCTCCTAGCGTCAAATAATGTTAGTGCAAATTTTGGTCTACACCAACACTCGGAGATCCGAAGGTATGTCTTCGAATACTAAATGAAATATTGGACCTAGCAAAAAGGTTATCAAGACGTGATATAATCAAGCTTTGAGTATGAGATGCTGAACCATAGAATAACAATAACACATGCAAAAATGCAGAAAGCAAATAACACCGAGATTTTTACAGTGGTTTGGGCAGAAAGTCCCTACGTTCACTGTCCTTTTCTTATTTAGTCACTCTTATATAATCGAGAGACTTATTACACCGAATCTTGGCATTTGCGTCGTCAATGAGTTTTCAAATATAGCTTTAATATAGGAAAGTAGTATATGATTTTATGTTGTTTTTTGGCATCAAAAGATCCCTTATGCCTTAAGATTGTTGCCTATTTGTAGCCGGTATGCTGTAACCGCATTGGCGGTGAGCCTTCTTCTTGGATTGTTGACCTGGTTTGTTATAAGCGGCTATGGTTCAAATACTTTCCATCATTCGGTTGAAAGTGCTTTGACATATATTGCACAAGACGCTTATATATATAGCTTCTTTGATCCCTTTCGTCTATCCTAACCGTTGATCCCGGTCTAGGCTATTTGAGCCATTGATTGTTGATACTTGTTGAAATGCTTTTGGCTTCGATAGCTATTACCCTCGACCAACTACATGCTCTTGGCTTGATCTTGGCTGACATTTTAACTCATGCTTTCCAATTACATGCTCTTGGCTATTAAGTTCGGAGCTTAAGCTCTCGTTGAAAACTAAATAGTAGGTCTTGGAATTACAAGTCGAAGCACTTTCTTCCTAAATATTCATGATTTGTACTTTGTAGAAATTACAGTGTAACAATACCTAATATACTCGTGGAAATTAATAATTGAATTTAAAAATAAAATTTTAAATTACAAAGTATATAATATTAAAATATTAAAATATCGGTTATATTTTTAACGAAATACTAAAATTCAAATTATCTTTCGAAAATATTTTTTTTCAATTTTCATTAATTTCCATGTGGAAAATTAATTTTAACATATATTCAAAATAAAATAAAAACAATTTTGTCGTGGGCATTATCAGATGCGTATACATTTATTTTTATATGTATTTCATTTATGTATTAACATATTCATATATATTATATTTATAATATATATATATATATATATAATCTACATTTATAATATATATATATATATATAATCTACATTTATTTAAAAAATTCAATTTTTTTTCATTTTACAGCAGATAAATAAATAAAATTTTAGTAAAATTTTAAATGATTTTACATATTCATATACATAATTAAATAAATAAATAAATAAATATATATATATATATTATAAATTCCACACACACACACACATATATATATATATTAATTATTCAAAATATAAAATATATATATTTGTAATATTTTGTATATATGAAAACTTATGCAGTTAAAGCGCTTGGCGGTGGAGGACAAAAAGTTACAGGGGGGATAAAGCGAGGATATAACGGAAAATAGCGGAGATACAAAAAACTTCATTATACATAAAACCAAATAATTATAGTTAATTTATTCTCATTCTCACATCTTTTGCGTAGGAATAAGAAATATTATTTGATCTTATATAACAAAAACGAAGAATATCATAATTTGTACACCCATATTTGATGACTACAATAGATTTCTAACTTACATTGAGTACGATTGCCTTAAAATTAGGACTTTACGCTAACTTTTTTGATTTGATTCAAAAGAGTACTAGTCAAATCAACCTTTTTATATTAATGTTGATACAGCGGATACTAAAAAGTCTTAATTAAGCGGGTGTAGCGGAAAATAGCTGGGCTTAAAGCAGATCTACTGTTTAATAGCTCTATATAGCGTAGCAGTCAAAGAGCGTTACGCACTATAGCGGAGATTTTGTGGGGATTTATCGGGACTTTTAACTATGTAGATATAAAGTAAAGCATATAAGCATACATTTATACGATATATTTTTATACTAGATAAGCTAACATGTCTATTGCAGTTAAATCCTCGCATTTATATAAGGACATGTCAAACCTTGCACGGATTGCTATGTCACACATTCGCGCGAACACACACACACAGATATATGATACACACTTATATAATATAATATTAGTTACATAATATAAAACTATATTATAAATTTAAATAATAAATGATTTTATCTAAAAGAAAATTGGAAATGTTCTAAATAAACTAGACTTTATAGATCTAATAAAGATCCAAAACAATAATTTTTTTGAAATTTACACATTTCTTTTACCACGGGCTAGCCTAGTTGTAACGACCCAGATTTTAGTCATTTTAAATTCAGATATTTAATTGATTTTAAATATTCAGAAGTTAATTTTATAAGATGAATAACTTATATTTGAAATACAAGGATTTAATTGGATAATTAAACTATTAATTTAATACTTGAAATTGTGGAAATAATTGGAATTTGGATTATATATGAATGGAAATGATTTATATAGTTGAATTATATCATATTTGAATTAGAATGATATTTGAGAACTTTTAAAATTGAATTAAAAGTTAAATTGTAGAAATTGAATATTTTAATATTTAATTAACGTGCAAAATAGTCATTTTTCAAACAGTCCCAGATTTCGAGGAAACCAGTTTCATTGGATCCGTAATGTTATATTATTATAGGATTTCAAATTTCGTGTCAGTCGAATTTACGGTTTGTTCGGGGCAAGTTAAAACGCGTAGAAATTTGTTTAAGTGAATTTTAAATTTAAATAATTCGATTCGAAAACCTATCTTCCAAATACGATCGAATTGGCTCCCAGTATATATTCCATTATGTTTGAAATAGGGGTAAAACATTATAAATGCCAAGCGGCATGCATCGATCAGAGTTCGAAAAAATCCGGATGAATAGTGTCGTCAAATTTTCTATAAAAGGACCTAAAATTTTCTATTTTTCACTCAGCAAACCCTAGCTAGGGCTAACCGCCATTTACGTTTCGATGGTCATAAACGCTTAAAATTTCTACCCTCAAACTCTCTTAATTCGTCGATAATTAGCAAAAACGTTCAACTAAGAAATTGTAGAGCTAAGTGAGATCTTTCCATCCATATGGATATGATTATCCAATTTGCAACGACGAGTGAGAAAAGAGGTCGCATATGCCTCGCGTTTGTGCACAAAATTCGAGGCCTTGGTGCGACCGATTTCGCCCATATTCAAGCCGAAGGTAGAGCTCGTAAAGCACGTTCGTTTGGTGCTAGCTGATCGTCTTCAAGTTGCTCGAGGAGGTGGCGAAAATTCGTTAATAATCGACGGCATTGGGTTTCCTTGTTCGGCCTTCAACGACGGAAGAAGAAATAGATGGTTGGCCCAGATTTGATGATGCAAAAATGTGCGGTCGAGATTAAAGCTAGGGTAAAGAAAAAAAATGTAAATTATATTATTTAAATTCGTAGAATGTTTAAAATGCTATAACTTCTTCATACGAGGTCCGTTTTCGACGAAAGAAGTTGCGTTGGGTCTTATTAACGAGCAATACATTTAGAAGCTGGTTTGGAGTTGATTGAAGCTTGTGTAAATTTTGGGTAAAATTAAACGCTCGTTTAATTTTATTCAGAATAAAACACTACAGCTGCTAGTGGAATCAATGTGAGTACAACTCACTCTTTCTGACTCACTGATATTTTTATATAAGTGAGAATAAATTTATTATATGATGATTGATGATTGTTTGGATGATATATTACCTATATTGATTGGTATTTGGATATATGCCTGCCTATTGGAGCAGATGAGACCCTATACGTTTCCGTGTATGAGCGGATGACCCTTTGTACGCACGTCTGCCTCGAAGTGGACATTGTATATATTTTCTAATATTTATATTTTTTGCAGGTGACAGGTTGGTGGGATCCAACTGGAGTTCTCACCAGTATTGACCTTATTTACAAATATTGTGATATATGATGTTATCATGTGATATATGATATTTTGGATGCCATGATTTATGTATTTAGTGCTGTTGCAGCATTGGGTCTATTTTTGATAATTAAAAATGTTAAAGCGGTGATTTCCAAAATTAAAAAGGATTTTCAAGTGATTTGAAAATATACGTTTTATTGAATTTTTAAGTGTTAAAGAAAGGAATTTATTTTAAATAAATAAATAGTTATAATTTTTATTGTTGTAGAAATTATGATTTTTGTGAAATATATCAAAATGCCTATTTTGAAACATGGAGTTAAATAATTTGCAAATTAAGTTAACTGAGATTTTTGAATTATTATAAATGGTTTATATATAAGATTTATAAAGTTGATATTTTATAAATCAAAATAATGGAATTGTAAAGGCGTTTTGAAAATGTTAAAATGAAGTTATAATTGAATAAGATTTATTAATTTGCGAAATTATAAAATGAATGGATTTTGTAAAATAAAGAGATTTATAAGTAATTTACTTATAAATTGGATTTTGGCATGTAAACAAGATAAACGGAATTTGGTAAATAAATGGATTTTATAAATTAAAGTTTTATAAAATATAAATGGAATTTATAAACATCGTTTTATAAATCCGAAATTAATTGAATTTGATAAGTTAAATATAGAAGTTTATTAAAGGAATTTCATCCATGATTTTGGACAGTGGATAATCCTTTAATTAAATTTGCAATAGTGATGAATTTGGTAAAGGTATTACATCCATGATTTTGGACAATGGATAATTCTTTAATAAATGTGTAGAAATATTGGATTTGGTAAACGAAGTATATTCACGATTTTGGACAGTGAATAATCTTTTAAATAAAATGGATATTTTTAGAAAATGATATTTTAAATGGAGTTAAATGGTTTAAAGATGTTTTAAAATGTGTTAGGTATCGAATACATAGATTTCAATATTTATTGTTGAAATAGACATTTTCAAGAAATAAGGAAATGATGGACTATAACACTGTTGTTATAGTAAATGATTTTCGAAAGAAGATGTTTTTTATAGTATATGGGGTTTATATATCTATATAATTTTCGAATCCCTATACTAGTGATTTTGGGTTGTCATAACGATGTTTTACGCAACATTCTTTTTTACCCAAATAAATGTGTTTAAAGAGAATGTTTTCCTTAAAGAATAAAATATATACTTAATTTTGATTTAAGTATATGTAATATTTTCCAAGTGTTGACAATAAAGAGATTGTGAATTGCTTATTATTAAATAAGTATATGGAAATGTTTTCCAATATTGAAATGGTTTTGAAATTATATCTTTATAAAGATAATTTAAAGTGAATATTTGGCAAATGATTTAATTAATAAATAAATAAAAAGGGCCTAGTGATTGTTATGGTGTTGAATATTTGTTTGCTTGCTTTGATAGTTGAATAACTTACTATCAAATTTGGCCAAATTTTAGTTCCTCGACTTGATGTGGGAACTATTTAGTCGTACACTTAGTAGGTAGCCTTCTGTGTAGGCTTGATTATCGTTTGTGTTGAGGATGATGATTCGTATAGTGCAGAGTATTAATCCAATCTATCAAGCTTCCTTCTTGGCCCGAAGGATAGCAAGTTGAAAGTTGGAGACGTGATAAGTCTATGAGGCTTAGTTTCTGTGTGAAGTTGAGAAACGCTTTTGCGTTGTTGGTGTAAAGAGACTGGGATCAGATTTATTTGAAAACCACTTCGGACCAACGTATATGCGTTCGATTTAGCAGGTTGTGATGATATTGATATTTCAAATTTTCATAGTGGGGGACTGCTTGTTGATCGATTGGGGTTAAAATCCCAATATACATATAGTAGCAGTGGTCTCTTCATTATAAAATATCCAATGCACGGACTATTCGCTACTAATCCTAGGGATTTCTCGATAGGATGTGGTAGGAAAGTACCATCGGTTTATCCTGTTCTTGGACAACTTGTATGGATGTTTGTCTGACATTGCATTTCTAAACATTACGTACACTGGTTTTCACAAACGTACATCAGTGGCGGCGGAGAAGGCAACTTCTCTTAGCTTAATACCCTTCTTGAGACGTATGAGCTTAAGGGTTGTATTTTTTTGGAAGGCAATTAGCAGTCAACGGAAATAGCCGTGTGTCATTCAAAGTGATGTGATTGTGATTTATGGAAGGTAATCGTTACCTTAGGCCTCATCAACCGAAAATGACTAAAACAAGGTTAGATGCAGCAAGGCTAAGTGGGTCGCTCCTAAGTAGCATATGATCGTCCTCTTTTAGATATATCTTTACACGCTATGACATCATGTATCTGATTATTGTGGTTTGTATGCTATGAGAGCCCTCGGTAAAGGTCGGTAACGGTCGGAGGATGACATATTGGATACCATCTAGTTATAGAGGTGGGTCGGTCTTGTGTTGGTAGAGGATCCTTTGTGATGGTCCTCGGCACATTCCTCTAGAGATGTACTGTTGGAAGGTAGTCCCTTCACCCGATCATTTGTATGGAAATCCAAACTCCACTACGTACCTGCCATTTTGATTATATTACCCATTTTGGGCTATATGCTAGAATTTAATCAATGTAACATTTTCGGTGATGATTAATATTATTTTTATACTAGACATTAATATAATATCAGATGATTTGATATAAAATGTTTTAGTTATCGTAAGGTAAAAACATGTCCGTGTTTATGTGTGGACTTGTCTTACGAGATACTTTTGTTTTGATAAAGGAAAAGTTTGGTAATTTAATAAATTCAGTTGAGTGTGTTTCTCATGCTGGTTTACTAGACTGATATGGGCGTTCTTCCCTTTCATTGCCCGGGTCAGACTGAGTATATTTACAGGTTCATTTTTGGTGCTTCTGGAGCTTCGGCAGGAGAGTAGGAGATCTTCATTTTCGTATACGCATATCTGTTTTGATTATTGATTATCCGCTGTGCTTAGTTGTTGTATATTATCGGCAATTATGAGAACAGGCTATTATAACTATTCAGGTTGATAACTATTGTTGATTGTTGAACTCTGATTGATGTATGTATATACAATTTCTATTTTGTAAAGATCATTGATATGATATTATATGTTTTCCGCTGCGATGTGGGATTCTGTATTGTTCCGTTTAGTTCTATCTTTTCTCTTTCTTCTCTTCTCTTCTTCTCTCTTCTTTTCTTTCTCTTGAATTTCTGTCAGTCAATGCTTTTTGGGTGGAACATGTATGGTTTATTGTCGATTCAAAGGGTACGGATTTGCGGGTCGTCACATTTGGTATCAGAGCATAGATTTTGTATATTCCTAAGCTTTGACGTGTACTCAGTACAGATAGGGACAGTAGCAACCTAGATTGAGTTTGAGTGTATTATATATATATATATATATATGAGCGTGTATTTGTTAGTGATATAAAATATTTTATATTGTGTTTACTTATCCGTTGAGTTGTTTGTGAATTCTGATCGGTATGTGGGACGCCATGTTATCGATAAGGATTTTCAAACACTTAAACGAGGCAAGTCGTCATTGTATCATTTTAAGTTGGGCAAATGAAATAATTTTACCTCTATTATATTTTATATATAAAGGAAACAATTTTTCAAAAATTATTATAGTGTATATAAATTGATTGTTGATTGTTTGAAAATGTAAATATACAAGTTAATAAATGCTGGTTGAATTATTTAAATAAAAACAACAACTGTAAAAGAATAAATTATATAAGAAAATAAATTATAAGTATGGAATTATAATTAATATGATTTATAATTGTGAAATAATCTTATATATAAGAAATGATACTAATTATAATTAATATGATTTATAATTGTGAAATAATCTTACATATAAGAAATGATACTATATGAGTTATAAATAAAAATGAATTTAAACCAAGAGTTTGAAATTTTGAATCCCGTTGATTTTGAAAGTTTTTTTTCAAAGTTAAAAGGATATTATATTATTATAAATCTAAGTAAGATAAATAAATTTGGAATGGTCTTATGTAAATAAAGTGAAATAGTGAAATTATATAAGTTTGTAAATGTGATTTGTAAATAATAAAAGAAAATTTGAAAGAATATAAAGCATTGATTCACTACTGTTGCTGGGAAATAATAAGGGTGATGATTACAACATCATTAGTATCATTTTCGAGTTTCTATGTGATGGATTTTCTACGAATAGTAAATTAAAATTGAAAATTGAAGTTTTTTTGTGATAAACGAATTTGAATTTAAAATCCAAGTTGAAATTGATAAATACAAGTGAAACAAATTTGGACTTATAATATAAAATAAAGATTTTAGCTTTAGTAAAGTCGAAATAAATTTGATTTAGCATAATAAATATATGATTTGAAATTTAACTAAAGGAAAGTTAAATAAATTGAATCAGATTTGAATTGGACTATAAGTGATTATATAATATAAATTTGGAAGTTTATATAAGTAAGTCGTATAACTTATAAAATGAGAAAATGTAAGTAAAACCAATTATTAAAATGGTTAAACAATTTTGTTAAGCAAAACGAAATCTGAAATTGAATGGTAGTATGAATTTAACTTAAGTAAGGTTAAATGAAGTTGATTTTAATATCAAAGTGAATTAATAAAGTGAAGTGATGAATATGAACTTGAGTTATATAATGAAATTCAACTTTAATTGTAGAATGAATTAGCAATTGAATTAATGAATGAATTGAATATTAATTAATCGAATGAAAGTGAATTGATATGGAATTAGTGGATATAAGTGTTAATTTATTAAATGATAATGAAATTGGGAATTGGATAATTGAATGACAGTCAATTAGATATTAAACTGAAATTGAATGTGTTAAAACAAACTGAAGGTAAACAAACTAAACTAATTTGGTAATGTTGGATATACATTGGTTGTTAGTTGATTTTCTAGAAATTCATATGAAATTGAAAGCTAAATAATTGAATTCAAATTGAAAGTAAGTGAATTTAAATAGAATTGAATTTGATTTGATTTGAAAGTGAACTAATTTGAATGTAAATTAATGAATATAAACTAATTGAATACGAATGAATGAATGTTAGTAAAATCCAATGTAAATGAATCAAATGTGATTAAATTGAAAACCAGTTCAATGAACGTTAATGAGAAAATGAGTTTATATTGATTTGGTTATGGATCGATTGGATGGATATTGCTTTGTTGGATGATAGTTGTTTGATGGTTGGATTTGTTACTTTGATTGCATTTGCTATATTGGCATATATAGTTGTTGTATTGATATATGTTGTATATTGATATTGCTTTCATATATACATGTTTCTCATTTGTTTGTTGAGTGTTTAGTAGGTGCGGATGGCGTTTTCTTCGCATTTGGAGCTTGCTTTCACGCTACATTAGCCGTATATGCTCGCTAATAATATATGAGGTACATATCTCGGATTACATACCGTAATTTTATAAATTTTTTCCCTATGGGATGCCTCATCCTCGAAGATGAGATGTATATTTATGATATATATATATGTTGTGATCCAACTACGATCAAACTGCGCAAAAGGAGACGTTGGCGAAATTTTTTGAAAATTTGAGGCGTTAGAAATTTTTGAAATTTTTTATATAACTAAAATTTTTGATTTTAATTTATAACTTTAAAGATATTAGCTAATTTTGGAAACATAACTATAAATGAATTTGAAGACTTAGGAAAGTTTTATAAGAAGTTTAACTAAATGAGTTTTTGAAAATTTAAGGGATTTTGTGACCTTTTCTTACTCGGTAATTTGGAGGACGAAATTCTTCGAAGTAGGGGAGAATGTAACGACCCAGAATTTCAATCATTTCAAATTTAGATATTTAATTGATTTTAAATATTCAGAAGTTAATTTTATAAGACGAATAACTTATATTTGAAATATAAGGATTTAATTGGATAATTAAACTATTAATTTAACATTTGAAATTGTGAAAATAATTGGAATTTGGATTATATGTGAATGGAAATGATTTATAAAGTTGAATTAAATCATATTTGAATTAGAACGATGTTAGAAAACTTTTAAAATTGAACTAAAAGTTAAATTGTAGAAATTGAATATTTTAATATTTAATTAACATGTAAAAATAACCATTTTTCAAACAGTCTTCGATTTCGACGAAACCGATTTCATTGGATATGTAATGTCATATTATTGTAGGATTTTAAATTTCGTGTCAATCGGATTTACGGTTTGTTCGGAGCAAGCTAAAACGCATACAAATTTGTTTAAGAGAACCTATCTTCCAAATACGATCGAATTAGCTCCCGATATATATTCCATTGTATTTGGAATAGGAATAAAACATTACAAATGTCAGGCGACACGCTTCGATCGGAGTTCGAAAAAAATCTGGATGAATAGTGTCGTCAAATTTTCTATAAAAGGACCTAAAATTGTCTATTTTTCACTTAGCAAACCCTAGGTAGGGTTAGCCGCCATTTATGTTTTGATGGCCATAAATGCTCATAATTTCTTCCCTCAATCTCTCTCAATCCATCAATAATTATCAAAAACATTCAACTAAGAAATCGTAGAGCTAAGTGAGATCTTTCCATCCATACAAATATGATTATCCAATTTGCAACGATAAGTGAGAAAAGGGGCCGCATATGCCTCGCGTTCATGCACGAAATTCGAGGCCTTGGTGGGACCGAGTTGGCCCATATTCAAGCCGAAGGTAGAGCTCGTGAAGCACGTTGTTTGGTGCAAATCAATCGTCTTCAAGTTGCTCGAGGAGGTGGCGAAAATTTGTTGATAATCAACGGCTTTGGGTTTCCTTGTTCGTCCTTGAACGATGGAAGAAGATGGTCGGCCCAGATTTGATGCAAAGATGTGCGGCCGAGATTAAAGCTAGGGTAAAGAAAAAAAGTGTAAATTATATTATTTAAATTCGTACAATGTTTAAAACACTATAACATCTTCATACGAGGTCCGTTTTTTACGAAACAAGTTGCGTTAGGTCCTTATTGACGAGCACTACATTTTAGACTAGTTTGGAGTTGATTGGAGTTAGTATAAATGTTGGATAAAATTAAACGCTCGTTTAATTTTATTCAGAATAAAACACTGCTATTGGAATCAATGTGAGCACAACTCACTCTTTCTGACTCGCTGATATTTTTATATAAGTGAGAATAAATTTATTATATGATGATTGATGATCGTTTGGATAATATATGATATATTACCTATATTTATTGGTATCTGGATATATTCCTTCCGATTGGAGCAGATGAGGCCTTATACGTTCCCGTGTATGAGTGGATGACCCTTTGTACGTGCATCTGCCTTAAAGCGGACAATGTACATATTTTCTAATATGTATATTTGTTGCAGGCGACAGGTTGGAGGGATCCAACTAGATTTCTCACCAGCACTGTTTTTATTTACAGATAATGTGATATATGCTGTTATCATGTGATATATGAATTTTTGGATGCCGTGATTGATGTATTTGGTGTTGTTGCAGCATTGGGCCTATTTTTGGTAATTAAAAATGTTAAAGTGATTATTTCCAAATTAAAAAGGGTTTTCAAGTGATTTTGGAAATATATGTTTTATTGGATTTTGAAGTGTTAAAGAAAGGAATTTATTTTAAATAAATAAATAGTTATAATTTTAATTGTTGTAGAAATTATAATTTCTGTGAAATATATCAAAATGTGATTTTTGGAATATGGAGTTAATTAATTTGCAAATTAAGTTAAATTAAGATGTTTGAATTATTATAAACGGTTTATATATATAAGATCTATAAAGTTGATGTTTTATAAATCAAAATAATGGAATTGTAAAGGAGTTTTGAAAATGTTAAAATGAAGTTATAATTGAATCTTATAAGTGAATAAAATTTATTAATTTATGAAATTATAAAACGAATGGATTTTGTTAAATAAAGAGATTTATAAGTAATTTACTTATAAATTGGATTTTGGCATGTAAACGAGATAAATGAAATTTGGTAAATAAAGAGATTTTATAAATTGAAGTTTTTATAAAATATAAATGGAATTTATAAACATTGTTTTATAAATTCGAAATCAATTGAATTTGACAAGTTAAATATAGAAGTTTATTAAAGGAATTTCATTCACGATTTTGGACAGTGGATAATCCTTTAATTAAATTTGCAATAGTGATGAATTTGGTAAAGGCATTATATCAACGATTTTAGACAGTGGATAATTCTTTAATAAATGTGTAGAAATACTGAATTTGGTAAACGAAGTATATTCACGATTTTGGACAGTGAATAATCTTTTAAATAAAATGGATATTTTTGGAAAGTGATATTTTAAATGGAGTTAAATGGTTTAAAGATGTTTTAAAATTTATTAAGTATCGAATACATAGGTTTCAACATTTATTGTTGAAATGGACGTTTTCGAGAAATAAGAAAATGATGGACTATAATACTATTGTAATAGTAATGATTTTCGAAAGAAGATGTTTTGTATATTATATGGGATTTATATATCTATCTAATTTTCAAATCACCATGCTAGTGATTTTGGATTGTCGTAACGATGTTTTATGCAACATTCGTTTTGACCAAATAAATATGTTTAAAGAGAATGTTTTCCTTAAAGAATAAATATTATACTTAATTATGATTTAAGTATATGTAATATTTTCCAGGTGTTGAAAATAAAGAGATTGTGAATTACTTATTATTAAATAAGTATATGGAAATGTTTTCCAATATTGAAATGGTTCTGGAATTATATCTTTTTAAAGATAATTTAAAGAGAATATTTGGCAAATGATTTAATTAATAAAAGTTAATTAAAAAGGGCCTAGTGATTGTTATGGTGCTCAATATTTGTTTGTTTGCTTTGATAGTTAAATAATCAACTATCAAATTTGGCCAAATTTTAGTTCCTCGACTTGACGTGGGAGCTTTTTAGTCGTACACTTAGTACACAGCCTTCTGTGTAGGCTTGATTATCGTTTATGTTGAGGATGATGATTCGTATAGTGCGGAGTATTACTCCAATCTATCGAGCTTTCTTATTGGCCCGAAGGATAGCAAGTTAAAAGTTGGAGACGTGATTAGTCTATGAAACTTAGTTTCTGTGTGAAGTTGAGAAACACTTTTGATTTGTTGGTGCGAAGAGACTGGGATCAGATTTATCTGAAAACCACTTCGGACCAACGTATATGCGTTCGATTATGCAAGTTGTGATGATATTGATATTTTGAATTTTCATAACGGGGGACGGCATGTTGATCGTTTGGGGTTAAAATCCCAATATAGATATAGTAGCAGCGGTCTTTTCATTATGAAATATCCAATGTAAGGACTATTCGCTACTAATCCTAGGGATTTCCCGATAGGATGTGGTAGGAAAGTACCTTCGGTTTGTCCTGTTCCTGGATAACTTGTATGGATGTTTGTCTGACATTGCATTTCTAAAGATTACGTACACTGGTTTTTACAAACGTACATCAGTGGTGGCGGAGAAGGCAACTTCTCTTAGCTTAACACCCTTCTTGAGACGTATGAGCTTAAGGGTTGTATTTTTGTGAAAGGTAATTAGCAGTCAATGGAAATGGCCATGTGGCATTCAAAGTGATGCGATTGTGATTTGTGAAAGGTAATCGTTACCTCGGGCCTCATCAAGCGGAAATGACCAAAACATGGTTGGATGCAGCAGGGCTAAGTGGGTCACTCCCAAGTAGGGTATGATCGTCCTCTTCTAAATATATCTTTACACGTTATTACGTTATGTATCTGATTATTGTAGTTTGTATGCTATGAGAGCCCTCGATAAAGGTCGGTAACGACCGACGGATAATATATTCGGTACCATCTAACTATAGAGATGGGCCGGTCTTGTGTTGGTAGAGGATCCTTTGTGATGGTCCTCGGTACACTCCTCTAGAGATGTAGTGCCTTGAAGGTAGTCCCTTCACCCGGTCATTTGTATGGAAATCCAAACTCCACTACATACCTGCCATTTATGATTGTATTACCCATTTTGGGCTATATGCTAGAATTTAATCAATGTAACAATTTCGGTTATGATTAATATTATTTGTATACTAGACACTAGTATAATATCAGATGATTTGATATGAAATGTTTTAGTTATCGTAAGGTAAAAACATGTTTATGTTTATGTGTGGACTTGTCTTACGAGATACTTTTGTTTTGATAAAGAAAAAGCTTGGTAATTTAATAAATTCAGTTGAATGTGTTTCTCACGTTGGTTTACCGGACTAATCCGAGCGTTCTTCCCTTTCAATGCCCAGGTCAGACCGAGTATATTTATGGTTCAGTTTTGGTGCTTTTGGAGCTTCACCAGGAGAGCTGGAGATCTTTATTTTGGTATACGCGTATCTATTTTGATTATTGATTATCGTTGTGCTTAGTTGTTGTATATTATTGGCAGTTGTGAGGACGGGTTATTATAACTTTTCAGGCTGATAACCATTGTTGATTGTTGAACTTTCGATTGATGTATGTATATATAGTTTCTGTTTTGTAAAGATCATTGATATGATATTATATGTTTTCCGTTGCGATGTGAGATTCTGTATTGTTCTGTTTGATTCTATCTTCCCTCTTTCTTCTCTTCTCTTACGTTGGATCGATTTCACCCTAGAGGAGGAGGGTAAATAGGGTGATGTTATTAATTATAAAAATTATTGCGGAAGTTTATAAAATATTTTCAACACAGATATATCAGAATAATAGCAGCACAGATAATAGCGAAATAATAAATGTAGAAATAGAATAACGTAGAATTTACCCAGCTTTGGCAAAACCCTGCCTATGTGCTGCCCCCAAAGTTTCTACTAGAATAAACAATCGGTCGCTTACACACGTAAACTCGCGACATCGCTATCGACTAGCCTTGACTCTACGCTCAAAAACCTATCACAACTCAGCCACTGAGTTGCGAATTCTTCAACTATATCACCGTAGTTCGTCCCTTAGTCACACGACTAGACAATACACAAGTTTAAAAAGGAAAAATACAAATTTAAAAAAATTATATAAAAAAGCCCTAATTGTAAAGCCCAAACAATAAAATAAAAGTAACCGGCCCAAATAAAATTATCACTAAAAATTGCCGTCCCTTTTTCTCTATTCTTTCTATGGACTTTGCTTTATAAAAATGATTCCTTTGCTTGCTCGTTTCTCTTTCGATAATTAGGGCTTTGGAAATTTTGAAGATGCCGACTTTGTTCGATCGGATAGATGTTTCTCGATACTTGCTTTTGTCGATTGTTTGTCTATTGATATGCTTTTGGCTTCTTCAAAATTGTCGAGCGATATGTGATTTTTGCTTTTCCGGTATCTTATGCTCGACTTTGATTCGAGTTGAATGATTATTGTTCTCTGTTGCTTGAACTCGAATGATTTTGGTAGCCGATGATGTTATGGTTTATATAGGGTTTTAATTCCCTAAAGTTTCGTTCGAATTTATTATTTGAACTCGTCTGATGATTTTTCTCGACCACTTGATTTTGCTTGAACGATGAAATGATTTCCGACTTCTTCAACTTCGTATACTTCGTTGCTTGATTCGCACGGCTTTGAATTCTTACCTGTTCAACTTCCTTGGTCATCACGGCATTGGCTTTCTGGTTCCTTTCTGACTTCGGCCAGTTGATTTGAAACTGTTGTTCCATGATTTCGACCACTTGAACTATTTTGATTTCGACACTGTCTTGATTTTGTAATTCACTGCGTAGTAGGTTGGTTCATCATTGTTATTGCTTTGAGTCATGTAAACTTCTGGTTTGTATATGACACTTCAATTTGTGTCTGCACTGTGATATGCACTATATAATTGCAGTGCACCTTTATACATGACTTGTATACTTTGTTCATCGATGGCTGCTACGTGAATTTATGGCTTGACTAAATCTTCATTGACTTTGTGTATGTGTGCAGTGTTGTTTTTATATTGACTCGGTTATTTTAAACCTGTTTCTTGCTGTTTTCGTTTAATGTACATGTGTGTTTGCATATGAATTGGGTTGTCGGCTCGGCTCTGTCCACTGTTGTATTATGTTGTACCTATTTTTGCTGCCTTCATGTACATGCCGAGTCTTGTTGACATCGTCTGATATGCATTTGTTTGATTTGATTTACTGTTTCACTAGCATGAGCTAGTTGAGTCTGCTTGGAGCTTTTGTTGTATGCTCATGTCTTGTGTCAATTTATGGTGCACCACTGTTGCATTGACTTTGTACATATTATGCTTGTATTTTTTGACTGCACCTGTGTTGAGTCCAGCTAATAGCTCAGTTTTGACCTTGTGCTGATATCGTGACTTTATTTTATTGCGCTTGAGTTGAACCCGACTTTTGATTTGGGTTTGACCTTGTGCTCACCTGCTCCTGTAATTTTATCAAGTGTATATATCGGTGTGCACGGCCTTATGGCATGTACAGTGATACACCGTGCATGTCACAAGCTGTTCGTGTATGATGAATTCAAAACTAAATGATGACGAACAACCCAAATAACCGAGACAAATAATATTTTCAAAATCACATTTTATTTTACACTGCAAAATATTCTCTTTTCAATTTTACTACGTTAATGTTTATTTTGCAGATTGCTCAGATGCTGGATTCTATCTGGAATAGAGTTGAAGATAAATATGAGTGAATTAGCGATATGTAGAGGACATTTGTAAATGAAAAATTGTGATGTAATCAAAATTTATATATATAGCGAGAGCTCAAATTTATACTATTCAAAATTGTAATAAATATTTGTTTGAATAAAATATCTGTTTAAATTTAAACTCTGTGTTATTTATTTTATTCAGCAGATATTTATTACTTATGTGAAAAATAAAATAGTACATTAACAAATACATTTAAATGAATATATATATATATATATATGTTTATTATCATTAAATAAAAATCATATACGCGTACATTCAACATCTTCTTCTCTCTTCTTTTCTTTCTCTTGACTTTCCGTCACTCGGTGCTTTTTGGGTCAAACATGTGTGATTTATTGTCATTCAAAGGGTACGGATTTGCGGGTCGTTACATTAGTTCAAATAAAATATATTTACAAAACTAGAGAAACAAGAGAGCATATTAGCAATAGTAATTTTTTTTACACAAATTATTTGAACTAAACAAAAGAAATACATATCGAGAGTGTGGTAAGCCAATCCTTTCTCACCATTGATAGTTCGATTAAAAACTAATTATTATCCAAATGTTTATTACGAATGGATGTTAAGTCGAAAAAATAGAGTATGTGTCGAATTATCAATCTTAGGTCTGTTAACGGATGTTTTCGGATGCGGATAGTGTCGTATCCGCATCCGAAATCATTTTTGGATATTTAATGTCCGCATCTGCATATACGGACGAATATCAAATAATTATGCTATCCGCTAACGATCAATAAATTATGAATTGTAAAGGAAAATTTTAGTTTAACATAAATACTTTCAATCCATTAATTATAAAAATATTAAAAATTAACAAATATGACGATAATAAATAGTTTCGAGGAGTTAATAAACATTAAACAAATATAATACAAACTACTAACTTAATAAAATAATAAATGAATATCTTTCACTGTACTAACGTACATATAATTTAAACTATGATTTTGACGAAAACCGAACGGAAATTTTTTTGATGCGGATGTTTTCGTATCCGCATTCGTATTCGTTTTTTGGAAATCGGATATTTATCTATTTTTCGGATGTGAATGCGGACGGATTTCAGATTTTTCGGATATCCATTGACGGATTTAATCCATGGGGATAATTTTCGCAACAATTTTAGTCCACATATTCAGTCCTTCTCGATAATACTACTTCATCCAAATCAGCATGCGAAATTCCATGCGGCAAAACCAATGGCCATTGGCTATATTCTGCAATCACTTTCGGTTATTTTGGTGTTTTTATTTTCGGGTAGAGCAGTAACTACAAAGCCTGCGGAATCCCGGTAATAATACGTTGGTAATTTCACATCCAATCAATTCTAGCGCGTAAAGAAAAGAATATTTATCCATTATTTAATTGATAAAAATATCAACTTTTGTCTCTTTTCCTTCTTTTCATTTCTTTAGGCGAGAGAAAGGAAAAAGAGAGGATCTGCAAATTATTGTTAGGTACTTTCCTCTCCTTTTCTTCCTGAATTTCTGATTATATTTCAATTATTAATTTTCGCGTGTTTGTACTTGATTGAAGGATTTTGAATCATGGCGTCGAAGCGGATCTTGAAAGAATTGAAAGATTTACAGAAAGATCCGCCTACTTCTTGTAGCGCAGGTATTTGTTAGATCTGTTAAATCTGATTCTTTTTGTTGCTGATTTAATATGATTTTGACATTTGGTGAATTTATTTTGCCATATAAGTTATTGGTTTGATTGTGCCGTTGTTGTATAACATGGAGGTCATCGTCAACTCCTTTTTCAGTGTTTAAATTTATATTTTCCAGGATGCATAATTTTCTATGATTGAATGCGTGTATTTGGATAAATATTTGGGATTAACAGTTTATGTTTGTTCCGGGTGACCAATGATATGAAGTTATTAGATGTAAGTTAAGGAGAAGCAAACAAGTGGTTTGTATCTTGTTCTATTGAGCGAATCTGATGTTTGCTATTGCTGATGCAAGTTAAGGAGGGCAAATTAGTTTATGCTTGTATTGATTTTTATCTAATCTTGTAGAATTGGCTATTGTTGGTTCCTATAGTTTTTATTTTATTTTTTATTTTTTTGAATTACCCAGAGAACTCTTGGTAAGTTTTGGGTTCCTATACTTGTTGAAGTGATGTCGGTTTTGAGTTTTAAACTTGTTACCACTGGTCTTGCAGTCTGAACCATCAACCAATAGTGTTTTTGGCTGTTATTGTTGGCTACCGTTTGCGTTAATTTTCAGTATTTTTGGCTGTTATTGTTAATAAAATTGAAAAATTTATGTGTGTGTGTCTGTGTGTCTGTGTGTATAGCACCTGCATTTATAAATCACAATAGTGTTTTTTAAAATCATGTCCACTGGTTACCTTATATATGCTAACAGCTTATAATGTCGCTTCTGGTGAAGAATTGAGGCATTATATCACTCAAATCATATTTAGGCTTGAATGTTTTTCGTGATGTCGTCTTAAAATTTTAACTGTATTACATGTTAAGAAAGTGCTTGCCTGTTTAACAATTGTACAGTTGCTTAAACAGTGTATACTTATCATTTTTAAAATCTAGTTGTCTTCCTGTCCAGTTGCTCTCTTACATTTGTTTGAAGCTGAAAACTGAAATTTAGATTCCAGTATGTTGCTTCTAACTATATTTCATTGGACTGCTAACTTTAAGCAGAGGTTTAATTTCGAAAACTTGTCAGCATTCTCTAGTAGATTCTGCAAGTTAAAGTGAGCCACTCCATTTTTAGGAGATAGCAGGGGACTTGGATCTCCTTTTAGAACTGGAAAACTGATTAATCTTTAATCTGGTCCTATATTTTGAAGTTTTAATGATTCAGATCAAAATAATGCATGGATGTAATATTTTAATCGTGCAAAGGTTTTAAACATCAATTTGACTTGAACCGGTAGAACTTGTGATCTAACAATTTAAAATTGAGGGTGAACTTGGTATTCTGTATTATATTGAAAAGAAAGATCCAAATCCGATTGCAAGAATCTTAAAAGTATCACTTATAAAGGTTTCAACTTTCTTGTATGAAGAGAAGGAACCAAGTAAACTTTGTTTGACAATTACTAGTTGCTAAGCTATGTTTTTGTATTTCCAGGTCCTGTAGCTGAAGACATGTTCCACTGGCAAGCTACTATTATGGGTCCACCAGACAGTCCATATGCTGGAGGAGTTTTTCTAGTTACCATTCACTTTCCTCCAGATTATCCATTTAAACCACCTAAGGTATTATCAATATTATCACGACCACCACTTGTCCGTTTTATCATATTCTGAATTTTTTCTGTATTGTTATCTTTAACTGCTATTTGTAATCACTTACACAATGGCTCTGGGACTTTCTGGGTACTGATTAGCAAGTATGTAAGCTGATTCTCTTCTCGTTTGATTTATGCTACAATGTTTAGATGCTTTATTTGATTGGGTTATTTCAGGGGATGCACTATTGGTATCAAGAATTGTAGCATTTTAAATGTTAATTCACGTTATACTTTTTAGACCCCGCAGTACATTGTACAATGAACTTGATTTCTTTTCTTTCCTTTAGCATCACATTTTATCATATTTTCTTGTTTATCGTTGATGGCAATCTTTTATTATGATTTGCTATACAGTTATCTGGAATAGTTTTGGACAATTATAATACGATGTTTATGTAAACTACTCTATAAAATGAAATAAATTTCTTGTCCTTGGCTAACTCAATATTGACACAGCATTTTATTGTGTGTTATCCCGCTTTTTGGCAAAACCGTGATATCAAAAGATCAGTCAAAAAACAAAAGACAGTTCGTCTCAGAAATTGGTTGCACTTCAATCCGCTATGGATATCGATGAATTTTTTCCGAGCCCGGATCAGGCTACAATTGATAAGACATGACCAGCAAAGCCATGAAAGCCAGTGTTTCAAGTTTCAAGACAATCCGAGTTCGTATGCTCAAGTTATGATGGATTCGAGTTGAGAGAGGTAAAACTTGCCCGGTTCGAATCCATCACCCCTTCATTAGTTCGAACCCATCTAGTTCGAACCCATCTAGTTCGAACCCATCTAGGTTTGAAACCATCTAGTTCGAATCCATAGGCAGGGACGTCGTCCGAATCCATCAGCTTCGACTCCATCGGCCTCGCATCCATCAACTTCGACTCCATCGGCCTCGACTCCATCTCCCTCGAATCCATCACGATGACCTGCCTTCGAATCCATCCCATGACCTTCCTTCGTATCCATCCAACTGAAGCCACTCCATATCCTTGCTTCGAATCCACGAGGAGCACTTTCACTTCGACTCCATCGAGCAAGCCCTCAACAACCGTGCTTCGAATCCATACACGCATGCCTTAGTTCGAATCCATCGACCACACATTGATTCGAATCCGCCCAAGTCACCTTGCTTCGAATCCATCCACACAGCGAGCACCACGTCGCCGCCTTCACATGCGAAAGCATGGATTCGAACATATGGATTCGAACCATATGGATTCGAACGAATCCATAGGATCGAGTTGAAGCAAACAACGTACCGAAGAGCACCATCTTGAATCGATCATAACTCTCAATCCTTTGATCCAAATGCTATGAAATTTTCACAGAAGCTTGCGTATACATAGAAAAATGTCCACACCAAATTTCGCCTCGATTGGATGCCTTTTTGATCGATTCGAACCTCACTTCGAATCGATCCCAAACTGGGCACGGATTCCCAGAATGCGGGCCTGTGGGACCCCTCACGTGACAAGCGGCCTCCTCGGGATTTAGGCGGGGTTCAGCCTTCCACACATATAAATAGAGCCCTTGGTCATTCAGAATGGGGGTCGGAGAATTGGGAGAGAGAAAGCATGTCCAGACTCTGCTGAATTCAATTCTGTCCATCATCATCGCTGTTATATTCAGATTTCAAGGCTATCATCAACTGTAATCCGTTGTAATTGATTAATATCATCAAGTGAAGCAATAAAGAGAGAACCTTCAAAGTGGAGTAGACATGAACGCCGAACCACTATAAATCCTGTGTTTGTGATTGTGATTGCTGGATTACTCTGATTGTTATTGCTTAGATCTGAGTTCAATATTGATTATTGCTGATTTGTGTTCATAAACGGGTACTTCCACGATATCGGGTGTTTGTGACCAATTTTGGCCCAAACATTTTGGTGCTTTCACTGAGAGCAGCTGATTCAGGATAATTTGAATTTGAAAGCTTAAAGATTTGGATCTAAGAACCATGACGAGACAAACAAGTAAGAAACAAAGGCCAAAGGCTAGAGAGGAGCGAACACCAAGGAAGTCAAGAGGCTTCTTCAGGAGCAAACCAAGCTTCAATCTTCATCACTAGGGACGAGATGGAGACAATGATGAAAAAACAGGAGGAGCTGATTCAGAGTTTGTTCCAACAGATAGGGCAACTTGGAGCACAGAATCAAGGAGTAACCGGAGTCTAGAACGGAGCAGGACCATCCGGCTTAACACCTGAACTAGGGGGCACGCCCATGGAAAACGTTGACCCAATTTCAGAGAGAGAGAGAGGAACATCTGCACAACCCGGAAGTAGTAGAGGAGTGAACTCTCGGTCAAGGGAGCAGATCCCAGATTTCCCTCGTGGACTCGGGGGGCAGGTCGAAAGTGATGAGCGAAGGTTGCATCTCGGGGACAATGACAGATTGGCAGAGATAGTCAGGCGAGCCATGAGAGGCGGATTAGTGAACAAGGATTTGGAAGATGTTAATAGGAGTCCTTTTACTCCAGCAATCAGACGAGCTAGGAACCCACCGGATTTCAAATTACAATCATTGGACATGTACGACGGGAGAACGGATCCCACGGTTCATCTAACGAAGTATATGAGGCATATGGAAGTGCTGGGGCATCAGAGGAGGTTATGGCCCGGTGCTTTCCATTGTACTTGGCGGATATTGCAGCATTGTGGTTTAAACAATTGGAGAATGGATCCATCGGAACATGAAATGGTTTAATTGAGAGATTTATGAGGTAATTCAGGGTTCACATTACGAGACCCAAGAATGTTATGACTTTGGCAACCCTAAAGCAGAAAGCCGGAGAGACCTTGAGGAGTTATCTAGCACGATTCAATGCAGCAGCAGCTTCGGTGGATCGAGCAGATCCATCTATGGTGGTGATGGCAGCTGTGTTCGGAGTAGCTGACGGCACAGAGTTCAAAAATTCATTGACTAAAGATCCACCCGTGGATCTAGAGGAATTCTACAACGAGGCAGAAAAGTTTCTACGATTAGAGGATGCGAATGCAGAAAGAGAAGAAGGAGAGGGAATAGAAGTTTATGTGCTTAAGGACAAAAAGCCTCTCGAAAAGGACTCAAACAAGGGTAAAGGAAAACGAGGGGCTGAGGATTATAATGACAGGTCAAAACGGCAACGGAGGGAGCCGCGATTCATTACTTACACCGAGCTGACTGAGAGTTTGAAGACGATTTATCAGGATACCAAAGAGCAGGTTCCCTATCGTAGACCGATACGGAGGGATCCAACTTCTGACGAAAGGAGATCAGATAAGTTTTGTGTATTTCATGAATTAAATTGTCATAATACTAATGATTGTAGGCATCTGAAGGGCGAGGTGGAAGGGCATATCAGGAACGGTATGCTCCTTCAATATGTGAGGAGGCGAGCTTCAGCGGTGGAGCCGGAGCGGCCACCGTCTACATCAGCCAGGGGTGGCCCTGAACCGGGACACCGTTTGATCATCAATTAATTAAAATAACGATGAACAAGTCGCAAGCTTCCACTAACACAATTAAATCATTTACACATGTACGAGATCGCGAACGTTCTCCAGGCATGCTCTGAATGATCACTGATTGTTTCGTATTGGGAACTTGCACTTTGACATCTCTGCTTTGCTTTTGTTTCATGTTGATTTGAACATTTGAACTTGGTTTGTTTGGACATTTCTGTTTCTAAAATTCATCTGTTGAATAGATATTTAATCCTGATAATTCTGAAATGGCTAAGCTACTTACACATGTACGGGGTCGCGAACGGTCCTTAGGCATGCTCTGAGATGGCGATAAACCGTCCTGACAAACGATACAGGGACCCACGCGAACGTGAGCCTGGTATCGATAATACCAAGCCCTCCCGGACACACTTTCTCGCCTCGAACGGCATCCGACTTCGAACAGTCACCACTCGCCACGAACGACACTCGACTTCAAACAGTCACAACTCGCCACGAACGACACCCGACCTCGAACGGTCACAAAAACGTCTCGAACTGCACACGATCGCGAACGGTCACCACTCGCCCCGAACGGCACAACTTATCTCACCTCAAATGGCTCGATCGTGAACGGTCGTCGTTTGAGGTCCGCCAATTGACCGCGCACTGTCGCACTTTACCTCGAATGACTTGATCTCGAACGATCGTCATTTGAAGTTAAGCGCTTGACCATGAACGGTCACATTTCACCACAAATAACTCGATCTCGAACGATCGACGCATGGATTTATACGCTTGACCGCGCACGGTCGCACTTCACCTCAAATGACTCGATCACGAACGATCGTCATTTGAAGTTATGCGCTTGACCATGAACGGCCGCGCTTCATCCCAAATAGCTCGATCCCGAACGATCGTTATTTGAGGACATATGAAACTATCAAATTCTTTACAGGTTGATGGCAGGATATGAACATCCAACTTAAGGCATTGCAAAACACACCTTCCTACCGCAAGACATGTTTTGGGGGGCAAGTGTTATCCCGCTTTTTGGTAAAACCGTGATATCAAAAGATCAGTCAAAAAACAAAAGACGGTTCGTCTCAGAAATTGGTTGCACTTCACTCCGCTATGGATATCGATGAATTTTTTCCGAGTCCGGATCAAGCTACAATTGATAAGACATGACCAGCAAAGCCATGAAAGCCAGTGTTTCAAGTTTCAAGACAATCCGAGTTCGTATGCTCAAGTTATGATGGATTCGAGTTGAGAGAGGTAAAACTTGCCCGGTTCGAATCCATCACCCCTTCATTAGTTCGAACCCATCTAGTTCGAACCCATCTAGGTTCGAACCATCTAGTTCGAATCCATAGGCAGGGACGTCGTCCAAATCCATCAGCTTCGAATCCATCGGCCTCGCATCCATCAGCTTCGACTCCATCGGCCTCGACTCCATCTCTCTCGAATCCATCACGATGACCTGCCTTCGAATCCATCCCATGACCTTCCTTCGTATCCATCCAACTGAAGCCACTCCATATCCTTGCTTCGAATCCACGAGGAGCACTTTCACTTCGACTCCATCGAGCAAGCCCTCAACAGCCGTGCTTCGAATCCATACACGCATGCCTTAGTTCGAATCCATCGACCAGACATTGATTCGAATCCGTCCAAGTCACCTTGCTTCGAATCCATCCACACAGCGAGCACCACGTCGTCGCCTTCACATGCGAAAGCATGGATTCGAACCTATGGATTCGAACCATATGGGTTCGAACCTATGGGTTCGAGCCATATGGATTCGAACCATATGGATTCGAACGAATCCATAAGATCGAGTCGAAGCAAACAGCGTACCGAAGAGCACCATCTTGAATCGATCATAACTCTCAATCCTTTGATCCAAATGCTATGAAATTTTCACAGAAGCTTGCGTATACATAGAAGAATGTCCACACCAAATTTCGCCTCGATTGGATGCCTTTTTGATCGATTCGAATCTCACTTCGAATCGATCCCAAACTGGGTACGGATTCCCAGAATGCGGGCCTGTGGGCCCCCCTCACGTGACAAGCGGCCTCCCCGGGATTTAGGCGGGATTTCAGCCTTCCACACCTATAAATAGAGTCCCTGGTCATTCAGAATGGAGGTCGGAGAATTGGGAGAGAGAAAGCATGTGCAAACTCTGCTGAATTCAATTCTGTCCATCATCATCGCTGTTATATTCAGATTTCAAAGCTATCATCAACTGTAATCCGTTGTAATTGATTAATATCATCAAGTGAAGCAATAAAGAAAGAACCTTCAAAGCGGACGTAGGCACGAACGCCGAACCACTATAAATCCTGTGTTTGTGATTGTGATTGCTGGATTACTCTGATTGTTATTGCTTAGATCTGAGTTCAATATTGATTATTGCTGATTTGTGTTCATAAACGGGTACTTCCACGATATCGGGTGTTTGTGACCAATTTTGGCCCAAACATTGTGGTACCTTATTTTAGAATAAACTTGGTTGGCCTTCATGGGTTTTGATAATTGGAACTTGTTATGCATTGACAAAAATCAATAGGGAAACATTATATATCTTTACCTCCTCTCTATATTTCTTTCCATAACAACACTATTATGGATATAGTAATGTCATTTTCCTTCTTGAAATATTTGTGTTAAAATTGGTAATAAATGTGGTAGATCGTATTTTTTTCCCCTTTCAAATACTTTGATGTCGTGATTTCACTTGGGAATCATGGAAATGATGAGTTTTTATTTAATTTATATTCTTTGATAATAGTTGTACCATCATATATTTTTATTGGACCATAAAGTTCCTAAAATATCATTGTTATTCAAATAAGATAATTAGTTCAGAATTTATGACAAAAAATTCATACCGAAATGCTGGAAGGCCCGAAACATTTTAGGTAAAATGTCAGAGACAAAGACAAGCAGTGGGGACCTTCTATAATTTCTCCTATTTACCCACACTTCCCTGACATGTAATTTCCTGGGTTTCTAGATTTGTCCAATATTATATTATTGTTTGATTTTTTTTTTGAAGTTCTTTATTGATTTCGAAGAAGGAAAATACAGTGTAAACACAATAGTGCATCAATCCCAACTCACATCTAACACAACACATATAAACATAGTAGAAATGAAAGCACATGATGAGTTGCCCGATCATATAAAGCCTCTTTTCTGAAGCAACAATTCATTGACGTCGAGACGTTTAAAGTAACCATTCAAAACCGCTACCAACGCAAAGTTAGCAACGGCTTGAAACTACTAGATCCCACCACAAATCTACAACCATTGTGGAGTATACTTCTTGTTTGATAATAACAATTTTATTTATTTATTTAACTATTCTTTTCAGTGTGTTACGGTTAAAAAATCAACACAATTTTGTTTCCAATCAACTTGTTATTCATTAACATCACATACCAAACACATATTTTTATCTGAAAAAATAATATGTTTATTATTATAAAAAAAGAAACAACGTGAGGTATTGCAATTAATTTCTGTTGACATTATTAAAAATATGTTGTATTTAATGTGTTTGTTTAGTGTTGTGTATTTACCATGATATCATGTTCCGGTCGGAACCACGAGATGTCGGCCATCTTGGTTCGGTTCCGACCGGAGGCGGGACGGGATTAGGTCAAAATCCCGTCCCGATGTTGTCGAAGAAAAAAAAATGAGAATTGCTGTGGGGCAGGGAAAAGATTGATAAACAACAGATAAATGGAAAGAAAAAATCGAATCCAGAAAAAAAACCAAAACCTGATCGCCTCGTTCTTCTTCGCCGCCTTTTAACCAAAGAGCGAATCTAGCTAAAGATCGAAATTGCTTCGTTGCCTTGATTGTCGTCGTCGACCTACGTGAATTTTTATTTTCACTTTCGTTTTCTTTTCCCTCTTCGATTGTTAGTCTGCGAGTAACAGCAGTTGCAATATTAGGGTTAGGGTAGAAGTTTAGGGCTAAAGTTGAATTTAAAATGATTGGTGGGCTGAATATAATTGGGCTGGACTTATTTTAAGACTTTGTTATCAATGTCTAATTGAATAAGTGGGCTGGATGCTAATTATTTAGATTTGTCTATCTTTAAATGGACTTGGGCTGATTTTAATTTATTTTTTAAACTTTGTTTAGTATATTGTTTACATTCATCTATGTAATAGTGTTGTATGTCGTATCATTATCTCTTTATAGATAATATTTTGTATTTTATCTACACCATTTGGTATTATTTTTCCATTAAAAATGAATACGGTACCGAAACCGAAATTAAAACTTATGAAATTTCCGAAACGGATCGAAATCAAGGCAATTTCAAATGACCGAAACCGAGTTCTCGAACCTTGGTATTTACATGATATGTTTGATGACAATTTTAGTAATGAATAGCAGTTTCATATATTTGTGCAATGCATATAAACATATATCAACTCAAACTTCAACAGAAAAAAGGAAACATATTTCTTTGAAATTTGAGTTTATACACACATGTAGTTTCAATGCCAAAGAGTCGTTCAAACTCGAGAATGATATTTTGAAATTTGATCAAAGCAAGAAAGGGTATTTACATATCCATTGATCAATGGAGAAACCTATCTCAAATTCCAAAAATTTCTTCAAATAAAAAGGAAGCAAATATCATGATGGAGGCAAGTCAGTCGTCAGTTATTACATGGATATCAATCATTCAAAAAGAGAAAATATCTTACACAAAATATTCTTCCATTCAAAGTAAAATAACTGCACAAAAGAATCTTTAAATCACACAGAGAGAAAAAGAGAAAAAGAATTTGGAAAAAAAGAGAGATACTTTAAAATTTTCCATTCAGAGTAAAATATCTTACATATCCTCATTCAATCCACCATATTTTTCTCTTTTCATATGGTCATACTTCACTCATTATTCCCCCGCCTATAAAAACACAATTTCACACTTCTGGATGCAACAAGATTTTCTTCAAGCCACACTTCTTAATACATTACCAAAGGTCCAAAGCTCACTGCATCAAATCGATTTCGCCTGCGATGATAATGCTCGCGTCGTCGTCCGGAGGAGTTCACGCTGCCACGTCTGGAAACACTACAGATCTGAAAATGCTGCTACGGTGATGTCGTGTGGATCTGAAATATGATGAAGATGTAAGATTTGAAAAGCTCGATGCTAAAATTTGTTGCTTCTGAATCCGGATCCGCTCGGAGAAGATGGGTGCCTGAACTTCGTGATGGCATCGTGAATCCAAAATTTGTTGTGTTATGTCTGTACGTTGCTCTACAAGTAGCTTTGAGATGCCGATGACGGTGGCATATTGGTGTGGAGTTGTTGCCTTCGTGATCTGATACTACGGCCTGAGTTTGGAGGCGAGTGGTGGATGAAGATTAATAATGACGCTTTGGTTGCTGCTATAAAAATGGTTGTTTGAATATTGTCGTGCTTGGAAGAAGGCAGAGATGCTGATGAGAAAGTTTGAGATTCGAAGGCTGCCGGGTATAGATGCGATCTTGATTGTGATGATGACTTTTATGAACACAAGGTCTGAATCAGGTTCAGGATTTTGTATCATGTGCTCCAGCTAATGATTGTTGAATATCTCTGATTGATATCTTGTGGTGATGAGGATGATAATCTAAAAATCATCGTGAAGATAGCAAGCTTTTGGATTTTTGAAAATAAAATAAAACAACAGCAAAAAATGCACTCTCCACATGTGCATGAAATAAAATGGGTGAAATATCAGTCAATCCGTGGGATTTATCAGTTATAAAAAATAACGAACTGGAGGAATCACAAAAGTTCAAAAAAATCATACTAAATATTCTAACAAGAAAGAACAAGTTACATTTTTACTATACCACTTGTTATCTGGACTGCTTATGGTGGTAAACAATGATACCACTTGTACTTTCTACGTGCCGAAGGTGACATACTAGATTTATGTACAAACCTCTGATACTCTCATCATCAATATCAACTAGGATGAGATATAATATCGAATTTTTCCTAACAACCCACTATGATATCACTTGGTAGGATCGTGCAATATATCCTAGAGTTAGAGGGATGAATAAGGTATTTTAAATGATCCTAACATCCACCACATAGATCCGTCTATGCCACCAAAGACATCTGGTAAGCCAATCATACATTTCGATCTGTTCCTATATCCTGAGAGTGAACAATGTACGATCAACATTAATTTTTCGTCAACCACAACTCTCAGATTCCGACATCGACTTCGCTCATTGATATAACTGGATACCTTTTCTTCCAAATCGCGCTGTATAAATTGTGTCGTGGTGAGACATTATAGTTCTGCCCTGTTCCTATATCCTGAGAGTGAACAATGTACGATCAACATTAATTTTTCGTCAACCACAACTCTCAGATTCCGACATCGACTTCGCTCGTTGATATAACTGGATATTTTTTCTTCCAAATCGCGCTGTATAAATTGTGTCGTGGTGAGACATTATAGTTCCGCCCTATATGGCTTGAAATACACGCCCAAATTAGGATTTGAGACATCCAATCCGTGAAACAGCCCCTAATTTGAAGTTGGTAACATTTTTCTATGTCCTAAAAAACGAAGTTAATATCTGGATCGCCTCTTTAAAGATGTTTATTCATTCTAACCACTTAAAAATGGAAAGGTAAATCTTTGGGATGCTTCGATTGATGAGAGGATGACTACTGTATCGAACAATGTTGAATTCCTCCCTAACTTCGCACTCTATTGGAAGAGAGTTCGACTCTCAACTATGATCAGAACGATATTCTAAATGAAGAAATACTTCTGCATCTTTAGGTCCGATTGATAATTTGCATGTACCTTTACTTTCGCATCTTTAGATCTGAGTTGATAATTTGGGTATACCTTTACTACTGGAGCATTTGTTGCAAAATCTACAGTATTTCTAGCGAAACCTACAGTATTTCTAACGAAATCTACAGTATCTATTCATTCTAACGAAATACATCATCAATCTACAGTATTTTTAATGAAATCTCCGTTTTTTTCACAACAGTTTAAAAGACTTTCCTTCAAAATTACATTTTAATTTGATGGTTAGAGTAAATGTTTTCAATTGCTCATGTTGCTACACGATGTCAATGCGTAAAAGTTTCGAAAAGATATAAAAACAACGAGGATGATCTTGAATGTAATAAGTTCATATTCACAAAATAATGGTTGATTTCGAAAGTAAGTCAGGAGATTTTTTATGGAGGATTTTAAGGGGATTTAAAGTTGAGAGATGATGTTGATCCTCTCCCATATATGTGTGTTTCTTTTTAAAATATTCATTTTATGGTTTTGCAGTTGATATTTATTTTTCTACTTATATACTCTGTACTTTAATATGTTCAATATTTCTTTTATAAAAAACACATGCAAAATTTTCTATTTTGATTATTTAATTTCATATATTTTTTAGAAAAGGTTTTTATGCAAACATGCATCATATGTGCACAAAAGCACTAACCTTTTAAGTTCTGCAAACAGAAGGGACATGTATTTGTTTGTAACGGGTATAGAGTATTATTATGTGTTTATCTTGTTATACCATTTTTCACTAATAATCATTTATTGTGGTCAGTTAACTTGATGCAGATGTCGTATGTACCATCATTTAAGTTCCGTAACTTTGACAGCTTTATTAAGTGAAGAATGCTGGTGTTGTGTATACATATATGAATACGTACACACACATGTATATGTGTGTGTACGTGTGTGTACACATATATATGTATAATATAAGTCTGTTAACATGCCGGATTCGGTCAAGGTATCTTAAAACCCGCATCCTAGTTCGATTACAATAATCAAAACCCGAGCCCATCTCGAATCCGTTGGGTATTTCAAATGCAATATCCAAATCTGGCCCGTCAGCCTTTTCAAACTTGTTGGGTAATCCCCGTATACCTAACTTATAATATTTATACTAAAACCATATTTTAAACTCATAATTTTTGTAAAATTTCTACGTAAACAATATTAACACACAATTGATGGTGATAGAAGCCAAGTTCACAATGAAAGTATGCAAAAACATCTACATGGAAATAGACAAATAACACACACTTATATTTTGGTACTGCATATACCTCTTTTTCATAATATAACATTTTTGTACATGCACATTTTGTAAGTGTGCGTATATACAATTAATATATACTTCCGTACTTTGAATTTGCGCAAGCACAAATTGAAATATTGAAAAATGCACAGTATAAAAGGCTGAAGAGTGAAAAGAGATTTATTTTTCATAATAAGTTTCGAACGATGCCTAAACTTGAAATAAGTTTTTTTTTCTCGAACGTCTAAAATGAAAATTTGTCCATTTTATAAACAGTTCCATAAAGTGATTTGAGGCAACTTGTTAGCATAGATTCCCAATTATAGTTTGAATTGTATCTTGTAAAAAAATGGACTCCTTAGAGCCCATTTTATGCATTTTGGATCAAACATGAAATACAGTTACATGATTAGTATGGATATTTTATGCATTTTGGATCTTGATGTAAGGATGAAAAAACATTACCTTGAAAAATTAACCAAAACTGAGATAGATGCAACCTCGCACCATAAGGCATGCTATTTTATGTGCCTTTTTCATGTGTATGCCATATGAGAAAAATGATATTAGTCAATTCATGTTTGCTATGCTAATTTTGCAATTGAATAATGAAAGGTGGCATTTAGGACAAAGGTTTTCCACCCGAACATCAACAGCAACGGTAGCATTTGCCTTGATATTCTGAAGGAGCAATGGAGCCCTGCATTGACCATTTCCAAGGTCAGTCATTTAGATTTGTATTTAAAAGTTAAATCATGTTTGTATATTCCCCAGTATTTTTGATTTTTGTGTATTTTAACACGTGTTCAGAAGTCTGTTAAGAAAGCAGTAAAGATTATTATTATTATTATTATTATTATTTATGTAAATTTTCAGGTGCTGCTATCCATATGTTCTTTACTAACTGATCCAAACCCAGATGATCCGTTAGTTCCAGAAATTGCCCATATGTACAAAACAGACAAGAACAAGTACGAAAATACTGCTAGGAGCTGGACTCAAAAGTATGCAATGGGCTAACAAAAAAGCATGTTGTTAGCTGGTGAGGGATTGTCTGCCTACTACCTTCTCTCCTATTTATTTTCTTTGTTATGATTCAGTGTTGTTGTTTATGTATGTAACAATGAATTTATATGTTCTGTTACTGGCTTGATGAAAAAACGTATCTCAACCCATCTCTGTATAAAAAAACTGAGAAGGGAGCGCTTTTCAGAACTGTTTGCCTGTGTATGATATTATTTACTTTTCCTTTTCATTAATATTTAATGTTGGGAGCCAAAAATTACATGATTATTGTTAAAGTTAATCGATGTTGCATGTGTTATATAATTTATTATAAGCAATGTATCAGTTCTTAAATTGGAGCTTGCTATGTTGACATGATTAATATTTATGATTCTCGAGATTTTTTCCAGAAATTCCTTTTACGATCTGTCACAAATTGTTCATGGGTGAAAATCGAGATACTTGGATCCTAAGAACTACTACCTTTTCAATACGAGATATCCACCTGAGCAACTTTGGACGTATTTGTCCAATTGATATTTTTGAAGAAATCAATGTCGAATTTGTTGGATCTTTGGTTATTCATGTGAGGATTGGTCCTTGATATCCATAGAACGGACCTGTATTATGAAATGTTTGAGAAATCAAAAGAGGCACTGTGGAAGGGGGTGACAATCCCATTAGATGAAGTGTGGTGTTACCGTCCTGACCGATCGACCTAGCCAGCTAGGTGGTATGGGTCTGAAGGCAGCATCCATTGATGTTCGAAACCGACATACTTGTTTGTGTTACGTCTGAATTTAAATTCAAATGCCAACGATCATGCTCATTTGAGTTAAGAGGTTTGTGTGTTTACACATCCAACAATCACCCTCATTTATACATAAGTCACTTCATCTTGCAAGCAAAAAATAACTAAGATATATTTTCGAATTCTAGAAAATCATCAGTCTTATTTCGAGTGCTATTCTGATCTACAAATAATCACAACATGCGCAGATAATCTCCATTGTATTCTGAAAGAATGTTCGTTCTATCATTTGTGGTTTGAAAAGAACACATTCTTGAAAGAAAGCGATCGAATCGTGCCTTAGTGCAATACTAATTCATCCTTACCATAGTCTCAACAATATATTATGTTCAAGATTTATCGCTTTTCTGAACAACTCAGTCACTTAAGTGATGGACCAAGATCTCACTCATCTTGAACGATCGATGGAAATAATTTTACCCATGGGTAGGAAATTATCCCATTCTTTCTCACTACCACTCTCTGAACCCTATCATAAAGGATGACATAGAACAAATTTCTTAAGATAGCACCACTGATTCGGAGAGTTGAAAGAACTAAGGCGGAAGCGAAAGAGTGAAAATTTTCTATACAGATACGCACACTAAATATAGGAACCGGGCCAGTCGAAAGTGGGTGAAATAGGTAGATTTTATTTTTTTTTTCATATGTGGATCTATTGGGCCTATGAAGTCTAAAGAGTTTATTAGATCCGACCTTATAAAGTTCTAAATAAAATTTTATTATATTTAATTTGGTTAAAAGAAAATTTTAATTTAATTCGTTTGAACATATTATAATGATGTATGGCGCAAATGAAACATTGCATATGGTGTACATTATTAATGTATACATGTATAGATGTTGAGATTTGCATCTATAACATATACACTGTCCATTTATATGTGCAATGGTTGTCAAAAATCATTTTAAACTTATACGCGCGTGCGCACACATACATACATACATATACATACATATATGTGTGCGCTTGCACGTGCGCGCATACGTGTGTGAAAATCTACTCATGCCTTAAATGAAATAAATAACATAAATTACTTAAATAGATTTAACAGAAAAGATTCAAATTTGGATGGGTAGTGGTGCATTTAATTAACATTGAAAGAAAGAGTAAAAGACGTTTAAAAGGCAATTAATGAAAGGTAAAAGAAATCTTCTGGCATTCTTTTAACCTTTTTTTAGCTTGTTTTCAAAATATTTTAAACTTGTACGCAAATATATGTATATATAATTTAATTTTAAATTATATAAAATAACAATTGAAAAGACACACATTAAAATTATTTTTGACTATTTTACTTGTTTTAAAATATAAAATTAACAATTTGAAATCAAATTTTGACTTGGGAAGGGGTACAACTTTAATTTTGTAATTTTACATAAAAGACCTATTATAAAATTTGAATATATATATATATATATATAAACATAATAATAAACTATATAAGAATTCAAAATAACATACATATATAAATCTTACAATTTCAATGTTTACAATTTAAAATCAACAACTTGAACCTAGTTTTGACTTAGAAAGCAATTCAATTTAAATTAGTGATTTTACACTAAAGTCCTTTTTGATTTTGCATTGAAATAATGTAAATAAGAACCAAAATAATTGATAATCAAAATAATTAAATTATATATGAAACTTTCATATTATTTCATGAAATAATTTCAAGTACGGTTTAGATATAAATTACATTCAGTATAAAAATATATACAACAATTAATATCAAATCTAAAATAAACTTTTCTCCTTTTTCCTTTTCATCATATTTTAATTTTTAAACAATAACAATTAATAGATGAACACATATGCACATATAATTAATTGTATAAGAAATAAAATCTAAGTCATATGGACAAGGTATAACATTTACCATGATGAGATGTATAAATATGGGATCTAAAATTTTCTAATAAGGTATGGCAATATTAAAAGAAGATTGGATGATTACTTAAGTGTAGTCAAAAGGATCACATCTTGATTGATGAAAGATTCCTAAATCCAAGTGAATCACCTCTAGAAATTACAACGAACTAAAGCATCATCTTTTGTTATTTTATTTTGATTTTACTAGAATTATTTTTTGGGAATTTTTCTCCGGGGAAGCTACGTAATTTCGGGCATGAGAGGTAGAGAGAGAAGAGAAAGAAAATGAATTGTCAAAAGAGTGAATCGGCGAATGAACGAAAGAAAATACAGTTTAAAGGAAACATTTTCAGTTCCTTCCTTTGAAACCATCTTTCTTTGATTCATTATTAAATCTCATCATATCATCTCCTCCTTAAGCCTGCACGGCAGGCTATAGATGGTGTCGCATGGGTCCTCAAAAATTTCCAACACTGCTAAGTAATTAATTTGTTTAAATCCAATTTAAATATTCTGCTGATATCGTATATATCGGTATGCGGGTGTATAACTTTTATATACATACTTTAGTAAATACTAATGATAGTAAGAAAAATCAAATAAAAATTAAAAATTATCATTTAAACAAATATTAATTAATTTAATTAATTTACAATTATTATAAACTAATTAAATCACACGTTTTTTAGAGCATTCATCATTATGGTTGTGCGACTCAAATGTGTAAACTCAGTCAGCGATTAATATTGAATAATTCAAATATCTACCATGACATATCACCTTAGCTAGTGGTGGACATTTTGGCTGAATTTATTGTTTACACATCTTTTCAATAAAATTTAATTTTACTATTTTAAACTATACTTGATAGTAGCAGTTATTTACAGCAATTTTCTTCATCAACACTATATCACATTAGGACATGGAATTTGGTTTTGATAAAAATTCCAAAATCGTCTGAATTCAACCGGACTTGTCCAAACACAAAATCCTTAGTTCAATAACAATTTTTATTACTAACCGCACCGCTCTGGCCAAAGACTTTGATTTTGAGTTAACCGCAGTTGACCTTAATACCAACCTCTTATAACCGATAAGATGAATTCTCAATTGAATAGTGTTTTACTTTGAATGTTTTAACTTAAACCTAACTATAATCATTCGATGGACGATATGCCACGATTTAATCAAAGTGGAGCGTGTCAACATTGAAGTTCAACGGTATTCTTAAGTCGAAAGAACTGTGTAATATCGTCACATTAAGATTCTCTGTTTGACTTCAATTATATCGACCAACATAAAATTCTCGAGTAAGACATTCCATAATTATGTAATAACTACCGGTATGCAGCCTCTTGGTTCCCCCGGTTGCAATAACCCACCCCGAAAGAGGCCTAAATTTCGACCCGGGAAAGGCCCATCGAAACATGATCCATCCTAAGGCAAGATGTTGGTAGTAAAAATAAATAACATTGTAGAGCCATAACTAAACTTTCAGAACTCACAACGGATGGAACAAAATATAATAGTAAGTGTACCCATTTGTTTCAAAACTAGAAAAATTTCATAACACAAATCCCATAATAACCGTAATATAATATCCGTAACAACAATTGTTTAAATCCATGGGTACACATGAAAGCAAATAATAATAAATACTGCCACTTGCCCAGTATCTTCATCTTTAAGCATCGTCACCGCCATCACTCCGTCCTTAACCTGTGTTGTAATGAAGAGGGAGTCAGAATAACAAGTGTCTGGTGAATAAAAACCTCGAGTCTTACCTTTTTAGTACTTGGACAATATATTTCAAAATAAGAATATGTCTTTGGACATAAATCCATTAAAATCATTTAATACTTCTTTATAAGGAAATGAGGCGGGTCCAACCACTTAATACCTTCCACTTTAGAAGTAGATCCCATATCCCAATCATATGTCATAAACAGCTAGTAATGTAAGAAAAAATACTCAAGCTTAATACTTTCCAGTGGAAAATAGACAGACCCCGTCATTTAAAGCCTATTTTCAAAAGCGTGCTCCTCAATGGTACTATCTAACCGACATCATATGAAATCTCATAGGCCACTTAATACTTTCAAGTGGAAAATCGGCAGACCCTGTCATTTAAGACCTATTTTCAAAAGTGGACATCTGTAGAGATAGCACCTAACGTAACTCCTTGGCCATTTTATACTTCATATGGGGATAAAGGTGGGTCCAACCACTTAATACCTCAAACCAGGCCCTTCGTCCTATGAGCCATACTCATAATAACTTATCACATTAGTCGGCTCTTCGTAGAAACTAGTAGCCAGATTAGCTGGGCAGATTTCCCCTATAGAATTTAGAACTAACCACGCATCATTACAAGTATTTATCATAAGGACATCTCACATCAATAAAAGCGTACACAACTACTGGTAGCCTCAAAGTGAAGGACAGACTTCTGTCATGTAACTCTATTCACCTCACATCCCTATGAATTATACATAAATTAATTACTATATATATACACTCATCTCACCGTTTCATAAATAAGGCCTTATAAGGAGTCTTCCTTATTATGGCTTAAATTAATAATTAGGCTATATAAGAGTTTCCTCTTATTTTCGTCTCAAAATCAATTACCTTCCTAATAAGGGAATAAATGTAAATAAATGCCTAATTAACTATGCCATATCAATAGTTATATGTTAATTACGTAAATAAAAATAAATAAATATTCATGCCTAATAAGTCCCAAACGCATGGATTTTACGCTCTAAACTAGCATTAAATGTCAATTCCCTAACCAATTATTATTATAAGTCCTTTTTCTTCAATTTTCCAAGATTTCATGAAATTCTAATATCCAAAACATGGAATAAATATCTATAATCAAAACTACAATAACAGAGTTGTAAATAAAATAGAAACTCAATTTATTACACCAATTCAATGGAATGCCTTAAACAATAAGAATTGCAACCGAAATCCCATATTCTATTCAACTCCTGTTTTTACAAATAAATATATATGAATAAATGGTGTGAACTATGAATAGAATTCATAATCTAAACCCCTTATTTTATTAAAGCATCATAATTTGACCCAAAGAAGAAGGAGAAGTGGAATAAACAATGAAATTATCAAAAATTGCATAAACGTAACAAATTCCATCAAATTAACATAAATAATTGAGAATCTCAACATAGGATTGACTTTTTGAAATAAAAAGGAATTTTGGGGGATTTTGTCTACCATATTTTCGAAATCCCAAAATCCCTAAGGCATATTCACATCCATAATAAATACACTAAACAATTGCTGAAAAGAAATACTAAGGTTTCCACTCACATATTAGACTTAGCTTTGCTCAAATGGATTTGTAGCCTTCCGATCTCTTATAGAATCTCTCTCTTTTAATACACACACATAATAGGGAAGAGGTATATATATTCATTATATTCAAAATAATTAGAGAAGAATGAGATAAGAATAAATTGGAGGAAGAAGAAACAAATATTAGGAAATATGTTGAATCCTTACCTGAATTATATACCAAGTTTCTAAATCTTATTAGAGAGATAGCAATGATAGAATTTCATCGTATTCCCCAAAATAATATGAATAAAAGTGGAGAGGATGGGGTGCTATTTATAGAAGTTGAAATACACCAGAATCGTAGGATGGAATAGGTAGAAAAGGGGTAAATCTGGAGCGTACAACTGAATAAAACATAACGTAAAACCTTAGCTGCCATTGACAGTTGCCATTGCCAAGCAGTCGACCGCCCTTGGGCGAAACGATCGATCGCTATAGTCGACATATTCAGGTCGACCGCTCTTTTATTCAGGGACGTTTATTTTGTTTCCGTTGTCATATTATTTTATTCCCTAATTAACTTTTTAACATTAAGCGTTAATTAAATGTTTACTTAGCCCCAATCTAATTTTTGAAATTTAAATCTTAAATTTGATTTATCATTTAAATTTGAATTCAAACTAAATTAATTCAAATTTGAGAACTTCAATGCTCTTGACTTCTTTGTTTGAGCTCCGTTTTCCGCATGCTATATATAGAAACAGACCGAAATTTCACCACGAATGCAACAGAATAACTTTAGTAGTCAAATTTCAAATTTTATAAAATTTCCATATCCAATATTTGCCATATTTAATTCAATTTACTTTATTTATTTATGGTTCATTTTACGGGGTGTCACATTCTTTCCCCCTTAAAAAGGATTTCGTCTCGAAATCTTCCAAAGGGCAAATAGTGTAACTTGCAATACATCCATGTTATACAATAAGTTCTCTACAAAACCATCTACTTAACCAATAGTGCAATGTGATTATATACTACAGACATGCTAAAATGAACTTAATCCTAGCGTGAGTGTGTAATTGTGTCATGTAAGTATGTATGTAAATATCCTAAACATGCATAAAAATTTCTATATGAGCGTAAAGTGTCTGTGAAAAAGTGCAATAACCATCTCTTACCGTCCAATCTAGCAATCACGATGCAACCAAAATCCTAATTTGAAGAGAAAACTTACCAGTGAACAGCTTTAAGTGGGTGTTCTTCATCTTCTCTTCGGTCTCCCATGTGCTTTTCGCCGGATTGTCCCCCTATTGTACTCGGACCAAATTAATTATTTTATTATTTTATTACGGAGTCTCCTAGTACCGTGCTTCATAATGCGTGTGGTGACATGAGGCACTGTCGGCTCCATCTCAAAATCCCCCAACTAATCAGGCTCTATTCTACTAGCGGTGTCGTGAAGGTATTTCCTAAGGTGGGAAACGTGGAAAACATTATGGACTACTGCCAACTTGTCAGGAAGCTCTACACGATATGCCAATTTTTCTATTCTTTCCAGAATTCTGAATGGCCCAATAAATCTAGGCGCTAATTTTCCAGACTCGCCAAATCTAACAACTTTCATAAAAGGGGAGATTTTAACAAATACCATACCTCCAACCTTAAATTCAAGCTCGTTCACTCTTTATCCGTATAAGATTTCTGACGGTCCTGTGCTACCTTCATCCTTTGCCTGATCAACTCTACTTTTTCCATGGTATCATGGATTAAATCAGGTCTGAGCGATACTTTATCAATGTTCCCACCAACAACTAGGAAATTTGCATAGCCGCCCATAAAGTGCTTCAAAAGGGCCATACCAATCGTAGTTTGATAGCTATTATTATACGCAAACTCAACCAAAGGTAGATGCTGCTCCCAATGTCCTTCAAAATCCAAGACACAAGCTCTCAACAAGTCTTCCAAAATTCTATTCACCCTCTTCGTTTGTCCGTCATTTTGTGGGTGATATGTCATGCTAAGGTTCAAAGAAATTCTCAAAGCTACCTTGCTAATGAACAAGGGGTCCCTATCGTTGACCATGCTTACCAGAATTCCATGTAGACGAACTATCTCTTTAATTAAAATCTAGACGAGAGAGGTGCTAGTCCTATTTCTCCTAATCACAACAAAATGAGCACTCTTGCCGAGTCTATCTACAACAACCCAAATAGCCTCATTTTCCTTTTGACTTTTAGGTAATCCTTCCATAAAATCCATTGAAATATGTTCACACTTCCAAGTCGGAATTTCCAAAGGTAATAATAATCCACCAGGCTTCCATTGCCCAGCTTTTATCTTTTGACATGTCAAACACCTAGCAACAAACTCAACTATGCTCCTCTTCATTCCATTCCAAAAGAAAATTATCTTCATGTTCTTGTAAATTTTATCTCGTCCAGGATGAATGGTCATCGTTGAGTGGTGACACTCCATAAGCACATCTCTCATCAAGTCATCAATCATTGGGACATAAAGACATTAATCTCTTCTCAAATTTCCCTTCTTATTAACCGAGTACCTCCTAGCATAGGGAAAATTCTCTCCTTTTCTTATTTTTTTCAAAATCTCCACTAACTCCTCGTCTTTTACTTGCTCATGCCCTATATGATCTATCAAGGATGGTTTAACCTCCATAATCGATAGGAAACCTTGGATGGCATCTGTTGACGATTGGGGGTTAAAATTCGAGAGAAATTCCAACTCTCCATTCATATATAGCACCTTGAGTAGTGTGTTTTCTACTAAGGGCGTCGGCGACTACGTTCCCTTTTCTAAGGGTATATTGAATATCAAAGTCAAAGGATGCAATATACTCCATCTGCCTCTGCCATCTAAGATTCAAATCTTTTTGGGAAAATATGTATTTGAGTGATTTATGGTCAGCGAATAACTCAAACCTTTCCCCAAAAGATAATGCCTCCATATCTTTAAGGCTAAAACAATGGCTACCAATTTTAAATCATGCACTGGATACATCTTCTCATGATCTTTTAGTTGTCTACTAGCATAGGCAACTACCTTTCCTTTTTGCATAAGAACTGCCCCTAATCCTATGCCACATGAATTTCTGAAAACCGTAAATGGATTGGTTCTATCTGGAATAATGAGCACGGTGCACTTCAATGACTCCTTAAGCTTCTCAAATGCCTTGGTGCATTTACCATACCAAACAAAAACTGGATTCTTCTTAGTCAATCGAGTTAAAGGGGCTGCTATTTGTGCAAAGCTCTTGATGAACTTCCTATAGTAGCCTGCCAACCCTAGAAAGGTTCTAACCTTCGATGCATTACTAGGAATCTTCCATCCTTGGACATCTTCCACTTTAGTAGGGTTCATTGCCAATCCTTTCATTGAAATAATATGCCTAAGGAACCAAACTTTTTTTTTTTCAAAAGTGGCATTTAGAAAACTTATCTTTGAGATAGTTTTTCCTTAAGGTCTCCAATATCTCCCTAAGGTGGTCCTCATGCTCCTTCTTGTCTTTGGAGAAAACCAATATATCATCAACAAACACCATGATAAACTTATTAAGTTTCCCTCTCATCAAATCCACAAAGTATGCTAAGACATTCGCTAGTGCAAAATGCATTACTTCCTACTCATAGAGTCCATCTGGCACATGGAATGCGGTCTTCGGCTTACTTTCCTTTGCAATCCTCAACTGATGGAATCTTGTTGCTAAATCTAATTGGGAAAAGAATATAGCTCCTACAAGTTGGTCGAACAAGTCATCTATTCTAGGTAGAGAGTACCTGTTTTTTCCTTGTCAACTTGTTCAACTTCCTATAATCGACGCAAAGTCTTAAAGAACCATTTGCCTTAGTAGCAAAAACAATAGGGTATTCCCACTCAAAAGTACTCTTACGGATGAATCCTTACTTTAATAGCTCTGAGATTTGCTTATCCAAAACCCTTCTTTCTTTGAGGGCCATATGTCTCAAAGGAAGAGCGACGGGTCTTGCGTCCTTCTCCAAATCAATTCGGAACTCAATCTCCCTATGGGGTGGGAGACCCGAGACCTCCTCGAAGATATCAAGAAATTCTCAAACTACAGGTACATATAATGGCTCTCAAATGAAAGATAGATTCAGTGAGTATAAATGGCTTAACTCAACTAAAGCTTTAGGTGTACAAAGAACTTCTATGTCACAACCTCCACGACTCCTTAATCATACTACCCTTTTATCACACTCAAGAATGGCTCCATAATATGACAACCAATCCATACCCAAGATAATTCCATACCCCTCGAAATTTAGAATGTACGCAGTACATATGAAATCAACATCGCATATATCTAACACTTCATCTTTGCAAATAAAAGAAAGATGGGTCGAACTCCCAATGGGATTGGAAACCTTTATTGGGCTACTGACCATCTGTGTTTTAAGGTTTAAGGAATTTACTACATTCCTAGCTATAAAGGAATGTGATGCCCTCGAATCAAATAAGGTGTAACGCCCCACCCCGAGACCCACCTTAGTAAAGGAAATTAACCAGTAATTCCGTCTACTAAAGCAGAGAATAGGGCTGATTAAGGGCGACCATCTATAACTTTGTCTTAAACATCTACTGAATACGTCGATAAATGAAATATAATTTTTCTTTTCTATCTCAATGGATCGACATACACAGTAAATGCTTAATCCAAAACTATAGGTGGTTGACGGATCTTTCAGAACAAAATACAATAACTGAATGTAAAGCACATCACAGAACAGTAATCGACATCATATATATACATATACAATGATACATGTTTAGTACAATACAATATGAATACAATAAATATGGTACTCGACCACACCATATACATCAAATCAAATGTAAAAACATCAGTGTATGCGGAAGAAATAAACGATTCAAGCGAAAGAAGAGATGATATCCAACACCAACATCAAGCTAAGTCTAATAGATGATACTTGAAACAACTCGGTCTGACCCGAGTATAAATACACGGGTCAGTCTAGCTACACAAATCAGTCAATATCGATAATATGAAGCAAAATGGATATAGTGATACTTCTTCTCGAATGAGGAGAAGGATTAGATAACTCATAGCTCAATACTTAGGTAACAAACGCTACCTAAGTGACAAAATACCTCGAAAGAGGTAACTCAAACTCAATACTCAAATAAAACACAAGTGCCTCATATCATTAGCGATAACCCATAATGAACTCAAATCAACTCGTATAAAACTCAAGCAAAACTCAAATGGTTCGATGAACCATTACTCCAGAAGGGAGAAAACTCATCTCAATCACAAATAGAAGTCATGAAAGCAACACAAGACAACTCCATAAGAATGTGAGATCTCAAACTCATAAGTAGGCCAAGACGGCTAAATCTCACATATACATCTCAATCATAAAAACTCATGGAACTCGATATGAATTCAAACTCAATAAAGAATTCGATGCATGTTCAAAACTCAAAAAATCTTAACATTAATGCGCCAAAAACGACGAATTCAAAACTCAGAAAACCCGGATTGGCCATATCCCTGAATACAATGCCGAAGCAATGCTGCACGTGCTAAACTCAAACGGCCGAAGCCTTAGACAAGGTCGCTGACACCTTCCAAAGCAGTTCGTCCTCATGACAAGGTCGCTGACACCTTTCCAAAGCAGTTCGTCCTCATGACAAGGTCGCTGACACCTTTCCAAGCCATTTTGTCATCCCTAAAAAGGTCGCTAACACCTCCAAAGCAGTTCGTCCTCATGACAAGGTCACTGACACCTCTCAAAGCAGTTCTATTAGGTAAACATCGTGAATGTGTCACAAACTCACGGATAGGAACCCAAAAAGTGTTAATTTGTGTCCCATACCACACATTCGCACTTCGTGGTTTACTAGCCGTTAGTTGATGCCACACTAAAAACATCATAAAACTCAAAAAATTATATCTCGCCTAATCTCATTAGCGAGTGATAAAGAGATACCATACTTGTCTCATCTCATCGACAAGTATTAAATGACATCATAACTTGTCTCATCTCATCGACAAGTGAAAAACATTATGATGGTTTCTCATAAACCATAAATCTCAAAATATGAAATCATAAACTCAAGACTTGCCTTATGTCATTGGCAAGTAAATAAAACATCGTGATGGTTCTCATCGATCAAACTCCTACATAGGAGATCTCAAACCATAATACTTGCCAAATATTGGCCATCTTAAATAATTCCAATAAATAGGAATTATAAAACTCAAAATACGCCATAAAATGACAAAACATCTCAGAATTATTAAACTCAAATAGCTTCGATCGTACAAGTTCGGAATTAACCGAAATAGTAAACGCACATGTCCCATACCACGTGTTTTACTAAATCGTTTAATTCTCTTTCTTATACGTTCGAATAGTACAAAAGTGTGTGTTTTATATTTAAAATAGTTTACTAGAGAAAACAAGCTTTTAAAACTTTTCCGAAAAGATCAATAAAACCCATATTTGAAATTCTTTTATTATAGGGAATAAATAGTTTTTTTTATATTAGAAAAATAATTTTAAAATACTATATCGTAATAATTTGAAATGTCAATTTATTTCAAAAATTGTTTAGTGAAAACTGTACTCGAAAACAATGAAAAACAAGAAAGATAACTCAAGACCGATAATTTGAGTTCAATACGAATTCAATTCAAATTTAATTAAAAATCAATCCGAATTCTTTTTAAATTTGAATTTCAAAATTTTCAAATATAGCTAGCCTATAGATAGGCATCATAGCTCTCAAAAATCTCAAAAACAGCATCAAAACAGGAAAAGAATAAGAGTAAAAATGAGCTAATACAATTCTAAGGTCAATGTTAGTTGTTGTTGTCATCTTGTTCTCAGGACAGCAACTTATAACCATAATTTCAACCAATAAAACTTCAAAATTCTAGAAAATACAATGAGCAAGTCTTGTAGTACATAATTTAAGCTTTCCGAAATATCTAAAATTATCAAAATCGGATAAGAAACGAAGAAGTTATGGCCAATTTTGTTTCAGCCTTAAGCACAGAGCAAATATTGCTTTTGCTCTCGGGACAACAGTAGAAAAATTGAATTTTGACATAGCAAACCTCTAAATTACAGAAAACACATTACATGAACGTTGTAGAATATGATTTTTTCTTTCCGAAACATCTAAAATTATGAAAATCGGATCAAAAACGAAAAGGTTATGGCCAATTTAGTTTCAGGCTTAAGCACAGAGCAAATATTGCTTTTGCTGTCGGGACAACAGTAGAAAAATTGGATTTTTACACGGAAAAATTCTAAATTACTGAAAACACAACACATGAAAGTTGTTCCTTATAAATATTTATTCCAACTGGAAAAAGTCTCACTCAATTCCGATTTGTCATTCAAAAGTTATGGTAATTTTAAGATCAGGTTTCAACAAAAAATTGCACAAAGCAGAGCTGTGTATATCAGTTTCAAACTAAATTTCGACCCTATAGATCATAGAATTTGCAGAAACTTACAACATGAAAGTTGTTTCTTTATATCTTAGCTTTCTAACAAAATGAAGTATATATAGTTTGGGTTTATGGCATAAAAGTTATGGCCATTTTACTGTCAGATATCAACTCAGAAAATTTCAAATGGTTGTGCTATAACATCAGTTTCAAACTTTATTTCGACCCTGTAGACAACAGAATTTCAGAAAGTAATTAAATGAAAAGTTGTAGCTAACAGGATTTTCTTTCAGCTGCAAAATGACTGAGCTAATTAGGGTAAATATGCACTAAGATATTGCTGTTTTACTGCAGCAATTTTGCACACATAATTTTCAGCAAACCACAACCAACTTGAAAGCAATTCAATCAACAACCAATCCAATTAATTCAGATAGCAACTAACAATTATTCTGGTAGAATAAAGCTAGTAGTGTGAGTGATTAACTCACCTTGCAATAATTGAAGATTAATTATGCTAACTCAAGAAAGTAGATGTCTTTAGGCAAGAAGATCCTTCAACAACCTATCAAATGAATAAAATAGAGGCATGCAACAAGAAAAGAAACAATTACAAACAACTCAAATCTCAAAATCAAAATTTGATGATATAATATATGTTTTGGAGTTGATTACCTATCGAAAAGAGCTATTATTTGATTTATTTCAACAAAGACTTTGATTAATTGGAGATTTGAAGCCTAGGGTTTGAAAGAGGAATAGTTTTTCTTCTTTTTGTTTTCTGCTAAAAATGTACTTTTGAGGAAGAAGAAGCTTTCTCATTACTCTACTGGTTAGTGAACAAATGGGCTTGACCTAAAAGAATTAATTAGCCTAAAAATCTAATTAACACTAAATTTACCCTAACACTCTCAAATTTACATAATACAACATATGTGTATTTACATGATTTCATCTCTACAAATTGTACAAACATATTTTTATGTTTCACAAACATTCTTTTTACAACAATTAAAAAGATAATTTAGTTATAAAAATATTTTTCATTACTAAAAAACCTTATTTTTCTTAAATACACAATTTACACAATAATTCATATAAAACTCTATTTTTAACTCCAAAAATTACATAAAAATTATTTTCTTATGCAATAAAATATAACAAACCATTTTTTCATCATTTTACAACCAAAATTTACTTTTAAACCAAATTTCCATTTTTAATTATAATATATCACTTATTAAATGAAATGCTTCTTTTAAAAATATATAAAAGAAACGTTTGGCAATAATTATCAAAATTATTGCATTTCTTTATATTAAAATCATGATTAGCTCATTTTTAACTTAATTAACCATGTAAAGTTTCAAAACTTTATTTTTCACATTTTATTCCCCAAAATCAATTGCTTATTCCAAATAAATAATTTAAATCTCCAATTTATTCTTAATTTACAATATTAAATTATAACTACTATTATACTTTAATATCTACAGGTAATCGCCAAAATCATGGTTGTTACAAATTTTCCCCCTTACAAAATTTGCGTCCCCGCAATTTTCTAGAAAAGAGCCGTAAACAACACAAAAATTCAATCGACAAAAGATAAAAGATAAGCTCAAAACTCAAACCTTTCATACTCTCAACATAGAATGGTAGACAGAAGCAAGGAAAAACTTACTTGGTTAATCCAATGGCCCATCAAATGCTAATATAGTGATTAGCAAACCATCGAATTTTCCAACTAACTCGAAAGAATTTAGAAGATACCCCGTCTTCGAATCAAAACTTAATAAGATGCTCAACAATTAATCAATCGAAAATGATCGATTTCAAATAACTCCACGAATAGAGTCGGGATCAAACTCACTCAAACCCGAACTCTAAGAAATAAAGAAGATCATCAATATTTTTTTTTTTTGCATAAATATACGGAAAGAACATCCTCACAACAAGGATAGACTCAATAGACAAGATAGATAAATCACACAAAATGGCTTCTCACAAGGCCACCAAACTCGAACGACCGCGAAAATGCACGTTGTTGATAATAGCTCAAAGATAGAATATACTCATGAACAAGAATATAAGATCAAATTATCTTTTAATCCAAGATATTTATAATTTTAAATCTCAACATCTTTTAAATTTTAAATCTCAATTTTTTTTACATTTGAAAATTTTCCAACTCTTTACTATATTACGCAGTAAGTAATTTAAAACTCAAATTAAAAGTCCAAATTTCTTCTCTTACTTTAAAATTATTTTTCAAAGAATTTTTTAAATTCATAATAATTTTCCTCAAAATAAATTAAGAGTTTAAATTCTCTTTACTCTTTTTATTAAACCACTTAAATCGTTTAAAAACAATGTTCATATCCTCTCGTAACTCTTCTTAAAACATCCAATGTATATAATATAGATTCTAAAATATCAAAATATACTTTCAATAAAGTATAGCTCAAGAATATTCTCACATATTCTCATCTTTATAATTTCAAAGTAAATAAATAAATAAATGGCATTGCCTCACCATTGAACCTCTAATAAATAGATATATCTGTTGGCTGCAGAGTTGATTGAACGATCAAAACTGCCTCGCCACTCTGTTACTCGTCTCTAAAATCAATGGCTGCAATTACCGTTCAAAAATAAATTTAATATATAATCTCAAAATATTATTTACAAAATCTCAGTTTTCAAAACACAAACAATCGTGTTTGATTGCCTCATCATAGCATGTAGGAGATTCCTATCGATAATGTTGATCAGGCGTATCGACCAGAACTCTTAACTACTCGATGGATAACCCAACACTCTAAAATTATTTCTATAAAAAAAATACCACTCATATAAATATATATATTCTCAAAACATTCTTTGATTTTTTAAAATATCTCAAAACTCCAATTTCTCTTTTTAAAACTCATGTATATAGCTTCAGAAACTCAAACCAAAGAACATTGAGAGAATGCATGGAGATATTCCTAGAGTACGCGATTCACAAAATCAACAGAAGGAGATGTAGTGTTCGTCAACTCCTACATGAGGACGAGCCACTCTCAGAAATCATCAAGACCAAAGATAAGTAAGATATTCTCCTTGAAGGAAAAGAAGCATACAAACCACAAATCATTACTTCAAACAAAGTAATGCTGCAAAGGATAACACCGATTGAATATTCGAAAAGGATAACTTAAAGAAATTGAATGATAAACTCAATCGAACTCAAATAATCTAGAAACTCACCTCATTCCTTAGTGGATATCCTCGAGGAAGGATAATCGAAGAGCTAAGAGCCAGGAATAAGGTTATCTCAACATTCGATTGCCTGATTGGATGTCAAATCCAAATGGACTCACAAAAATCAACAAAGTCACCTTGATTGGAATTCGAGATGTGTCATCAACATCTCGATACTCAAGAGTGAATACAGAAACTTCGGAATCATCATTAGCATTCCAAAGTGATAGAAATAATGAACCAATCAAATTAGGATGCCTAAATAAATGAAGGATCCTATAACAACCAAAAGGATCGGACTTAACATCAAATAAGTCAATCTATCTCAAATCATGTACATCTCAATATAGTGAGTAATAAACAAATACTCACTAAAGCAGCAACAAATAGAAAACTCGGAATGCTCACAACAAGCCAATCGTTGTGGACCCCTTAATAGGATTCACAACTCTCAAGGGAATGCAATAAGAATTCTTTAAGGAAATCAATCAGCTCCATCGATACAAACTCACTCGTATCGACAAAAATAAGAATACAAAAATCCTAAATAAAATTATTTACGATAATATGACATCAAACTCTATTATGGAATACTACGGAATACAATATACATATTCCTAGACATATTCCATCTCAACATATCCTAATACACAAAATAGAATCAAAGCACGATTCGGAAACAAGCTCGAATAAAGGACAATGATTCACTCGTATTGTACTTCGACGTATCGTGATATACATACTGTTCTATGTTTATTCTACTTTGTTCTGACCACAGCTTTGATACCATGCTATAACGCCCCACCCCGAGACCCACCTTAGTAAAGGAAATTAACGAGTAATTCCGTCTACTAAAGCAGAGAATAGGGCTGATTAAGGGCGACCATCTATAACTTTGTCTTAAACATCTACTGAATATGTCGATAAATGCAATATAAATTTTCTTTTCTATCTCAATGGATCGACATACACAGTAAATGCTTAATCCAAAACTATAGGTGGTTGACGGATCTTTCAGAACAAAATACAATAACTGAATGTAAAGCACATCACAGAACAGTAATCGACATCATATATATACATATACAATGATACATGTTTAGTACAATACAATATGAATACAATAAATATGGTACTCGACCACACAATATACATCAAATCAAATGTAAAAACATCAGTGTATGTGGAAGAAATAAACGATTCAAGCGAAATAAGAGATGATATCCAACACCAACTTCAAGCTAAGTCTAATAGATGATACCTGAAACAACTCGGTCTGACCCGAGTATAAATACACGGGTCAGTCTAGCTACACAAATCAGTCAATATCGATAATATGAAGCAGAATGGATATAGTGATACTTCTTCTCGAATGAGGAGAAGGATTAGATAACTCATAGCTCAATACTTAAGTAACAAACGCTACCTAAGTGACAAAATACCTCGAAAGAGGTAACTCAAACTCAATACTCAAATAAAACACAAGTGCCTCATATCATTAGCGATAACCCATAATGAACTCAAATTAACTCATATAAAACTCAAGCAAAACTCATATGGTTCGATGAACCATTACTCCAAAAGGGAGAAAAATCATCTCAATCACAAATAGAAGTCATGAAAGCAACACAAGACAACTCCATAAGAATGTGAGATCTCAAACTCATAAGTAGGCCAAGACGGCTAAATCTCACACATACATCTCAATCATAAAAACTCATGGAACTCGATACGAATTCAAACTCAATAAAGAATTCGATGCATGTTCAAAACTCAAAAAATCTTAACATTAATGCTCCAAAAACGGCGAATTCAAAACTCAGAAAACCCGGATTGGCCATATCCCTGAATACAATGCCGAAGCAATGCTGCACGTGCTAAACTCTAACGGCCGAAGCCTTAGACAAGGTCGCTGACACCTTCCAATGCAGTTCGTTCTCATGACAAGGTCGCTGACACCTTTCCAAAGCAGTTCGTCCTCATGATAAGGTCGCTGACACCTTTCCAAAACAGTTCGTCCTCATGACAAGGTCACTGACACCTTTCCAAGCCATTTTGTCATCCCTAACAAGGTCGCAACACCTCCAAAGCAGTTCGTCCTCATGACAAGGTCGCTGACACCTCTCAAAGCAGTTCTGTTAGGTAAACATCGTGAATGTGTCACAAACTCATGGATAGGAACCCGAAAAGTGTTAACGTGCGTCCCATACCACACATTCGCTCTTTGCGGTTTACTAGCCGTTAGTTGATGCCACACTAAAAACATCATAAAACTCAAAAAATTATATCTCGCCTAATCTCATTAGCGAGTGATAAAGAGATACCATACTTGTCTCATCTCATCGACAAGTATTAAATGACATCATAACTTGTCTCATCTCATCGACAAGTGAAAAACATAATGATGGTTTCTCATAAACCATAAATCTCAAAATATAAAATCATAAACTCAAGACTTGCCTTATGTCATTGGCAAGTAAATAAAACATCGTGATGGTTCTCATCGATCAAACTCCTACATAGGAGATCTCAAACCATAATACTTGCCAAATATTGGCCATCTTAAATAATTCCAATAAAAAGGAATTATAAAACTCAAAATACGCCATAAAATGACAAAACATCTCAGAATTATTAAACTCAAATAGCTTCGATCGTACAAGTCCGGAATTAACCGAAATAGTAAACGCACATGTCCCATACCAGTGTTTTACTAAATCGTTTAATTCTCTTTCTTATACGTTCGAATAGTACAAAAGTGTGTGTTTTATATTTAAAATAGTTTACTAGAGAAAACAAGCTTTTAAATCTTTTTCCGAAAAGATTAATAAAACCTATATTTGAAATTCTTTTATTTTAGGGAATAAATAGTTTTTTTATATTAGAAAAATAATTTTAAAATACTATATCATAATAATTTGAAATGTCAATTTATTTCAAAAATTGTTTAGTGAAAACTGTACTCGAAAACAATGAAAAACAAAAAAGATAACTCAAGACCGATAACTTGAGTTCAATACGAATTCAATTCAAATTTAATTAAAAATCAAACCGAATTCTATTTAAATTTGAATTTCAAAATTTTCAAATATAGCTAACCTATAGATAGGCATCATAGCTCTCAAAAATCTCAAAAACATCATCAAAACAGGAAAAGAATAAGAGTAAAAATGAGCTAATACAGTTCTAAGGTCAATGTTAGTTGTTGTTGTCATCTTGTTCTCAGGACAACAACTTATAACCATAATTTCAACCAAGAAAACTTCAAAATTCTAGAAAATACAATGAGTAAATCTTGTAGTACATAATTTAAGCTTTTCGAAATATCTAAAACTATCAAAATCGGATAAGAAACGAAGAAGTTATGACCAATTTTGTTTCAGCCTTAAGCACAGAGCAAATATTGCTTTTGCTCTCGGGACAACAGTAGAAAAATTGATTTTTGACATAGCAAACCTCTAAATTACAGAAAACACATTACATGAAAGTTGTAGAATATGATTTTTGCTTTCCGAAACATCGAAAATTATGAAAATCGGATCAAAAACGAAAAGGTTATGGCCAATTTAGTTTCAGGCTTAAGCACGGAGCAAATATTGCTTTTGCTCTCGGGACAACAGTAGAAAAATTGGATTTTGACACGGAAAACTTCTAAATTACTGAAAACACAACACATGAAAGTTGTTCCTTATAAATATTTATTCCAACTGGAAAAAGTCTCGCACAATTCCGATTTGTCATTCAAAAGTTATGGTAATTTTAAGATCAGGTTTCAACAAAAAATTGCACAAAGCAGAGCTGTGTATATCAGTTTCAAACTAAATTCCGACCCTATAGATCATAGAATTTGCAGAAACTTACAACATGAAAGTTGTTCCTTTATATCTTATCTTTCTAACAAAAAGAAGTATATATATTTTGGGTTTATGGCATAAAAGTTATGGCCATTTTACTATCAGATATCAACTCAGAAAATTTCAAATGGTTGTGCTATAACATCAGTTTCAAACTTAATTTCGACCCTGTAGACAATAGAATTTCAGAAAGTAATTAAAAGAAAAGTTGTAGCTAACAGGATTTTCTTTCAGCTGCAAAAAGACTGAGCTAATTAGAGTAAATATGCACTAAGATATTGCTGTTTTACTGCAACAATTTTTCACACATAATTTTCAGCAAACCACAACCAACTTGAAAGCAATTCAATCAACAACCAATCCAATTAATTCAGATAGCAACTAACAATTATTCTGGTAGAATAAAGCTAGTAGTGTGAGTGATTAACTCACCTTGCAATAATTGAAGATTAATTATGGTAATTCAAGAAAGTAGATGTCTTTAGGCAAGAAGATCCTTCAACAACCTATCAAATGAATAAAATAGAGGCATGCAACAAGAAAAGAAACAATTACAAACAACCCAAATCTCAAAATCGAAATTTGATGATATAATATATGTTTTGGAGTTGATTACCTGTAGAAAAGGGCTATTATTTGATTTATTTCAACAAAGACTTTGATTAATTGGAGATTTGAAGCCTAAGGTTTGAAAGAGGAATAGTTTTTCTTCTTTTTGTTTTCTGCTAAAAATGTACTTTTGAGGAAGAAGAAGCTTTCTCATTACTCTACTGGTTAGTGAACAAATGGGCTTGACCCAAAAGAATTAATTAGCCTAAAAATTTAATTAACACTATAACACTCTCAAATTTACATAATACAACATATGTGTATTTACATGATTTCATCTCTACAAATTGTACAAACATATTTTTATGTTTCACAAACATTTTTTTTACAACAATTAAAAAGATAATTTAGTTATAAAAATATTTTTCATTATTAAAAAACCTTATTTTGCTTAAATACACAATTTACACAATAATTCATATAAAACTCTATTTTTAACTCTAAAAATTACATAAAAATTATTTTCTTATGCAATAAAATATAACAAACCATTTTTTCAACATTTTACAACCAAAATTTATTTTTAAACCAAATTTCCATTTTTAATTATAATATATCACTTATTAAATGAAATGCTTCTTTTAAAAATATATAAAAGAAACGTTTGGCAATAATTATCAAAATTATTGCATTTCTTTATATTAAAATCATGATTAGCTCATTTTTAACTTAATTAACCAAGCAAAGTTTCAAAACTTTATTTTTCACATTTTATTCCCCAAAATCAATTGCTTATTCCAAATAAATAATTTAAATCTTCAATTTTTTCTTAATTTACAATATTAAATTATAACTACTATTATACTTTAATATCTACAGGTAATCGCCAAAACCATGGTTGTTACATAAGGTACGAATAGTAACCCAAAAATTAAGAGTTACACCTTCTACAGCTACTTTTCCTTGGTCTCTTGGTGGATTACTGGCAATAGGGACAACTTCAATAGCGTAGGCCTGTCCGCTTGGTCTATCCTTAGCCATCTTAGGGCACTGATTTTTGTGATGCCCTTTCTCATGGAAGTTAAAGCACTTTCTTTAAAGGCTTCCTTCATCAGACTCACCCTACAATCTTTAGCTTCATGAGCCTTCCTTTGACATCTCTTAAAAACCTTTTCTTCCTTCTTAAACTCCCCCTTTGACTCCTTGTTGGCCCAAAATCTCCCCTTCTTAGACCCTTCTTGCTTTTGGGTTTATGCAGACTTCTCTTTCACTCTCTCATCTTCCTCATTAGTCTTGTGTAGCATTGCCGTTTCTACCGACATCTCATACGTGGCCTCCATAGGTACTTGGGTTAACAACATTTCTCTTAGCGGGGAATTTAAGCCCATCACAAACTTCATGGTCATTTTCATAGGAGTGTCTATCAGGCTCATCTCGAATTTAGCCAATTCAGTAAACTTAGCTATGTACTCCTTAAGGTTAAAATCTCCATGTCTCAGCTGAATGACTTTTTCCAATTACAAGCTAACCTCTGCTCTAGACATGAATCGCATCTCGAATCGGTCCTTGAATTCATCCCAGGAGAATATCATGCCCGGGTGCTCATTAGTCATAAAGTTCCACCAATTTAAAGCTTCTTCCCTGAGGTGCCAAGCTGCCATTACTTCTTAGCTGATCATCCCAACCTTTAAATATCTTATTGCAGTTACCAATCCATGCTTTAGCTTTCGAATGTCCTTCGGTTCCAGAGTATGCCTTCCCTTCAATATTGAGAAAGTCCTTACATAGCTTAGGAAAGTTGGCAGGATAGGGTGCTGCATCAACGGTAGGGGCGATGGGTGCTACTAGTGCAGCTGGAGGAATAGGAATCTACCCGACAGTTCTAAGATATTGTTTAAACCATTCGAGAATTCCACGAATAGATGGTCTTCTACGGGTAGGGTTCCCTTGTTTGGAAGAAGATTGATTATCATCCATATCAACTATCTGTAGGTTAAACCTTTAGTGACGATTTCCTAAGATAGTACCTACGTGCTAAAAGAAAATTAAAGTTTTCCTTGTGTATGTGCGTATGTTCAAGAAGAGGGGGTATAGGTATATAGATGTGTGTGTGTATGTATATATATAATAAGGATTCTTTTGAAAATTGTTTTCGAAAAACCTTTTCCAAAATAACAAAGACGCCTCTCGGACATATGGTTTTTCCCGTTGATCGGGTAACCTAGGGCTTTGATACCAATTGTAACAACCCACTTCCGAAGAGGCCTAAATTTCGACCCAGAAAAGACCATCGAAAGTTAGATCATTTCCAAGGCAAGCTGTTGGTAGTAAAAAGAAATAACATTGCAGAGCCATAACTAAACTTTTAGAACTCACAGCGGATAGAACAAAATAAAATAGTAAAGTGTACCCATTTATTTCAAAACCAAAAAAAATGCCATAACACAAAATACCATAAAAACCATAAAATAATATTCGTTACAACAATTGTTTATATCCATTGGTACACATGAAAGAAAATAATAATAAATACCGCCACTTGCCAAGCTTCTTCATTTATAAGCATCGTCATCACCATCACTCCGTCCTTAACTTGTGTTGTAATGTGGAGGTAGTTAGAATAACAAGTGTTTGGTGAATAAAAACTTCGAGTCTTACCTTTTCAGTACTTGGGCGGCATATTTCCAAATAAGAATATGTCTACGAACATGAAACCATTAAAGTCATTTAACATTTATTTATAAAGAAAGGAGGTGGGTCCATCCACTAAAAATCTTCCATTCCAGAAGTAAATCCCATATCCCAATTATACGTCATAAATAGCTAATAATGTAAGAGACGGTACCTAAGCCAATTAATACTTCCCAGTGGAAAATAGACAGACCTCATCATTTAAGGCCTATTTCCAGAAGCGTACTCCTCAATCGTACTATCTATCTGACATCATATGGAATCTCATAGGCCACTTAATACTTTCAAGTGGAAAATAGGCAGACCCTGTCATTTAAGAACTATTTCCAAAAGCGGACCCTTGTAGAGATACAACCTAACGTAACCCCTTGGCCATTTTATACTTCATCTAGGAAAAAAGGTGGGTCCAACCACTTAATACCTCAAATCACGAAGCAGACCATTCATTTTATAGCCCATGCTCAGAATGACGTCTCACATTAGTCCGCTATTCGTAGGAAATGATAACCAGATTAGCTAGGCAGATTTCCCCTATAGAATTTGGAACTAACCTTGTGTCATTACAAATATTTAGCATAAGGATATCTCACAATAATAAAAGTGTACACAACTGCTGGTAGCCTCAAAATAAAGGGCAAACTTCTATCATGTAACTCTATTAACCTCGCAACTGTATGACTTAGCCATAAATTAATTACTTTTTATATATACTTATCTCACCGTTTCATAAATAATTCCTTTTCTTATCATGTCTTAAAATAATAATTATGCTATGTAAGAGTTTCCTCTCATTTGCGCCTCAAAATCAATTACCTGCTTAATGGGGGAAATAAATGTAAATAAATGCCTAATTAACTACACCATGTACGCAATATTTATACGTTAATTACATAATAAGAAATAAATAAATATTCGCGCCTAGTAAGTTCCAAACGCATGGATTTTACGCTTTAACCTAGTGTTAAATGCTAGTTCTCTAACCAGTTACAAGTCCTTTTTCTTTAATTTCCTAAGATTTCATGGAATTTTAATGTTCAAAATAGGGAATAAATATTCATAACCAAAACTGCAATAATAAACTTGTAGATAAAATAGAAACTCAATTTATTACACCAATCCAGTGGAATATCTTAAACAATAAGAATTGCAGTTTAAACTCCATATTCTATTCAACTCCTCTTTTTACAAAGAAATAGACATGAATAAGGGTGTAAACTATGAATAGAAATCGTAATCTAAACCCTTTATTTTATTGAAGGATCATAATTTGACCCAGAGGAGAAGTGGAATAGACCATGAAATTATCAAAAATCCCATAAACGAAACAATTTCCATCAGAAGGGCATAGGAACGCGTAGAGGGCAAGACCCGGAGTAAGGCGTAGAGTGAACAGAAGGAACCCCCTTTGGTCAAGAATGTAAACAATTGAGAATCTCGACATGAACTGACATTTCAAAATAAAAAAGAATTTTAAGGGATTTTACCTATCGTATTTTCGAAATCCTAAAATCCATAAGGCATATTCAAATCCAAAAGAAATACTCTAAATAATTGCTGAAAAGAAATGCTATGGTTTCCACACATAGATTAGCTTACCTTTACTCAAATAGATTTGTAGCCTTCCAATCTCTTCCATAATATCTCTCTTTTGACACACACACACACGCACAATAGAAAAGTCATTTATATATATATATATATATTCATTAGATTCAGAATAATTGGAGAATAATAAGATAAGAATAGATTGGAGGTAGAAGAAACAAATTGGAAATAGGTCGAATTCTTACCTGAATTCTCCAATGAGTTCCTAAATCTTATTAGAGAAATAAAAATGGTAGATTTTCGTCGTATTCCCCAAAATAATATAAATAAAAGTAGAGAGGAAAAGGTTCTATTTATAGGAGTTGAAACACATCAGAACCATATGATGGAAGTAGATAGAAAATTGGTAAATCTGGAGAGTACAATCGAATAAAACATAACGTAAAACCCCAGCCGCCACTGGCAATTGCCATTGCCGCAGTCAACCGCCCTTCGGCGATCTGTCGACCGCAATGGTCGATCAGTTTACCTATTCAGGTTGTCCGCTCTTTTATTTAGGGGCGTTTATTTTGTTTCCGTTACTGTTTTATTTTATTCCCTAATTAACTTTTTAACATTAAACATTAGTTAGACTTTTACTTAGCCCCCAAGATAATTTTTGAAACTTAAATCCTAAATTTGATTTCACATTTGAATTTGAATTCAAACTAAATTAATTTAAATTCAAGAACTTCAAATGCTCATAACTTCTTTGTTTGAGCCCCTTTTTCAGCATAGGTCAACTGCTCTTTTATTCAGGGGCGTTTATTTTGTTTTCATTGTCGCATTATTTTATTCCCTAACTAACGTTTTAATATTAAGCGTTATTTAAACTTTTACTTTGCCCTAAGATAATTTTGAAATTTAAATCCTTAATTTGATTTCTTATTTGAATTGGAATTCAAACTAAATTAATTTAAATATGAGAACTTCAAATGCTCATAACTTCTTTGTTTGAGCTCCATTTTCAACATATTATATATTGAAACAGTTCAAAATTTCACCACGAATGTAATTGAATAACTTTCGTGGTAAAAATCAAACTTTTATAAAATTGTCATATTCAATCCTTATCATATTTAATTCAATTTACTTTATTTATTTATGGTTCATTTTACAGGGTTTTACACCAGTAGTCATGAGTAATACTTTACTCAACATTTGGAGAGCGTTACACACTTAAGTGTCAATGATATATTGATATCCAGTCTTGTAATATCTTGTCTAGGAATATTTGAAATAAGATGTTATTTTTAATGCGATAAATTTCTTACGATTACAGTAAATTGTAATTACTATCGTGACATATCATTTAAAGATTTTATATTTGATATACTTTAAATTAATTACTTAATTAATTATACCACAATATAACAATTATATGTAATAAGAAGAAAATATTTTTATTTTAAACAAGATTAGCATTAAGTTAGATATATGTAACAGATTGTATAATTACTCCTACGGCATACCCCTAACTCTATCAATCTTCCACTTGCACTTGGGACAATTGTGGAATCTTATTTCAACTCCTTTGACCGATTTTCTAAAAAACTGATCAAGTCAGTCCCTTAGTGAATGGGTATGTTATATTGTTTTAATTATCAATTTTGTCAATCAACTCTTTCCGATGCCGATAAACTCTTATCGACTTCTAGTGAGCTCCAGGTTCTTTCATGATCAATATCACGATGTTATTATCATGTAACAACATCATGAGATTCTCAACATTTTAAATCACTCCTAGCCCAGTTATAAATTTATGGATTTATTTATATTTCAGTTGAAGCGCTATTCAAGGTAATATACTTAGCCTTTGATTGAATTATCCACTACTAATTGTTTGAAACATATCCAACCTAGAGTTCTTAATTTAAGATTTAAATGAATTTAGGACTAACATACTACACCCGATATCACTTATGAAATTCTAGTTCGTGCGCTCCTCATAAGGAATTCATTGTTTCAATAAATAATTCTCTTTCATTTCATAAATACTCGAGAAGACTCTAAACCATCATTTATTAATCTTAATTTGGATTTAATACTTTCCTGATGTATCAAATACATGAGCGAAATGCGATATCGTAGACAATGCAACATGTATGATAATTATTATTGCTAATGCGTAAAATCTATCTTACATGCTCTATATTAAACATTTTAATATAATTTCTACGTATATCATTTTGGAACAATCCTAACGTCCTTTTTATTAATTATAAAAGACATCAATTTGAAATCCAATATTGAGAATTAAACAATCAAATTAAAATGAATTTAAAACGAGTACATTAGTAACAATCATAAGTTTGTTATTTACTTATAGTTTTGAAATATTTTACTACCTTTATAGTGCTTCCTATTGGATCTAGGCCAGCATGCAATAGCTTAAATGGGTAAATTTCAATTTTTTACCATTTGAATCTTAGTGAGCCTATGAATTCTAAATTTATATTAGATTTGATCTTCATTAAATTTAAATAAAATCACTATTTTATTTCATTTGTAAATAAAGTTTATTTTGATATTATATAATATAAGCATGCGTATTATATACACATGTGTGTATACATGCACGTGCAACATATACAGTATACATGGTTTAACATACCTGTATATAAGTATTAGGATTGACACTACAACGGATATGCTAGCCCCTCATATACATATGTGCTGTCTAACATATACAGTCTAATATGATATAGAATATATTTAGTATAAATATATATATATATATAATATTGTAAAATTGTTATATTTGTAAACTAAAATATTAATAATTATAAATTTAAATTTGGATTCAAATTTCAAATCTAGATCTAGATTTTAAAGTATTTTCTAATTTCAAATTTAAATCAATAAAATTATTTTAGTAAAATATAATAAGTTCATGTTAATATACATAACTATTTTTAGGAAATATGTATAAATAATATTAATTTTGAATATAAAATAATGTGGTTATATATAGAGGGAATTAGGGAAAATGACAAACTTTGACAAAAAATTAGGCTGAAGGACATCAAGTTTCAGTTTTAGGCTGAAAGACAAATGCTAGTTATTAATAGCATTATATTCAACTTTTACCCTACAAAATGCTAGTTATATCTAGCTGTAATGACCCGTAATTTCGCTACTTCGAAAAGGAGAGATTTCGTTTGTTTTAAATTTAGAAAGGTTTAAAACTTAAATAAATAAGTTATATATAATAGATAATAATAAATAAATTATTTATTCTTATAGTTGATAATTTAAAAAGTATAAATTTGGATTTTAGAACAAATCAACAAAAGTTAAGTTTTGTTAAAGATAAATAAATGCTTAAATAAATAGGTTTAAATATTTATTTAAAAACATAAATATTATTGAAAATATTTTATAAAGATAATAAAGTATATTAAAATATTTAAAAGTATGTTAATAATCGTTTTACAAAAATAACCAAATTTTGTCGCATTTTGTCAGTTTTACATACACCATAAAATTAGAGATTTTGATATTATTTAAATATGATTTTAAAATATAAAGAGACATGTTTTAATTTATTTAAAGAAGTAAAAAGTTTATTTTTAAATTGGGTTTACATATATAAATGGTTTAGCTAAAATGTCAAAATGTGACCGTAAAACATTTAGTCGAAAATCAACGTTTTATCGATTGAAAGTTGTCATAACGTTGTCGCACCTTTATTTTCTTATATAGAAACATATGTTCAAATAGTATAAGTATTAACTAATTCACTAATCAAGTTTATTTTTACTAAACATACTTAGAAAATTCTAGAATATAATTTACAAAAGTAAGCATAAAAAGACAAAAAAAGTAGAAAAGTCAAAAAGTAAACATCAAATCAAAGAAACATAACTATTACTTTCTTTACTTAATATCTAAGTGAAAATGACATAAAGTAATGATTTAAAATGTGATGTTAAGTATTGAAAAAAAATAAGATTACTTTCTAAGTAAGTAAGAGAATTTTGGTCTTTTTACAAAATATTATTTTAATCCAAAAATTTTCTATAAATAAGACCATCATTCTTTCACTTTATTTTACACATTTTTACATCTTCTTCTTCCTTTCTTAAGCTTTCTAAAAGCTTCTCCAATGGCTTCTTCTCTTCCATTTCCTTACTAACCGTTTCAAAATCATATCAAAAAAGTCAAAACACCACCAAACTTTGCCAAAGACCTTAGAACACCATTAAAACATGGTTTAGCATCAAGTAAATGAAGAAATGATAAAGGAAGAGGAGGAATAGAAGGAGGTCGAACCTATGGAGGAGGGAGGAGCAAGTCATGAAGCTTCGGAGCGAGAAAAAGAGAAGGAAGTGCTGCCGGGATCAAAAGAAAAGTCTATGGAAAATATTTGGTGAAGATAAGAGGATTTAGTGAAGTGTTGGATGATATGAATGTTGGTAGGAAGTTAATCAATTTGGTTAAAGATGAGTACTCATATTTCAAGTTACTAATTCCTAAAACTATTTCAAGTTAATTACATAAAAAGTTTGGTATATGTTGGATGGTTAAATGTTTGATAACTTGGTTGCAAAATTGGTTGATTATATGATTGTTTATGTGGTTGATAACTTGTTTGATAAATGATAAGATAAATAATTAGAAATTAACCAAAGTTAATTCAATGGAAATTAAATCCATATAAATGTGTGTATGGAAATTATTTAGCCTCTTAATGATTTCAAAATATCTAAAAAGATTGAAAATGATATTATAGTAATATAATATTATAATATGAAATGAAATGAAAAATGAGTTTGAAACGATGAAAATATTGTTATAAATAAGTTAAAATAGTTTAAACCTGTTTTAAAACAAATTTGAAGTGTTTCGGACAAGTTTCGAAGCAACTCACAAAATTGGTTAAAATCGAGCTCGTCGCGTAGCGACAGTTCATAAATTTCGATTCGTAACTTCAAACTAATGTAGAGAATGATTTATAAGTCGGATTCTTTTGAATAAAAATTCTTTGGTCCATAATGATAATAGTTTCCAATAAAGAATGAAAATCAAGACTTCATCAAGTAGATTTTGAAATATATCCAAAACAATTTTCTAAAAACATCGCGGTTTTGCAGTTCGGAATCCAAAAGGGGATTTCTTTATAAATGATATTTTTAAATGTTTTAAAAATATGAAATAAATTTGATAAATCTATTAAAATAGTTTAAAAGAGATTTGGAAGGGAAAATATGAATTTTCAAATATTAAAAAGTTGTTTAAATCAAATAAGCTTATATAGCAAAAGTGCTGCGAATTCTATGACCTTTTGAAATACAGTTTTAAACTTAATAATCCTTTCCTAAATATTTTGTGAATGGTTTTTAAAGGAATTATTAAGTAATGTAAAGATGGTTTGGAAGTTTTAATAAGAGTCTGGATAAATGGTAAAGAGGAATTGTTTATACCACTTAAAAAAAAGTGAAGAACGCTAAATGTAATAACAAACTGAGTATACGGAAATGACTAGTACATTTGTCCCACCTATGAGATCTGGAAAGATAAAACAAGGTGTTAAACTAAGGTTAGGGATGGAGCAACCAGTGCCCTGAACTTACCTGGCCTATGTTTTCACTTTTTAGGTGAGGGGTGAAATAGATCGAAAGGGAAGCTCTGTGCTCTAAAAAGATCATATTTAAGTTTTTTCAAGATAAAAGAAAAGAAACAAATTCTTTGAATGTTAATTAACCACTTAACATCTTTTATTCGATGATTGGTATGAAGGAACTGGGATCGGATTTAGGTGATTCCTATTTGAAAAACCGGGATCAGATTTGGTGATTCCTATCCGAAAATCCCTTCAAACTAATTTTCGAAATAAAACATATTGAAGACAAAGATCATTGAAGACAAAGACCTTCATAATGTAGGATTACTTGCCATTAGTCCCCGGAGGAGAAACTTACCATATTTAAGGTGGCAATAGTGCTTTGTTATGAAAATCTTCGATTTGCAGAATATGATTTGAAGTTAAGAAAGAAATATTGGATTAATATTTAATGATGATTTGGCAATATTTTTCCAAAGCTAAAAGTTATAACTTGAATATAAGAAATCTTTGACTAAGATTTAATGAATGATTTGGAAAAGTTTTCCTAAGTAAAAGAGAAAATGATTTGGAATTATTCCAAGATTTAAGAAAGGTTTAAATAAATCAAATGATTTAATAAATGAGGCTTAATGATTCTATATACTCTGGAAATGATAATGGAATAAATTGAAGAGAATATATCTAAGAAAGATATTTGATTTAAATAAAAGATGAAGTAATTGATTGATATCCACATATGAACTTAACATCTTTTAAAGCGATGATTGATTTTGAAGGAACCAGAGTTGGATTTGGGTGATTCCTATCTGAAAACCACTCTGAACTAGTTTATGTGTTTGAAAAATGAAGATGTTTGAAGAAGGAGATATTGAGATGAATAATAACGAAGGACTACTTATTGATTAATTATGGATAAACTCCCGATTAACTATATTGTAGCAGTGGTCTCTTTGTTATAAAAAACCTCAAAAAACCATAAGGGCTTCTCGCCTTGTATTGGCCGAGGAAAGTTCTTTCGGTTTCGTTCAGTCCTAGAATGAACTTGTATGGATGAATGTCTGACATTACATTTCTGAGACACAACGTTTGACTTTTACAAATGTACATTTGCTTGGTGGCGGAGAAGGCAACTTCTCTTAGCTTAACACCCTTCTCTGAGACATATGAGCTCAAGGGTTGTATGCTTGTGGGAGTCAAATAGTAATCAAAGGAATCGTAGTATGGCATTCAAAGTGAAAGAAGATGTGTTATGTGAAAAGGTAATCGTTGCCTCGAGCCTCATCAACCGAAAATGACCGATACAGGGTTAGACGCAGCAAGCTAAGTGGGTCATTCTCAATTAGGGTATGATCATCCTCTTCTAGATATATTTCTTCCCGCTATGATGTTCGGGACGTAAATTAATGTGGTTTGTATGCTAGAGCGCGCTCGGTTAAAGGTCGGTAACGATCGAGGGATGACATATTCGGTACTATCTAGTTATAGAGGTAGGCCGATCTTGTGTTGGTAGAGGGCAAATGTTTTGTGCCTCGGGACATCCATCTAGAGGTGTACCCATCGGAAGGTAGTCCTTGCACCTGATCGTTTATATGGAAATCCATTCTCCAATAAGAACCTGTGGTTTTGTTTGCATTGGCGTAATGAATAGCCTCGAAATGCTATATAGGTAACCATTTCGGCTAAGATTAATAAGTTTATTTGCAAATGTTTTTAAAGGAATGTCATTAGAAATAATATTAAAGGTTTTGATATAAACATGTTTTGGTTATCATAAGGTAAAAACCCATCCGTGTTTATGTATGGGCGTGGTCTTAGAGATACTCTTTCTTTCAAAAGATTTTATTCAAAGACTGATATATGACACTGCCATTTATATTTGAGTTTCGCACACTGGTTTATCAAGCCTGATCCGGGTATTTTTCAATACTCGGGTCAGATCCGAGTAGTTTCAAGTTTAGTCAATGATGGTTGGAGTTTCTAGAGGAAAGCTAGAGATATTCATCTACGTACAAACATATTCTACTACCCGTTGTGGTTTGTTAGTTTTGTTTGATGTTTGTCAGCATTTGTAAGGGCATGTGTAATAACTATCCAGGCTGAATCTAGGTTAGACTCTGATATTGTATTTTTAAATTTTCCGCTGTAAAGATTATTATTGAAACAATATATGTTATTTCATTCGTGTGAGATTCTGTTTTGTCTTTATTTTCTTTCTACCCTTAATGATCCGTCTTTTCGTGCAATTTAAGTTGGACATGTGTGGTTTATTATCGATTCAAAGGGTATAAAATTATGGGTCGTTACATTAGCATTATAATTAGTTTTACACTATACAAAATGCTAGTTATAACTAGCTTTGTCTTTTAGTCTATAAAACAAATTTGTTGTCCTTCAGTCTAAATTGTTTTCTAATTTGTCCTTGTGCTTATTTTCTTGTTATATATGTGTGTGTATATATGTATATTCATATATATTTTAAGTCTAAGATATGTTTGAGAAAATCTATTTTTTTAAATCCTTACGATTTTTAAAATACGGTTTATTTTTAAACTGTTTCCATATGCAACGTTAAATCTTTTTAAAACTAAATCAATCGCATATGTACACTAAATATATGCACAAATTTTGTTTGAAATACACACACACACACACATCTATATATGTATGTATGTATGTATATGTATGCATGTGGTGTGCGCGTGTATTATATCAAAGTGATGTTCTATTTTAAATTAATTATATATATATTTATACTTATGGTTTTAAATTAATACATACATAGATACATACATATATATATATATGTAATTTTTTTGAAATACTTATATGTATATGATTTAACAAAATTTTGTATGTAATATATATTTGAATTTATACAATAAAGATCAAGTTTTGTGTTAAAATCCCTTTTAATATTATTATTTGAATTCATAAATTAATTTTTATATTTTTATTTTTTGTTGGTTGAGAGCTATATATGCATATAAAAAATAACAACCACATTACATATATATATTCACAACCAATATTGATAACATAGACATATCGGGATTCATGATATCATGATCTAATCTAAGCATATATAATTCAGTATAATAATCGAATAAATATATAAAATTGTAAATAGATTAGTTACTTTGAATATAGCCTAATTAGTACAAATTGAATGCTGAATCATTTGACTCTGCTTAAACCTGAATTTAAATCCTTCTAGAGAGAGTTTCCAGACTTAAAGCACTACACATCAATGTTTTGTTTTGTTTGAATTTATATTGTTTGAAGCTTGAATTAATGGAGAAGGAGGGGAAGTGTGTTTGGCCTGATATGGATGAGGGAGATGCCTTTTAATCACTTCTATCTCGATCAAATAAAATATGTTTAAATCTAAGTTAAACATATATTTCGATACTTGTGTAAACAACTTTTATATACAAATATTTTCAACACAAATAAAATAAAATTTTATAATCAATATATCATAAATATTAATTAATCTAATTAATTTATGACAATTATAATTAATTGAATTAGGTGGTAGTCGGAGTATTCAATATTTCAGTTGTGTAGCTCTTAAATGTAAATTTGGTCAGCGATTAGTATCGAACAATTCAAATATTAATGTTCACACATCATCTAGCTAGTGATGTGACACTATGACCAAATTTATTACTTGTATAGCTTTGGTAAAATCCAATTTTACTTACTTTAAGCGTTACACAGTAGTGACGATTATTTACACCAATTCTATTTGGCAAAACCATATCACATAAGAACTTATGAAATTATTAATGTTCAAAATTCTAGTATCATCCATATTTAACTTTATAGTCCAAACACAAAGTCTCGTTTCAAAATAATAATATTAACTGAACTGCTATGGCCAGAAACCTTGACTTTGAGTTGACTTCAGTTGATCGTGACACTAGCCCTATATAACCGAGGAGACGAATTCTCTATTTAATAGTATTTCACTTCTAATGATTCCACTTAACCCAACTATAATCATTTCATGGATGTCATGTCATGATTTAACTACAATCACAGCGGAGTTTGCACATTGAAGCTCGACAATGTTCTCAAGTCCAGAGAATTTTGTAATTATTGTCACATCAATATTTTCTCTTTGATCTTACTTATATTAACCAACAGAAAACTATAAATTGAGTCATCCTAAAGTTATCTAATAAATATCATTACATAACCTCTTGATGCCCTAGCAACCATGAGTAATATACTGTCCAACATTTGGATAGCGTTACATACTCTAGTCTCAACAGATGCATCGATATCCAATCTCAGTATATCTTGACTAGGAAAATGATGTGTTTGTATATTGCGATATATTGCTCATGATTCAAACGCCTTGTAGTTAGTATCACAAAGCACAACATTCACATATTTTATGTTAAATATACTTTAATTAAATAATTAATTAATCATGCCATATTATAATACGTGTATAACAGAAAGAAAAACACCTTTTATTTTGAATAGGATTTTATTGCATAGCTAAAAATTTATAATAAATTATAGAATTGCCACAAGGGTATACCCCTAACTCTATAATTCTCCCACTTTCACTTGGAGCCAATTATGGAATCTCAATCCCATCCCTTCGAGACAACGTGGGTCATATTAGATAGATTGACTAAGATTGACCATTTTATCCCACTGAAATCCATAAGGGTGGCCGCAAAATTAGTTGAGACTTATATAAAGATTATAGTATGACTACATGGAGGTAGAGTTTTGAGTACTATAATTAGTGACTAAGACCCGTAGTTCGCCAGTAAGTTAGAGTAAAGCCTATAAAACACTTTGGATTTAGAGTTATCATGAGTATAGCATGATGCCGACAGATAGATGGATAGACCGAAAGAGTCAATAGGGTACTTAAGGATTTATTGATAGCCTCAACATTAAACTTTCATAGGACCTTGAGAATGTCAATTGCATTCGATAGAATTTTCATACAATAATAATGATTAGTTCAGTATTGGAGTGACACCTTTTGAGGCGTTGTAAAGAAGGCTTTGTAATTCATTTGGATGTTAGTGCAAGACTGGAGATAGGCTCGTATTAGGACCAAATCTCATGAGAGTAGCTTCAAGAAAGGCCAATTGAATTTGGAAAATGATGAAGGCGATGCTTAGTTGAGGTAGAAATGGTATGTCAATTGGAGGCGGAAAGAAATGGAGTTTGAGGTTGGAGATCATGTGTTTGTTAAAGTTTCGTCCATGCAAAGTTTGATGAGGTTTGGTCTGTTTCCAATAGTTGAGAGGATCAGTAAAGTAGTCTTTATGGTTGAATTACCAAGTGTTTTTGCTAGGGTCCATAATGTATTTCATGTATCACATGATGGGAAATTGTTTTAATGAATGTTTTGGTTTGAATTTGCCCTAATAGAGGATGTTTAACAATGATTCCCTAGACTAATGATTTGTAGATATGAAAACTTTATATGATGTTCTATATGTATTCTAGGAGATGGGTTTTTTGAATTTTCCTATTTTAAATAATAGGAAAATAGGCATAAGGACAAATTTAGAAAAAGATTTAGGCCGAAGGACAACAAGTTTGTTTTTAGGCTGAAGGATAATGCTAGTTATAACTTGCATTTTGTATAGTGTAAAATTGAATATAATACTGCATATAACTAGCTTTTTGTATAGTGTAAAAGTTGAATATAATGCTAATTATAACTAGCATTTGTCCTTTAGTCTAAAAATGAAACTTGGTGTCCTTCGGCCTAATTTTTTTTCAAAGTTTGTCCTTTTTCATAATTCCCTCTTTAAATAACTAGTTATGGATTTTAAAGGATCCATATCTTTTAGAAATTAAGAGAAAATAGCTAAAAGGTAAAAGTTTCGGCAAAGATGTATATGGAGACATATTAATGATTTTTGGGGATTTTATTAAATATATATAAGTAATTTTATGACTTAAAATGCATATTACCAAAACTTAAAATACGACAATCGAGAGTATTTTATGTAATATAATATGTAGTAAATGATCATGGTATAAGATCATAAACAAGCGCCATGAAGTAATATAAAAACATCGTAGGCAATGGAAAAAGGGTGGAGGCAGAAAAAACATAGGGGCGACATGTGTAATTGCAGGCACATACAGATGGATAGGCTTTATTACTTGTACTAAAGCTAAGGTGACAAAGCACAAAGGTAGTTGCTGAAGGTCATGAACAGAGGGTGTAATACCTGAAGCTTAAAATGAACTAAGAAATGATTAAGTAAAGTTCAAAGTAAGATATACTATGAAAATGTGAAGGTAGGTGGTTTCTGAAGGTGATTGCTATAGGCCATTGCCGGAAGTATATATATAATGAGAATATGTTAAATGAGGCTTCTTTAATGTGTGACCCAAGGGTAGTGATTTGTCGGGACTTATTAACTTTCGATGGAGAGTTAAGAGACATATAGATTCGTGGCTTAGGAATGCCGATGGTGGTACCTAAAGTCTTGTAAAGCATGATATATTATGAAAATACGAGCTTAAAATGGTCGATGATAGGTGCGAAGCCTAACGAAGCTTAATGCATAGCTAAATGCAAAATCTAATAAACGAATAATTAGGTAGAGTATCGTAAGTTATAGATAACTAAAGATTTAAAGTGAGAACATACAATGTAATGCGACTTTGAAGAAATTATGAGGCTGACGAGGACGCTCACTTGAGTGCAACTATTTTAATCGGCAAGGTTTAACATTTAACTTCTGAAGGGACGTAGGACATCTTAGCGGGTTGTACGCTTTTGCGAGCGTGGATGTAACTTTATCGTGTCGTTCAAGGTTAATGATAAAGTTAATGAATGAATTTTCGAAACTGCTTAGGGATGTACCTTGCAATATAAATTTAATAAATGAATTTCCAAAATTACTTGGGGATGTACCTTGCATTATAATGTTAATGAATGAATTTTTAAAACTGCTTAGGATGTACCTTACTATATAATTGATGTAGCAAATGAGGCCTAGAATGTTAATTATTACATATCGAGGTGTGAACCAAATGTAGCCGCATAAGTAGCTTAATTGAAACATGTATATGAACACAAGTTCAGTATTATATTTCGAAGACATTATTCTAAATATAATTTCGTTGGTAGTTTTATCGATGCATATTTATGTTTTTTAAGATAATATATGTTAATGAGACATATAACTTATGATAGTTTAATATATGTTGTGTATCTAAGGCTAGTGTGCGGGAAAACCTATATGATGGCTGCCCTATACCTTCAATACTCAACATACTTGTAGAGTGCACTATGGATATACCCGACTGATGCAGGAAGTTAGTTAAGGGTGTAAAGTAACAAAAATCCAAACATAGAACCTGTAAAACACCTCATAGCGCATGGAAAAAAATAGTAATAACATAGATGTAAAATAGGTGAGACTGTAATATAATCAAATGAACCATAAAAAAGAACATCATAGTGCAACATGTTCACAAATTATACAAAACTGAAGATAAAAGAGTTTATATATCCCAAATCTCCAAAATAAACTCTATAACTATCCCTAAAGTAATACAAATACCGGTATAGCTCCATAGTATTGCACAACAGAATAAGCGATAGTAAGATCAAAGGTATAGATATATGAAAGCGTAGCTTCCCGCTCGTACTCCATACAGCTTCATGCGCTATCTAGACTTGTTATCCCTAATCTACTCATTTAGAGTATCCGAGATAATAATAAGCAAATCATAAAACCTCGGGTTAAACAACAGTCTAGTGTGAGCGATACATCGTCTCAAAAATACTATAAAAATTCATTAGGGCTGTTAATTTTGTATGAGTGTCTAATGTCCGTTCGAGTCCGTGGGTGAAAACGTCCATCCGAGTCTGTTCGATTTTCATTTAGAACATGAATTAGGACAATAAAATTTGTACAAGAAAAAATCTCGTCCAACTCATGTTCGTTCAAAATTTTCGAATTTCTTATAATTCAGTATATCCATTATGTTCTTCAAAATATGTATGACAACTATTTGGTTGATCGATTGAGTAAAGATTCATAAAATGCTTATACTTCAATATATACTCATAAAAGCAATATAACTGATAGAAACACTATTAAAAACATAAAATGTGATGTAAATAACAATGTCTGCCTGTGTCTATTCGAGTCCGTGGCCGAAAAACGTCCGTCTGCACCCATTCGATTTTATTTAGGACATGAATTAGGACAACAAAATTTTTACGAGCACAAATCTCGTCCGGTCCATGTCCAGTCTAATTTCATTTAGTGCATAAAATGAACACACCTTCGTCCGATCTAGTCCGACCAATTTATACCCCTAAAAATCGTAATAGTAAGACATAGGGTACATATAATCATACATGACATGTCCTTGCATCTAGGAAGTTAGCACACAAACACATTATATGTTGAACCACTGTCACAAATGAGTGTACACCACTAAGTATAATGCGAGGGTATAGGGGCATGACACAATAATATGAAATTCATATCGAACACACAACAAACATAGCAAGAGCAAGACCAACATGCAATGAAAACCATAACCAGGGTCACAGTTCACTTTTACCATCACCAAGGTCTTGTATCAACCCACCACCACCACCAAGGTCTCACATCGTCAACAAGATGTCACTTTGTCCCAACATCATCGAGGTCCTGCATCTTTACCAAGATTTGGACATTCTCTTGGCCATCACCAAGGTCCCACATCATCGCTAAGATTCCTTCGGATATTCGATAATTCTTACGACCATCACTAAGGCCAGTGACACACCACATCGCAATTGAATTAAGTGTTCGATCATGTACATCACCAAAGTACTATCACCACCAAGGCAGGCTAGACCATCACCAAGGTCTACGGTACATTGGTGAGCGTCCTTATATACCGTTGCCTTATGAAATAGCTATCCCATCTAGAGTTATCAGCTATCTCTTCTACAACCGACTCCATACTCGAAAACATTACGTCCCACCATATCGCTTAACCTCATCGAACGTGCTTCTTCAGACCATCACTGTGCCCATGTACACTTCTTACCCAAAGTACTCGATCATACGCCTTGCGTTGTCGAATGAAGCTCCAAAATCATCTCATGTCATTAGATTCACCATATTAGTTGCTACTCAATTCCCTTTAGTCGTCCCGATTCATTCTGGGGTCGTCCGCTACAACCCTAAGAAAACTCAAGAAAAACCTAAAGTAACCCTAGGTACGACCCGGAGAAAACCCAAAGTTTCCCCAAAGCTAATCCGAAGTGGCCCCAGAATCCCCTACCCCATTTCATGTCTAGGTAAAACACAAACCGGACAAAAGCAACCTCTCAAAAACCTAAAGCGGCCACCAAGTAATGTAGGAACCCATTTTCTTGTCCAACCCCAAACCATCGCAATACCAAACAATATTTGTTGTATAATCTTCCATAGCACCGAACCACAGCACCACTTGACAACATGCTTGTGCTTTCCGGAAAGGCAAGTCCGGTCAGTCCTTCTCCAATTAGCATCTCGCCTAATCGTATGCCGAGTGAATAGTTGCAAGTGCTAGTTCAAGTCAGTAATCATTTGATGCGCGACTGTGACATGTTTGAAAAGAAGGTTGAAGTACCTAGGAAGTTTGTTGTTCGGGTCTTCAAACTACCAAGCACCAAGTCGAATCAAAGCAGACCTTATGCTGACACCTAGTCGACCAAAGCAAGTTATCACCAAACAAGTACCACTGAACAGAAATGCTATAGTGTCTACAAACTCCAATTTCGCATCGATTCCATCGCTACACTCTATACTTCGATTGGTGTGCATTCCCTATACATCGATATGACTCTATGCACCCTAGAACCTATTCATCGAAGTCCGATTCTATGCTCACGAATCTCCCATCATCTCTGTTTCACTTCGTGAGTGTTTTCAAGCATACAAACAAACACAATACATACATAAATCAAAATCCAAACATACATCAAATCATGGAAAATCATCATATAATGCTCCTATAACATAGCCTAAACCCTATAGACATAATCATACATCAAAATAACATGATCTATACACTTTAAATCATTCTATTCTCATTTTTACTTTAGGTTCGGTTTTAAAACAACATAACAATATGGTTTTGACTTTAAAATTAGATCCAAAACATATTAAAACCTACTTATACATATGTAATAAGACATTAGATAATAAATCACTATCAAATGCCCAAAAGTAGCGATTTGCATACAAAACGAGGCAGATCCGAAAATGAACAGCAATGTCCCAATTTTTATTCCTCAAAAATGTGGATTTGAAGATCTTTAGCTATTTCCCTTTTTAATATACCCTAAATCTATGATTTAAACTTGATTTGGAAGAGAAAGGAGAAGATTTTGGTAAACAATAAGTTAATAGAGGCTATGATCTATTTGGGAAGATGGGAAAACAATTTAGGGAAAGTCATTTAAGCCTATAATAGCTTAAAACCTAAAATGGGTTAGCGGCCTGTCTCAGTCTACTAATTACCCATTAAGCTGCTTCAAAAAAAACTTCAAACAATCATATCTATAAGCCAAAAAGTCCAAATCGCTATTATGATCACTCTACGGAAAGTGAAACTATCATATCTATCCAATTGAAGTAGTCTCGAGTCCTAATTTGACTTCTATCAAAAGTTATATCCCATAATTTTTCAAAGGTAAAATGATCCGATGAAAATTCTAAAGATAGAAAATGTCTATATTAGGCATTTTATAAAATTATAGATTCTTACAACCTCATACGAACTTAAAAATATGATTTTACAATCCTCTGATACATAAAATGCAGGTCGTTACACTTTCCCAAACTTCAGGAATTTCGCCCCTAAAAGCCCAGTCATATCTAAGGCTAAGTCAAACATAGTTACCACACATGCCTAACAACTATAAGAAATCGTATTGTACGTCAATCATGCAAACATTTGCAAAAATGATATCTACATCTATCCTAGCATGCAAGATTCTGAATTACTAAATATTGGTGCCAAATGTAATATCAAATGTGAAAGATAATGCGACAAAAAGAAAAAACAAAGTAATGAGCTTTGGAAAAGTGGTCATTATTCTTGCTTTTGTCTCTCAAGTTCTATCACATTCGCTTTAACTCTACTAGGCCTCCACTAACATCACCATCTCCCTCCTAAGTTGTTCCGTATCGTATCTGATTATACGAGCGAGATTATGCGATCTTAAATTTTTAGGTCCACTCTTGATATCATATAGTCAATCCGGTGCCACCTTTCCTAACACCTATTATAATCTCTCCCCATAATTCACTCATGGATATTGGGTCTCTATTACTTACAATGCACTTTTGCACACCCTAGGATCAATCAATCCACTTCATCTATAACTAAGTTGGTTCTACAGCTATTCCACTTGACTTTATGGGTAAAAGTTTTGCATTCTTTGTCCATCTACCAACTATGACAAATATGCTACCGTACCCTCTTCTAGCTTTTGGCAGTTTATCCATATCCATTCCCACTTTAACTAGAGAACTTCTGGTGGTCCCAACAATCCACTATACTTCTTCTGCTCAGCTTCCATTACTGGCAGCTCATACATCTTATCCCTAATGCATTTACCCATCCTATTCCAACAAAATGTATATCCTATACACTTTATTTCTACCATTATGCATCATCAGTCTTGAGTAGTGGTACTCTCATAGTACCACATCCCCGATTCCATCAATTTTAGGTAAAATCAACTAATATTGTCAACACTTTTAGCTCCGGCTCTTTCCTCTATCAGAAATCATAACCAGCAATATACTCAATAATCGTATGTATACTAGGAACACTACTCCTTAGTTGGTCATCTCCTTCATATCTCTTGCACCATCCTATAGTGTGTCCCATACTTCTCTTCCAGTAGAAGACAAGAGCATCATCCACGAATACTACCACAAGCTCACCTATCTCATAGTACTCCACTCTATCTCCAAAAGTCATCCGCTCACTATATGAATACTATAGGTACTCCTGACCTGGATATGTTACTAGAAATGAACCCATTTCTCCTTAGGTTATTCGCTAACACCTCCATCCGTTATTGCAATTTGAGTGTCACCCTTCTCAAGGTATACAACTGGCCTATGGGTCGATATGGAACTCAATCCCTCAATTCGACGGTATTCTGATCACCTCTAGATGTGCCCTCACTACGGGAATTGATGACAACTCCTCGTGTAGGATTCCAAGCAAATAAACAATGCTAACCATAACAGTACTCTTCTAGGTGCATAACCCAACTTTAGCTTTCGCTTCCCTCCTATCCTGTTCATCATTTGTTATCTTCCATAATTCCACCATAACTGTACATCCCTTCAATCACTCCATCTCTAATTCTAAAATGATGGTGAACTTAATAAACCCAAATAAGCCAATCACAAGCAAATAAATATTCGTGACATAACACTCCAAGTCAGGAAAAACCACACCTAAGTCAGTTGAACTGTTACCAAGTTTGAAACAACTACAGGTCTATCCACTGGGTCAGGGAACAACCCTAGCCTACTCACTAAGTCATTGGAAAAGAATTTAATGTATCTACATCAAATAAAACACATACATGTAAGCATAAACAAAAAACATACCTAGGATAAGGATGCCCTTCCTTTCTACTTTGCCTATGGAAGAGTCAACGGAGGAGGAATGATGCTCAATATGCATAAACAGACACATCCCACTTATTCTTCTACAGCTTTGGACAATCTTTTTACATGTGTCCAGTCCTATCACAGTAGAAGCACTTTCTTTCCCCACTCTTTATTGCCATGCAGTGCTTACTAAGGTGACCCCATTTATTGTAATTAAAGCACACTGACTCCCATTTAGCCTTCTTTTGGTAAACTCCTTCCATGACAGCCTTTTTTTCCTTGTCGTTGTTGGTCCAATTTCTCTTGCCTTCCCCTCTCACATATGGCTTTGGCTATGCCTTGGAAACAATAATGTCAGCTTTTAATTTTAGGTATACGCTTTCATGCCTCAAAGTTCACTCCACAAACTTCCCAAAAGTTTCATCGATATGGCTAATCATACTCTCACTTAAATACTCGTTTAGGCCAACTATGTACTTCTCATTCTTCTTCAAAAGTGCATCGATAAAGGACAAACCGTACTTTAACAACATGTCAAATTCCGCCACATGCTCAGAAACAATCTTCTCCCACTATTTCAACTCAGCAGACTTCTTTAAAAATATTGTCTTTTAGGCAACCAGCATAAACTTCTCCTTGAATCGGTCTTTAAATTGCTCCTATTCAAAATGGTCCTCAAGAGTAGTGATATGTATAGAATTCCATTATCCCATAGCCTAACCCTGAAGTTGGCTAGAGGATAACTTCCTCTTCATAGCTTCTTCTAACTCTAAGTCCTTAAAGATGCGCTCGTAAATATCCAGCTACTCCTGCACATCTATAACCGATTCTGCTCCAAGGAATGGTTTACCTTTAAGGTTTGAATGGTCCTTATTTAGCTTAGCAAAGTTAGCTCCAAATGCTTGCTTCAGAGCACCATCATCACCAACAATAACCGTAATATCCACACCTTGGGCATTTCATAGCATGTTCCTCATCATCTTAGCGAACATAGCATGCATACTGGGGATAGTGGCCCCCGAGCCTGCTCACTCTTCTTCTACTAAAAAAATAGAGTTCCTGGCAATGTTCCTCGTATGGTGGCTCATTGTTAAAGTTTATAATAAGAATAATCGATCTCTCATAAAGAAGTTGCATCATTGGTACCCATGTGTTGACCTATACCATATATACTACTAATATATAGTGCTGAAAGCCAAAATATATAAAAAGTATGCCCTCTAATATATTACTCAACCCATTCTAAGGCGTTCTACTTACCTTATGTCTAATGGATCCCAGTATCAACTTAGGTCGATCATTCATCCTAAGCTTTGATACCAAATGTTATGACCTCTCTACATATCTGGTACCCATTATAGATGTAGAGTGCATTGTGGAGGTACCCGACTAATGCATGTCAATAGTCAATGGTGTAAAGTAACAAAAATCCAAATACAAACACTATAGAAATCTCACAGTACATAGGCAAAATATAATAATAATATAGATGTAAAACACGTGAGATAGTAATTGTTAACCTGCCTTTTGTACAAAGGTGGATTTAACCCAACAGATTTCATGATCATTAAGACAGAAAGCCCGAAGAGATGGTTATCAAGATTGGAGATCGATTATGGACAAGACTATGGGCGATAGTCGTATGGATTCATGCGAATAGCATTCTGGAATTGGCTAATTATGAATTTCCCATTTTAGCTAAAAAACGATTGGCTGTGATTGTTTTTCACAATTGATCGACTATAATCCATCCCCAATATGGATCGTTTATGATCCATCTTTAAAATGGATAGGCTATGGTTCGTCCCCAACATGGATCGAATACGGCATTATGGATCGGCTATGATCCATCTCCAAAATGGATCGGCTATGATCCATCCCCAATATGGATCGGATATGGAACATCTTCATTATGGATCGACGTCAATCGATATGGATATGGATCACTTGGATTGACAGTACAAATCAACGATGATTGATCGATAACTCAAAATCCAAAAGTCAACTATATACAAAACATTGGGAATAACAAGATATTACATGGTAAGACCCACCATATCGATCGCACATGAAAAGGAGCAAGAAAAAATGATCAGCATCGATCATTGTTTTGATGGAAGTTGGCCCACGATGAATAGGGTGACCTCGTTTGGATCTGGAGTCTCCACAACCAAAATTTTAGAAAGATATTTTACTGTCTTCCCCTATAAATACAAGCTTCATGGTTCATTTAAAGGATTCTTTTTCGGTTGGCTCTTCTTCTTACTATCTTCTCTTCCTCCATTACTTTTCTAAGGAAAAAAAACACAACCATATTTGTAATCTTACATTATAAATAAAAGATTATTAGAGTGGATGTAGGCCAGAGTTTGCTGAACCATTATATAACTTTTGTGTTCATTTACTTTTCTGTAGTTAATTCTATGATCTGTGTTCTTATCTCTATTTGGATTTTGTTACTGAATATTAGTGCTTTCACATTTAATCGGGTAATGGTGACCATTTGTGATGCCAACATTTTGGTGCTTTCACTGAGAAAGCTAGCCCCTACGGATTTGGAATTCGGATTCAGACTTTGAAAAATATCTAGAGCTTATATTTGAAGCAATGGTGAGACAATCAGCAAGGAGAGTTGTGATATCCCGGGATTTCAAGAAATTTAAAATGTGATGATCTACTTATTAAATTATTTAAAATTGGTAAAACTATTATTTTCAAATAATAATAATGTGATGTTTTTCAATATAGATATAGATTGATTTTAAATAGATTTTTAAATAGAATAATTATTTACAAATTTAATAATGTGTTTAGTTAAATATATCTATATATATTTGAGTTAATTTTAAATTGGATTTTTAAATTGAATTTGAATTTGAAATTTGAAATTTGGATTTTAAATTTAATTTAAAGGATATATATCTTAAAAAAATATTTTGGATATAAAAATATATGAATAAAGTTTTTATTTAAAATAAGATTTGTTTTCCTTAAAGGAATTTATTTATATAAATTAAGATGGTGTTTATTAAATAGTAAAATAAATACATAAGTTTTATATTTTCATTTAAAAATGGATTAAATAAATTTTACATGATTTTAATTTAGAATATAATTGGTTTTTATTTTATTTTCTTTTAAAGGTTTTATTTATCCAAAAATAAGAAAAGCGTTTATAAATTAATAAAAGTACTTATTTAATAGGAAAATTAAATATAAAAGCTTTTAAATCTTTTAAAAATAATATAAAAATGAATAAATACAAGTGTTTAATTATAAAGCTTATGGTTAACATGTGTAGTTTAATTAAAGATGGTATTTGACAAATGTTGACAATTTGGGCAAGTGTCCTTCTTTTTATTTTCTTTTACTTTAATTTTAATGAATCATAATTAAACACTACATAAACATTCACCTTCTTCCTTCTTCTCATTTTCTTATCTTCTCATTTTCTAAGCAAGAAACTCAAACTGATCAACTATCTACAAACCAAAAAAATAAATAGCTAAACCCTGTAATCATTTCCTCAAAAACAAATCAAATCTGTAAAACATTATTCAAATCCACCAGAAAAATCATATTCAACCAAATCAAAACTCAAGCCTGTAACTTTCTCAAAAAATAAGCCTGTAACATCTTCAAAATGCAACTTGGAATCAAAGTCTGAATCATCTCATCATCATCATGTTCCAGTTCAACTGATCATTTCAGTTCATTTGACAAAGCAATACTGTTTTAAAGAAATCAGAGTAATTCAAAGTTTTCAGAGATCAAAACAACAAAAGTATTCAAGTTTTCAAATCAAAATTTTCAAGCCCTCTGCTTTTTAAAAACTGGTGAGAAAACATTTTTATTTTAGGCTAAAGTTGATGATAACTTGATGCATGTGTTAATCTTTGAATGTTATGATATGAAATATGCCTGCAGTATTGTGTAAATGTGACTTTATGTATACATAAATATGTGAGTATGTCTGGATACATATACATATATATATAATATATATATCTCTGTTTTTAAGTTAACAGGTTAAAACAAAGCATAAATTCAATCTCTCTTCCTCAAACTCTTGTTTCTGATGATTTAAACAAAAAGCTTTTATATTAACATGATCTTGATTTCAAAGACAATATTTTTCAGTATATTAGGTTTGAATATTTTCTGGAAAAGACAGTGACAGTAGAAAATCTAAAACATATTGAATTCAAACATCAGGATTTTCTGATTTACCTATGTAATCTAAATCACTATTGGAATTCATGAATTTTAAAAGTAAAATGATGATTTTTAGTGTTAATTCGAGTGAACACTTGCGGGCTGATTAGAAATTGAGTTTTAGGGCTTTTCTGATGATCGGAGGTACTTGGGAGGTCGGAAATTTGGCTAGAGGTGGAGAAGGGTCGTGTGGTACATGCAAAAATATCAGGAGGGTGGATAAGCTACCGTGGCGTTGGCGGTGGTCGAGATGGGTTTTGAACCCGTATTTGAATCGAGCATGGAAAATGGATCACAGCTTCCTTTCTATAGTTTCAAGTTCAATAGGACTAAGGGGGATGGCTTCATAGATGGTCGGAGATTGTGTGTCTGTGGTTGCAGCTGCTCCGTTGATCAGAGATGTGGATTCGAGGCATTTTTCTGGTGATGGTTTGGTTTCCTGTTTCATCTGCATTGCTCGATTTCGATCTGTAGCTTGTGTGAGTGGATTGATGGTCGGGATTGTTTGTAGCGTCATTGGTCGATGCGCTAGAGGTTTCATCGGAGGTCGGAGCTCAGGCGATGGATGGTGCATGTGCACGGAGGGGTTGTTTGTGTCAGGTGTTTTGGTTGTGGGTTTGCTCGAAGAATTGCTTGAGTGTTTGGGGTAAGGACTTGAGTTTATACTCGAGTAATTGTGGGTGATAAGCCTGTAGGTTTTCAACTTCAAAAAAAAAACTAAGTTTTTTGAAACGGAAGAGAAAGGGGAAACTCGGGACTAGACCCGAGTGGTCTTCGGTGGAACCCGAAGCAAAGGATTGAGCAGTTTTAAAAAAAAGTTTTAAAACAAGATTTTGAAAATATAAATAATGTAGTTTAAAAACTTATCTTTTATAAATTTCTTTTATATATAATAATTGTTTCTTTAACATTTGGTTAAGAAGTTTTGAAATTTTTTTAATTTAAATTTTGTTAAGTAAAATTTAAAGTAAATTTAAAACTTGAGTTAGAAATGAAATTTTAAAGGTTTTTTATAAAATCAAGTTTTTAATTTAAATTGAAACTAGTTTTAAAACTATTACTTGTTAATGTTTTAAGTATTTAAAGGAGGTTATGATTTGTTAACTTCAATTTATCAAATTAAATTACTATTTTATTTCAAACTTAATTAATGATTTAATTAAGTAAAGTTAATCATAAACATAAAATGGTGTAAATATGTTAATGGTAATAAAGGCATTAATAAGATAATGTTTTATCTTAAGATAATTAAGGTTTTAATGTCTTGAGATTAATTAAGTTAATTAAGGAAATTAAGTATAATTAATTAACTTGATTAATTAAATGAATAAAGGATTAATTAAGAGTAATTAATTGATTTAATTAGTAAATAATTAAAGATTAAAAGTTAATTAATATAAAGGTTAATTAATTCGTAATTAAAGATCATTAATTAGATAATTAAAGATTATTACTGAATGATTAGAAATTAATTAATTAAGTAATTAAGTGTAATTGAGAATTAATTAATTAAGTAATTAAGATTGATTAATTAATTAATTAGAGAATAGTTAATTAAGTAATTAGAGGTTACTTAACTAGAAATTAAGAAGTACTTAATTTGTAGTTAAGTTTTATTAATTAATAATTAGGTTTTATTAATTAATAGTTAAAGAATAATTAATCTATAATTGAAGATTAATTAAGGATTGATTAACTTTTAATTAAGGATTGGTTAACTGTTAATTAAGGATTGATTAACTGGTAATTAAGGATTAATTAATTTGTAATTAAGTTTGGTTAATTAATAATTAAGGTTTATTAATTAATAATCAAGGAATAATTATTTAGTTAATTAAAGATTAAATAATTGATTATAAAAGTAATTATGGATTAATTAATTTATATTGAGAGATATTGATTAATAATTAAGGTTTATTAATTAATAGTTAAAGGATAATTAATCTATGATTAGAGATTAATCAATTGATTGATAAGTTAATTAAGGGATGGTTCAGCCTTGTGTTGCCGGGGATTTAGGGTGGATCCTCGATATGATGATCTAGACCACGTACTGTGACGGGCGGTACCCCAGTATCCCTGCCATTGATGGAAACTCATTATCCCTACGAGCCTTTACAGTTTTGATTGTATAACCACCACTTTGTGGCCAGTATGCTGAAATTTAATCATGTAAATTTTTTAGCTATGTGAATATTTATTTGAAAACCCTAGACCCTATTATAATATCATTGGATTTCCTAGCAAATGTTTTGGTTAGCATAAGGTAAAAACTTACCCATGTTTATGTGTGGGAAGTCTTACGTGATACCTTTGTTTCCAAATGATTTTTAAAGTTAAACAACTTTAACCCGTTTACTCACACCAGACCCATGTCTAACCCGGAGTTTATTTCTGTTTTTCTTAAACTCTTGGGTACTCAAATTTTTATGAGTAGCCAAGTGATCAGGTATTGGCTTGACCAATTTGGATAGCTTGGAGCAGGAGTCCATACGTAGCTATATCTATCTATTTCCGCTGTGTGGTGTCCTTGATTGTCATATTTTTGTTGTAATGGATTGATAGGTCCTTATAACTGTCTAATGTGAAATGTTGTTGTAATCTGTGTAATTCTGATGTAAAGACTATGTAATATCTATTTGATATATTATATTTCGTTTCTTTCCGCTGTGAGATTCTGATGTTGTTAGATTCTTTCTTCTATCTATTCTATTTCTACCTCTTTCTTTCTTACTGATGACGCGTCTTTTTGTGGAATGTAAGGCGGGTCGTCACACTTAGTAACAGAGCATAGGTTGAGATAATACCTAGGCTCTGGAGTGGTGTCTATCTTGAGAGCGCGTATTTGTAATTTTTATATAACTATATATCTATCTAAATTTGTTGGGCATCTGTTCGGATTTCCAACATGAGTTCTAGAGAAGTTTCATCTTTCTCTTTGTTTGGTTGACCGTCCTATCTTTATCAAATCCTATAGGCGGGTAACCAAGATAGATAAGATCTATAGAGGCTTAATATTTTCTTATCTCCCCCATAGTTTTTCTTGTGACCCTTTTGTATTGGATTTCAAAGAGTTTGAACTGATTCTGGATATAGATTGGTTGGATTAGTTTAAGGCTGTCTTGATGTGTGAAGAGAGGATGTATCTTTGGAGACTGAGTTGGGAAGGATCGCAAAAGTGACTTGCGATGATTCCGTGGTTCATTTGAGTCATCTTCTGCTTGGAGTTGAGGCATCTACAGAAGGCGTAGAGTCCATCTAAGTGGTCAATTTTTTTTTGGATGTTTTCGAGGAAGTAAAAGGTTTGTCCTCATTGGGAGATAGGGTTTCGGTTCGTCTTTGGTTCCGGGAGCTGTACCTATTGATCAGCCGAGTGGAAGGATGGCACCGAAGGAGAGAGAAGAGTTGGTGGAGCTGACCCGAGATTTCTTAGAGTAAGGTTTGATCCGGCCTAGTTTTTCCGGTTGGGGTTCTGCCATAGTCTTTGTGGCCTAGTCAGGATGGGTCTTTTGGATTCTGTATGGATTTGTTGAACCGAGTTTTTGGGATATGTTGATTAAGTTTGTTCTCGTGTTCATCGATGATATTCTTGTCTTCTCCAAGTCTGAAAAGGAGCTCAAGCGGCATTTGGGTATAGTGTTAGAGACTTTAAGGATATGTGTTTTGAAGTTAAGTTTTCGATATGCCATTGTTGGAAATCGAAGGTTAGACTTTTGAGGCATATTGTTCCTGAAGAGGGTATTTCTGTAGATCCAGCCACAGTAGCTACTATTCAGGAATGGAAGCTACCGCAGACTCCGACTTAAGTCCGTAGTTTTCTAGGTTTTGGCAAGGTACTACATGAAGTTTATCCAGGATTATTTTAAGATTTCTTCACACTTAACCAAGTTGACCCGGAAAGGAGCAAAGTTAAGTGGACCCCTGAGTGTGAAGAATATTTCTTGGATTTGAAGGCAAGGCTGACCAGTGCGCCTGTTCTAGCTATTTTGATGGCAAGAGTAAGTTTGAGGTCTACATGGACGTATGTATGTGCCAGTGGTGGATGGATTGAGTTAAGAATGGTCAGTATTCTAGTTTTGAGATTGATGATCAAGGAACATTGAGGATCAATAGAAGGATTTGTGTTTCGAATTTCAAGGATTTAAAGCAAGAAGTTCTGTCAGAGAGGCATTGCTCTAGGCTGAGTATCTATCCAGGGACTTCAAAGTTGTATATGGATGAAGAGAGTCTTCTGGTTGAAGGGCATGAAGAAGTATGTAGCTGCTTTTGTCAAGGGATGTGCGATCTATTAGCATGTGAAGGTGATCAGCAAAAGACCGCCGGTTTGTTGCAACCTTTGGAAGTTCCAAAGTGGAAGTGGGAAATGATTTTTTGGGATTTCGTCGACGGTTTGCCAAGGACCTGGAAAAGAAATAAAGGAATATGGGTAATTGTAGACCGATTGAATAACGCCCATTTTATTCCAGTTAAGGCAACCCGTTTTGCAGCATCTTTGGCTGAGTTTTTCTTGAAAGAGTTTGCCTGAATGCATGGTGTTCCAGTCAGCATTTTTAGCACTCGTGATCCTATCTTCTCCAGCGGATTTCAGGAGGCTTTGCTATCAGCTTTGGGTTCATGTTTGAGTACAGCCTATTATTCCTAGACCGACGGAAAGGATGAATAGAATTCTTGAGGATCTATTGAGGGTTTGTGTTTTGGATTTTGATGAATCTTGGGAGGACCATTTGTGTTTAATGGAATTCTGGTAACAATAACAGTTATCAGGCAAGTATCTAGATGGAACCCTATGAAGCTTTGTTTGGAAGACCTTGTAGATTTCCATTCTGTTGGATTGAGTTGGGAGATCGTCTTGTTCTTGGTCTAGTTTGATCCGAAAGGCATCTGCGAAGGTGGAGCTCATCAAGAAGTTTGATAGCGGCGCAGGATCGCCAGAAGAATATGCAGACAAGAGACAAAGACATTTGAAATTTGAGATTGGAGAATTAATCTTTGACAAAGTTCCCGATAAGAGGGGTTATAAGATTTGGAAGATGGGAAAACTTGCTCCAAGATATATTGGTCCGTTCCAAGTGCTCGAGAGGATTGGTGTTGTGGCATATAGGATTGAATTGCCAGTCCGGATGGCTGGAATTCACAATGTTTTTCACATATCTCATTTAAGGAAATATGTGAACGATTCATCTTAGTTGGGATCTGCAGTTCAGAAGGATCTGATAATTGAGCTGATTTGCTAGTATGGTCTGATATTTGGTTCAGATTTATGGATCGGGGTGAGAGGAAGCTCTAGATCATAGTGGTATAGTTAGTTAAGGTTTTGTGGAGCTAGGATTTCAAAGTTTGACTTGGGAAACTCTGAGTACTTTAGGAAGGCTTATCCGGATTTGTGTTTGGATAACTAGTGTTGTTTGTTTGAATGAATTGTTTGTTTAAATAAACTGTTTGTTTGGATGTATTGTTGTATGGTTGATAGTGTATGGCTGATAGGCATGCTTGAATGGTTAAAATGAAATAAAAGTTTTTAGATTATCTTTGTAAATTTTGGGGACGAAATTCTTTTAAGGGGGTAGGAATGTGATATCTCGGGATTTCAAGAAATTTAAAATGTGATAATCTACTTATTAAATTATTTAAAATTGGTAAAATTGTTATTTTCAAATAGTTATAATGTGATGTTTTTCAATATAGATATAGATTGATTTTAAATAGATTTTTAAATAGAATAATTATTTACAAATTTAATAATGTGTTTGTTTAAATTTACTTATATATATATATATATTTGAGTTAATTTTAAATTGGATTTTTAAATTGAATTTGAATTTAAAATTTGAAATTTGGATATTAAATTGAATTTACATATATATCTTCAAAAAAAAATTTGGATATAAAAATATATGAATAAAGTTTTTATTTAAAATAAGATTTGTTTTCCTTAAAGGAATTTATTTATATAAATTAAGATGGTATTTATTAAATAGTAAAATAAATAAAAAAGTTTTATATTTACATTTAAAAATGGATTAAATATATTTTATATGATTTTAATTTAGAATATAATTGGTTTTTATTTTATTTTCTTTTAAAGGTTTTATTTATCTAAAAATAAGGAAAGCATTTATAAATTAATAAAAGTGCTTATTTAATAGGAAAATTAAATATAAAAGCTTTTAAATCTTTTAAAAATGAATAAATACAAGTGTTTAATTATGAAGCTTATGGTTAACATGTGTAGTTTAATTAAAGATGGTATTTGACAAATGTTGACAATTTGGGCAAGTGTCCTTTTTATTTTCTTTTTCTTTAATTTTAATAAATCATAATTAAACACTATATATACATTCACCTTCTTCCTTCTTTTCTTTTTCTTATCTTCTCATTTTCTAAGCAAGAAACACAAACTGATCAACTATCTACAAACCAGAAAAATAAATAGCTAAACCCTGTAATCATTTCCTCAAAAACAAATCAAATCTGTAAAACATTATTCAAATCCACCACAAAAATCATATTCAAACAAATCAAAACTCAAGCATGTAACCTTCTCAAACAATAAGCCTGTAACATCTTCAAAATGCAACCTGGAACCAAAGTCTGAATCATCTCATCATCATCATGTTCCAGTTCAACCGAGCATTTCAGTTCATTTGACAAAGCATTTCAGTTTTAAAGAAATCAAAGCACTTTAAAGTTTTCAGAGATCAAAACAACAAAAGTATTCAAGTTTTCAAATCAAATTTTTCATGCCCTCTTCTTTTTAAAAACTGGTGAGTAAACATTTTTATTTTAGTCTAAAGTTGATGATAACTTGATGCATGTGTTAATCTTTGAATGTTATGATATGAAATATGGCTGTAGTGTTTTGTAAATGTAACTGTATGTATATATAAATATGTGAGTATGTCTGCATATATACATATATATATATATATATATATATATATATATATTTTAAGTTAACAGGTTAAAACAAAGCATAAAATCAATCTCTCTTCCTCAAACTCTTGTTTCTGATGACTTAAACAAAAAGCTTTTAGATTAACATGATCTTGAATTCAAAGACAATATTTTTAAGTATATTAGGTTTGAATATTTTCTAGAAAAGGGATAGTGATAGTAGAAAATCTAAAACATATTGAATTCAAACATCAGGATTTTCTGATTTACCTATGTAACCTAAATCACTATTGGAATTCAGGAATTTTAAAAGCAAAACGACGATTTTTAGTGGTAATTCGAGTGAGCACTTGCGGGTTGATCAGAAATTGATTTTTAGGGCTTTTTTGATGATCGAAGGTACTTGGGAGGTCGGAAATTTGGCTGGAGGTGGAGAAGGGTCTTGTGGTTTAGGACAAAATATCAGGAGGGTGGATACGCTACCGTGGCGTCAACAGTGGTCGAGATGGTTTTTGAACCCTAATTTGAGTCGAGCTTGGAAAATGGATCACAACTTCCTCTCTGTAGTTTCGAGTTCGATCGGACTAAGGAGGATGGCTTCGTAGATGGCCGGAGATTGTGTGACCGTGGTTGCAGCGGCTCCGGTGACCTGAGATGTGGATTCGGGGTATTTTTCTGGTGATGGTTTGGTTTCCTGTTTCATCTGCATTGCACAATTTCGATCTGTAGCTTGCGTGAGTGGATTGAGGGCTGGGATTGTTTGTAGCGTCGTTGGTCAATGCGCCAGAGGTTTCATCGGAGGTCGGAGCTCAGGAGATGGATGGTGCATATGCACAGAGTGGTTGTTTGTGTCAGGTTTTTTGGTTATGGGTTTGCTCGAAGAATTGATCGAGTGTTTGGGGTAAGGACTCGAGTTTATACTCGAGTAGTTGTGGGTGATAAGCCTGTTGGGTTTTAACTTTAAAAAAATAAACTAAGTTTTTGGAAATGAAAGAGAAAGGGGAAACTCGGGACTAGACCCGAGTGGTCTTCGGGTGGAACCCAAAGCAAAGGATTGAGCAGTTTTTAAAAAAGTTTTAAAATAAGATTTTGAAAATATAAACAATGTAGTTTAAAAACTTATCTTTTATAAATTTTTTTTATATATAATAATTGTTTCTTTAACATTTGGTTAAGAAGTTTTGAAATTTGCTTAATTTAAATTTTGTTAAGTAAAATTTAAAGTGATTTTAAAACTTGAGTTAGAAATGAAATTTAAATGTTTTTTATAAAAGTAAGTTTTTAATTTAAATTGAAACTAGTTTTAAAACTATTACTTGGTCATGATTTAAGTATTTAGAGGAGGTTATGATTTGTTAACTTCAATTTATCAAATTAAATGATTATTTTATTTCAAACTTAATTAATGATTTAATTAAGTAAAGTTAATCATAAAGATAAAATGGTGTAAATACGTTAGTGGTAATAAAGGCATTAATAAGATAATGTTTTATCTTAAGATAATTAAGGTTTTAATGTCTTGAGATTAATTAAGTTAATTAAGGAAATTAAGTATAATTAATTAATTTAATTAATTAAATGAATAAAGGATTAATTAAGAAATTAATTAAGAGTAATTAATTCATTTAATTAGTAAATAATTAAGGATTAAAAGTTGATTAATTTAAAGGTTAAATTAATTTGTAATTAAAGATCATTAATTAGATAATTAAAGATTATTAATGAATGATTACAAATTAATTAATTAAATAATTAAGTGTAACTAAGAAATAATTAATTAAGTAATTAAGATTGATTAATTAAGTAATTAGAGAATAGTTAATTAAGTAATTAGAGGTTACTTAACTAGAATTCTTAATTTGTAATTAAGTTTTATTAGTTAATAATTAGGTTTTATTAATTAATAATTAATGAATAATTAATCTGTAATTGAAGATTAATTAAGGATTGATTAACTGTTAATTAAGGATTGGTTAACTTTTAATTAAGTAAATTAACTGGTAACTAAGGATTAATTAATTTGTAATTAAGTTTTGTTAATTAATAATTAAGGTTTATTAATTAATAATCAAGGAATAATTAATTAGTTAATTAAAGAATAAATAATTGATTATAAAAGTAGTTATGGATTGATTAATTTGTATTGAGAGATATTGATTAATAATTAAGGTTTATTAATTAATAGTTAAAGGATAATTAATTTGTGATTAGAGATTAATTAATTGATTGATAAGTTAATTAAGGTGTGATTAATTAATTAAATGGCTCGTAATTAATTAATGATTGATTAAGCAGAATTAGGTAATTAATTCTTAAGTAATTGATTTAATTAAATTAATTATGATATGGATTAATAATTCTTGTTTGTGGATGATTGTTTGTGTAGAATGTCTGAATTGGTTGATATCGATTGGATGATATTCTATGATATTATGTGATGTGATATGTGATATATTTGTGATAAATGTGTAATATTTAACTGTGTTAATGCTGTGTGAATTCAAGTATTGAATTGAATCAAATTGGTAAACTTTGAAATAACTTGGCCTTTAAGAAACGTTTGGATTTTGATGAGACCAGGATCGAATATCAGATTTGATTATCCGAAAACCACATCGATCCAAGTTAAAGTTAGGTCGTGAATTCAAGTGAAGATCAAGTTGAAGACTCAAAGTGTAAGAACTATTTGTCGTTAAAACTCTGAGGGTGATTCCAATACGAGTATAATGGAGATAGTACTTTCAGGTTCGAGATGGAGTTTCAGAGTGCAAGGGTTATTGTCGATAGCTCCAATGGTGATTCCAAAATGAGTGTAACGAGATAATGCCTTCGGTTTTGTTCGAACCCAAAACGAACTTGTATGGATTGAATGCTTTCAGAACATCGTCAGGGGGACGATGAGCATTCTAAGGTAGATGTGTTCTATAAAGGTAATCGTAGCCTCAAGCCTCATCAACTGGGAATGTCTAGAGTCCCTTTTTATTCGGCTGTGTGGGAGGTTGATAGCTACAACCGCGAGGTTGACTTATTCAGGACTGTCCAGTAAGGGATGATTTTGGCCTTGTGTTGCAGGGGATTTAGGCTGGATCCTCGGTATGGTGATCTAGACCACGTACTGTGACGGACGGGTACCCTAACAGCCCTGCCATTGATGGAAACTCATTATCCCTACGAGCCTTTACGGTTTTGATTGTATAACCCACTTTGTGGCTAGTATGCTGGTATTTAATCATGTAACAATTTCAGCTATGTGAATATTTATTCGAAAACCCTAGACCCTATTATAATATCATTGGATTTCCTAGCAAATGTTTTGGTTAGCCTTTGATAAAAACTTACCCATGTTTATGTGCGGGAAGTCTTACGTGATACCTTTGTTTCCAAATGATTTTTAAAGTTAAACAACTTTAACCCGTTTACTCACACCAGACCCATGTCTGACCCGGAGTTTATTTTTGTTTTTCTTAAACTCTTGGGTACTCAAATTTTTATGAGTAGCCAAGTGATCAGGTATTGGCTTGACGAATTTGGATAGCTTGGAGCAGAAGTCTAAACATATCTATATCTATCTTTTTCCGTTGTGTGGTGTCCTTGATTGTTGTATTTTGGTTGTAATGGATTAGACATGTCTTTATAACTGTCTAACGTGAAATGTTGTTGTAATCTGTGTAACTCTGATGTAAAGACTATGTAATATCTATGTGATATATTATATTTTGTTCCTTTTCCGCTATGAGATTCTGATGTTGTTTGGTTCTTTCTTCTATCTATTCCATTTCTACCTCTTTCTTTCTTATTGATGATGCGTCGTTTCTGTGGAATGAAAGGCGGGTCGTCACAAGAGTGCTACCGGAAAGGAGCCACCGTGGAGGGACACAGGAGGCTTCCTCAAAAGCTGGAGCTAATCAAGCATCCATCCACATCACCCTGTGCAGTTAATGACCTGCTGTTACCCCGCTATAACCCTGCTATATCTCATAGCGGATTTGTACCGCCATGATTTTTCCATATAGCCCCAAATATAGCCTTTTCGTTTTAAGCCCCGCTATTTCCGCTATATCCCGTTATTCTCTCTATATTCCGCTATTTCTGCTATATCTTTTTTAAAAGAAATGATTGAAAAATGAGATTTATACATTATAAAAATTATGAAATTAATTAATTTAATTGAATTTTTAATATATTTTCAGAAATGAAAATACTATAACATTCTACTAAATTCAATTATGTTATATAATAGTTTTACGTTTATTTACAGTATATTCACAAATGTTTTTATTTAAAATTATTTATGTATTAATTATAATTCAACTGAATGTTAATTTTTCATTTAATTACCATTTGCATGTTTGCAAAAACATTAAGTACTAGTTTTATATGCTATTTTAGAGTCATCCGCTATATCCCGCTATATCCTCGTTATATCTCCGCTATGACTTTTTGCACCTCCACCGCATTGAATCTACCGAGCGCTTTAACGGCATAGACATCACCAAGGATGTAATGGAAACAATGATGGATGCTATGTAGGAAAGGATGTTGAAAAGATAGGAGGAGATGATGTAGAACTTGCACTGATAGATTGGACAAGCTAGAGCGCAGTACCAAGGGAATAGAGTAGCAGGATCTAGTGGCAACTTAGATCAAAGAGTTGGTGCAGAAAAAGTCACTGGAAATCAGAACCGAGACCATTAGGATAGAGCTATTGGACAAAGGAATGGAACAAAGCAACCGGGGGTAGTCCTCGACCATCTTAGAAGGATCAGCCTCGATCCCCAAAGGCTTGGGGGCATGCCCTCGGGTCTTGTCTATCGCGATGCTGGAGTACTTGTGGTTAATCACATGGAGCTTGGTGTGAATTCAACATTTAGATTCTAATCTGGAGGAGTATGTTCCATAATTTCCTCATGGACTTAGGGGTCAATTTGGAAATGATGATAGGAGACTATCGCTGGATGACAGTGACAGGGTTGCAGGGATGATTAGGCAAGCTATGTGTGCAGGATTGGTGAATAGGGATCTGGAAGATGTAAATAGAAGTCCATTCACTCTTAATATTAGGAATTCAAGGAATCCACCGGAGTTTAAACTATCAACGCTGGAAGTTTATGATGGAAAGTCGGACCCAACTATGCATATGATGAGACATATACGGAACATGGAAGTACTAAGGGCATTACAGGAAGTCATCGCATGATGCCATCATCTATATTTAATGGATATAGCTGCACTATGGTTCATGCAATTGGAGAGCGGTTCTATTGGCACATGAACAGAATTGGTCGAAAGATTTATGAGGCAATTCAAGGTTCACATTCAAGACCCAAAAATGTGATGAGTCTGGCAACACTAAAACAGAAGACCGGAGAGTCTCTAAGGAGTTTTCTAACATGATTTAATGCCATGGTAGCATCGATGGATTGGCTAGATTCATCCATGGTTTGGATGGTAGCTGTATTAGGAATTGCCGATTACACAAATTTCAAGGATTCATTGGCGCATATCCACTATGGATCTCAGGGAGTTTTATCATGAAGCAGAAAGGTTCCTGCGGTAGAAAGACGTACGGGCCGACAAAATGAAGGTGAACGCTGTGCAAAGCGGAGGATCATCAGGAGATGCAAACTAGAATGATACAGGAAAACAAAAGCTGGATGATGGATATGATGGGGCGAAAAGGCGATGGAAAGAGCGGGAGTCGAAGTTCTCCTCGTACTCGGATTTAACGGAAGACCAATATGGATTTATTTGGACACTAAGTGGAAACTCCCTTATCGGAAATCGGCAAGGAGGGTTCCCACCGAGCGGGAGCGTGTGTCTGGAAAGCACTATCTGTTCCACGAATTGAAAGAGCACACCACTTATGAATGCATATATTTAGAGGATATGATTGAGGAGCACGTTAGGAGCGACAGACTGCCATAGTATGTGAGGAATCGAACAACGACGAAGGAACAGGAGCAGCCACCATCCATATCTAATAGAAACAAGAACGTCCCTAGATCGAGGTCACAGATCATCATCAACTGATAATGATGGTAAAGGTGAGTCCAGGACTTGGACTTTGGCAATAATAATAATAAACTCTATAATAAGGTGGCTAATTCATTTGCACGTGTACGTGATCGAGGATGGTCCTTAGACATGCTCTGAGATGATGATGAACTGTTGTGCCCGGAATGGTACCCTTTGGATTTTTTAGTTTTTTTGGATTTATGGATGTACGCACTCTTATTTGTTAGGTTATTTATGATCTGCATTACTACGATAAATAAAACAAGATGCGATTATTGTCCCGACCGGAGTGACGGGTTGGTAACTACAAGGTGCGAGTCCCTTCGCCATAGAGCGATAGAATGGACTCGTACATGGATAAAGTCCACGTCAGGAGAGTCAAGGCCGGAGAATAAAATCCAACAGAAGGTCAAGTATGAATTATTCTTGGCAAGGAGTAGGTCTCTTTGTCGAAGAGCAATAGGATCGTCCTACTCAGGTCATCGAGGATGGATTATGCTCGTCAAGGGTTCGGAGAGACCATGATCGGCATAGGACTTAGGCCAAGACATCACTCAATATTCAGGAACACCGAACTAGAGTATAGGAAGTAACGCCGCTTCGTCAGAGATTGACAGCATCGGCTTACTCGGTAGTCGGGTATGGATTGTGCTCGGCAAGGACCTGGAGAGGTCACGGATTAGGATATCAGCTTCGAACAGCTATGGATTTGGACATTGATCCGAAGCAGTTGCGGACTTGGATATGGGCTAGAGGCAGTCCTGGATTTGGCTAATGACCCAGAGAGGTCATGGATTTGGATATCAGCCTTGAACATCATTGGATTTGGATAAAATAATCTAGAGATCTTGTGGATTCAAAAATTCATATCGCATCGGAATGATCATGGATTTCACTAATGTTCCGGAGAGATCATGGATTTGTATTGGCAGCGGATTAGATTCGGACTGGATGATAATTCAATTGATGGATTATGGACTTTGGATTTATAACAATCCAAAACAACCTTCCTATTGAAAGGCATGTTTTGAGGGACAGTGTCAACCCGCCTTTTGTACATAGGTGGATATGACCCAATTGACTTCATGACCATCAAGGCAGAAAGCTCAAAGAGATGGTAACCAGGATTAGAGATTGATTATGGACAAGATTATGGGCGATAGTCGTACGGATTCATGCGAATAACAATCTGGAATTGGCTAAGTATGAATTTCACACTTTAACTTAAAAATTATTGGGTACGATCATTTTTCACAATGGATTGGCTATGATCCATCCCCATATGGATCGGCTATGATCCGTCTCTAAAATGGATTGGCTATGATATATGCTCAATATGGATCAGATATGGAACATCTGTACTATGGATCGACTATGATCCATCTCCAAAATGGATCGGCTATGATCTATCCCGAATATAGATTAGATATGGAACATCTTCATTATGGATCAGCGTGAATCGATATGGATTCGGATCTCTTCGATTGACACTACAAATCAACGATGATCGATCAATAACTCAAAATCCAAAGCTCAACTATGCACAAAACTTTGGGAATCACATGATATTACATGGTGGGACCTACCATATCAATCACACGTGAAAAGAAGCAAGAAAAACGATCAGAATCAATCGTTATTTTGATTGAAGTGGGGCCTACGATTAATAGGGTGACTTTGTTTGGATGTGGAGACTCCACAGCCGAAATTTCATGAAGATATTTTTCCATCTTCCTCTATAAATATAAGCTTCATGGTTCATTTGAAGGATCCTTTTCCGGCTGGCTCTTCTTCTTCACTATCTTCTCTTCCTCCATTACTTTTCTAAGGCAAAAATACATCTGTATTTGTAATCTTACAGTATAAATAAAAGATTATTGGAATGGATGTAGGCCAGAGTTTGCCGAACCACTATAAAACTTGTATGTTTGTTTACTTTACTGCAATTTATTCCATGATCTATGTTCTTATCTCTATTTGGATATTATTATTGGATATTGGTGCTTTCACATTTGATCGGATGTTTGTGGCAATTTTTGAAGCTAGTAGCAATATAATCAAATGAACCATAAATTAGAATATCAGAGTGCACAGGTCCATAAATTATACAAAACTAAAAATAAAAGAGCTTATACTTTCCAAATCTCTAAAATAAAATCTATAACTATCCCTAAAGTAACACAAGTACTAGTATAGCTCCATAGTACTACATAGACACATAAGCGATAGTAAGCTCCAATATATATATATATATATATATATATATGTATATATGTATATATGAAAGTGTAGCCTCCTGCTCGTACTCCATACAGATTCATGCGCTATCTAGACCTTTATCCCTAATATACTCATTTAAGACTATCTGAGATAATAAGAAGCAAAACTTAAAATATCGGATTAGGAAACAAGCTAGTTTGAGCGATACGTTGTCTCAAAAATACTATAAAAATCGTATACTGCATTAAGGACATAGGATATGTAGAATCATACCTGATCTCTCCCTACATTTAACAAGTTAGCACATAAACAAAGTATATGCTAAACATTAGCACATATAGGTGTACACTACTAAGGATAATGTGGGGGTATAAGGATATGACACAATAATATGTCATTCATATCAAGCGCATAACAAATATAACAAGAGCATAACTAACACGCAATGACAACCATCATCAGTATCTCACTTCGCTTCTACCATTACCAGAGTCTCGTATCACCGAACCACTACCACTAAGGTCTCATGTCGTCACCAAGATGTCACTTTGTCCTGACCATTACTGAGGTCCCACATCATCACTAAGATGTCACTTTGTCGTGACCACTACCAAGGTCCTGCATCGTAACCAAGATGCCTTCAGACACCCGATAACTCTTACGACCATCGTCAAGACTGGTGACACACCACGTCACTATTGGATTCGATATTCGATCACATACTATCACCAAGGTACAACTTTTACCATGGCAGGCTAAACCATCACCATGGTAGGCTAAACCATCAATAAGGTACAACCATCACCAAGGCAGGCTAAACCATCACCATGGTAGGCTAAACCATCACCAAGGTCCATGGTACACAAATGAGCATCCTCACATACCCTTGCCCCATGAAACACCTATCCTATCAAGAGTTATCGGCTATCTATTATGCACATGACTCGATACTAGAACACATTATATTCCACCACATCACTTCACCTCGTTAAATATGCCTCCTCATACCATTAGCAAGCCCATATACACTTCTCACTTGAGTACTTGATCAAACGCCTCATGTTGTCAAACAAAGCTCCAAAGTCATCTCAAGTCGTCAAAATCATCATATTAGTTGTTATCCAATATCCCTTAGTCATCCAAAGTCGTTCTGAGGTCGTCCACTTCAACCCCAAACCCAAGAAAACCCGATGTCACCCTAGGTCTGACCTGGAGCAGACCCAAAGCAAACCTAGAGTTCCCGCAGCCTGATCCAATGTAACCCCAAAAGTTCCCCTACTCATTTACTGCATTGGAAAAACACACAAGCGGGCCGAAGCAACCTTCCAAAAATCCGAAACGACCACTAAGCAGCCCCAAACATATTTTTTGGTCTGGTCCCCGAACCATAAGACTACCGAATAACATTTGTTGTCCAGGCTTCCACAATACCACCGGAAAACATTTGCCATCCGGGTCTTCAAACTACCGAACATCAAGTCGACCCGAAGTAGACCTTCCGTTGCCACCAAGTCGACCCGAAGCAAGCTACTGCGGGACAAGTACCACCAAATAGAAATGCCGCAATATCTAAAAAACTCCAATTTCGCGTTGATTCCATCGCTATGCTCAATACTTCAGTGCATTCCTTATGCATCAATATGACTCCACGCACCCTAGAGCCTATTGGTCGAAGTTCAATTCTTGGCTTATAGATCTCTCATCTTCTCTATTTTTCTACGATGAGCGTTTCGACCATTCAAGCACACAAATAAAGACCATATATACATAAAGCAACATCATACGTACAAATATACATCAAACCAAGGTAAATCATCATATAATTTATCTATAACTTAGCCTAACATCTGTAGAGGCAATCATACATTAAAATAATACGATTAGAACACGCTAAATCATTTTATTCTCATTTTTACTTCAATTTGGATTTTAAAACAGCATAAAAACACTATTTTGACTTTAAAAATGGATCTAAAATGTGTTAAAACCTATAGATACATATATAATAAGATGTAAGATGATAAATCACTAACCAAACATCCAAAAGTACCGATTTGCATAGAAAACGAGGTAATCCCCAAAATGGTCAGTAAAGCCCCAAATTTTCTTTTCCAAAAATGTGGATTTGAAGATCTCTAGTTATTCTCGTCGTTAATCTACTCTAAATCTATGATTTAAATTTGATTTGGAAGAGAAATGTGAAGGTTTTGGAAAAGCAAAGGTTAATAGAGGCTTAGATCTATTTTGGCAGATGAGAAAATTAATCTAGGGAAGGTCATTTCGGCCTATAATAGCTTAAAACCCAAAATGGGTTAGTAGGCCTATCTCTAATCTCACTAATTTCCCATTGAGCTCCTCCAAAAATTTTCAAACTTTAGACAGCCATATCTCATAACCAGAAAGTTCAAATTGCTATTTGACCACTCTATGAAAAGAGAAACCATAACATCTTTCCAATGGAAGTGGTCTCGAGCCCTCGTTCTCTTCTACCAAGAGTTATAGTTATTACAGGGTTTTAGTAGTAAAATCATCCAATAAAATTATAAATATAGAAAACGTCTCTAGCAGGCATTTCCTAAATTTATATGATCTCATATCAACTTAATAATAATATTCTATGATCCTTTTATATGTAAAATATTGGTCATTATAACTTGGTTCATGCTTTAGCGACGAGGTCCCTCCAGTAGAGGAGTTTTGATGGAAGATGGCATTATTCAAACTAAACTTACATATGACCTGTTTATTTATTATTTCCCCTCTATAAAATCATGGGTACTAGTTTGAGTAGGTTGATTTTATAGGGATATAGATGAAAGATTATTGTAAAAATTAGAATGTTTTCCGAGACTATGCTGAACAAGAAGATAGGCGTGAGGCCTTGTTATTATTATCTATAATAGAAGCTTTTAATTACGCTATATAAAATAATTATATGCTAAAGTTCGAGGGACTATAAGGGTTTGGGCATCTTCACATGTCAAATTTTGGGTGCTACCGTGTATTACTTATTATTTACCCCTATGTGGGAAAAATCAATAGGTACTATGTAATGAACATTGACATATAATAAAAAATGTTTTAGTTGCTCTATTTACTTAGACTGCTAATAAAAACTGATCTCACTCTGTCGTCAAAGGATAATTCCAAGATGACTATACACATTTAAATTTCATCTTTCAGTTTCGGAATAGATGGCGTTAAACTATACCTCTAGATAATTAAGGTGGGGTTGCTTACTAGTCCATAACTCTTGTACGCCTTAGGAATATATTTAGATAGTAAAGAATTCAACATATATGCCATTATTTCAATCAAATATCCCTAAAATGAAAGAGGCAATCATGTATCACTCATCATCGATCGAACCATGTCTAATAGAGTTTGATTTGTCTTTACTAAACACGGTTTTTTTGAGAATTATATAGAGAAGTAAATTGAGAGAGAATCCCTTCTCTTTTAGGTGCCCTTAGAGTTCATATCTAGTGTACTAACTGCCTCGATAAGATCTGAATATTTTAATTTTTTACATGTTTGGTTTTCAACTTCGTTCTTATATTACATGAATTTATCATATAACATTAATTTTGTTTCATAAGATATACATATCCATATCTAGATAAATCATTAGTGAATGTAATGAAGTATAAGGATTCACCTTTAGTTATAATTTACATAGGACCACATACATTTGTATTTATTAGTCTTGAGAGTTCAGTAAGTTTTTTGCTGCTCCTACTGAATGGGTGCTTTTTCATTTTACCGTTGAGACACGATTTACAGCTATGAAATGGTTTAGAATCAAAAGATGGTAGAAACCCTTAGTTTTTTAACTTGTTCAATCATTTCCTACATATATGGCCAATGATATAGTGCCATAGGTAGATGGCATTTGTTTTAGATGCATTATTTTTTCAGTAGCAAATACATAATTGTAGTTAAATATATAAATGCCATATTTAAGAGTACCAAAGCAAACAGTTTTATTATCATAACAAGTATTCATAAAAATGTCATTACAAATAAAACTATACCCATTTTCCATCAAATGAGAAACAAATATAATTCCAGTAATAAAGTATAGTACAAAAACGACAATTATACGAAATTAAATCATATTCACTAGCAAGCTTCATATGTTATTCTCCCACTGCTATGAAAACTAAGGCAGCTCTATTTGCAACTTGAAATTCCATGGTCTCTCTTATTATGAGCCTTTTGCTTCTAAGATCCTATATCGAATCACATGTATGAGTTTTAGATCCAGTATCTAAAATCCAATAAGAAGCACATATGGATAAACAATTTCTATAAGAAAAATACCCTTAGAAGTGGAATCGGATAATTCCCTCTAAGCATCTTCAAATAATCTAAACCATTCCTCTTCTAGTGTCCCTTTTTAGACCAATGGTGACATTTACCCTTTTCTTCCTAGGCCATAATTTTAGCTTTGCTGACCTTCGAGCTACATTTTCTCTTCTTTGAAATATTCGAAGAAGATATGCACTTGATTGCGACTACTACATTTGGTTCCTTTGTGAACATACTCTCGACCATCCTTATTAAGGAGATCCATGACAATGCACTTTAATGAGTTCATACTGAAGTTTAATATGAATGGACCAAACTACAGAGTCAGTAATTTAAAAATCTGTTAGAGCTGGGCAAGTTCAGCGAGGTAATTAGGAAAATTTCAATTTTTTACCTTTTGGATTTTTGTTGGGCCTATGTAGTCTAAATTAATCTAAAACCTTTCCAAATTTTCGTTTTAGATAAAATCAATATTTTATTTAATTCATATATAATGTTTTATTTTTATTGTTTATATTATATAGTATACACGTGTATCAAATATACATATATATGTACATGCATGTGCAACATAATAAAGTGAAGATGGTTTGACATGCTCGTATATAAATGCTAGGATTTACACCGCAAGGGGCATGTTAGCCTCTTTTGCATACAAATATATGGTATATATATGCATCAAAATATAATATAAGCAAATACACGTATTTGTATAAATATAATTGTGTGTATATATATTATGAAATACTAATTATAAACAAATTTATATAAAATACTTGTAATATATATGTGTATGTATGTATGTATGTATGTATATGCATATATGCATGTATAAATATAATTAAGTTGCAAAATTATTTTGAATATTAGTTCATAAAATAGTTTTGAATAAATATGTAAAATATTATATGTAATCTGAAAATATTTTTTTAAAATAAATTCAAAGATAATTTATATATGGTGTGTGTGTATATATACTTACATGTAAATGTATACTAATGTAAATTATAATATATATATATATATATATATATATATATATATATAGTTGCAAAATGCTCTTGGCCTAGATTTTTTTAGTTTATATATATTATTAAAAAATTAATTAATTATTTTAAAACTATACATAGATATTTAATTTTTTTAATTTCTAAAAACAAAATAGATAATATATTTTGCACTAAAATTTAGCACTAAAATTTTGTACTAAAATTTTACCTTATTTGTAAACATATACATACATATATATATATATATTATTTGTCTAATCATTTTAAATTAAATAAATGATGATATATATATAATGTACGAAAATAAAATATAGTTTTTATGCCGAAAGCCTTATGCATATGAATAAATGTTTATAAAATATGAAACATACATTATATAGGGTTATTCTTCTTAATTAAATTTTAATTAAATAAAATCACTTATTGATGTCATTTCTTTTTCGATTTTTTTTAAATTTTGGCCGTGAGCACTTGAGCATATATACATATGCAAAACAAACTTATTTTTTAATATATATTTACATTTATATGCACACACCTATATAACCATCTAATATATGATAACACAAAAGCATATAGATTCATGATATCAATTTCTATCCAAGCTAGTATATGACATAAACTAGCATATTAGACATTATAAACAAGTAATATTACTTTCGCCAAAGTCTAGTTGTTCGCACCTTAAAATGAGGAATCCAGGCTCCTTGAATTGAATTTGAATCTAGAAGTTGCTAGCTCCCGAATACAACTACCACCAACTATCGAAATAAATTTTGATGTGTTTAGGCTTGAATTTTTTTGAATACTTCGAAGGGTATAACCGACCTTAGAAGTGCAGGAGGACCAAGCAAAAAGATCAAGTGAATGTCAAAGAAAATAAATAAAGGAGATATAAGAGAGTGAAACAAGGATCAGGATCCTTGTTTTTCTCTTACTAGTTCTTTCCTTTTATTAATTCAAATTCCCTCTTACCAATCATCTCATAGCTGACCTCATCATGCCTTCCTACAGTTGACTAAACCAAGCCCTATTTGTTGCATTTAAATCCAATTTAAATGCATGTCGATATCGTATATCGATTAGTGTTTATATAACTATTATATACATTACATACTATTAATACTGTTCAACACACTTAATTTTTTTAATAATTAATATTTCATGAATATTAGTTAATTTAATTGATTTGTGACAGTTATAATATTATTAAATCAGGTGTTAACATGACTATTCAATGATTCGGTTGTGTGACTCTTGGTTGTAAATTTGGTCAGTGATTAATATTGAATAATTCAAATATTAACGTCCAAAGTTCACTTAGTGGGTGGTGTGACATTATGGCCAAATTTATACCTTACTTGGTAATAGTAAAATCCAATTTTACTTTATTATGCATTACCAATAATGGTAATTATTTACATAATTCTTTTCATCAAAACTATACCACTTAGTACTTATAAAATTTGGTTATGGTCAAAATTCCAGTATCGTCCATATTCAACTCTATAGTCCAAACACAAAGTCCTCGGTTCAATAATAACAATTATTATTAGCTAAACCACTCTAGCCAGATATTTTGACTTTGAGTTGACTGTGATACTAACATCATACAACTAAGGAGGCAGATCTGCTTGAATAGTGTTTCCCTTCTAATACTTCAATTTGTCCGAACTATAGTCATCCGATGGATGTCATACCATGATTTACTATAATCAAAGCAGAGCTTTCATATTGAAGATTAATAATATTCTCATGTGAAGAGAGCCATATAACATTGTCATGTCGATATATTATGATTGACCTTAGTTATATTAACCAACAGATAACTATCGAGCGAGTCATTCCATAGTTATCCAATGATCATCAGTACATAACTCCTTAGTGCACCTAGCAGTCATGAATAATACAATACCCAATATTTGAAGAGCGTTACGTACTAGTCTCAATGGAAGCATCAATATCCAATCTCGATACATCTTGACTAGAATAAATGATGCGTTTATTATACTGTGATACAATACTCATGATTGCAACTGTTCATAGGTACTATCACAAACACACCATTTATGGATTTTATGTTAAATATACTTTAAGTAAACATTTAATTATTTATAACATACTATAACAAGTATATAACAAAAAGAAAACACTTTTCATTACGAATGAAAAATGATTACAGAGTTAATAATTTATAGTAAATTACATAATTACCCTTAAGCATGCCTCTAACTCTTTTAATCTCCCACTTGTACTTGGGGCCTATCTGGAATCTCAATCCCATCCCTTCGATCATCTTCTCGAGAATCGACCAACTTAGGCCTTAGTGAATGGATTGCTATGTTGTCCTTGGTATCTACCCTTTGTATCATGACCTCTTTCTTCTTAATGAATTCTCTGATAAGGCGGAATTAAGAAGAATTTATCATGATTTCTTATGTGCTCTGGGCTCTTTTGCGATTTGTATCGCTGCATTGTTGTCATAGAACAACGCCATTGGATTCTCAATATTGGGAATCGCTTCGAGCTTACTTTAAAACTTGCGCATCCAGACCGTCTCTTTAGCTGCTTTATTGAGGGTGATGTACTTGGCCTCCATCGTCGAATTTGCTACTATCTCTTATTTGGAACTTCTCCAACTGACAGCTCCACCATTAGCATGAAAACATTACTAGACACTAATTTACAATCATAAACATCACTCTAAAAGTTAGAATTAGTATACTCATTCATAAGGAGGTCTCCATTCCCGTACTGGAATAAGTTTCGAGTATTTCTTAAATACTTGAGTATATATTTTACAGCCATCCAATTTTTCTCTCCAGGATTAGACTGGTACTAGTTTACACAATCTAATGCAATGCCACATCCAGTCTAGTACATAGCATAACATACATTATTGATTCTATGGCTGAAGCATTGGGGATCCTCTTTATATGCTCTTTCTCCTTATCAGTATGAGGAGCGTCCTTCTTAGAAAGGATGATTTCGGATTGCACTAGAACATTTCAACGTTAGTAATTCTCCATACCGAACCTTTTTAGGATGGCATCTAAATATAAGGATTGGGACAACCCCAACAGCCTCTTAAATCTATCTCTCTAGATCTTTATACCTAGTATATAGGTGGCTTCTCCCAAATCCTTCATGGAGAAGTTCTTGGAAAGCCAAGCTTTCACTAATTGTAATAACAAAGTGTCATTGACAATCAATAGAAGATAGTCAACATATATCACTAAGAATATGATAGCCTTGCCATGTCCCTCTATGTTTTGTTAAAAACCAAAATATTTGATTACCTTATCAAAACTCTTGTTCCAACTCCTTAAAGCTTGTTTGAATACATAAATAAACTTTAACAACTTGCAAACCTTGCCTCACTCCTGCCGACCACAAAACCCTCATGTGGTGACATATAGATGGTACCTTCTAAATCACTATTTAGAAATGCCTTCTTTACATCAATTTTCCATATTTATTAGTCATATAATGTAAAAGTGGCTAGCATAATCCAGATGGACTTAAACATGGCTACATACTGAAATATCTCGTCATAATCAACACCTTGAATTCGAAAAATTCCTTTCGCAATTTGTCTAGCTTTATAAATCTCTACTTTCCCATTGACATTTAGCTTTTTCTCATAAATCCATTTGCAGCCAATAAGTTTTATTCTTTGAGTACATTCGAAAAAGTCCATACTTTGGTTTCGTACATGGTATCCATCTCGGATTTCATCACTCCAAGCTAGAGTGTTCAGTCTTTAATCTACAATACTTGTTAGATAGACAGAGAAGTATCATCATCTAAGACATAGTCCTCCTTCCTGCCATCCACAAGGAAACCATAGCATCTCTCTAGTGCACGAGATTCTGTAGTAGACCTTCCAATAGGTTGCGTGTTCTCATATACGAGTGTACTTGGTTCTCCAACGGGTTCGGCCTCAATGTTAATTTCTTCGACCTCATCCAAGTCTACAACCTCCCTGTTAATTTCCTTTGACAGAAATTCATTTTTCAAAAAGACAAGGTTCTAAGAAACAATAACGTTTTGTTCCTCAGTATTATAAATACATATTCCATTAATTTTTTAGGATATCCTATAAATTTACAAAATACCAATCTCACCCCTAGTTTATTCAGACCAACATTCTTAATGTAAGCCAGAAAACCTCACATCTTCAAATACTTGAGTTGGGGTTTCTGACCACACCACATCTTATATGGTGTTTTAGGCATTGATTTAGTGGTCAATAAGTTCAAAATATGCATTGCGGTTTCCGGTACATAAACCTAATAGGACAGAGGTAACTCAACTTTACTCATCAAGGAATGAACCATATCTAATAGGGTTCAGTTCCTTCATTCTGACACATCGTTGTATTATAGAATATATGGTGGAGTAACTTGAGAGATAATCCCATTATCTTTTAAAGTTGGAGTTCTTATCCAACTTTCTCACCTCCTCAATTAGATTGAGGAATTTTTATCTTTCGATTAGTCTAATTTTCAACTACACTCATATACTCAACAAATTTTAAAAGGCGAAGGATTTTCCCCCCATAAAATATACATATCCTAGTACCTAGAAATCTTCAATGAAGGTAACAAAGTAAGAACTATTATCCTTAGTGATTACAGGCATCAGGCCACATACATCACTATATACTAACCTTAAGAGTTCATCAACTCTTTCTTTGCTCCTACTGAAGTGGTTCTTGGCCATTTAACCTTTGAGACATGACTTACATGTATTAAATGATTCGGAATCAACCGATGAGAGAAAACAGTAATAACCTGCCATTCAGAATCCCATAACTACAGAACTCAAAACGGAAAGTTGATATGTGATACATACTAATATACAGAGAGAGCATAAAAAATCTATGCTAACTAATAACTTGCATAATCTCACATCGAATGGTCTCACAAAATATCATATCACACAAATATATCCAAAATAATATCTAATATTACAACATAAGTTTAGACAACCCAAATCTAATCAAATCCACACACTGCCACATCATGTTTTTAATATACAAATTATTTACATCACTTATATGCAATATTTACAATATATAAAGTCCACGCATCCTAATCCATCTTGTCTCCAAACTCCATTACCCCAAATAGTATAGGTAGAAGAAAATATAGGAGTAGGTCAGAAATATGTCATCTAAGCAAGTGAAGCCAATGTAATCCATGTATACTAGTAAGAAGTGATACAACATAATTTAAGTTTAACATATAACACCTTCTGGTCCTGCCTATTATGTTACAGAATGATGTTATACCATCTGAGAAAAGATATGGTCCCGAACACCTATGGTAAAGGATCCCTGATACTTAATCCGGTCTAGCCACTTGGGTGAAGTATTACACATCTATTGCTATTATCCGGTATTGCCACCTGTGGTAAAGGATAGTAGTACAAACCGGACTCATGCCTGGTCCTATGCTATAGGTCGAATTTTGTCCACATCAACTCTTGGAATAGCCTCCTTTTTTCACAAGAGACCTCACGCCAATACCATGAACCAATAACCCACATCGTGCGCTATATGATTCAGGTATTCATTCATTGTCCAAAACTACATACACGACATTCGTATCTCATCATCAGCGCCAAGCCACACATCCAAAGAATGACCATAGTATTCAAAGATGTATATAAAGGATCATAAGAGAACAACCTATAAAAGTTGGAAGCATAGTACGTCAATATGGGCGATCAAAAGCCCAAAATGCTAAATCTGTGTTGTCCATCGATGGATCGGTGTGCAGCCTAGAAATGAGTTTTTTTCATTTCAGGCTATTATATTTTGTTCCAGATTTTTTTTGTCCCTTCTTTCTTTGTTTTTGATAATTATATATCATACATGCACACACACACACACACACACACACACTAAATTTGAGTATTTAGGTTGCTAACGTACACACATACATTGTTAGCGCCAAAATTGGTCACTAACACCCAAATCCAGATGAAAGCACCAAATCACAGTCACAAATCACAGATGGAACGTATGTAGAGAGTATAAATATGAAGAACAATAAAAATTAAAAAGAAAGCAGTAATAACAGAAGATTTATGGTGGTTAGGCTAATTCCGGCCTCCGTCCACTCTAGAAATTCCTTTTTTTATTGATATCTGAATCAATTACAGTTACAATCCAGAGTTTTTAAAGCAACAATGGCAGAGTAGCCTTAATAGGAAAGAAGAAGGGAAGAAGAATGAAGATCCCTTTTCTGAAGCCCCACATGCTGTATTTATAGGCAAAACCCGAGTTACTGGGCTTCCTGAGTAGTCCAGGCCCATCAAGGCCATAACTGAAACAGACTCAACATTACGAACGAACCAGGCAAACCAAGCCACATCCACCAATCCACTTCAGTACGACCGAACCAGAACATGAAGAATCACCAAGACCGATCCCATCAAGGCCGAACCACCAATGCCGATCTCATATAACCAATCCACCAAGGCCGATCCTATCAAGGCCGAACCACCAATGCCGATCCCATATACCCAGTCCACCAAGGCCGATCCCATGGAGGCCGAACCACCAATGCTGATCCCATATAACTAGTCCATCATGGTCGATCCCATCGAGGCTGAACCACTAGTGCCGATCCCATATAACCAATCCACCAAGGCCAATCCTTTCGAGGCTAAACAGCCAGTGCCGAACCACTCCAAAGCCAAACCAGGCCCGAGCGTCCTATCTATCCAGTTGACTCAAACCCACTGTATTCCAGCCTCGATAAAAGAGCAGTCGATTTAGTTAAATTTGCCTGTCCACGGCCTTGCCAAAAGGCGGGTTAACATACATCAATTCGAGATTTCATTGAGTCTCAAGTAAAAATTAATATCAAATTAGGTCGTTATCGATTTCATAAATTAAACTGCATTCTTTATATTTCTTACTTTCTGACTTCATCATTTAGACTAACCTATTTCATAGTTATGCCAACGCCTAGCCCCAAATCATCCTATACCAATATCAAATCATTATAACACGCTCAGAGAAGACTCATTCACTAATTCCAAGTCAAAGAACCTAATTTTCTCCGTTGTCCAAAATTTCCAAAGACCTAAAACACTCTAACAGCCTTCAATTATTACTTAGGAAGATGAAGAATCTGGCCGCGGTCCCAATGCATTTTGTTTCGCCAGAACCGACAATTTTGTGTTGATATGAATGGAGAAGGAAGAAGAATGATCAGTTTCAAAGAATGAGGAAGAAATAGAAATGAAATACGTACTTTTATAAAAGTATTCGGAGGGAAATCTGAAACGTTGCTTAATTTGTATTTAAATTCCTAAGTCTAGCCTAATGGCCCATTACCCGCACACTATTTCAACCCGTAATATTAAATTGATGACATCTCACTAATATGACGTCCGGTTTGGACAAATTAATAGCCCATTCAATTAGAAAAATGAGAGCTATGCAATGATGCAACTCTCATCAGCTAATTCGACTATCTGTATAGATTACATTTTCCCTTTTGATTGAATTTATCAAAACATGTCCAAATAATTTACAAATTTTATTTATCATTTTTTTAAAGTTTCATATAAAATTTTGAAGTATTACATTCTCTCCTCTAAAAGAATTTCATTCTCGAAATTCCAAAGGAATGAAAAAATGTATGCTCACTTGGTTACATACTCTACGTACATGCGCATAACCATTCAAACAAAGCAACCATCTATATTCATAGCTATTCTAGATATAAATATATACATATAGGCTCACACACATGTATATGTATATATATAAGTGCTAGTTAAAGCATTAGCATTACAAACATGGCCTATTATGAATATGGTAACTGGTGAGAATCTAGCAATGCAATAAGTGTGATAAATGTACCTTATATGAATGCAAGAGTACGACATAGTAGCATGTATGCATAGCAACCTAGTATACAAACTAGCAGTTCTACATGAATGCAATTTTATTCATACAAGTCCTAAGATTCTATTTAAGCTATCAAATCCTAATTTCTAGCCATCAAACCAAAAAACGTATCGGTAAAGAGTTCAGGATGAGAAGCCCGTATTTTCTTCTCAGGCTTCCATGTCCTCTTAACTGAATCGTCTTCTGATTGCACCTTTACCAACTTGATTACTTTATTTCTTGTTCTTCGATCCCATGCTCCACTATTTGTACAGTCATTTTAGATAAACTCGCTTCAGCTTCTAATTCCACACTCTCCCGCTGACTAGGCTCCACCACTATAGTTGAGTCATGTACACATTTTCCCAAATGTGATACCTAGAATACATTATGAACTCTAGCCACACTCACGTAGTTCCACCGTATAAGCCAATCCTTAAATGCATTTCAGTACTTTAAACGGTTCAACAAACCTTGACATCAACTTTCCCGAGCTTCCAAACTATATTAGATGTTTAAAAGGCAATAGCTTCACAAACATAAGATCACCAACTTCAAATTCGAGCACCTCCCTCCTTTTAGAAGCATATGATTTTTGTCTATCCTATGCCATTTATCAACTCTACCTTCTCTGCTGTATCACTTATCATCTGTGGCAAAATATCACCTTATTTATCGACTCCCATCAACATGAAAATGACTTATACGACCATCCTTACAATGCTTCAAACAGTGCTATCCCAATACTAGCCTAGTAATTATTATTATGTGAATTTCACTAATGGCAATTGGTCTTCCCATTCACCTCCAAAATCCATAATACACGCCGTCAACAAATCCTCCAACACCCTATTCATCCTCTTGGTCTGCCAATCTGCCTGTATGTGACATGCCATGCTTAAACTCAGATCTGTACCCAAACTTTCCTATAGGCTCCTCTAGAACTGACTCGTAAAGAGTAGGTCCCAGTCACTTATAATATTCGCTAGTATACCATGCAACTTCACTACTTCCCTAACATATAATTTAGCTATGATGACGTCATTCTCGTATCCTTTAGTGGAATGAAATGCATGCTCTTCTTTGATTAATCCACCAATATCAAAATACTCACAATGCCTCTTCTATTTCTTAGAAAACCATCTGTAAAATCCACTGAAACACTCTCCCACTTCCAGCGCAGAACTTCTAAATGCATCGTTAGTCCACTTAGTTTCCTTTTCACCCCCTTAATCCAATGGTAGGTAAGACATCTCGCCACAAACCATACCACATCTTTCTTTATCCTTGCCTAGTAATAAACTCTCTTCATATCCCTATACATTATGTCACTACCAGGATGAATGGTCATGCTCGAATGATGAGACTCTTCTAACACCTCATCAGTTAGCTCTTTCGGCTTGAACAAAAAAAACCTTCCATTACACTCAAGTATCCTTTCTTATCCTTCGTATATCACTCCAAATGTCTCAACTTCCCACCTTTCTCGAGTTGATCCATGGTCTTAACCCACTCTGTGTCTTTTCTCTAATTCATACCAATCTTATTCGCTCGTGCAGATCAAAATTTTAAGGATGTAATATCCGTTAGTAGTCGAAAATCGAATCCAGAAACATACCCAAGCTGCCTCATCTCTAACATCATAACACTTATTGTCGCATGCTTCCTGGTCAGTGCATCCACCACAACATTACCCTTTGAAGGGGTATAGGCAATACCAAAATCATAAGATTCCAAGAATTCCATCCACCTCCGTTGTCTTAAGTTTAACTCCCTCTGCGAGAGTAAATACTTCAACGATTATGGTCCGTAAACAAATCGAATTTTTCTCCTAGCAAACAGTGCATTCACGACTTAAAAGCAAATGATAATTCTTCTTATGCATCTTTAACTACCAACTCGCATATGCTACAACCCTATCGTCCTATATCAAGACAGCATCAAGACTAGTACCATAAGCATTAATGTAAACAGTAAATGGTTTAGTACCGTCTGGGATAACCGAAATAGGCATGCTTGTTAGCACCTCCTTCAACTTGACAAATGCCTATTCACACTCCGCACTCCAAACATAAACCAGTTCTTTTTATAAGCTCCGTCAATGGTGCAGATATCCTTGCAATTTTTTTTATAACTTTCCAATAGAACCCAGTTAATCCCAAAAAACTATGTAGTTCTGAAGTATTCTTTGGAACCTTCTAATCTTTAACAGCTGCTCCTTTTCCTAGGTCTACCACAACCCATTATTAGATAGAACATGCCCAAAAAATTCCAAACAGTCGACGCATAGCCTTAGGGAAGCGTTTGTCTTAGTAGTGAAAATGACAGGTGCTCCCAATTCTGAAATACTTCACCTAATAAACCCTTTTCGCAATAACTCTGAAACATGTTTATCCAACTCTCCTCTCTCCTTCAAAGCCATGTGCCTCAAAGGCATCACCATAGGCCTAGGGTCCTTCTCAAGGTCAATTCTAAACTTATTTTCTCTATAGGGTGAAAGTCTTGAAACTCAGCGAATACATCTGGGAAATCTTTGACTATGAAATTAGATGTTATCTCATCATTTGATAGGTTTAAATAATACAAATACAACTTCATCATGGAAATGTTAGGCTCACACAGAACTATCAAATTCCGTAACCCATGACTACTCAAACGAACAATCTTTCTATCACAATCCAAAACTACTCCATACCAAGCCATCCAATCCATTCCTAAGTTTAATATATATCCCACAACGCTAAGCACAAATGCATCACATCTTAACTCTACATCGTTTACGAATAAATTAAGATCATGGAAAATAGTAGACAAATTCATTGACCCCCCAATAATATTCCACATAGTAATGATTTCATGCAAAAATTCAGGGGTTATTCCTAATCTTTACACTACTGCATTGGCTATAAATGAATTGATGCACTGGTATCAAATAAAACTCTAGTAGGTAATAAGATAGTAGTAACACACCTTCCATAATCGACTTCCTCTTCTCCTTGGCAGCTGGTGCAATGCTAGTAGTGGGCACAACGTCCAATGCATAAGCTTTAACCATCTGACCCACCTTTTATAAAGCTGGGCACTCCCTCTGATAGTGCCTCATCTGGTCGCAATTATAGCACTTAGCCCCCTTCAACTGTCCTAGTTGTCCTAACCATCCTAGTTGTCCAGACCAATAATCTTTCACCAAATGCCCCATCTTACCACATTAATAACATTTTATTCCCCTTTTGAGGTTCACCATACAGTTCTTAGCTATTTTTCCTATCTTACCACACCTACATACAGTAGCCTGCTTCTTATTCATCCACCTTATGGTCCTTTATTCTTACACTTGTTCTGATCTCCAACCAACACTTGCTCCCTTTTTAAATCTCCACTCACGGTATTCAATAGAGTTGCCTCAACCAACCTCTTTAAATTCACTCTAAAAGGTACTTGGTTCAAGGCTCTCCTAGCAAATTTAATTGCTTTCCTCTCCTCGGAATTTATTAACTAAAATCCAAACTTCGCTAGTTCATCAAATCGATTCTCATACTCCTTTATGGTCCCATTCCTTTTCTTAAGCTGAATTAACTTTTCCAATAACATTCCACTTTCAGCCTCAGAAAATAATTTCGTCTCAAACTTCCTTTTGAAAACCTCCCAAATAATGGTATTCTCCTCTGTCTCATCTATGACGATCTCCCACCAGTTAGCTGCCTCATTCTATAGGCGCCAAAACGGCAGCTGCTTCTTAGTCACATCTCTTAATCCTAGTAAGCTAAATATCTTTTCATAGTTTGTTAGTCATTTCTTGGTTGCTGCATATGATTCTGTCCTGCATATGGCTTTCCATGTAAGTCAGCAAAATCTTTGTAGAGTTTTGCATTGTTAACATCGTGTGGTGGGACAACAACCACATTTTCGGTCGCAACAACTAGTTCAGTGGAGGTAATAGTGCTACTAGTCTGAGCAATTGCTTGGAGATACCTATGGAATGAAATGGGCATGTTCAAGCCAGGAATCTCGGGAACGCCACTCGAGTACTCACACCCTTGGTATTAATCCACCAACGTTGGTCTCCGTTCTAATTTCCCCTGAATTATTCATACTTCAATTATCTATAAATAAAGTCCACTAGGAACTTCTCAATAGATAACCATAAACTGGAACAAAATATGGTGTATTCACATATATTCAATTCAAATCTTTTATATTATATTAGATATTATATAAGATATGTAAGTATGCTCTCTTAGTACGCCCCTAATCTTATAGCCTATTCTATAATACCAAATGTAACAACCTACTATTTTGGAACCCCTTAAATATACAACAAAGTGCCGAAACGACAAGTTGTTATGTAATACATAAATAAAGAGAGAGCATAAACAAAAACTAAACTAACTAATAACTTTTAGAACTCATATCAAATGGTCTAACGAAATATCATATCACACAAATATATCCAATTAGATATTTGATACTGCTGAATACATTTATACAACCAAAATCAAATCATATACACACATTATCACATTATATTTTTAATATACAAATTACTTACATCATTTATAAACAATATTTACAATATGAACAAGTCCATGCCTCCTGATTCATTTTATCTCTAGACTCCATCAACCAGAACAATACAGATAAAAGAAAATATAGGAATGGGTCAGACATACGTCTAGGTAAAGTCAATCTAATCGATGTACGTACTATGATAGTGATCTAGCATGTTTTAAGTCTAACATATAACACCTTTTAGTCCTGCCTAGTGTGCTATATAATGGTACCATCTAAGAAAAGATATGGTCTCAAACACCTATGGTAAAGGATCCTCGATACGTAATCAAGCATTGCCACTTGCGGTAAAGGTTTACATGTCTACAGCTACTATTCGGTCTTGCCACCTGTGTTAAAGGATAGTAATACAAACTAGACTTACACATGTGCTATAGGTTGACTTTTTTCCACATTAAACTCCTGGACTAGCGTTATTGCTCTATAGGGGACCATGCTAATACCATGAACCAAGGACCCGCCCTATGCGCTACATGATTAAAGTATTCGTTCATCATCCAAAACAACATACACTACATTGGTATCTCATCATCATCGCCAAGCTATATATCAAAACCGCAGCCATAAAAGTCAAAGATGTCACTAAAGAATCATAGGGGAACACCTTATAGAAGGACGAAGCATAGTACATTGATTCAGGTGATCAAAAGCCCAAAATCCTAAAACTGATTTGTCCACTGGTAGAACGGTATGCACCCATTGGAGCACCTATGTACAACTCGTATACAGGATTTTCATATTAGGTTGTTATTTTTATTCCAAATTTCATTTCTTCCCTTCTTTCTTTGTTCTTGATGATTGTATATATCACACACATACACAAAATCTACGTCTCTAAGGTCGCTTACACGCATCAATTTTAAATTTCAATAAATTTCGAACCAAAATTAATATCAAATTAGATTTTTATTGATATCATAAACTAAAGTATGTTCTTTCTATTTCTTAGATTCTGACTACTTCATTTAGACTAACCTACTTCAAAGCTATACCTTAGGCTAGCTCTAGATCATCCATACCAATATTAAAGCATTAACATGATCGAAGATGATTCACTCACTGATTCCAAGCTAAAGAACCCAATTTCCTCCATTATTCATAATTTTCCAAAGATCTCAAACTTTGTAATAAATTCTTACTTCTGTAGATGGAGAATCTTGCCATGGTCCTAACACACTTTGTTTCGCTAGTTTTCCTTAAGAACCGACAATTTTTTGTTGATATGAATGAGGGAGGAAGAATAATGGTTGGTTTCAGAAAATGAGGAAGAAATAGAAATGAGATACGTAATCCTAGGTCTGGCCCAATTCAGCCTAATGTCTCATTGCCGCACACTATTTCAACCCACAGTATTAAGTTAAAGATACTTTCATCATATGATGTCCGATTTGGACAAACTAATACTCTATTCTGATCAAAAAAATGAGAGCTATGCAATGGTGTAACTCCTGTCATCTAATTCGACTATCTGTTAAAAATACCATTTTTCCCCTCTAATGGAAATTTACCCAAATACCTTCCAATTCATTTCAAAATTTATTTATTTATTTATTTATTATTATTATTGTAGTTTCATATAAAATTCGAATTATTACATTCTCCCCTCCAATAGAATTTCATCCATGAAATTCTAAAGGAAAGGAAAATTTTAATATACGCTCACTTACTTACACACTCGTATCATTCGTACATATGCACATCCATTCAAACAAAGCAACCATCTATATTCATAGCTATATATATGTGTGTGTACTATTTAAAGCATAAGCATTCTAAACATGGCATATAATGAACATGATCATGATTACTTATGAAAATCTAGCATAATGTAAGAAGTGCGATAAATTTAGCTTATATGAATGCAAAAGTAGGAATGTATACATAGCAAACCTAGTATAAAAACTTACAGTTCTATATGAATACAACTTTAGTGACATATGATATAGTATATAATATAGAATCCAATAAACATCACATACAAAGTCCTAACATCCAATCTGGGTAACCAAATCCTAACTTCTAGCTAATCACACCAACCAAAAGAACATACTGGTAAAGAGTTCAGGATGAGAAGCTCGTATTTTCTCCTCAGGCTCCCATATACCCTCAATAGGATCGTCTCCCAATTACACCTTTACCAACTTGATCACTTTATTCCTCAATCTTTGAAACCCATGATCTATTATTCATGCAGGCCCTTTAGACAAACTCGCTTCAGCTTCTAATTCCAAATTCTCTAGCTGACTAGGCTCCACCACGGTAGTTGAGTCATTTACACATTTTTACAAATGTGGTACATCGAATACATTATGAACTCCATCCATTCTCTCCGGTAGTTCCATCCTATAAGCCAATCCTTCAATACACTTTAGTACTTTAAATGGTTTATCAAACCTTGACGCCAAATTTCCCAAGCTTCCAAACTTCATCACATGTCTAAATGGAGATACCTTCTATAACACCCCTAATTTTTGATAACATTATTTAGGAGATTTAAATAGTTAAATTAAATAGAATAATGTAAAAATGTAAGTGATAAGGGGATTGAGACTTGAAATAATTAACTTAAGACCGTGCCTAATAGGCAAAATAATGGGCTAAAGAAGGGTTTTTAGGTTAAACAAATTACATAAGGGTATTAAAGGAAATTTCCACCTAATATACCCTTATATATATATATATATATTTTTGTTCCAACCATTTCTTCCCGTTCACGTCATTTTAAAACTAAAACACAAGTCAAAAGAGAAGGAACGACCAGTCATTAAAGAAGAAGAAAGTCAAATTAAAGCTAGAGAATTCAATCTTAGGGGAACCAATCTCAATCCAATCTCCTTATCTAGATCAAGGTGAATAATAATTCCATCTCTATTTTTGGTTTGAATCTTATGTTTCGAATTTAAGGGATAAATTCATTTTTAAGATGAATTGAATGATGATATGCTTGATTCATGATCTATTTGATTTAAACAAGGTTGTTTAAAAATGTTTTAGCATGGTTTTAGCTCAAAACCGAGATTAAATGCTGATTAAATGCCATGAGAAAATTTTATGTTAGGAGAAATATGATTTTGGAGTTGAATTTCAATTTTAAGAATTTTCCAAGCTATGGAAAGATTTTATGAGTTTTCAAAGGAAATTATGGCTCTTTGGGTTTATAAACTTATTTTGAAAAATATATTGAGAAGTTGGGTATGGAATTTTGATATGTTAGATAACATGATTAAAGTGAATTTCTAGAAATTTTGGGAATTTTTCTAACGTGAATTGTTATGCAAAATAAATTTTTTAGAGGGGGACTTCTTTGAAAATTGGTTTTGACTAATGGAAGGGCTTAAATGGTTAACTTAACTATGGTTTAGATCTGATTAGTGGTATTTAAATTTTGAAAAAGATTTTGAAAAAGTTAAGGCAACCAATCTGGTGTTGACATGTGGCAGGTTAGTTAGAGAAAAGTTTACTTAAATAAGAATCAAACCCGGTTTGTTGGGAAAAGTGGTTCCGCCTACTTAGTAAAGTGCCTTTCGACACAGTAGCTTTTGCCTTCATCCTTGTCGAAACCAACTATGCCAAAACCAATACACAAGGTATCAATATGATGGTACGCAGTGGATTAGAGATAGGTGGAAGGTAAGTTGTCGATAGCATGGCTTTCGAAGGGGTCGAAACCTTGGCTTGTTTTAAAAGAAAAGAGCCTACCTTTGTTTTGTTTTAAGCCTTCGACAGAGTCGAAGCAGATAGTTTTGAAAGAGGTTTTGTAAAGGTTTCGAAAAGGTTGCCGTTAACTTAAGATTGCTTTCGATTGGGTTCCTTTACTTATGAAAGAAGGTTTTAAAAGAATGGGTTCCGACCTAGTCGATACCATGCTACCGTTCTTTGACCTTTCGATGGTGTTGAAGATATCAATGTTGTCGAAAGGATACTTTGTTTTATAAAATGTAAGCCACTTCCTATAGCTTTGGAAAAGGGTTAGGGGTTCGAAGGTGATGGTCTTGAAAGGGTTTTCGACACCAACTTTCTATATTTTTACCCAGATGTTTATGCTTTCGAAAGAGATGGTGCTAACGCCATCATGTTTTCCTAATGTTTTATAAATGATAAAGTATGGCTTCAAAATAGATGCTTTCGCCTATATTCCGTTTGACCTAAAAATATGTTTTAAGTATAAAACCAATGCTTTCGAAAGGGGTACTTTCAATGGTTTCGGAAGGGTTACTTCCATAAGTGTTGAAAGGGGTACTTTTAAATGGTTTCGAAGCTAAGCTTCTAATGTTAAAAGCTAACACTTTAATATATTCGAAAGGTTTCAAAAGATAGCTTTTAAAGTATTATAAGGCAGGAACCTAATGTTTTGAAAATAGATTTTTAAGGCTTTCGAAGGAGGCTATCCTATAAAGTCGAAAGCTAGGTTTCGAAGGTATCGAAAGGTTTTATGACCCAAATTCTATTTTTAAAAGAAAAACCCATGGCAATATTAAAGGAGTTTTTATAATGGTTTTAAAAAGAAGCTATCTTTGTGAAATTTAAACCCACATGAGTGGTATTGCTATGTTGTTATGTTGCTTCTTCAAATATGAATATATTTACTTTTAAATGGACACATAACTGCATTTTGGGATAAAGAGTAGAAGAACCAGTTAGGTTAACCTAGTAATGAATGTAAATTGATAAAACTCATGAATGAGTAGAATTACATCTAGGAGGTCATGTAGACTAGATTATAGGATGCCATAGTATAAAAGAAAGATATTGGTAGAGGCCAATAGGTTCTCAGTAAGGCCATGAAAACTGTGTAAAGAGAAAAATGTCAGATAGACAGGTTCATAGTTAGCCCATGAAAACTATGTATAAAGAAAGATGTCATATAGACAGGTTCATAATTAGCCCATGAAAACTATGTGTAAAGGAAGATGTCAGATAAACAGGTTTATAGTAAGCCCATGAAAACTATGATTGGATACTAGCAAGCCAGTAGGTTTGTAGCTAGCCCATAAAAACTATATCCGGATGAAATATTGACATATGTCAATAGGTTCCTAGTCAACTCATGAAAACTATGGTAAGAAGAAACGATATTCGAGTTGCCAGTAGGTTCCTAGTCAACCCATGAAAATTAGAAAAGATTAAGATATTGGAGTTACTAATAGGTTCATAGTGATCCCATGAAAACTATGTAACTTGACAGGGAGTCCTTAAATGTTTAACTGGTTATTAGTCAGCCTATGAAAACTAATAGGTTAATAGCAACCTTAAAAACTATAATTGAGACAAATAGTCTAAAAAGAATGGGGATGGGTAATCCAGAAATGGTTCATTTGTTTTGCATATCATCATACTATACTATTTGGAATTGTTTTAACTATTATGAATGTAGGAGCATAGTATATGGTTTTATAAGAGGTTTTGTGATACTAGTGAGGGGAAACCCGTTCTGCTAAGCTACGTGGTCTCACTAGATATCTAAATGATTTGAGATGGTAGATTACTATTCATACCAGGCTTTATGTCTGAATCGAAGTTTATGTTTTCCCTTAAACTCTTAGGTACTCAATTGATTTTGAGTAGTTTGAGAGTTGAGGTTTTCAGGTACCTATTAAGACGAATAAGCTTCCAGAGACGTGCTGGAGGCACGATAGCTGTTTAGAGTTCTCTTTTCTTTTGATCCACCGTGTTGTTTGTAATGGAAAAGTTGTTATATTGCTTGTATATACTCTGAACATGCGGGAGTATCTTCATATGTCGCTTTTGGCGTATGTCGAAATAAACATATTTTCTCCGAATGTGGTTTGCAAGTTTGGGATTATGTAATAAATTGGAAATAGTTTGGAATGAAATGTGACTTTGCTTGAAGTTTGATTTTGTTCTATATTTATGTGTTTCTGTGTATCAATGAATCTAACTTCGCCGTACCCGGTCGTCGATGATTAATAACTATGGATGACTGCAGCATCCGTAACCATTAATTTTGGACCTCCAAGTAAGGGGATGTTACATGTTAGTATCAGAGCATAGGTTTATGAAACTTTGAAAGAAAGTTAAACCTAAAAGATTTTTTACATAGCAAGTCATGGGTGATCACTGGTTTGATGCTTCGAGCGAAACCCATTTCCAAGGTGTGACGGGCGGTGTGTACTGGGCCTAGTACATATTCACCGTGGCGTGCTAATCCGCGATTACTAGCAATTCCAATTTCATGTTCCTGAAGTTGCAGAGAACATTCTGAACTGAGGAAATCTTTTCGGATTCGCTCCGCCTTACTCATGTCACCATTTCCCACTTCTGATATCTCCAGGTCTTGTCACCAAAAACCTTCCATGATTGACGGAACATCCTGCTACTAACACTTGAAAAAGCAGCTTTTAAGGTCTCGTCGCTTTGGTGAATCACTTGAGCCCTGAGACATTTTCGTGGCCCAGCATTCATTCGAAAATCCTTTTTCAAATTGAGACTGCTCGACCTCGGAAGCTAATTCGCATGTAGGCAGCACTGAGAGATATTATTAAGTATTAAAAAAGCTACCATTGACTCTATCTATTCATTGATCAATTGGCTCCCTCCGTTTCCAAGAATGATTGAGCCGCTCGCCTTCCATTTTCATCAAATGACCCGGCCTCCCCTGGCTCTTCCACTGTCCAGGAATAGTTTGGATCACTTATCTCGAACTTTCACTTCGGTCACCCTACTGAAGCTCACCTCCCTATGCTCCTCCAATGCAGGCTTACCATCGTTTTCGCCATACGGGCAAATGAATTTGAAAATATGATCGGGGTTTGGGTTAACGGTATAGTAATGTACTTGTGTTTGATTTATATATATATATAAGTATGTATTCCACTCTCTCTTAGACCGTTCTTCTGTATCGTACTAAGGCTCGTATGTAGATTTACAAGAAAGAAGACATGGAAGCAGGAAACAGAAGAGGAAATCTAGGTGGAGGAAGCACCACAACCAACGGAAATGCTCAACCTAATACCAGGAGGAATCAAGGTCGACAGGCTAATGATAATCCAAATGCTGAAGCCAATGTATGTGTTGGAAATCCTCCAGTAGATGCAGGGGTGGTGTATCAGTTGCTGGCCAATCTGTTGCAAGCTAGAGTAGCTGGTAACGTTGGAGGAGCTAATCCTGTGGCTCCAATTGGGAATAACTATGCTAAGCTAAGCAGAGACTACACCAGATTGGGTGGAAAGCCTTTGTTGGAACAAAGAATGCTGTTGAAGTTAAGAATTGGCTATTGAGTTAATATAGGATCTATGCTGATCTAGGCTTGGATGATGGGCAAAAGAGAAGGCTAGCCTCTAGATAGTTGCAAGGGGCAGCGCTTCATTGGTGGAATAGTGTGACCACCGGGGCACCAGAGGAAGAGTTAACATGGGCTTATTTCAGAAGAAGGTTTGAGTAGAGGTTTCTATTGGAAGTTGCTAAGTCGATATTCATGAGGAAGTTCATGGATCTGGTTCAAGGAGAGATGTTAGTGGTTGAGTATGCTGCAAAGTTTGATGAGCTATCTCAATATGGATATGATTTGGTTGACACTGATGTTAGAAGGAATGAAAGGTTCATTCGAGGGCCGAGACCTGAGTTTGCTAGAATGACCATGACCCATATCTGAGAACCTTCTAATGTGGTGGTGGAGATGGCCATTCACCATGAAGAGATGCTTGTTATATCAGCTAGAGAGAAGCCAGTTGAATCCCATGGTCCTTAGGGAAAGAAAAGGAAATTCTTTAAGAAGAAGGGAGCCCAGAAATGGGATGCTGCCAAGAAAAAAAAGGCTGATTTGGTTTGCTAGAAATGTGAGAAGAAGGGTCATTATACGAATGAGTGCTCGTCGGGCAAGCGAAAGAAGGCTGCAAATAAGAAGAACGTGAAATGCTTTAACTGTGATCGAATTGGGCATTACAAGAACCAGGGTCCAGAGTCAGCCAAGGCGGACAGGGGGAAGTTTTTGTTAGTGGATCATTAGCTAAACCCACTACAGCCGATAAAGGAAAGACTGTGATGGAAGGTATATTTTGATTCAGAGTATATCAGTGAAGATACTTTTTGATACCGGTGCATCACATTCATTTATATCCCGGTGTTTGGTTAATAGGTTATGCTCAGAACCCACATACCTTGTTACTTCCTTAAGGGTTGCGAATCCAGCTGGAAGATATGCAACTCTAGGGTAAGATGTGACCCGTTAGAACTTGATTTGTTAGGTCATAAGTTTGCATGCAGTTTGTATGTTTATGATTTCATAGATTTTCGAATCATCTTGGGTATGGATTGGTTGAGGAGATATGAGGCTAGGATATTTTGTCAGGATGGGGAGATATCTTTGAGACACCCTGATAGCCATAATCAAATTATATTCTCAGTAGAGAATTCTGACCGGAGTTGTTGTGCATTGTTAAGTGCAATGGAAGTGGGAGTAGAGCTAAGTCAGGTTCATATTGCAAGAGAGTTTGCAGATCTGTTTAAGCCAGTCACAGGACCGCCATCGAAATAAGCTACTGAGTTTCAGATAGATCTTATGCTAGGAGATGGACTTGTAAGTAGAACACCTAATAGGATGACATCGACGGAGATGAAGGAACTGAAGATGCAACTAGTGGATTTAGAAGGAAGGAATTTTAATAGACCAAGCAGTTCGCCTTAGGGTGTGGCCGCGGTATTCGTGAAGAAACCAGATGGGTCATAAAGGATGTGTATCGACCATCGTAAGCTAAATGAAAGGACGATAAACAATAAATATCCTTTGTCGAGAATTGATGATCTGTTTGATCAGTGAGTGGAGCCAGAGTGTTTTCCTAGTTAGATTTGGCGACAGGGTTCCATCAGTTGAGAGTGGTAGAGGACAGTATTCATTTGACTATATTTCGGAAAAGATATGGTTCCTATGAGTGGTGGTGATGCCATTCGGATAGACGAATGCACCTGCTCTCTTTGTGGATTTGATGAACCCAGTCTTCCGAGAGTATTTGGACAGATTCATGTTGGCGTTTATAGGTGACATTTTGGTACACTCTAAGGATGAGAGGGAGCACAAAGATCATCTTGGAGTTGTGTTAAAACGCAAAGGCAGAATCAGCTAAAGGTGAAATTTTCCAAGTCTCATTTTTGGAAAAAAGAGGTTAAGTTTCTTGGTCATGTGGTTTCAGAGAAAGGATTGTCATTCGATCCAGATAAGATTGAAGCTGTGAATAATTGGAAGAGACCAAAGATGGTGACCGAGATCAGAAGTTTTCTTGGACTTGCTGGCAATTACCGGAGATTCATCAAGGATTTCTTGTGAATAGCAGCGCTTTTGACTAAGCTTACCAGGAAGGAAGTAAAGTTTATTTGGTCCAACAAATGTGAGGATGCATTCCTTAAGTTAAAGCATTTATTGACCAGTGCTCAAGTGTTAGTAGTTCCAGATGAAAACCAAGGGTTGGTGGTATTCATTGATGCATATGGAACTGGATTGGGAGTAGTGTTGATGCAGAAGGGCAAAGGTATTGCTTGCGCATCTTGGCAGTTTAGACCGCATGAAGTGAGATATCATACTCATGATTTGGAGTTGGCTGCGGTGATTATTTCCTTGAAGATTTGGAGGCATTATCTCTTTGGGGAGAGATTTGAGTTGTATACCGATCATAAGTCATTAAGTACTTATTCTCTCATAAGGAGTTGAATATGCGACAATAGTGGGAGCTGGAATTTTCGGCTGCTTATGATTTTGGTATAGAGTATACTTCTGGGAAAGGAAATAAGGTAGCAGATGCTCTTAGCAGAAGACATCAGAATGTGGGGTTGGCTATGTTGGCAGAATGGAAAGATCTAGAAGCTTTGGCCAGTTGTGGTGCGCAGTCAAGATCGACTGCTGGTTCTAGTCAGAGTACTGCCATGATGTCCCGTTTAGAAGTTCGATTGGTGTTGATCGAGAGAATTGCTTCTATGTAGAAGGAGGGTCCATTATTAAGTGAAAGGATCAGAAGGCTTGAGGTTGGAGCCGAGGTCGATGATTTGTAATATTTTTGACCTGACCAGAGAGGATGGATAAGAAAGAAGGGGCAATTATGCGTTCTAGATGTGGAGCACTTGAGGAAAGAAGTCCTTGAGGAATGTCATTGATCCAAGTTTATGATTCATCCTGAAGGGACCAAGATGTATTAAGATATGAAGAGGATCTTATATTGGGAAGTCATGAAGAGGGATATTGGCTTGTGGGTTAGGTAGTGTGTAAACTATCAACATGTGAAAACCGAACATCAAAAAATGAGTGGGTTACTTCAGCCTTTAGATATTCCAATTTGAAAATGGGATTCGATATCCATGGATTTTATAGATGGGTTGCAAGGTCAAGGAGAGGAAATGAATGTATTTGAGTTATTGTGGACAGGTTGACCAAGAGTGCCCATTTCATTCTAGTAAAGTTGACCAGGACTACACCTATTTTAGCAAGGTTGTTCATGAAGAACATAGTTAGACTTCATGGAGTTCCTAGTAGCATAGTCAGCGACAGAGATGCTTTATTCACTAGGGAATTCTGGAAAAGTCTATAAGATGTGTTAGGCACCAAGCTCAAGATGATATCACATATCACCCACAGACAGATGGGCAAACAGAGAGAGTCAATAAGGTGCTCGAAGATTTGTTGAGAGTTTGTGTGTTGGATTTTGGTGGATCTTGGGAGGATCACCTGCATTTGATTGAGTTTTCCTATAATAATAGCTATTGGACTAGTATAGGTGGCACCTTTTGAAGCTTTGTATGGAAGGCCATGCAAATCCCCTGCATGTTGGTTGAAGACTGGAGACAGGTTGGTCTTAGGTCCAGATTTGGTAAAGGAGGCGTTAGAGAAGATTGAGTTAATTCGAGAACGGATGAAGGAAGCTCAATCCAGATAGAAAAGTTATGCAGATAAAAGGCATAAGAACCTAGAGTTCTCAGTGGGAGAAAGGGTTTTCATTAAGGTATCACCAAAGAAGGGTGTGGTACAGTTCGGGAAGTCAGGGAAACTGGCATCGAGATATGTTGGTCCATTCCAGATTATAGAGAGGATCGGAAAGCTCACGTATGGAGTTGAGTAGCCGAGCAATATAGCAGGTGTCCGTAATGTATTTCATGTGTCTCATCTTTGCAAGTATGTGCATGATCTAGAGGCTACCATTCCTCGAACGGAATTGGAGGACTTGGTAGTGGAACCTGATTTGACCTTCGTTAGACAACCAGTTCGGGTTGTAGTGAGAGATGAGAAGAGATCGAGGAACACGACAGTCAAGTTGGTGAAAGTTCAGTGGAGCAACACTGAGAAGGACTGTACTTGGGAGACAAATAACAGGATTCGAGATTTTTATCCAGGTCTGTTTTAGGGTATGTCTATATTAGATTTATATAGATATTTCCTAGCCAGGTAGACTAGTATGGTTGTTAGGAGTCATTACAAATGATTGCTATGAATATATTTTAGTCCATACAGAATTTCGAGGACGAAATTCTTTAAGGAGGGGAGCCTGTAACACACTAATTTTTGATAAAATTATTCAGGAGATTTAATTAGATAAATTAAATAGAATAATGTAATGATGCAAGTGATAAGGGAATTGAGACTTGAAATAATTAAATTAAAACCATGCCTAATAGACTAACTGTTGGGCTAAGAAGGGTTTTAGGTTAATCAAATTACATAAGGATATTATTGGAAATTGCCGCCCAATGGTTCATACCCTTATATATATTCTCGTTCCAATTATTTCTTCCCATTCATGTTATTTTAAAACTAAAATGCAAATCAAAAGAGAATGAACGACCGACCATTAAAGAAGAGGAAATTCAAATTAAAGCTAGAGAATTCAAGCTTAGGGAAATCAATCTCAATCCAATCTCCTCATTTAGATCAAGGTGAATAATAATTCCATCTCTATTTTTGGTTTGAATCTTATGTTTTGGATTTAAGGGATAGATTCGTTTTTAAGATGAATTGAATGATGATATGCTTGATTCATGATTTATTTGATTTAAACAAGGTTGTTTCAAAATATTTTAGCACGGTTTTAGGTCAAAACCGAGATTTAATGTTGATTAAAAGCTATGGGAAAATTTTATGTTATGAGAAACATGATTTTAGAGTTGGGTTTCAACTTTGAGAATTTTCCAAGCTATGGGAAGATTGTTATGAGTTTTCAAAGGAAATTATGGTATTTGTGTTTATAAACTTATTTTGGAAAATATATTAAGAATTTGGGTCCAGAATTTCGATATGTTAGATAACATAATTAAAGTGAATTTCTAGAATTTTGGGGATTTTTCCGATGTGATTTTCTATGCAAAATAAATTGTTTAGAAGGGGAACTTCTTTGCAAAATTGGTTTTGTTTAGTAGAGGGCTTAATTAATTAACTTAACCATGTTTAGATCTGATTACGGTAGTTAATTTTTGAAAAGAATTTGAGAAAGTTAAGGCAACCAATCTGGTGTTGACATGTGGTAGGTTAGTTAGAGAAAAGTTTACTTAAACGAGAATTAAACCTGGTTTGCTCAGAAAAGTGGTTCCTCCTACTTAGGAAAGCACCTTTCAACAAAGTAGCTTCCGTCTTCATCCTTTTTGAAACCAACTATGCAAAAACCAATACACAAGATATCACTATGATGGTACATAGTGTATTAGAGATAGGCGAATGGTAAGGTGTCGAAAGCATGGCTTCAACAAACCTTGGCTTGTTTTAAAAGAAAAGCGCCTGCCTTCATTTGTTTTAGGCCTTCGAATGAGTCGAAGCAGATGGTTTCAAAAGATGTTTTATAAAGGTTTCTAAAGGGTTGTCGTTAGCTTTAGATTGCTTTCGACTGGGTTCCTTTGCTTATGAAAGAAGGTTTTAAAAGAAGGGGTTCCGCACTAGTCGGTACCCTGCTGTTGTTCTTTGACCTTTCGATGGTGTTGATGATATCAATGCTGTCGAAAGGATACTTTGTTTTATGAAGTGTAAGCCACTTCCTATAGCTTTCGAAAGGGGTTAGGGGTTTCGAAGGTGATGGTTTTGAAAGTGGTTTCGACACCAACCTTCTAATATTTTTACCCAGATGTTTATGCTTTCGAAAGAGATGGTGCCAACGCCATCATGTTTCTTCAATGTTTTATAAATGGTAAAGGATGGTTTCGAAACAAATTCTTTCACCTATATTCACTTTGACCGAAAAATATGTTTTTAGTATAAACCCAATGCTTTTGGAAGGAGTACTTTCAATGGTTTCAGAAGGGTTACTTCCATAAGTATCGAAAGGGGAACTTTCAAAAGGTTTTGAAGCTAAGCTTCTAATGTTAAAAGCTAATACTTTAATGTATTCGGAAGGTTTCGAAAGGTTGCTTTTAAAGTATTATAAGGCACAAGCCTAATGTTTTGAAGATAGATTTTTAAGGCTTTCGAAGGAGGCTATCCTATGAAGTCGAAAGCTAAGTTTCGAAGGTATCGAAAGGTTTTATGACCCAAACTCTATTTTTAAAAGAAAAACCCATGGCAATATTCAAGGTGTTTTTATAATAGTTTTAAAAAGGAGCTATCTTTGTTAAATTTATTCCCACAGGAGTGGTACTGCTATGTTATTTGTTGCTTCTTCAAATATGAATATATTCACTTTTAAATGGACCCATAACTATATTTTGGGATAAAGGGTAGAAGAACCAGTTAGCTTAACCCAGTAGTGAATATAAATTGATAAAACTCCTAAATGAGTAGAATTGCATCCAAGAGGTCAAGAAGACCAGAATATAGGACGCCATGATATAAAATAAAGATATTGGCAGGAGCCAATAGGTTCTTAGTAAGCCCATGAAAACTTAAAGGGAAAGATGCCAGATAGACAGTTTCATAGTTAGCCCATGAAAACTATGTATAAAGAAAGATGTCAATAGACGTGTTCATAGTTAGCCTATGAAAACTATGTGTAAAGGAAGATGTCAGATATATAGGTTCATACTAAGCCCATGAAAACTATGATTGGATACTTGCAGGGCCAGTAGGTTTGTAATTAGCCCATCAAAACTATGTCTGGATGAAATATTAATAGATGTCAATAGTTCCTAGTCAACCCATGAAAACTAGGTTAAGAAGAAAGGATACTGTAGTTACCAATAGGTTCCTAGTTAACTCATGAAAACCAGGAAAGATTAAGATATTGGAGTTACCAATAGGTTAATAGTGATCCCATGAAAACTATGTAACGAGACAAGGAGTCCTTTAATGTTTAACTGGTTATTAGTCAACCCATGAAAACTAATAGGTTAATAGTAACCCTAGAAACTGTAACTGAGACATATAGTCTAAAATGAATGGGGATGAGCAATCCAGAAATGATTCATTTTTTTTACACGGAATCATATTATACTATTTGGAATTTTTTTAACCATTCTGTATGCTGGAGCACAGTATATGGTTTTATAAAAGGTTTTGAGATAATAGTGAGGGGAACCCCATTCTGCTAAGCAGCGTGGTCTCACTAGATATCTAAATGATTTGAGATGGTAAATAGCTTCCGAAGACAAATAAGCTTCCACAGACATTCGGAAGGCATGATAGCTATTTAGAGTTCTCTTTTCTTTTGATTCTACTGTATTGCTTGTAATGACAAAGTTATTATATTGCATGTCTATACTCTGATAATACAGGGGGGCATCTTCATATATCGCTCTTGGCGTATGTTGTAATAAACATATTTATCTGAACGTGATTTGCGAGTTTGAGATTATGCAATCAATTGGAAATATTTTGGAATGAAATGTTACTTTGTTTGATTTTTTTTTTCTTTCATATTCATGTGTTTTGTATATCAATGAATCTAACTTTGCCGCATTTAGTCGCCAAGGATTAATAACTTTGGATGATTGCGGCGTTCGTAGTCGCTAATTTTTGGCCTCCAAGTAGGGGTATGTTACACCTTCACAAACGCAAGATCACCAACTTTAAGTTTTAGATCCTTCCCCTTTTATCAGCATAAGGTTTCTACATATTATATGCCGTCTTCATCCCTTTTCTTATCAGCTCTACCATCTCTGACATATCACTTATCATCTGTGGTCCAAATATCACCTATTTGTCAACTCCCACCAACATGAAGATGACTTATACGACCTTCTTTACAATGCTTCGAATAGTGCCATCCCAATACTAGCCTAATAACTATTACTATATGTAAATTCCACTAGTGGCTAATGATCTTCCCAAGCATATCCAAAATCTAGAATACACACTCTTAACAATTTCTCTATTACCCTATTCACCCTCTTGGTCTATCCATCTATTTGCAGGTTATATGCCATGCTTAAACTGAACATCGTACCCAAACTATCATGTAGGCTCCTCCGGAACTCACTCGTAAGAGTGGGTCCTAATTACTCACAATATTCACTAGTATACCATGCAACTTCAAGACTTCCTTAATATATAATGTAGCTAAAGATGCGACCTTTCTCATGCTCTTTAGAGGAATGAAATGCATGCTTTTGTTCAATCGATCCATCATTACCCAAATGCTCTCATTGCCTCTTCTACATCTTGGAAAGCCATCTATAAAATCCATTGAAACACTCTCCCACTTCCACTATGGAACTTCTAAAGGCATCAACAATCCACTCGGTTTCCTCTTCTCCCTCTTAACCTTCTGGCAAGTGAGATATCTCGCCATATACCTTGTTACATCTTTCTTCATCCCGGGCCAATATTAAACACTCTTCATATCCGTATATATTTTGTCACCACTAGGATGAATGATCATTCTAGAATGATGACACTCTCCTAACACCTCATCAACCAGCTTTTTCAACTTCAACACACACAACCTTCGATCCTACCTTAAGTATCCTTTCCCTTCCTTTGTATATCACACCAAATGACCCGACTTCTCGCCTTTCTCCCGTTGATCCATGATCTAAACCAACTCTACATCATTTTTCTAATCCATACCATTCATATCCACTCCTCTAGGTCGAACTTCCAAGGTTGACAATAATCCAAGTGTAATATCCATTGCTGGTCGAATATCAGATCCAGAAACATACTCAAGCTGCCTCATCTCTAACATCATAACACTTAATTTCATATGCTTCCTACTTAATTCATTTGCCACAACATTACCCTTTCTAGGGGTATAAGCAATACCAAAATCATAAGACGCTAAGAATTCCATCCACCTCTGCTGTCTTAAGTTTAAGTCCCTCCGCAAGAATAAAAACTTCAATGACATGTGGTACGTAAATAGCTCGAATCTTTCTCCTAGCAAATAGTGACTCCATGACTTCAAGGAAAATACAATCACAATCAATTCCAAATCATGTGTATGGTAATTCTTCTCATGCATCTTCAACTACCAACTCGCATATGCTACATGCTTACCCTCCTACATCAAGATGCACTAAGACCAACATTGCAAGTATCTATGTAAATGGTAAATGGTTTAGTACCATTAGGAATAATCGAAACATGCACGCTTGCCAGCATCTCCTTCAACTTGACAAATGCCTCTTCACAGTCCACACTCCAAACATAAACCGGTTCTTTTTCATAAGCTTCGTCAATGGTGCATATACCCTCATAAAATTCTTTATAAACTTCTGATAGAACATAGCTAATCCCAAGAAGCTAAGCATTTCTAAAGCATTCTTTGGAACCTTCCAATCTTTAACAGCCGCTACTTTTCCTGGGTCTACCACCAACATATTACCAGGCATATCATGCCCTAAAAATGGACCTCACTCCTCCAAAGTTGCACTATGAACATTTTTCCATCAACTGATTCCTTCCTAGTACATCCAATACTTCCCTCAAGTGCAAATCGTGCTGCTTCCCATCTCTAGAAAACATCGAGATATCATTAAAATATACGACCATGAATTTGTTCAGTTGCTTTCGAAAGATCCTACTCATCAAGTCAACAAAATAAGACAGGGCACTGGGCGGCCCAAATAGCATCACAACCCACTCAAATAATCCATTTAGAGTATGAAAAGTGGTCTTTGAAATGCTGCCCTTAGCAACTCTCAACTTATGAAATACTATAGCAAGGTCAAGCTGCGAGAAAACCCTTGCCCCGAAAAGTTAATCAAAGAGGTCTACAATGCGAGGCATTGGATAACGGTTCTTCTTTATCAGCTTATTCACTTCCCGATAGTCGACGCATAGCCTTAGGAAATCGTTTGCCTAAGTAGCAAAAATGTAGCACCCTACCTCTATACCTATATTATCCAAGAGTAATATTAGGTAATACTATCAGATAATACGAGAATAGGGCTATATGAGATACACACGTGAATATTCTCTTGGACTAACATTGGTACATATTTAAACATTGAATAAATAACTCACCTATACTTACACAGTATTGGCATAAAGCAATAAACTTCCAGGGTAGAACAATACACAATATACAATCAATATCAGTGAACACGGAGTCAGAATCGCAGTGATAATACATAATATACAATGTATGTCCAAAATTCAACTTAAGAATACACAGACATGAGATACATCGTATATAATATTATGAACCTAAAGTGTATAACTAGCCTCCACTATGCCTATTAAAGAAGCTGGTCTCAACGTCCCTATACTTGTAATGTCTCGAACTAACCTGAGCATTAAGTAAATAACACATGGATCAGACTATATCTAGTAAAGGGTTTTTTGTGTGTGTGTACAATATGCGTGGAATAATAGCAATAACTTACAAACAATAGCATAACAAAATAGTAATAATCACAAAACCAAGCATAAAATACCATCAACCATGTAAAATCATATCGAATATTATCTAATCGAAACAATATCAAATGGGTGAATCATATCCAGAATCATCATCAAAGTCCAGAAATCATCAAATATGGAATGTCATTAAGTATTATTAGGCTAGTAAATAGCAATGCCCAAGTATATATCTTAATCTCAAGTAATATAACACCAATACCAATATAAATATAGTCCGCACATCTAAAAAATCATATACAATAAAATATACGAGAATCCACTATACTCTGGACACCTATCCGGATATAATCTCATCTCCTTATATAAAAATAAATGGCGACGAGAATAAAATCATAATGTATGGGTTACACCACCCTATAATTTCATAATGTCTAGGTTACGCCACCCAATCAAACCACAACATAACTATCTGCCATCTCCAAGAACACCTGGGTTATTCACCCGGATATGCTCTAATACTTAGGTGAGGTATACAGAAAATACATACATATCTACTACTCAATGTAGAACCAAAAGGGAGGCTGACAGCTACCTCGCATGCTCTAGGAGCCTGGGGCTACATCGCCTGGATCCACTCCTACAGTCTTCAGTTACCTATCTGGAATCATGACTATATCCACCGCATGTCATAAACACGTTGCATGGCTATGCTATGCATTGATCACGACCTGGATCATGCCCTTAAGGTAATAGACTGCTGGCATTTGTAACTAAAGAGGCTGGAGCTACACCACCCTTCACTCAAATCCCATGATGCACATTTAAAGTATAATAAAAAGTGTCATAGATCTGAGGTGTGACCCTACTATTAGCCTGCCAGAGTGGACACTGGTCATCTAGTTCTTGCTAACTCCAAATCATATCTCGGAGCACTTCACAATAGACAAAAAACATACGGGTACATCCCCATAATTCAATCATAAAAAATGCACTACCTTGAGCATGTATACTTGCTCTACCCTGAGCATATAATCTTGCTCTACCCTGAGCATCACCTCACGAAGTATAATTCAAGTTCCAATCACTTGAGTGACATCTACTTATATTGAATAATCGAATGAGTGTCACACCGACGTCCCATACCACGTGTGATCCTCAAATGTTTATTCACTGCTCATAAACTACACTAAATCTCCACAATATTCTATATAACGAGTCCAATAAATAACCTGAGAAATATGACTGAATGCCCCATTCCAAACGGTATTATAACTTTATTTATTCAGATTTATAGTCACATCGAATTAAATATCTTGAAATCATAAGAAATGTGTCATCACCATATCATATCAAAATCACAAATCCATCCAATATCAATAGTGAATCATTCATGATATCAAATTCAATATAGGAACTTGAGAAATCAAAATATATAGAAATCATAAATAAAAATCCAAATTTAATTTAGAAACAAAATAATGATGATGAAGTGCAATAAAATCTTTTTTTGAACAATTAAATCAAATATATATATATATATATATATATTACACACTTAAATAATTCATAAGAAATCATATTATTAGTGAATCACGCTTTGAAATATCTAAAATATTTCATATCTTTCATCATTTCATAATCTTTTAGATGATTAATTCAAACAAAATATAAAATTTTCTTTTCAATAAATTTAGATAAAACTTCTTAAATCAAATTCATATTCTAAAATCAATAATAATCTTTAAAATTTATTATATATTGAATAATACGATAACTTTATTTATATAATTCCAAAATAAAGATTCAAATACAAATATTCATTCCTAAATCTCTTCTTATTGATTTAAAACATTCAAGAACACTTTTCAAATCAAATACCCTTTATATTTATCTTTCCAAAACTTTCTATAATTAGTTACTATTTTTAAATAAATATATATACTTCAAAATAAATTATTTTCATTTCAAACCATATAATATAATTCAATATCTTCACTATAAGGTAACAGACTGCTGGCATTTTCACTTTATAAAAAAAGAATTTTATTTTCTCAAAACATATCCAAAATCATCTAAATATTTTATAAAAAGAATTCTACATTTCTCGAGGTTTGAAAACTATTTCAAAAATATTTAAATAACCTTTATAGTAAAATGTCACTTAAAAGAAATATTATTATTTTCATAATATATTATATAAAAATAGCATTATGTGTTATTTTCCTTTTAAAACAATTCCAAAATTATAATATATTATTATATTGATTTTAAAATTAAGGTTTTATAACCAAAAAACTATATTTATATTTATAATTAAAAAAATATTTTTAAATATAAAAAACCTATTTGGAATAAAATTTGGTACAATATATTTAAAATACCTAAAGAGTTCAAAACCCTTAAAAAATATTTCAAAACATTTCAACCATCTTTTCAAAACAAGATAGTAAATAAATATTCAAATATGTAAATTATGGAGTAAAATTGCTTCAGGATATTTATCAACCAAATCAACACTATGAAATTTTAACTTCCTCCATTTTGAGGTCAGAAACTAACCACTACAAATGTTTTTTGAGGTTTAAAACTAACCACTACAAATGTTGCAGTCATCTATAGTATTAATTTCCAGCGATGAAATATGAAGATGTTAATTGTATCAATAACGTCAAAGCACAAGAATATGAAATTTTCTTAAACACAATTTTAAAGCAAGCTTTCTCATTTAATTTCAAAGATAATATTTCATAGCCATTACATAATTACATAATCCCAAACGTTGCCCTAGTTTATATAAAATATAATTATTATAAAATACTCCAAGAGTGACATATGAAGATGCCCCATTGGTTGATCAAAGTTTACTACTGGATAGTTATAATATCCATCTTTACATGCGTTCTAACATAATCTTAACATAGTGGATAATATATATGGATAAGTTCCTACATAGCTAGATCAGCCTCCCACACATCTCCGAAAGCTTTATTCGACCATTCAAAATGACTTGTGAACCCTTACTTCTGACCTACTCAAATTAAATTTTGAGCACTCGAGAGTTTAAGGGGAGGCAAAAACTTCAAATCAGACAAAAACCTAGTGTGAATAATAATATGCCATCTCAGTTTATATATATCTAGTGAGACCATGTCGCTGAACGGAATGAGTTTTCTGCTTACTAATATCCTTTATAAATATATGCTTTGCAAAACAACTCCTGCAACCACAATAGTTAAAATAGACAATAGTAACAATACTATGCATGCATGCAACAAGGGTAAACGTGACCAATCTATCTAAATCAATGGACTATCTGTCCCAACATCAAAGTTTTCTTAGGGTAGAACAAACTTATGGCCGACTCGGGTTTACCAAATATATCAAATTCCCAACATACTGTTAGAGGACAAGTGGATGGTATGTCCGAAACTTGCTATTCCTAGGATTACTCTGATCCCAATGGTTTTGCGAACTCACCAATAACCTATCTCATTTTTATGTATTCCTTTCTATGTGCAAGCCTACTTTTAGTCTTACCCATAACAAAGCCCTATGTAGTGGAATTTTGGACTTAGATCAACTAGGGATAACAGTTGAAGTGCAAGGCACTACCCTACACCAGTCCCATCTGGTTTTATAATCTTTTAGTCAATTCATCCAATCACAATTTATCTAAAAGTGATAAGAACAATAATCTCTTTAGTAAAATTCTGGGCTAAATACCCTTTTTATTTCCTTGAAACATATCTCTTTATAAATTATTTAATCCTTGAAATAATACTTTTTAAACAAGGAAAATTATAGCCCTTTACTTTATTAAAAATAATTATGCCATGATATATGCTTTTATAAAATTATATTGATGAAGTTCGAAATCACTTAGAGGTCATTGCCTCTCAAAACTATAGGCTATGAAGCCAAAATTAATAAAACTGTTAATTGATAAAGTCGGTGACCTTATTACCACTAAGAGTCTTTGCCCCCATCAATATCAAAAATCATGTTAAAGAACTTGATTTAACGAAGCACATACCAATAAGACCAAAGCATGTATGTCGCACTTTATAAAGTGCCAACGACATCGAGTATAAAACTTGGTCTGTATAGTATAAAGCCTTAAAAGATAAGTGGCAACACTAATGACTTTCGTCGTTGGTGTCCAAAGGAGTAAACATAGCAAAAATAGTGGCATTGCTGCCTTAAAGAAAAATGCGACGTCATTACCACTGTAATAGGTCACTTCAAAAGTAATAGGTTGACGTCACTGCTTCAAGGAGTTAGTATTGTTAAAGAGCGGCATCGCTACAATATAGGGTCAATGACTTTTTAGAAATAAGTGGCATCATGCCATTTTATATAATATGCGGTGTCAAATATCAACACCGGTTTTTTTAAAATACGGCAATGCCCTTGTCGAAGCTCATGATGTCGACTTTGATGACATGCTTCCTACTTCAATCAGCTGATCCATTCCACATCAACCGTAATTGATATCCTATGCATCACACCTAATTGACATTGAAGACCATTGAGGTGGCATGATGAAGTGTGGCATCATCGACCTCGGCGTGGCAAAGCTCTAATTACTACTATAGAGGTTTTCTTACTATTAAAAGCAATTCCTTTTCATCAACTCTTATTATTTATCAAAATCTTATTGGATAATATTTTTGTTATCAAACCCTTTTTAGAAAACTGCTATAAAGTAGATTTTTCAGTTCCAAAATAATTTGCAAAACATACACTTGATATTAGTATCTTAATATAATAATTAATTTTTCTAGCCAAAATAATTCATAATAAATCATATACACTTGGCAAAATCCCTAAAAATCAAAATAAATCATAGTAAATATAGTCTTTAATATATACAAATTTCGGGGCTAAAAAATTTATTTAATTATTTTTAATAATTAAAACCCGAGATAAACCTTTTTTCATTTAAAAAAATTCATAATAAATTCATATTTACATGGAAAATTATGAAATTTATAAACCACTTCTAAAATAACATTGCTATCATCATATCAAAATTTCAAGTCGAATGGGTAGGTTTTCAAACTTAAAAACCTATTAAATAATTCCATAATAAATCCTATAATCCATCATTTAAGCATATAATCATCCAAACAATTATAACATGGCATAATACAAGAAAATGTTTCGGATTTATACTTAAAACTGAAAATAAAAGATAACACCTGAGATGCGTAATTATTATTCACCTTGAATAGTTAAAGAAACTTGAGATTTGAATCTAGATTTGATTCTCCTAAGCTTTAGTCTTGCTTCCTATCTTTTTTTCTTCCTCTTTGCTCTTAGTGATAGTAGGCCTTAGCTTTTAAATTTTTTTCATTTTTGTGAATGAAGTGAGGGAGGAGTGAGAATAGAAAGATTTAGGTTAAGGAAATGTGCACTTTACCTATTTTGCCATCTTCATAATCTCCTTCTTATTTATGTTATAGCCTCTTGTATAAACTTATTACTTTATTCCTGATCTATTATACTTATCAAGTCTCAATTTGCTTATCATTTTATATTTATTTAAATTGTCTAAATAAATAACCTAAATAATGTTAATAAAAAATTGGGGTTGTTACAGACTCACCTCCTTAAAGAATTTCGTCCTTTAATTTATGATAAGGTAAATAATAGCAATCATAACTATAAACATAGAACATACCATCGAAACAAATCAGGACAAGTATCTCCAATCCTGTCCTTTTCTCTCAAGTGCAGTCTTTCTCATCCCTAGTCATGATACGAACTCAATGTCTAACTATAGTCATGTCCAGTTCCACCACTAAATCTTCCAAAGCAGTTGGAGTGATAGTAGTCTCTGGATCTCGAACATACTTTCTAAGATGAGAAATATGGAAAACATTGTGGACTCCTACCAAACTATTTAGTAACTCTATCCTGCAAGTGAGTTTCCTGATCCTTTCTATAATCGGAAATGGTCCAATAAACCTAGGTGCTAATTTCCCTTACTTCCCAAATCTTACTACACCCTTCATCGGTGATACTTTAATGAAAACATGATCTCCAACTGAGATTTCTAAGTCTTTCCATCTCTTATCTGCATAACTCTTCTGCCTGGACCGATCTTCCTTTATTCTAGCTCAAATCAACTCAACCTTTTCTACGGCTTCTCTTACTAAATCTGGACCAAGAATCATTCTATCTATGGTCTCTAACCAACATATAGGTGATTTGTATGATCTTCCATACAAATCTTCGAAAGGTGTCATCCCTATTCTAGTCTGATAACTATTATTAAACGAGAATTCGACTAAGTGTAGATGGTCTTCCCATGATCCTCCAAAATCTAGCACACAAGTTCTTAACAAATCTTCTAAGACTTTGTAAACTGTTTCCGTTTACCAATTAGTTTATAGATGGTAAGAGGTAGTCATCTTGAGTTTGGTATCCAAAACCTCTTGTAGACTCTCCTGAATACGCTAGTGTATAGAGAATCTTTATCACTGACTATACTACTAGAAACTCCATGTAGTCTATAATAGCCCATAATTTCGCTACTTCGAAAATGAGAGATTTCATTCGTTTTAGATTTAAAAATAATTTAAATCTTAAATAAAAAATGTTATATATAATTAAGAAATCATTTATTCTTATAGTTAATAAATAAAAAGTATAAATTTGGATTTTTGAACAAATCGACAAAAGTTAAGTTTTGTTAATAATAAATAAAGGCTTAAATAAATGGATTTAAATATTTATTTAAAAAGGTAAATCATATTTAAAACATCTAATAAATATAATAAAAGTATATTTATATATTTAAAAATACGTTAATAATCGTTTTACAAAAATAACCAAAATTTGCCGCATTTTGTCAGTTTTACATACACGGTAAAAATAGAGATTTTGATATTAATTAAATATGATTTTAAAATATAAAGAGACATGTTTTAATTTATTTAAGAAGTAAAAATTTCATTTTAAAGTTTGGTTTACTTCAATATATAGCTTAACAAAAAGCCAAATTTTGACTATAAAATTTATCGACAAAAACAACGTTTTCAACCAAAACAAGTTGTTGACAAGTTGTTGCAACTTAATGCATTTTCTAACATATAAATGCAAGTTTACAAACTATTTAAGCATTCTATATTTAGCACTAAATAAAAAAAGAGTTTACCTTTGAAAATATTTACATAAGTATAAAAAGATGTAAAAGTATGATTTGACAAATTTAAAAATAATTAAAGCTTTTATAAAACAACATCATTACATAACTTTCTTTTCTTTTACACATGATATAACTTATACATCTAGAATTCAAGCAAATGGAAAGTGAAAAGTTAAGTAACTAAAGGAATTAATGACACATATGCTCACCATTAATGCAAATCACATCAATGCAAAAGTCTTCCCTTTAAAATACAAAATTTAAGAAAGAAAAGGATAAGTAATCATTCCTATTTTTTACCATCACCATTAATGCATATCAAATCTCTCTTTTCACATAAAAGAAAATGTATATTTAAATTCAAAAATTATGAGGTTATTAATGTCATTTACTGCCAAAATCTTCACTTATAAATATAACCACAAAACTCTTCATTTCCACTTCACTTTCATTTCATAAAATTTCCAAAATCCTTCTCTACTCCCTCCATTTCTCTTTTACCTTCAAGCTACCACCTCCACATCACCAAAACTCAACCATACCACCACCAAAACCTCCTATAACTCACGCACACCCCCTCATCCTCACCTATCCAAGCCGTGCCACCTCCTAGCTTCCACCTACCCTCGGCAACACCCCATTCTACCCACCGAGCTGAGCCTACCCACCTCCTACACCCTCCTACAAGCCAAGCCGAGCCCTACCCACCACAAATCCGAGCTTCCACACACATAAACCCAAGCACCAAGGCCGTACACCCTCTTCTCCTCCCAAAAAAGCACACGTCCCAATTAAAAAAAAGAAAAGGAAAAAAGAAAGGAAAACAAAAGTGGTTCAGAAAGAAAATAAGTAAGGCGAGAATTCAAGATGTTCGGAAAAAACGCATTTGTTTGAAAAGCACGTAGCCTACAAAAAAGTTTGACGGAGTGGATGTAAAGGTGAGAAATTCTTATCGCTTTTGAATTTATATTTTGATTATGTTAAAACAATCACATATACACACTTATGACATATGAATGTTCACATTGATTGTTAATATGGATGATTTGATAGTTAGTAAATTAATTGAATTATGACAATCTGTCCCGTTATGTTATTTATAGTGAATATTGGATTTGAAATCATATGTATGTAATTGGTTGAATGGATGTTATATTAGTGATAAATAATAAATATTGGATATGTTCATTTTGATTTAAGTAACCACTTTGTTAATAAGACCATATTAGAGTGATATGAGATATTTTGGAAAAATAAGTCTCTTTTCATTTAGAAGTGAAATTAAAGCTAAAATAAAAGAGAATTTGAAATTTGAAATGAAACGGATTTGAAAAGGATAGTTAATTTGAAATTGAAATTGAGATGAATAGTGAAATTGAAATTGAAATCTATTTTGAAAATTGAAGTTTAGTTTGAGATTGAATTGAAGTTTAAATTGAAATTAGATTTGAAATCTAAGTTTAAAATCTGTTTAATTTGAAGTTAGAATTGAAATTGAATTGAAATTGGAATCTAAAATTTAATATTAAAATAATAGGAATAATATAAAATTATAATATGATAATAGTGAAAATATATTTTTATTACTTTAAAAAGTGAAGATACTGATTTTAAATGATTTGTAATGATTTTATAAGTAATAGAATTCAATTTGAATAAATTATTTCAAGTATTGAAAAATAAGTTAAAACTAGGTGCGTCGCGCAACGGTAGTTCGCGATTTCACGCCGAAAAGTTCAAATGAATGTGTAAAGTGAAATAATGCTCGGAATTCTTTGAGATAGGAAACTTTCAGACTATTATATCCATATCTTCTAAACTAAGAAAGAAGATCAAAGTTCCATTGAGTAGATTTTGAAATAAGTCCAAATCAATTTTCTAGAAAAATCGCGCTAGTGCAGTTAAGTGACCATAACAGGAAATTTGTTTAAATGGATGTTTTTGATTATGGAAAAATATGAAATAAATTTGATAAATCTATTTAAATAGTTTAAGAGATATTGGGATTGGAAAATATGAATTATCAAATGTTTAAAAGTTTTTTAAATCAAATAGGCTTATATAGTACTTTCCACAGCATTTTCCTGCTGCGAATTCTATAACTTTTGGAATATGAGTTTAAATGTAACGATGTTTCCCATAATCAATCGTGAATGTTTTAAAAAGAATAATTAAGCGTTTTTAAAAGATGATTTGTAATATTTATATGCAATACCAAAATAAAGTTGAAAATCTGAGTGTGCAGAAACGACTAGTACATTTGTCCCGCCTGCGAGATCTGGAAAGATTAAACAAGGTGTTTAACTAAAGTTAGGGATAGAGAAACCAGTGCCCTGAACTTACCTGGCCTATGTTTTTTTTCTTAGGCGAGGGGTGGAACAGATCGAAAGGAAAGTCCGGATGCTCTTAAATAAAATAAATTCTGTTAAGTTTTCGAAAATAAAAGAAGATTAGTATTATCCAGAATTTAAGAAATCTCCAGAATGAATGATTTCTATGATCCAATTTACTCAAAAATGTTTGCTAAGATTTATTTTAGGATTTATCGTAAACGATGTCTTAAATAACATTGTTTTTGACCCACATAAAAGTAAAGAATTTGATTGAAAGTTAAGTAAGGAATTTTGAGATATTTTCCAAAGAAAAAGAATGAATTTCTTAGAAATTATCCTAAGTCAAAAGGAAGAGATTTCGAAATCATCCAAAAAGAATTAAAGTGAAAAAAGACTTAATAAATCCTGTATACTCATATTCACTTTTTATCGATAATTGGATCTCGAAGGAACCGGGGTCGGATTTGTGTAATTCCTATGCGAAAACCACTTCGAACCAATGTATACATTCGAACGTGAAGACATGTTGAAGATGACTGAAGACCGTGGATCTTTATAGCGTGAGGACTGCTTGTTGACTTGCTCTGAGTAGCTTCCGAGTTATATATAGCAGTGGTCTCCTCGTTGTGGAGATTTTGCGGATTGCAAGGACCACACGCTACTAGTGGTAGTAGGAGAGTGCCTTCGGTTTGTCCTATTCCTAGACAACTTGTATGGACGTTTTTCTGACATTGCATTTCTAAATATTATGTATATTGGCTTTTACAAACGTACATCAGTGGTGGCAGAGAAGGCAACTTCTTTTAGCTTAACACCCTCCTTGAGACGTGGGTTATATTTTTGTGGAAAGCAATTAATAGTCAATGGAAAAGGCAATGTGGCATTCAAAGATGTGATATGTGCTTTGTGAAAAGGTAATCGTAGCCTCAAGCCTCATTAAACAGGAAATGACCGAAACTGGATTAGGTGCAGCAAGGCTAAGTGGGTCATTCTCAATTAGGGTATGATCATCCCATTCTAGATATATTTCTTCCCTCTATGACGTTCGGGATGTAAATTAATGTGGTGTATGGAAACGAGTGCTCGGTTAAAGGTCGGTAACGACCGAGGAATGACATATTTGGTACTATCTAGTTACAGAGGTAGGCCGGTCTTGTGTTGGTAGAAGGCAGATGTTCTGTGCCTCGGGGCATCCATCTAGAGGTGTACCCATTTCGAAAGGTAGATCCTTCACCTGGTCATTTGTATGAAAATCCATTATCCAATAAGAACCTACGGTTTTGTTTGTATTGGCGTAATGAATAGCCTCGAAATGCTATACGAGTAACCATTTCGGATAAGATTAATAAGTTTATTTGCAAATGTTTTCGAAGAGATGTCATTAGAAATAATATCAAAGGTTTTGATATAAAAGTATTTTAATTATCATAAGGTAAAAACCCGTCCGTGTTTATGTGTGGGCGTGGTCTTATGAGATACTCTTTATTTCAAAGGATTTTATCCAAAGGCTGATTTATGACACTGTCATTTATTATTGTGTTTTTCTCACGCTGGTTTGTCAAACCTGATCCGGGTATTTTCAATAATCGGGTCAGATCCGGGTAGTTTCAGGTTAGTCGAAGATGGTTGGAGTTTCCAGAGGAGAGCTGGAGATTTTCATCGACGTATGGACATATTCTATTATCCGTTGTACTTAGTGTATTTTGTTTGATGTTTGACAGCAATTGCAAAGACAGATGTTTATAACTGTCCAAACTGAATTTAGGTTAGACTCTGATATATGTATTTAAAAGTTTTCCGCTGTAAAAATATTTGTTCAATATTATATGTTATTCCATTCATGTGAGATTATGTTCTTTCTATTTTTCTTTATTACCCTTCATGTTCCGTATTTTCGTGCAATTTGAGTTGGACATGTGTGGTTTATTGTCGATTCAAAGCATATGCAAAAAACGGATCGTGACATTTGGTATCAGAGCTTTTGGTTGAGCAAACACCAAAGCCTGATAGGGGTAAGTCTCATCAAAGATAGGATTAGTAGTATCCTAGGATGAGTAACTCATTAGAAACAAGGTTAGCAACACCCTAGAATGAGTTATGAGAGTATTATATATATGAGTGCGTATTTGTTAACTTTATAAAAATGATTTTGTTTTAAATATGGTAAATGAAATAATTTTACCTTGGGTATATATTATAAATATTAAAGGGGATATTATTATCTTTTGGGTTAGAAATTAAGGATTGTTTGTAATTTAGTTTAGCAAAACTAAAATATAAATATCTTGTGATTAGAATTGCACAATTTGACTATAAGATATTTCATATAAAATCAATTGTTTGAGAACTAGAATTTAGAACTTTCATAACCCTAGATATTCAGCCTTAAGAAATGATAAATGGTTTGATAAGTATAAAATGGTTAAATTTAAAAGGACTAACAGCAAACACCTCATGAATTAAGTTTCACAATTTGACTATAAGGTATTTGATGATAATGTGTAGAGAAATAATATACTTTTCAGGAAAGACCAAACCCACTGAACTTCGCTTCACTTTGTTGGGAATTCGAGTTCTTAAGACAAAGAAAGTTCTCAGGATCAGAAAAGATATTGGAGGTTAAGGATTGGTTAAGTAAGTGTGATGAGCTCTAGCATAGCATGGTGAGCTTCATCCATGGATCATTTAGGGAGATGATAAGCAATACCCTAAAATTCGAAGATACTGTTCTACAGCCGACCACTGAAGCACCAGCCAAGAAAAAAAGGCATAAGAAGAACAAAGTTTGTTGTTTTAATTGTAGATAAAGTGGTCACCTTGCAAAAGAGTGTAAATTAGGAGCAAACGTCAAGACCTTTAAGAAGATTGCCCCCAAGGGTAGTTATTACTGCCATATTATAGGATATATCTCCAGAGACGGTCCAATGCTCAAGACGGTAGAGCAGCCGAGGCCTTTTGTTACCCTTACTCGTCCACCTACTACTGTAGAAAAAAGGAAAGAGATGTTGGAAGCATAAGTTAGTTAAGCATGTATTAGTAAGCACTATCTAAGTTTTTAATAGTATGACTTCTGTGAAACTTTTCGAGTGTACTTTTTAGAAGTCACTTAGTATGAATGTATTTTGGAATCAATATATAAAACTATCATTTTGCTATTTTGTCAATATCCAAATTCTGCTAGAACCCATTAGAAAAGATAAAAAAAGATTAATCTCGTTAAATTTTTTTAATGATAATAATTATGTAAGAAGCACTTAATAAAATGAGATAAAATAAATAAGCTAAAATAAAATCTTTGATAGGAAATGATAACTAATTTTGAGTTCTCATATATAAAATTGTAGAAATCAACCAAGGCCGAATGACTAGCACTTAGGCAGAGATTTAGGGAAGCCTTAGCTAAATATGGAGACATGGAAGTTTTGGATACGCCGATCACGAGTGATGAGCAGGAGATACAAGTAGGAGAGCCCTCGGGTATAGTACCGGGATCATTTGACCATCCGATAGATATCTTAAATGATGAGGAGTTGATAGTTATTCCAGATGATGAGGATGTTTTACCATAGATGTAGAGATCGATGCAGGAGCAGAGGCAGATGATGAGGCAGATGACTGGATGATGGATCCTTTGAGTGAGGACGAGGAACCAGAGGAAGAGAAACCTATAGAGGAGCCCATGGAGATCGAGCCATTGATCGGAGAGCCTATGGAGATAGAGATGGAAGTCTCAGGGATTTTCGATGCAAGGTTTTACGAGGAAGATGATTCAGAGGATGATGAGCAGATCATTTGGGAAATGGGTACACCCATTCAGGAGATAGGATCTCCCATTCCAGAGATAGCTGAGAATATTAGTTTGGAGGATATTGTGATGGAGCAGCATGAGCCATGGATCCTAGGAGGCCAGCAGTTCCAGCCATTAGGGTGGGACATAGCTCCAGAGATAGGTGAGGAGGAGCCAGTTAAGGAAGAAGAGGAACCAGAAAAGATCGACTTGGAAGCACCATCATAGGGTTCATCCGACGAGTAGTGTTTCACTTTGGAATATTTTGGGGTTATATTATAGCAGTTGCAATTATCTTAAGCACATAGTACGCGCTAAGATATGGGATTTAGTCCTTTTTTGTATGATATTTTGGGTTGACTGTTGACTTGTGGCTTTGTATTTACCTCAAATGTGTGGTGCGCACTTAGGTTGGGACTAGGACCAATGATTGTACTATGATCGGTATTTAGTAATAGTATTGCCTCTGACATATATTGTTGATCTTTGTAGTTCTTCATCTTTGATTTCATTTCGAGGACGAAATGCTTTTAAGTATGGGAGAATGTAACACCCGTAATTTCGCTACTTCGAAAATGAGAGATTTCGTTCGTTTTTAATTTAAAAGAAATTTAAATCTTAAATAAAAAATGTAATATATAATTAAGAAATCATTTATTCTTATAGTTAATAAATAAAAAGTATAAATTTGGATTTTTGAACAAATCGACAAAAGTTAAGTTTTGTTAATAATAAATAAAGGCTTAAATAAATGGATTTAAATATTTATTTAAAAAGGTAAATCTTATTTAAAATATCTAATAAAGATAATAAAAATATATTAAAATATATTTAAAAATACGTTAATAATCGTTTTACAAAAATAACCAAAATTTGTCGCATTCTGTTAGTTTTACATACACTGTAAAAATAGAGATTTTGATATTAATTAAATATGATTTTAAAATATAAAGAGACATGTTTTAATTATCTAAAGAAGTAAAAAGTTCATTTTAAAGTTTGGTTTACTTCAATATATAGCTTAACAAAAAGTCAAATTTTGACTATAAAATTTGTCGACAAAAACGCCGTTTTCAACCAAAACAAGTTGTTGACAAGTTGTTGCAACTTGATGCATTTTATAACATATAAATGCAAGTTTACAAACTATTTAAACATTCTACATTTTGCACTAAAGATAAAAAAAGTTTACTTTTGAAAATATTTACATAAATATAAAAAGATGTAAAAATATTATTTGACAAATTTAAAAATAATTAAAGCTTTTATAAAACAACATCATTACATAACTTTCTTTTCTCTTACACATGATATAACTTATACACCTAGAATTCAAGCAAATGGAAAGTGAAAAGATAAGTAACTAAAGGAATTAATGACACATATGCTCACCAAAAATGCAAATCACATCAATGTAAAAGTCTTCCCTCTAAAATACAAAATTTAAGAAAGAAAAGGATAAGAAATCATTCCTATTTTTTACCATCACCATTAATGCACATCAAATCTCTCTTTTCACATAAAAGAAAATGTATATTTAAATTCAAAAATTAAGAGGGTATTAATGTCATTTACTACCAAAATCTTCACTTATAAATATAACCACAAACCTCTTCATTTCCACTTCACTTTCATTTCACAAAATTTCCAAAATCCTTCTCTACTTTCTCCATTTCTCTTCTACCTTCAAGCTACCACCTCCACATCACTAAAACTCAACCATACCACCACCAAAACCTCCTATAACTCACGCACACCCCCCTCCTCACCTATCCAAGCCATGCCACCTCCTAGCTTCCACCTACCCTCGGCCTCACCCCTTCCTACCCACCAAGCCGAGCCTACCCACCTCCAACACCCTCCTACAAGCCAAGCCGAGCCTTACCCACCACAAACTCGAGCTTCCACATGCCTAAACTCAAGCACCAAGGCCGTACACCCTCTTCTCCTCCCAAAAAGCTCGTGTCCCAAATAAAAAAAAGAAAAGGAAAAAGAAAGGAAAACAAAAGTGGTTCGGAAAGAAAATAAGTAAGGCGAGAATTCAAGATGTTCGGAAAAAAAACACGTTTGTTCGAAAAGCATGTAGCCTACGAAAAAGTTTGACGAAGTGGATATGAAGGTGAAAAATTCTCATCCCTTTTGAATTTATATTTCGATTATGTTAAAACAATCGCATTTACACACTTATGACATATGAATATTCACATTGTTTGTTAATATGGATGATTTGATTGTTTGTTAATTAATTGAATTATGATCATCTGTCCCGTTATGATATTTATAGTGAATGTTGGAATTGAAATCATATGTATGTGACTGGTTGAATGGATGTTATGTTAGTGATAAGTAATGAATATTGGATATGTTCATTTTGATTTAAATAATCACTTTGTTAACAAGACCATATTTTAGTTATATGAGATATTTTGGAAAAATAAGTCTCTTTTCATTTAGAAGTGAAATTAAAGTTAAAATAAAAGAGAATTTGAAATTTAAAGTGAAACAGATTTGAAAAGGATAGTTAATTTGAAATTGAAATTGAGATGAATAGTGAAATTGAAATTGAAATCGATTTTGAAAATTGAAGTTTAGATTGTGATTGAATTGAAGTTTAAATTGAAATTAGATTTGAAATCTAAGTTTAAATGTATTTCGTTTGAAGTTAGAATTGAAATTGAATTGAAATTGTAATTTAAAATTTAATATTAAAATAATAGGAATAAAAAATATTATAATATGGTAATGGTGAAAATATATTTTTATTACTTTAAAAAGTGATGATAATGATTTTAATGATTTGTAATGATTTTATAAGTTATAGAATTCAATTTGAATAAATTAATTCAATTATTGAAAAATAAGTTAAAACTAGGTGCGTCGCGCAACGGTAGTTCGCGATTTCATGCCGAAAAGTTTAAATGAATGTGTAGAGTGAAATATAGCTCGGAATTCTTCGAGATAAGAAAATTCCGAACTATTATATCCATATCTTCTAAACGAAGAAAGAAGATCAAAGTTTCGTCCAGTAGATTTTGAAATAAGTCCAAATCAATTTTCCAAAAAAATCGCGCTAGTGCAGTTAAGTGACCATAACAGGAAATTTGTTTAAATGGATATTTTTAATTGTGGAAAAATATGAAATAAATTTAATAAATCTATTTAAATAGTTTAAAATAGATTTGGATTGGAAAATATGAATTATCAAATGTTTAAAAGTTGTTTAAATCAAATAGGCTTATATAGCACTTTCCGTAGCACTTTTCTGCTGCGAATTGTATAACTTTTGGAATATGAGTTTAAATGTAACGTAGTTTCCTAGAATCAATTGTGAATGTTTTGAAAAGGATAATTAAGCATTTTTGAAAGATGATTTGGAATATTTATAAGCAATACCAAAATAAAGTTGAAAATCTGAGTATGCAGAAACGACTAGTACATTTGTCCCACATGTGAGATTTGGAAAGATAAAACAAGGTGTTTAAATAAGGTTAGAGATGGAGCAACCAGTGACCTGAACTTACCTGGCCTTGTTTTCTTTTCTTAGGCGAGGGGTGGAACAGATCGAAAGGAAAACTCGGATGCTCTAAAATAAAATAAATTCTGTTAAGTTTTCCAAAATAAAAGAAGATTAGTATTATCCAGAATTTAAGCAATCTCCAGAATGAATGATTTCTATGATCCAATTTACTCAAAAATGTTTGCTAAGATTTATTTAGGGTTTATCGTAAACGATGTCTTAAATGACATTGTTTTTGACCCGCATAAAAGTAAAGAATTTGATTGAAAGTTAAGTAAGGAATTTTGAGATATTTTCCAAAGCAAAAGAATGAATTTCTTAAGAATTATCCTAAATCAAAAGGAAGAGATTTTGAAATCATCCGAAAAGAATTAAAGTGAAAAGAGACTTAATAAATCCTGTACACTCATATTCACTTTTTATCGATAATTGGATTTCAAAGGAACTGGAGTCGGATTTGGATAATTTCTATCCGAAAACTACTTCGAACCAATGTATATGTTCAACGTGAAGACACGTTGAAGATGATTGAAGACCGTGGATCTTTATAGCGTGAGGCCTGCTTGTTGACTTGCTCTGGGTAGCTCTCGTGTAATATCCCAGAATTTCAAGGAGTTTAAAATGTTGATAATCTCTTATTTAAATTATTTGAGATTGATAAAATTGTTATTTTCAAAAATGAATTACCAAATAATAATAATATAATGACTTGATTATGGTTATAAATTGGTTTTAAATTAAAAATATTTATTTTGTTTGTGTAAATAAATTCTAAATAGAATTATTGTTTTCAAAATTTATAAGTGTGTTTAAAATGCATTTATATCTGTGTATTTAAATCTCTGTATCTTAAATTGATTTTTAAATAGGATAATTTATTTGTAAATAATAATGTGCTTATTTAAAAATTGATATTTATTTATTTAAATTTATTTTAGATTTGGATTTTTAAATTTGACTTTGAATTAAATATAAATCTTGAATTAAATATAAATTTTGAATTCAAAAGATATACATGCATCTTAAAATAGAATAATAATATAGTTTGGTTTTAAAATATAGATAATGTTTTTAATTAGAAATAAGATTTTGTTTTATTTTTCTTTTTATAGAAATTTATCTACAGAAATTTGATTTGTGTTTATTTAATAAAATAAATGCAAGGCTTTTGAAATAGCATCTTTAAAATTTAGTTTCAAATATGTATACAACTTTATTTAAAATTATATTTGGTTTCATTCTTTTTAAAGATTGTTTTTTTTAATTTTAGCATACTTTTATAAATGTAAAAATGTATTTGTTTATTAGATATTTAAATAGAAAAGCATTTATAAAATTTAGAAAAACATATTACTAATTAGGAAATAATTTAAAAAGTCTTTTAAAATAAATATACATAAGAAGTGACAAATGTTTAATTGTAAAACACTTTGTTAACAAGTGTAAAACATTTGTGTAATTTTAAGACAAGCGTCCATTATTGTTTCTATTTTCTTTTTAATTTATTAAATCTGAAAATTTTCCTATATAAACACCCTTTCTCATTTCTTTTCTTTTTTCTTTAAATCTTTGTTCATGCCTAAAAGAAAACTAAAACCATCATGCAAACTTTTACTCTCCAGAAAAAAAAAATCAGAAAAACCAAATCCTGAGATTTTCAAAACGATTCCTCAAAATGAAAATCTGATCAATCCTCAAACAAATCTGCATCAATTCCTCAATTCAATCCATGCTCAAATTAAACATCCAAAACCTAACATTGAAGTGCAATTCAAATCTGCATTTGAATGTCTGCATCATTTTCTTGTGCATGAAAATCTGAAGCAAAAAGAATAAAGCCTTTGCAAACTTTTACTCATCTAAAACCTGAAATCCCCTCAAACCATTTCTGTGATCAATGCCTGAAACAATATCCTCAAATTCAAACACTCCTCTCAAAATAAATGTGCAGTGCAACATTTTGAATGTCTGCATCAAATATTCTTATGCATGCATGGGTCAAAGTATTACCTGAAGCATTTCTGATGTGAGCAATTCAGTTTAAAGGCTAAGAAAAGTTTAAGCATAGCAACCACTTCAGTTTTGTCATCAAAGCTTTGCAGTTTAAACAAACAAAAGTGGATAAAGCAATCCTGTTTTTAAAGGCTTCAGGTTCACAGAATTTTGCAACTCCCATTTCATCTTCAAAACCTCTGCATTTCTTAATAAAAGTGAGTAAACTTTTTATTAAAATTTAAAATCTGTTGCAATTAAGTAGTGATGGTGTTTATATGAGATGTCTCTGAGTAGATATATGAATATGCAATAGGTTTGTTTAGTTTAAACTGTGAAGGTTGATTTGCATTTTTTTCCTTCTCTGTATTTTACTATAGAATCTGAGACAAAGTTTAAATCTTCAAACAATTCTATTCAAAAATTGTTAAGTCATAGTTTTAAGCTAAAACAAGTTGTTCAAGTATAAACTAAAATCAAAAAAATAGATTTAAGTCCCTGGTTTATGAAATGTACCTGGGAATCTAAATATGCAGTAACAAATTTATCATCAATGTTTGAAACCAAGGATTAAATTTGGTTAAAATGATTATATAAACTTAAGTGTCATTGAAAACTATGAATTTTGAAGGAAATTTACAATTTTTAAAATTTTATTAAGAGAGTATTTGAAGTTCAACTGGAAGTTGGGTTTTTGCATAAATCTGATGATTTATACATTTGGAATGTTTGAGATTCTTCATGGAGTTAGTGTTTGGATTAGAGAGTGCTGCAAAAATGGTTGATGAATTTGTACATCTCTGTGATAATTGGAATTGCTCGATTTTGATTTTAACCCTAGTTCTGTTTGAACTTGGGAATGTTGGCTACTGTACCTTCATCTTTGTATTGAGTTGTAAGGGAGTTTGGGAGAAGGAGGTGTGGTGGGTCAGCAAGCACTAGCCGTGATCGTGGCGGTTAACGTGGATCGGTGGCGTGGGTTCAGGAGAATGATCTGATGATGTTGGGTTTCAGTAAACCATGAAGAGCTCAATTTTGAATCGAGGCTAGGGATGGGATTCTGTTGATCGTAGGGTGGTGGAGTGACTTGGTGATAGGTTCGCCGATAACCAGAAGTAGTTCCGGCAATGGTGTAGGTGCACAATCGGATGGTGTCAGTGGGTTTGAGTTTTTGTTTGGGGTTGCTTGATTTTCTCGAAGCAGGTCTCGGGTGTTTAGGAAGATGGCTAGGGAAGGAGCTCGAGTATTTTTGGTTGTGTCTCATGTTGTTCTGTGTTCTGTTGTGTTGCAGGGGTTTAAACTATTATGTTAACAGGCTTTTTAAGGTTTTAATTTAAACAGTTTTTAAAATTTTAAAGTCAGATTGTTTAAAAAAAAAGAAGATGTACTTTGTATGATTTGTTTAAATTGTTAAGTTAATGTTATTTTCAAACTTACTTTGAAAAAATAAAGAAATTTATAAATGTTTTATTAATTAACAATTAAAGTTAAAATAATTTATTAACTTGAAATTAGAATTGTTAATTAATAATTAAGGAAAGTAATTAATGATCATTTTATATCTTAATTTAATTAATGAATTTTGTTAAGTAAAGTTTTTTTCAAGGTCAAATGAAGATAATGTTTATCTTAAATATTAATTAAGTATTAATTAATTAAATTAATTAAGAAATTTTAAGTTAATTAATTTATTTAATTTTTATTTTAAAAAAGGGTTAATTAAGTGATTAATTAAGTATAATTATTAATTTAGTTAACTAATAATTATGACAATTTAATTTATGTCTAATGATAAATTAAATTATAATTACTTATTAATTAAGTAATTAAGGGTTAATTAAAATAGTAATTAATTAATACTTAATAAAGGTTTTATTAAGTAATAATTAGATTTTGTTAATTAATAATTAAGAAGTTATTAATCTATAATGCAAGTTAATTAAGGATTAATTAAGTATTATTTAAGGTTAATTAATTATAATTATGAATTAATTAATTTGTAATTAAGGTTGTTAATTAATAGTTAAGTTTATTAATTAATGTTTAAGAGATGATTAATTAGTTAATTAAGGTTAATTAATTAATTATAAAAGTAATTAATGATTAATTACTTTATATTAAAGAATTTATTAATAATTAAGGTTTATTAATCTATAATTGATGATAGTTAATCTGTTATTTGAAAATTAATTTGGTTAACGAGTAATTAAGGGATGGATTACTCGATTATGTTTTATGAGATGAGTGGAATCAAAGTTAATTAATTTGTTAATTAATTAAACATAGTCACTTGATAAATGATTAAGTATGATTTCTAAATAAAGTTTTGATAAGGCTAATTACTTAAGACAAGTAATTGATAAATTACAGAGGTAACTGAAATAAGGTAAATTACCGATTGGGAAATAATTTTTAAATGAATAATTACTTGTTAAAGTAATTAAGAGTTTATTACTTGGTGTAATAAATAAATGAACTTTTGAAGTAAATTAAAAGTAATTAAGAAGTAATTAAGAATAATTAATTATTGTTTATATTTATTTAAGTTGATTATTTAAAAGTAATTAATTTAAGCCTGATTGATTAATGTAATTAATTAAGGAATAATGTAATTAATTATAATTAATTAATTAATGATGTAATTAATTAAGGTTCATTAATTGATATGATTAATGAGAATAATTAAGGATTAATTACTTGACTAAGAGTTAATTAATCAAGGTTGATTAATTAGGATGGTGATTTATTAATTGGTTTAACTAATGGTTATTTAAGCAAGATTTATTGTGATGTAGGTAATTAATTTAATTAATTTTAAATTAATTAAGAGATGAAGTAATTAATTTAATTCACTTTAAATTAATTAGAGATAGAGATAGTTAATTTAATTCATTTTAAATTAATTATGTTATGATTAAGTAAATCGTTGCTTATGTATGAATGGATGACTTTGATTGTCTTGATTGGATGTAATCTCAGAAAATGAGATAAGTAATGTTGTGTGGTATGAATACTTGGTTGTATTGTGATGATAACATAGATTATCTATTGTGATGGTGATATATTGATTACCTATTTTGATATTGACAATGTAGATATCTATTATTTGATAATGTTGAGTATAAATTGTAATATTGTGAATTATCTATTCTGTGTGTATATAGATAATTGAATTGTTTTAAACCTTTAAAACAACTTGAACCTAAAAGACACGCTTTGGGTTTCGATGAGACCGGGATTGGGTTTCCATATTTGGATATCCGAAAACCACATCGATTCCAATTAAACGTTAGGTCGTGAATCAAAGTGGAGCTTTGTGAAGACTCGAGGTGTAAGGACTATACGTCAGTATAACTCTGTAGGTGATTCCGTAATGAGTTTGACGGAATTAGTTCTTATAGGTTCGAGATGGTGGTTCAGAGTGCAAGGGTTATTGTCGTTAACTCTGAGGGTGATTCCAAGATGAGTATAACGAGATAATGCCTTCGGTTTCGTTCGAACTCGGAACGAACTTGTATGGATTGAATGCTTTCGAACATCGTCAGGTGGACGATGAGCATTCTAAGTGATGTGTTCACTAAAGGTAATGGTAGCCTCAAGCCTCATCAACCGGGAATGGCTAAAACAGGGGAGGTGCAGCAAGGCTTCGTGGGTAGCCCCCACTTAAAAGTAAGATTTACCCCTGTCTAGAGGTCCCTTTTATTTCGGCTGTGTGGGCGGTTGAATTGCTACATCCGCCGGGGTTGTCTTATTTGGAACTGTTCAGTAAGGAATGGGTCCGGCTTTGTGTTGCAGGGGAGCGGGCGTACTCCTCGGTACGGTGATCTAGGCCACGTACTGTGACAGGCGGTACCCTAGTAGCCCTGCCATTGTATGGAATCCAAAATCCAATAAGTGCCAACGGTTTTGATTGTATTACCCACTTTTGTGGCTAGTAGCTGGAATTTAATAGATGTAACAATTTCGGCTATTTCATATTTATTTGAAAACCCTAGACACTATTATAATATCATTGAATTTCCTATCAAATGTTTTGGTTAGCGTAAGGTAAAAACTTTTCCATGTTTATGTGTGGGAAGTCTTATGCGATACCTTTTTCTTTCAAAAGGTTTTTAAAGTTAAGCAACTTTAACCGTTTACTCACACCAGACCAATGTCTGACCCAGAGTTTATTCTGTTTTTCTTAAACTCTTGGGTACTCAAATTTTTACGAGTAGCCAAGGGAATTTAGGTTGGCTTGTCAAATTCTGGAGGAGAGCAGGAGGCTTCTACGTATAACTATAGAGTATTCCGCTGTGTGTTCTCTGAGTTGTTGTCTTTGTGTTGTGTTGAGTTGTATAACTAGACAGGTGTTTATAACTGTCTAGTATGTGTTGTTTTAGCTGTGTATCTCTGATGCATATGAAACTATGTAATGTATTATGTGATTAATATAATTTATTCGTTCCGCTGTTTAGATTCTGATGTTGTTTCCTCTTCTCTTCTTTCTTTTCTCTTTTCTATTCCTTTTTTTCTTAAAGATGATGCGATTTTCTGTGGTAAGAAAGTCGGGTCGTCTCATCTCGAGTTATATATAGCAATGGTCTCCTCGTTGTGGAGATATTGCAGATTGCAAGGACTACTCGCTACTAGTGGTAGTAGGAGAGTGCCTTCGGTTTGTCATGTTCTTGGACAACTTGTATGGGCGTTTGTCTGACATTGCATTTCTAAAGATTATGTATATTGGTTTTTACAAACGTACATCAGTGGTGGCGGAGAAGGCAACTTCTCTTAGCTTAACGCCCTCCTTGAGACGTATGAGCTCAAGGTTGTATTTTTTGGAAGGCAATTAGTAGTCAACGGAAATGGCAATGTGGCATTCAAAGATGTGATATGTGCTTTGTGAAAAGGTAATCGTAGCCTCAAGCCTCATCAAACTGGAAATGACCAAAACAGGATTAGATGCGGCAATGCTAAGTGGGTCTTTCCCAATTAGGATATGATCATCCTCTTCTAGATATATTTCTTCCCGCTATGACGTTCGAGATGTAAATTAATGTGGTGTATGGAAACGAGCGCTTGGTTAAAGGTCGGTAACGACCGGGGTATGACATATTCGGTACTATCTAGTCACAGAGGTAGGCTGGTCTTGTGTTGGTAGAGGGAAAATGTTCTGTGCCTCGAGGCATCCATCTAGAGGTGTACCCATATCGAAAGGTAGATCCTTCACCTGTCCATTTGTATGGAAATCTATTATCTAATAAGAACCTACGGTTTTGTTTGTATTGGCGTAATGAATAGCCTCGAAATGCTTATGGGTAACCATTTCGGATAAGATTAATAAGTTTATTTGCTAATGTGTTCAAAGAGATGTCACTAGAAATAATATCAAAGGTTTTGATATAAAAGTGTTTTAGTTATTATAAGGTAAAAACCCATCTGTGTTTATATGTGGGCGTGGTCTTATGAGATACTCTTTATTTCAAAGGATTTTATCCAAAGGCTGATTTATGGCACTATCATTTATTATTGAGTTTTTCTCACGCTGGTTTATCAAGCCTGATCTGGGTATTTCAATACTCGGGTCAAATCCGAGTAGTTTCAGGTTAGTCGAAGACGGTTGGAGTGTCCAGAGGAGAGCTAGAGATATTCATCGACATATGGACATATTCTATTATCCATTGTACTTAGTGTATTTCGTTTGATGTTTGTCAGCAATTATAAGGACAGATGTTTATAACTGTCCAAGCTGAATTTAGGTTAGACTCCGATATATGTATTTAAAAGTTTTCCGCTATAAAAATATTTGTTTAATATTTTATGTTATTCCATTCGTGCGAGATTCTGTTCTGTCTATTTTTTTTATCACCCTTCATGTTCCGTATTTTCGTGTAATTTGAGCTGGACATGTGTGGTTTTTTGTCAATTCAAAGACGGAAAAAATGGATCGTGACATAGTCTAACTTATTCTTCACAAATAATTTAGCTAAAACAGATGTCATCCTTATTGATTTAACGGGTATAAAGTGTGAACTCTTAGTCAGTCTGTCCACTATAACTGAGATATTTCCTTTATTCGACCTTAGCAACCCATCTATAAAATCCGTCGATATAGAATCTCATTTTCATACTGGTATATCCAAAGGCTGGAGCAATCCAACGGGCTTCCGATACTCGGCTTTTACTTACTGACAATTCAAGCATTGTTTTACTCATAAGCTTACATTTCTTTTCATTCCTTGCGAGAAGAAACTTCTCTTCATATCCTGATACATCTTGTTCCTCTAGGATAAATAGTAAATTTCGATCGATGACACTCCGAACTTATTTTCTTAGGTCACCAACATCGGGAGCACATAATCGCCTTTCTTTCTCAACCATCTATTCTGGTGTAACACCCCTAATTTTTGATAACATTACTCAGAAGATTTAATTACATAAATTAAAAAGAATAATGTAAATGTTAAGTGATAAGGAGGTTGAGATTTGAATAAATATAATTAAGGCTTGCTCAATTAAATAATTAAATGGGCTTAAGAATGGGTTATAAGTTAATTAATTTACATAAGGATATAATGGAAAATTGTTGCATATAACCCCTTACCCATATATATATATTCTTATTCCTCACATTCATTTCCTATTCACACCATTTTGAAATGCAAAACAAAAATAAAAAGAGGAGTTAGCCATTAACAAAGGAAGAAAAGAAAATTTCACATAAGAAAACAAAAACGCCATATAGATTTTAGCCAGTCAGGTTGACTAATAGGTTGTTAGGAGTCATTACAATTGATTGCTATGTTTAGTGTTTAGTCTTTACTGAATTTCGAGAATGAAATTCTTTAAGGAGGGGAGACTATAACACCCCTAATTTTTGATAATATTATTCAGGAGATTTAATTAGATAAATAAAATAAAATGATGTAAATGTTAAGTGATAAGAGGGTTAAGATTTTAATAAATATAATTAAGATCATGCCCAATTAAATAATTAAATGGGCTTAAGAATGTGTTATAAGTTAATTAATTTACCTAAGGGTATAATATGGAATTGCCGCACATAACCCTTTACCCATATATATATTTGTGTGTGTGTGTGTGTGTGCGCGCGCACGTGTGTGTGTATATCTCGTTCCTTGTATTCATTTCCCATTTATGTCATTTTGAAACGCAAAACAAAAACGTAAAGAGGAGTCGGCCATTAACAAAGGAAGAAAAGAAAAATTCAATCAAAAGCTAAGGATTCAAGCTTAGGAGAAATTGATCTCAATCCAATCTCCTTAATCAAGGTGAATAATAATTCGATCTATACTTTGTTTGGTAATCATATGTTTTTGGATTTAAGGGTAAATTTGTTTTTATGATGAATTGGATGATGATATGCTTGAATTATAATTTGTTTAATTTAAACAAGATTGTTTAAATAGGAATATACACAGTTTTAGGGAAAAACTGATTGGTATTGGTGTTTAAATGCCGTGGAAAATTTTCATGTTGTATAAAACATGATTTTGGAGTTGAGTTTTAATTTGATAATTTTCCAAGTTATGGAAAGATTATTATGAATTTTCAAAGGAAAATATAGTTAATTGGGTTTATAAATTTATTACATAAATTATATCGATAATTTGGATCTGAAATTTTGATATATTAGATAAAATGATTAAATTGAATTTTTGGGATTTTTGGTGATTTTTCCTAAGGGATTCACTAAGAAAATTAAATTATTTTAGAAGAGGGACTTCTATACAATATTGGTTTCTTAATGGAAGGGCATATTTGCTAACTTAACTATAGTTTAGATCTGAAATTAGTTGAGGTTATTTTAGTAAAGAATTTGAAAAGTTAGGCTACCAATCTTGTGTTTACACGTGGCAAGTTAGTTAGAAAGTGTTTTCTTTAATTAGTATTAAATCAGGTTCACCTAGAAAAGTTGGTTTCGCCTTCTTTGGAAGTGTCTTTCAACTAAGAGTTTCCACCTTCAATCAAGTTGAAACCCCACTAAGCCAAAATCAATATACAAGGTATCACTTAGATGGTACGTAGTGGATTGGAGAAAGGCAGAAGGCTTGGTGTCGAAAGCATGGCTTCCGACCGGGTTGATACCTTCGTTTGTTTTAGAAAGAGAAGCACCTGCCTTTGTTTTGTTAAAGCCTTCAAAGGAGTCAATACATATGTTTTCAAAAGAAGGTTTTAAATGCTTTTGAAGGGGCTGCCAACAACTTATGTTCTAAAGAGTAAGCTTTCAAATGGGTTTCTTTACTTATAAAATATTGCTTTGAAAGAAGGGGTCCCGACCTAGTGCCACCATTCTTTAGCATTTCGAGTGTATTGAAGTCATCAATACTTTCGAAAGGCAGTACTTGTTTTAAAGATGTTTTAAGCCGCTTCCTAACTGCTTTCAAAAGGGTCCAAGGGTTTCGAAGGCAATGGCTTCAAAAAGGGTTTCGATGCTATCCTTCAATATTTTGTTTAAATGGTTTGAAGCTTTCGAAAGGGATGGTGCCGACACCCTCAAGTATTCCTCAATATTTTCGTAGTTTCGAAAGAGATACTTTCATTTATATTCACTTGGACCCAAATGATATTTTAAGTATAAACCCAATGATTTCGAAAGGGGTACTTTCAATGATTTCAGAAGGGATACTTCCAATAGTTTCGAAAGGGGGACTTTCAATGGTTTCGAAAGAGTGTTAACCGTAAAATCTACTTGAAGATAAAAGTATGAAAGCAGAATAATAAAATTGGAGTTTTGATGAAGAGAAGGTCCAAGTCCTCATGAAAGACTTAAAAAGGATGTTCAGAAAGTCCAATTACTCATATAGTGCAAAATCTTTCGATTCAGATGAAAACAAACGGAACCCTTCGCCACAGTCAATCTTTTGGCACAGATGAAAAAGTAATGATGAATTTAGAGCCCCTTTTGAAAGAAATCAATGGTGATCTCTCAACTAAGCATGAAACCTTTCGAAGCCGAAGAATTCACCCAAGAGTAACCTTTTCGAAAGCATAGCAAGCCTTTCGAACCAGTGAAGGCACATCCAGGATACCTTTCGACAGCGTCGAAAGATTCTATGAAAAAAGCAACACTTAGATGTCAGCAAAGAACAAAAGCAAGCTCTCGACAACATTCAAGTGTAGACAAACCTTTCGACAAGGTCGAAAGGTTCACAAAAGATGTAAAAGGCAAACCTTTCAATGAAGTCGAAAGGTTAATGAAAGCATAAGAGTGACAAGCCTTTCGACAAGGTCAAAAGGTCCATAAAGGCATATTGAAGGCAAACCTTTCGACAACGTTGAAAGGTTCATAACAGCATATTGAAGACAAACCTTTCGAAAATGGCAGAAGGTTCATGACAAAGCAAACCTTTCGATGAGGTTAGAGGTTTCATGGCAACATGTGGAAAATAAATCTATTGACAAGATCGAAAGGTTCACAACAGTATATAAAGAGGAGACCTTTCGACAAGGTGGAAAACAAGGAATCAAAAGAGATAAGCCAAGAAGCACAAGAGATTTATAACCTTTCGACATAGTTGAAGGGTTTATAACCTTCCGATGAAGATGAAAGGTTTAAGGCGAAATAGGGGATCTTTTGACTTAGTCGAAAGCATGGAGTCGAAAGGGCGGCCGCCTGCATATATAAATAAGATCCAAGGGGTCCAGTTTTGGGGGAAGAATTCTGGATATTGAATTCATCTTATTTTCTCCACTTTCATATGGATTATTTAACTTTTAAAAACCCTAAATTGAATTGGGGAGAGAGCTCAATTTCTTGTAACTCATTTTGGATACGAATAAAATAGAGTTGGCTCGTTCATGATGGATATTGGCAATGAGGAGGATCATTGAGATCATTAGCTAGACTAATGACCAATTACATATGATTTCAACCTTTTTCTTATAATCTCTTTTGATCTGTGCTCTCTATATATAAGATCGACTTAGATATTTCCCATCGCAGCACATCATCATCGAAATCCGTACTTAATGTAAAGTAATGATGCTGTGTTTCATAAGCTAAACACATGGTTATGGGAATAACTAAATTGATCTTATGAAGGGAAAGTTTGCCAAATAGCTGGGAATAAAGTTTTTTGAAATCTTTTGCAATTTGTAGTTGGCGTTGTACCAAGTTAGGGGAGATTATCAACCCAAAGGACAACGCCTTGCTCCATACCTTACCCAAGTCCAAGAATTATTGGTAGAATTTGAGTACTATGACATTACGTATACTCCACGGGATCGAAATAGAGAAGATGATTCATTGGAAAAGTTTGCTAGCACCACTGATGCACAACAGATGGGCTTGGTTTTGGCCGAAGTATTAAATTCCCTAAGTATAAAAATGATAGAAATCGATCGGACATTGGAAGCAGAGCTTGAGAGGGAATTGTGGAAGACTCCGATCAAAGACTATTTTCTATAGGGAGTTCTTCCCGGACGAAGGAATGAAAAGTGAAAAATCGTTCGCAAAGCTTCACGATATATCATGCAAGAAGGAATTATGTACAGGAAAGGTTTCTCTATTCCCCTACTTTGGTGTGTCGCTCATGATAGGACAAAACATGTCCTAAAAGAAGTTCATGAAGGGGAATGCGGTGATCATGCTAGAAGGCAAACTCTGGCAAAGAAAATACTCTATTACGGGTATTATTGCCCAGCCGTAAATTGAGATGCCACTGACTATGTAAGACGATGTGATAAGTGCCAAATACATGCAAAAGTTCCAAGAGCTTCGTTGACGAAAATCACACAAATGGTCAGCCCATGGCTGTTTTCCATATGGGGTATAGACATTATGGTTCCTTACCAATCTCTAAAGGTGGCGAAAAGTGCGCTGTCGCCGCAGTTGATTACTTCGCCAAATGGGCCGAAGAAGAACCTTTAGCCACAACCATAACCAAAAAAGTAATCAACTTTATTGTTCGAAACATCATATGTTGTTTCAGTCTACCACAAACTATTGTAACATATAATGGAACTCAATTTGACAGTGTCGAATTCAAAGGCTTCTGTCGGAGGTATCGTATTGAAAAGAGGTTTGCAGCGGTCGCTCACCCTCAAGCTAATGGATATGTTAAAGATGTAAACAAAATCAGAAAGTCCATTCTGAAGAAGCGATTGGGAAAGGCTAGAGGCGGGAGGGAGGATGAACTCCCCATAGCACTATGGGCTTACAAGACTAGCCACAAGTCCGCGACTGGCCATACTCCATTTGCTCTTACTTATGATTCTGAAGCCGTCATTCCTATTAAGCTCGAAGTTCCTTCTCATTGAGTCACTTACTACGATCCCAAAATGAATAAAGATCTCCTCTTGGAATCTATCGGTTTTATAGATGAGAAGTGCAAGGAAGCCGATATGAGGGCAGCTGGGAATCGATTCGTCCGGTATTACAACATTAAAGTCTGGCCAAGAACCTTTGAAGTCAGCGATCCCGTCTAGAAATGAGTTTTTCCTACCTGTCATACATGAATCCAATCAGGGAAGGACTACATGTCATTGAACAGAGGCTTGGAGAGGAAACCTTCAAGCTAGCGACTGTTGATGGCATCACACTCCCAAGGGCGTGGAATAGTGAGAATTTATGATGCTATTTCACTTAGTTGATTTCTTTTTTCGTTCAATTGTATTTGCTTTCAGAATTTGCTTTAGCATTTGATTTTCTAGATATGTAATATGATCGATTCTGTCATTTTTTTCCATTTAGCAAATAAAGCCTTGGACTCCCTTTGTATTTATGTTTGCTGTTGCATTTTGTATCAATTACATGACGAGACTGAAATAAAATAAGAGCGACCGTGACACGATAGATTGCTCGCTAAATTAAACCCCTGAATCTCGAGGGTAAATCATCTAATTATAGAGAACATGATTCAAATGCTCTCCGAAATAACTTTAAATCCTCGAAGTACAAATTGGAGTATAAACATAAAATCAGGTGTGACTCGATAACTCGTTAAATAACTCCAAGTCTCCAGAGTGCGGATTGGAGTATAAGCATAAATAAGGTATGAATGGAGCACCCATGAAATAACACTAAGTCCACGGAGTGCGGATTGGAATATAAACGTAAATCGGGCGTGAATCAACTACCCGCAAATAACTCCAAGTCCCTTGAGTGCTGATTGGAGTATTAATATAAATTGGGTGTGAATCGACCACCCGTGAAATAACTCTAATTTCTCAGAGTGCGAATTAGAGTCTAAACATAAATTGGGTACGATTCGACCACTCATCAGCTAACTCTTATCCTTGGAGTGAAGATATGAGTATAAACAAATAGATGAGTGTGGTTGGACCGCTTATTATTCCATAAACTCTGGTTTAAAAATGACAAGAGGAACGTAAAATAGCTGTGGATGGAGTTCGACCATCTACCACCTAACTCCACTGACACGAGATTAGGTGCAAGAGTAAAATTGCTCAAACTGGTGAGTTCGAAAAGCGTAATGTTAAGGCTTGAGCCTGGTGTTTGATATGACTCGAGCCTAATGTTTGATACGACTTGAGGCCACGACCTCAGGGAGGCCTTAGGATGAATAAATCAGATCGATATACGATCTGATGAGCAACAAATCACAAATACATAAAATGAAAAATGTGATAGCTCGATCATTTTAACAAGTGTATACAAGAATCATACACAAAAATAAAATAATTTTTATTTACGCTGAACTTTCTATATAGAATACAAGTTTATCCAAAATGAAAAATAAAAGCGGGGTCATACCCAAGCAAATACGACTGATGAAAAGAAAAAGTAACCATCCAAGCTATTTACATATCACTCCAACCCAAAGATTATTTATTGGATTTTCCATCTTTCCTTTGCTTCTTTGGAGTGGCTCCTACCGAACTGCCACTCAAGCCTTTCTTCGACCCTTTTTCGCCTCGGCTTCTCTTCAAAGAAGCATCTTTAGTTGTATGGATTGAGGCTCTACCATCTCTAGAAACAAGAGGGATCGAGGCACTCTCGGCACCAAAAGTGGGGGAATATCATTCCAAGGAATTATCCTACTGGAGGGACCATCTGAAGTGGGATAGGAATCAGTTTCTTGAAGTCCAAATCAACAAGCTTAGTTTTTGCCTTCTTTTTCAACAATTCTTCCCTCTAAACGTGCTCTTTCATGCTAAGCTCGTCAGTGGGATTGGAAGAGCCTATAGTCACAACATCCTCATCAAAGGAAATTTCATGGTGAGGGTCACTCCCTTCCTTGAATAATGCCTCCATGAATTGATCATCAATAACAAAGGCTTCTTCTTGAGCACCCTAAGCAGCGGCCGAAGTTGTAACTTCCATGGATTCTATCACGGTCGCTTGCGATTCCAATTGAGGCTCTTATGAGGAAAGACGAGAGGCACTTGATAGATTTTAAGCTGAGAAAAAATAGGCGAAAAGATTAGAAACATCAACTGACAACACCCCAACTTTTTGAAAGACGAGAAATGTCGATGGAATACCTTCCTCGGTGTGGCTCCTAAGTTGAGCCGAAACATCCTCATAACTTTGCTTGGGAATTGGAGGAAGCTGTGGCAGGTCTAGATCATACCCAAGGATGGTTGAAGAGCTTGCTGTGGAGCTAGGGATGGGCGCCGGGGGAAATTCAGTTGTAATATCGGGTTGTGTCGACCCAGATCCTTCACCCGCTTCACGTAAAGAAGCGGCAGCAGATTCTTTTCAGATTGTAAACTAGATATCGTGCAATGTTTTGGGTTCATTGCCCAATAGCATTTCATTTTCAATCCTAGATAGGTCGATATCCTACCAATTAAGAAGTTTCTTTTCATCTAAAATAAGAAATTCCCATGCACGCCAGAGCTGGTAGGGATAATCGTCAACAAGCCATGTTAAATTTCTATGCTTGAGAATTTTAGCTTTGTAAAGAATGATAAATGGGTCAAGTTTATTCATTATCTCCTCCTTAACCTTGTCCTTGGTAGCTTCTACTTCATGATGAATAAGTGCATGGACATTTTTAGCCCTTTCAACGGCCTTGTCTCTCTCAAGTCTGAAATTTACCAGCTCGTCACAAGCATCTTGAGCAATTTTATGGGCATCATCTTTTTCCTTTTTTTCATACTTGAGCTTAGCCTTGAGATCCGCTATTTCTTCAAGATTGTGGATTCATTACTTCAAGCTGTATTCCATTCAAGCACTATCTTTTGATTTCATTGATTGCATCACTTGAATCATATCAAGATGACTAGATTTCATCTCTTCCATGGATTTGACAGCAACATTACTTTTCCTTCTCTTTCTATTAGGGAGGTCCTAGAAGCCTAAACCTCGTTTGTCAAAGTGTTGATAATTATTTTATCCTGAGCTTCTTGGCATTTTAGCTTTTCAATCTCCACCACGCGCTCAAAGGAGACTTTCGACATTTTCTCTGCTGCCTTCATCCATTCGCTTTACTTCCTGTGGATGTCAGTGACACAGTCAATGGTCATTTTATAAACATGGTCTGGGACCCTCTTTAGGTTGGGAGGGAAATCCTTCAAAACATAAGTTTGGAAATTCTTCACGAAACTGTGCCATACGAGTAGTTAGATTTACTGTAGGATCTTTGTAGCAGCTTCAACTTTAGTACTTCCTTGCCAGGCCTTTAGGCAGCAGTGTGTATGACAACGAAGATCACTCGACCTCTGAGAATGAGAAGAAACCAAAGGCTGTGGAGGAATTGAAGCGGAAGGAGGACCGCGCAAGGGATCACTAGGTAGGTCCCTATGGTAAGTTGGCTTATTGGGGCCCTTTGAAGGAGGGGATCTCAATCTCAATCGATGTTTGTCTTATGGTGGCTTATCCCTATCACCTCTATCTTGATGACCCCGGTCCCGATCGGGGCGATAATTGGGATCATAATACTCTTAACTACCACCATGATGGTAAGAGCCAGAGCGTGAACTAGAGGATTGGTGGTGTATATCCTGGAGGGAATCAAATATGTTCCTTTTCTCACCATCATTTCTACAAAGGAAAACATAAATCAATCAACTTTAAACATTAAAAATCACAAGTCAAGCATAATGCACTGTTAAGGGGTGCAAGTGTATGTAAATGTCCTTGTGTGACCCCCCGACAAACCAAGCGCAAGAGCTTTTCTCATTGGTTTAACTTCTCTTCTAGAATTTGGAATCTTAATGCAAATTCTGGTGGGAGATTCTGACCCCTCAATGCTCACATTAATAAAATGAAAAGCATCAAGGTCGTCTGGAATTAGTAGACCAGACAAAGAATCAAGTGGTAAACTTGAACGCACTGACGGTTGAGAAGAAAATTCATCTTGAAAAATCTTAGGAGCCATCGACGAATTGGATTGATCAGAGAGATGACTTTTTGGAAATTTATGTACAAACGTTTTCTTCTTCCTCCTATCAGGAACCGCATGTTGTGAGGTCTGTGAGCACCTGACATTAACCCCAAGACCGAAATCATCAACATTGTCACTAGGCACATCTCTTTGGCATCGATGCCAGTGAATTCCTGAGCACTCATAACTGGGGGTACCATGGGATCGGCTTGATTGTCCCTATAACTCTCTGCAACCCATAGTCTTATCCCTGCAGTTTGGGTGACTTTGGTTAGCCCTACGCTGATTCCCTTTGTTATCAAACAAAAAGCAATGAGACTATCGTCCATAAGCCGATATTCGATGTTCCTGTCCTCGGGTGGTGCATTTTTCAGAATTGTGAACATTCTTCATAAATATTGCTGCTTGGCCGAGAGATGATACCTATAAAGGAGTAACGTAGTCAGGAATACGACCCGAATATTGTTTTTAATGCTAATGTAAAAATAATGGACAACACTTACGTTTTTCCAGCATTAACGTGCGAAACAAGGCGGACAACGAATGAATAACCACTCACTTTTAAAGGCGATTAATTTTTTCCATGCACCAATTAGAATCTGGCACATATTCGTCGACTCAAGAAATGTAAATGAAAGACTCCCTATCTGTCACTTGAAAATGAGTATGAATGGATGTCATTGATGGTTGGAGGACGGTGCAGGAACTCCATAAATACCATATAAGTACATTTGAGAAGAGCATAGCCATTTGGATGACGCTGCACTGGAGCTATCCTTAAATAATGAAGAATTTACCGAATGTATGAATTAAATGGCGGGATGTATCCAGCCTAGCAAATAAACTTATTGCATGCCGTATACCCTTCTAGGGGTCTATTAGCCCGTCATCCTACGATGGAACACCAACCCATCAAAAGGAATTCCATACCTTACACTGATTCGACAAAGAGCATCTTCCTTAATTTTGGAGGCTACCGAATCAGCAGGGTTTTCTAGAATAACTGCGTCCTTTAGAGTATCAGAAGCAGAATCAACAACTTTTGGTAGAAGGATGGGAACTAAATTATAAATATCAAATTGAGGTCCCGGGCTTTCCAGTTGCTCCAAATAATGACTAGAGGATGGACTATCAGATTCAGTTGCAGAACTTGATTCAACGTCAGAGTTGTCCTGTTGGGAAGATGATCCAGCTAGCATAGGTTCAAGACGCCCATAACGTCTAGAACCCATTGCTATTAAACTTAGTAAAAATCATGGTTAGATAGAGTAACATGTACCCCCCGGTGCATAGTGAGTGTTAGTGTGGTGTGGTGAAGTGCTATATCGCATAATATAGTAATAAGTTGTAAGAAACTAAACATGAAAAAGACGAGGAGACTTCAAAGTTTGATCAGAGTGACCGTCATCGCTGAGTGTCCCAACCGGTTCGCGACATCGTTAGGAAATGATTCAGCCTAAGTTTCAAGATCAATTATCAGTTTGATCAGTTTTTATGCTCAAGTCAAAGATGAGCTTCAAGAAAATTGTTTAAGGCATTGGTTCACGTCATAGTTCAAAATGTCATGAATTTCCGAATATGCATTTTGAGTCATATGCAAGTTCAAACATTCGTTCAAGTGTGCAAGGTCGAAGCTCATCATTGGGTTCAAGTTCATTTACTTAAGTTCCATTTTAAAAATTAGTCGCTGATAGTCAACCCATCCACCAAGACATAGCTGATCGTTCCCGGATGATCATTTGTAAACAATCATACTGTAACGATCGTCAATAGCCGAGCCAAAATCCCATCCAACTGACCATCCATCCCCATTCTCCAACCGACCATTCATCTCTAATCGATCATTCATCTCCAACCTCCAACCGATCATTCATCTCCACCATTCTATACGATCGTTCTTTCCACTTCACCCTTTTTTTTTACCGATCGTCCACTCCATCACTTCATCCAATCATTCAAGAATGATCATCCCACATCAAGATAGCTACTCCATCTTCTCCAGAAATGATCGGCTGAAGATTCCATCACCTCCAACTACTACTCACTCCATGGATTGAATCAAACATCATGAAATTGATGAAACCCAAAGTCTCATACAATAATCATAAAGCAAATTCAAATAAAATTAACCAGGTTAGAATCCAGAAAAGGAGATGGATTTGAATTTGAAGCGAAGTAAGATCTGGGGGAGCACTTAAATGGTGATTAACTTGAAGAGATGCAGTTTAGTTTTGTGAAAATTGGATATTTTCTTTGATCGGTAAGGAGAGGAAGTGGAACGGTTCGTTCTTTCTTGCAACTGGGAATGATACGAAATGAAGGATGAAGGAAAAATGGTTAAGTATAGGTGCTTATGTAGGTAAGGTGTATGTCTATCATTTGTGGCCCCGAAGTTATGTCGATCGTTTCGAGGTAATGATCTTATGTTGATCATTCCATAAGCAGGCTAGATGCCAATCATTTTAAGGCAAGGGTTGTACACCGATCATTCCATAACTAGGAACGATCTAAAGTTTCTTTCTAGGAAGTAAAAAATCGGTGAAATATATATATATATATATATATATATATATATATATATATATATAAGGGAGAATGAGAATGAGGGAATAATGATTGGTAGTGAACAATTGTTAGGAAATACATGTAAATAAGAATAACGATCGGTAGAGATTGTTTATAAAAATTTCAAAACTTGATAATGACCCGTGAACGTGTAACCATGATTGGGAGTTAGGTACGAATACGTATACGTGCTAGTATACAATTCGAAATCTAATTTTTTGAAATCGACAAAAATTGAATGATCACCTAGAATCGACCGAAGAAAAATTAAAACCAAGTCGCTGAAGCTTAGAAATTGCCAAAAACAAAGCAGTATGATCGCTAACAAGTTGTGATCCTATATTTATACTATTGGAAATCGACCAATCATCACGATAAATAAGGAAAATACGACCCTCGACAAGAAAACAACTCGATGGAAGGATAACAGCTATTCGACGAACCGGATTGATTGCTTTCCGTCGATGCTAGCTTGCGACAATTCAAAGCACGTCATGCTCGAAACAAGATGTACATTGGGTGGCAAATATTATCCCACCTTTTGGAAAGGCCGTGATATCATCAACTTGGCTAGGAACGGATGGTTTAAAACCTTAAGAATCGATTATATACAATACAATGGACAATGGTCGGGCAGATTCAGATCGGGTCCCAATCGAGGTGCAATCAGCTTGGAGTGACTGACATAACCACGTGAAGTTATATTTCAAATTTGGAGTCGATCGAAGTTTGCATGCTCGAGTTACAAATGAAGTAAGGATTTATATGGATCAATCAAAAACGATTCATAAAATAGCTCAAATTAGCGGAGATCGAGCGATATCTCAAAATCTACGAGGACAATTCACTTGAAACTTTCAGAGCATCAGTATATTGAAGAGTGGAGCCCAAAAAATGATCGCACATCAAGGCCTTGAGATATGAAGATAGCCGATCGTTTTAGGCCGATTGTTATTTGTCGATCCTTCATAACGATCGACGAACGTTCCAAGTGTAGCAAAGGTTGATCCATATTGACTTCATATTTTAGGGACAAGTTCAAGAGACATGTGGGATCCCATAAAAATGATCACACATATGTTGGAGACAAAAATATCGATCGGTGAAACATTGGCCGATCGTCCCAAATTGTCAAGTTAGGGCCACCGATTATTGTGGTGGACCTCTATGGACCTAGAAAGTTTTCTACCAAAATTTTAGCAAAATATCTCATCATCTCTCCCTATAAATATAGGCCTTTTTGTTCATTTCCAAGATCTTTATGCTGCTTGTTACTCTAGACTCCATTGTAATCAAGCATTTGCTATCTTCTACTATTGTAATCGGATTAAAAAGTGATTAATAAACAATAATCTTCAAAGTGGACATAGGCATACAATGCCCAACCACTATAAACTTATGTATCCCTGATTACTGCTTATTATGTAACCGTTGATTTATCTACTTGGTTTAATTTTGTTTTTCTTCACTTGCTTCTCTACAAAAAACTATTCTTGTGTGATTGTGACTATTTTGGATGCAAACATATATATATATATATATATATATATATATATATATACACATACACACACACACCCCCTTCAAAATAAATTATTTTATTTCAAACTATAGAATATAATTCAATATTTTCACTTTATACCCAAACTAATTAGAATTTAAACATTACCCTTTAAATTATACCATAATCAAAATTCTCATATTATAAAAAGAGATTTTATTTATTTAGAACATATCCAAAATCTTACAAATATTTTATAAAAAGAATTCTACATTGCCTGAGGTTTGAAAACACTTTCAAAAATATTTAAATAACCTCTATAATAAAATATCACTTAAAAGAAATATGACTATTTTCATAATATATTCTATAAAAATAGAATTATATTTATTTTCTTTTTAAATAAATTCCAAACGTATAATATATTATTATGTTGATTTTAAAAAGAAGTTTTCAAAACCAAAAGAAAACTATATTTATATTCATAATTAAAAATATATCTATAAATACAAACACAGCTAACTGGAATAAAATTTAGTAAAATATTTGTAAAATACTTCAAAAAATTTCAAATCCCTCAAATAATTTTTCAAACCATTTCAACCATCTTTTTAAAGTAAGAATGTAAATAATATTTAAATATATAAATTATGGAGTAAAATTACTTCAATGATATTTATCAATCGAATCAACACATTGAAATTATCATGTGACATGAGTCAAGTCTAATCCAACTCCATTCATCTATAAAATACACATACTGGTATATAAATAAATATTTTGTTCAATTCGCAAATGGATAGAGTCCTATTTGCAAATTGACATGTACAACCCTCAAACCATCAATTATCCCAATATAATCCAATTTAAAGCCAATATTTCAACAATCCAACACAAATGATCCCAAACTATTAATGGAACTAATTGATTCAACAAAACAATTCAAAGGATATATACATGGGATATATAAAGTGATATAGTTTTGAGTATAGAAAACTCACCGAAATGACCCTCGCAATCCAAATCAGTGATTGAAAAACGTAAACACCTGTTATATGCTCTGCCAAGCCTTCTCTTTTCGCTACTAGAACTCCCGCGCCACAGCCACCAACCATTTCCACCACCAATAGCAGTCCAAACTGTAGCTCTAAGTCATCAAAAAAGTCACAATCTCCATTGTCGCGTCACATCACCAATTCATGACCATTTGCCAAAGTTGCCAGCACAACTCTCAAGTCGCGACACCACCCTTCATCATTGCCAAAGTTAAATAATGAAAACACTTCGTCGCGACCCCAATCTCCTGCACATACACGCATCACTAAGTCATGACCGCACCAGCACCAGTCGTACACCAACTCGTGACACCTTTAGCTATATCCACTTATGTGTTGCGGCAACCACCAACGTAGGCCGCGGGCCTCTGAGCCTTTCCTATCCTCGCAATGGCATCAACAATGCTAGGCATTGATTGCCTTCACATTCGTGCATGACTTTGATTTCCCTTTTTTCCCTCTTTTTGATTGTCGCAATTTCAATTTGGGAAGGTAGGGATGAATTCTTGAGAACTAGGGGTATAGCTTGTATACGAAGTAAGGGAGATCTCAAGAAAAAGAAGGAAAAGAGTTTGAATGGGCTTATTTGAATTGGGTTTAGTTTTAAATGGGATATAATTTTTAGTTTAATTTAGGTTTAATTATTTTCTTTTATATCTAAATTAAATATTGATCCTTGTCGTATATATTTTATAAATATACTTCGATCCAATTTAAATTGGTTTGCACCGCATTCTACAATTTATATTTTAATAACTTTACAATTTCATTCAATACAACACCCGCTTATTTACTTCTATCTATTTGATCATATGACAGTTATTTATACTTTAAAATATTTTGTATTCAATTAATTTTTTATTTAATTTGAAAATATTATCAAAAAGAATTTATTAATTTAATTCAATTTAAAAAACAAAATATTTTATTAATTAGAATTTAATTAAGTAAAATTTTATTTTCGTAAATAATAGTTATAAAAATCAAATTCAAATGTTTTATTTTAATTTTATTATTATGACATGGAAAGCACGGTTGTTATAGAAAATGACAGGCACTCCCCATTTTGAAATACTTCACCTAATAAACCCTTTTTGCAATAACTTTGAAACATGTTTATCCAACTGATGTGCACATAAATGTGCATATATTTACATCCATATTTTATTTATTTTTATTTAAATAAATATCATATTCGGGCATTTTAACATGTCTAAAATCAAAATTCAATTATTTTCAAATCATCGTATATTCGTCTTCATTCAGGGGTAAAATGGTCTTTTTTGTGCATGTATCAATTTGAGAATTTTTACTTGGATATTTTTATGATTTTTATAGGAAATTTTGATGCATATGGAAGAGGGCTTCATGGACATATGTGCATACACAAGGGAATACAAAGGAATGAAGAGGAAATAATTCAAGATCATGATTATGGAGGACCCCACCCACTTACCTAAATCTACAATTAGAAGCTATGGAAAACTAAGTGGAGGTTAAAGCTTCATGCACATTTAATGATGGATTAATTAGTGGCTAATAGTTACTTGGTGGCCACACTTCCTAAAGGGCATTTTGAAAAGCACCCTAAAAATGGAATTAGGGTTCTATGCATGTATAAATAGCCCTCTTATGTACATGTAAATATCTTCTATTCTTTCACATTAGTTAGGAAATTAAGCAACCAAATTATAAGCTCAAAGTTACACGAAATAAAAATGGCCTCCAAGCCTCTTTCTCTTTTCTTTTCTACATGCTTTTCTTTGTTTTATTGTTAATGTTTATTTCTATGCTCTCTTTCTTTTTATGTTCATAGCTTAGATTTACATTCATGCAATTAGTTTGATGTTATTTTATGCAAGTAGTTAATCTCATTTCCTTTGTTTAATTTCTACTTCTCTTTGCTTTTCAATGTTGAAACTTACATGTGTTGATTTAATAACACAAATGAGTAGCTAAACCCCTTCAATTTAAGGTTAATGAAGCTCTCAAATATTGTGTAATTTCAATATTTTTTTATGATTTATGATCTCTTTATCTTATGCTTCATGAAAGTGAATTTTGATGTAAGTTTATACAAGTAGGTTTGATAGCTTATATTGCTTATGAAAATGAGCTATTCTTATTCAACATAAGCACAATTTACATCATCATTTGCTAATTAATTTTTGATTTTGAAATGAAAGTAAAAATGAAATTTGATGATCTATATTACTAGTTACAATAGTAAATAGATTATACTTAAAATAGCTTTTACTTTGGCTTCATTTTCATGAGAATTGATAAGTGGTTTATTTGCTGTATTATAGTTTGATAGTTCGAGTTATGTTAATTAATAACATAAATAAACCATACTTATGATAAATAGAACAAATATTTCGCTTAGTATCGAAGCTAGAGATTATAAATTATTTGTTTGTTGATTTACAAAAATATGAGAGTGGATTTTCCTCTAAATTGTTCTCTAGTCCAATAGTTTTTAAAACACATTTTAATTCTAGTTTTAGATTCATTTTAATAGTTAACAACTTTCTCTCACTTTGTTCTAATTTGATTGAATTGAATTTTGAATTCTAAAACAATTCCTTGCGAATCGACTCGTACTAAAATTGTACGCCGTGCGCTTGCAATTAAATTTTAATTCAAATTTTTTCAATGATTTTCTAACTCGATTGAAAATTTACCGTTAAAAACCAACTCTCTCTTCTCCTTCGAAGCTGTGTGTCCCAAAGGCATCACCATGGGCCTAGCGTCTTTCTCAAGGTCATTTCTAAACTCAATTTCTCTATGTGGAAGAAGTCTTGAAACCTTAGCAAATACATTTGGGAAATCGTTTGCGACCAACTTAAGATCATGGAAAACAGTAAAAAAATGCATCGATTCACATACTCATTTATGGTCTTGTCCCCTTTCTTAAGCTGAATAAACTCCTTCAATAACATTTCCCTCTCTGACTGGAATAGAATTTCACCACAAACTTCCTTTTGAAAACCTCCTAAATAATAGTATTCTCCTCTACCTTAACTATGACAATCACCCACCAATTAGCCGCCTCTTCATGTAGATGCCAAATCGCCAGCTGCCTCTTAGTCACGTCACTTAACCATAAAAACCTAAATATCTTCTCATAGTTTGTTAACCATGTCTTGGTTGTTGCATATGATTGGTTGCCGCATATGGTTACGTCCATGCATACAGCTTTCCAGCTAAGTTAGCAAAATCTTTGCGAAGTTCTGAAAAGTCAACATTGGGTGGTGGGATAACAACCACATTTTCGGACGTAATAACTGGTTCGGTGGAGGTAATAGTGGTACTAGTCTGAGTTGTTGCTTTATGATTCCTACATAGCCAAATGGGCATGTCATGCCAGGAATCTCAGGAAATGCAGTTTGGTACTCGCACCCATCGGTATTAATTCCACCAACATTGGTCTCCATTCCAGTTTCCTCTGAATTATTCATACTTCAGTTATCTATAAATGAGATTCATTACCAACTCCATAATAGGTAACCAAAAACTGGAATAGAATATGGTGTATTCACATATATTCAATTCGACTTTAATATATTATATTATATACTTTATAAAATATAAAAGTACGCTCCCTCAATATGTCCCTAATCCTATAACCTATGCTTTGATATCAAATGCAACAACCGACTATTTTGGAACCCCTTAACTATACATCGATGTCCCAAAATAGCAAGTCGTTATATGATACGTATTGATTAATATGTAGGTAAAGCATAAAACAAAAACTATACTAACTAATAATTTTCAAAATCTCACATCGAATGGTCTCACAAAATATCATATCACACAAAAATATCTGAATAGACATCAAATACTGCTACATAAGTTTATACAACCCAAATCAAATCAGACCCATACACTACCATATCATGTTTTTAATATACAAATTATTTACATCATTTATATATAATATTTAGAATATATACATGTCCATGCCCCCTAATCTATCTTGTCTCTAGAATACATCACCCTGAACAATATAGATAAAAGAAAAATGTAGGAGTGGGTCAAACATACATTTAAGCGAAGCCAATCTAATCGATGTATACTACTATGCCATTGATATAACATGATTTAAGTCTAATGTATAACACCTTCTGGTTCTGTCTATCGCACTACAGAATGATCTTATATGATCTAAGAAAAGATGTAGTCTTGAACACCTATGGTAAAGCATCTCTGATATGTTATACGTTCTCACCACCTACGGCAAAAGATTGCACGTCCACAACTACTATTTGGTCTCGCCAACTGCGGTAAAGGAAAGTAATACGAACTAAACACACATTTGGTCTCGTCACATGTGCTACAGGTCGAGTTTTATCCATATAAAGCTCCTAGACTAGCCTCCTTGCTCTATAGAAGACCACATTCTAATACCATGAACCAAGGATCCACTGCGTGCCGTACCGGATTCAGGTATTCATTCATCATCTAAAACTACATACACTACATTCGTATCTCATTATCACCGTGAAGAGACACGTTCAAACAGCATCCATAAAAGTCAAAGATGTCACAAAAGAATCGTAGGAGAACACCTTGTAAAAGGTCGAAGCATAGTACACCGATTCGAGAGATCAAAAGCCTAAAATCCTAAATATGAGTTGTCCACCAATGGACCTGTGTGTACCCTTTGGTGCACCTATGTACAGCCCTTTCGTTTTATGTTGTTATATTTTGTTACATATTTCATTTCTTTACTTCTTTCTTTGTTTCTGATGATTGTATATCATATATAATAACTCTAAGTTTCTAAGGTCCCTAACATATACACACATGCATGTGCAAGCATGTGCACACACATCGATCCGAGATTTCATTGAGTTTCGATTCAAAATTAATTTCAAATTTGGTTTCTATTGATCTCATAAAATAAAATGCATTCTTTCTACCTCTAACTTTTTGAATTTATCGTTAAGACAACCTTATTTCATAGTTATATCCTAGGCTAGCCCTAAATCATCTTATACCAATATCAAAAAATTATAGCGTGGCTAGAGAAGATTAACTCAATAATTCCAAGCCAATGAACCTAATTTTCTCCACTATCTAGAATTTACAAAGATCTCAAACTTTATAACAACCTTTAATTCTTACTTCAAAAGATAGAGAATCTCGCCATGGTCCCAACGCACTTCATTTCGTCGGATTTCGTTAAGAATTGACAATTATGTGTTGATATGAATAGAGGAGGAAGAAGAATGATTGGTTATAGACAATAAGGAAGAAATAGAAATGAGTTACGTACTTTTTAAAATAGTCTTTGAAGGGAAATCTGAAACATTAATCAATTTGAATTTTAATTATCGGATCCCGTCCAATTCAGCCAAATCCGACCCATTGCCTGCGCATTATTTTAACCCATGGTATTAAATTGATGATATATCTCTCATACGACGTCTAATTTGGAAAAATAAATACTCCTTTTTAATCAAAAATACAAGAGCTATGCAATAGTGAAACTCCCATCAGCTAAATTGACTATGCGAAAAAATTACCATTTTGCCCATTTAACCAAAGTACCCTTCAATTCATTTTCAAATTACATTTATAATTATTATTTAAGTTTCACATAAAATTTCAGGGTATTACAAGATTTCAGTTTGTGCAGTCATTTCATATTAATATGTCCTAGCCTGCGGTGCCAAAGATAAATATCATTTATACTGTTAGAAGAATTACACGCATAACAAACATAATTTGTATTAGTCGCATATATGTCATTTTCAAGAACACCATCATAGGCTTTATTCGATTCAAAACTAATGTTCATAACATTATTCGCATAGTGAAATACCTGTCCAGCCTCATACAATCTTGAAACAAACACAGTTCAAAAAATAAAGTCTTTTACAAAATAGCAATTATTTAACATCAATACAATACCACTGGGCAAACATAAACGATCGTCTTCCATTATCATCGCATCTATGGTAGATCAATCAACAACCTGGAGCCTCATCTCTCCTTTCCTCATGCGATGCCAGTTCCTAATCCCCTGTAACAAATTACATATATGAGTTTCGAATCCATTATCTAAGACCAAAGACATTTTATTATAATATGGTTCCATTTCCATAAGAGATGCTATATTTTTTATGTTGGCTTGCCAAGCCTATCACAATCCTCCTCCTTTTTCCTGGTAGGAACAAGATGCATAGAAAACTAAATAGGTGGAGTTACTAAAGACATTTTATTGATTACAAAAAAATGAATCATAAATATACCTGATGGAGTTGCATAACCATTCTGCTTTCTTTCTTTAACAATCTCTAGGTACTCAGGATAGTTCCTTTTTCAGCAATCTTTCCTATAGCAATGGTGACATTCACCCTTGTCATCAGTCTTCTTACTCTTATTATTCTTCTTACATTCTCTTTTTTGCTTCTTTGAACTCTTCAAAGATGATGCCCTAAACTTAACAACAAGTAAGACCCCTTCGTCCTTCGATTGTGACTCCGCCGACCTCGACAAATTAAGGAGTTCAATGATATTCACATTCAGTTGGTTTATATTATAATTTAGTATAAATGGTTTATATCGAGGGACAAGTGAACCAAGAATCAAGTCTACCTATCACTCGTTGCTTATCAAACATCCAATTGTGAAAGCCTATCGATATAACCCTTCATCGTACTGACATAATCATCCACCTTCTGTCCTTTTTCATTTTAGTGTTAAACAATTTCTTAGTAATGTCGTACCTCGTAGAACAAAATTGCTCACTAAATAGTGCCTTCAGACTATCTAATATCTGATGAACGGACTTTGTTTCATGCTACCTTTGAAAAAACTTGTCTAATGTAGACAACGCGAAAACCTAAGTGATTTCCAGGTCAGTGAACCACTTATATTAAGCAACATGTAGTTTAGGGTCTGCATTATCAATGGGTCTTGTCATAGGAGTACATCTAATATACGACCAAAGACGTTCATATGCATACGTTGCTCCATTTGATCGGCTTCTTCTTTTCGATACAAAGCTTCAACGTTTTGATGTCGGTTAGCTCTTCTAGGTGGCATGATTGAACAACAAAATCTTCAAGTGACGGCTTCACAAGCTTCCACACAACTTCACAAGGCTCGGCCTTAAACTTCCCTTGACTCGGCCTATACCACTACACAACTTAGCTCGGCTCAAGCTCAAGTACTTCAACACAAATCAAATTCAAACAAATCTCCACTCTAGATCCAAAATGGAATGGATCGGAATCTTCAAACTCGTTGCAACTTCAAGATGAACACGATAAACTCCAAATACTTGGCTCCAAGAATCAACTTAGCTATGATTGGCTAAGTATGGCTCTGATACCAATAATGACGCAGCGGATTAATCAAACAAAACTTCAATCGATGGATTGTAGCAATCGGTGAGTTGAAGATACCAAAAATGCCCAAGTTCGTTGATCCAAAGATACCGAACTCTAGCTATCTCAAACACGTTGATAGCGCACTATACCGTGTTCAAAGATCTACGATTCTTCGCACGTTGATCTAGCGCACTAGATTCCGTGAATCGGCTTCTACGATCGTTGAATCGAGCGCACTCGATTAACCGAAAGAGGAGATAGGAGATTACACTCAACTACCAATTGGGATGAAAGCACAAAGCTAACAAAAGAGAAATTTTATTCAAAATCAACTACCAAAAAGTTACAACACACCCCCTATTTATAGCTTTTACAACCCACACGACTCAGCCATTTTACAACACTTAGGTCGGCCACGACCTAACACTTAGGTCGGCCACGACCTTAAAAATCAAACCCTTCACAAGACTCAACACATTACAACACCACCGACCTACCATAGGTCGTTAACGACCTATAACAAACATTCCCGGTTTAACTCGTTTAACGACTTAGCAAATAGAATACAACACAATACAGGCCTCACGCGACCTAACATATATACAAACCGACTCAAACAACGCGACTCAACTTAGGTCGTTGACGACCTAAGAAAATCCAGCGACTCACAAGTTCACATATTTATAACCACAGCACCTACTCATGACATACGACCTAAACTTCATGCGGCCTTGCCTCGGAGCGACCTATCTTCTTCGAGACAACTTAAGTAACCTCGGCATCAGGAACTGGAACGATATAAGCAATGCAGCGACCTAAAACGATCCTTCATGAACGACTTAAAGAAGTGGCATGTGAGTTAGGTCGTTTGCGACCTAAAGAATTGTATCTCTTCTTCATGCGACCTAACTATTTGAACGACTTAACATCAGCGACTTATCTTCCACGACTTAAGGATGTGCGACCTATCATAGGTCGTAACTCGTCAATGCAGCTGGAGTGACTTATGGCTATCTCGATAACTCGTATCCCATTAGGTCGCAACCGACCTAAAGCTTGATGCCCTGAATCCTGTAGCTCGTTAACTCGGCACATATGCAACACATTAGATCGTTGCCGACCTAAGAGCTTAGGTCGTGACTTGTTAGCTCGGCAACAGTCTCCTTCTGATATCCAGTTAGCTTGGAAGCGACTCAATCCTTCTTTACTAACACGTCTGACTTCCTCCTATAACTTCTTAGGTCGGAAACGACTTAAGCTTTCATTGACTCGGGTATGACTCATCAAACTCAAACACCTCAAACTCCCATTGAGTCGTAACCCTGTCCCTTTAGCTTTGTTAAGTCGTAGCTCCTTTTCCTTAACTCGTCCATTCTTCCTTTTGTTAAGTCGCACACGACTTATACTTAACTCATGATCACGGTTAGTTCGTAGCTCGCTTAAGCAACCTAAGGTCTCATGATGCTGGCCTGCATCATCTTCCCCTGGTTGGAAGAAATTCGTCCTCGAATTTACAAACTTTCTTCTTCGAGACGCTGTCTTCCATTCATTATCTGGTTTGATGTGACACTGGTGATACCCACTCTTGAGATTAATCTTGTCTTGACCCTTTGACGATATGGTTCGAAATAAAGAATGCCTAGAATAAAACAGACGTGGCATCAGACAGGCGGCATAAGGAAGTGATCTGAGGGAGATGACGTAAGAAAAAGTGTGGGATAAACTAAGCACTAGATGCCAGATCCACTTCATGTAGCACAGGACTTCATAAAAATAGTGTCGTATATCATATTGCTTCTGCCAATAGGAAGACGTGATATAGAACCAAAACTTATCCAAAATGTGAGACGATATAAGGAAATTTAAAATCATAGAACGAATTAGGAAATCTCGTCCTAAGAAGTGTGATGATTCATGCTCAGATTCTTGTCTTTCCGTATATTGTTCAGAGATGTTATCATCTAGCATCTGTCCTTGAAGTGTTGTATCAAATTCTCCTGACTGAAATGAACTCCCGCTCGCTTCTCCTTCAACATAGTTATTTTCATAAGATGGTTCCAAGCAATTGACACTGGCAATGTTTGCAGGGTGGACATCATCAGACGACTTCAACTGGCAATCATTCTCTTCCTCCTGTCGTATCAACTCTTCCTGTTCTTTCAGACTCACAAGATCATACGATACTGGCAGTAAAATAGCATCTGGTAGGAGTTCAGTATGAGGTTGAATGTCCTGGAGTGATGGTAACTCTTCGGATAATGCCTCAGAATATTCGACTTCAGACTCTTCGAATTCTGATCCAACTTCCTCGAAATCATCAATATCTTCACTCGCTCCTTGCTCGGTCAACACAAGCAATTCATTTCTCATTTCCTCATACTCTTCCAATATTACAGGATTGGTTTCTCCAAGCAGTTCCTCAAACATCTCATCTCCACATTCTTCACATATTTCGAATGCTTCATCCTCCTCAGGGTTCTCAACATCAAAATCTTTTTCGGATTCAATCAACATTGACAACTCCTCATCATCTTCCATTTCATCGACGAACTCTCTTAAAGATAATAAACAATCTGATTCTGCCTTTTCTTCCATTTCACTTTCATTTTGCCCAGGCTCCTCGAAAACCACGGAATTAATACTTGGCTGGTTCTCATCCATAAGCTCAGGTGTCAAACAAAAATCCTCCATCAACAAATGAATTCCCTCAACTCCGAACACAATTTCTTCTTCCATACTATCGATATCAAACTTTGGCAATGACGAGTAATCAACTTCTACATCCACATACTTTGACTCAATCTCTTCGTTATCATCAAATTTCAGCGGTTGATAAAAGTCAAATTCATCAGTCCTCCTCAACATATTACTCTCCTCATTACTTGACAAAGATTCTTCATCGTTATCAAATTGTGGTGCTTGATAAGAATTAACTTCGTCAATCCTCCTCAACAAATTACATTCTTCGTTCTCTAACTCGAGCTCTTCATCTTCATTATCAAACTTTAGTGGTAAGGCTGCGAATGATTCTGTAGGACCAACCTCTTCTAGCTCTTCCAACATTGGTTTAACTTCCTCCGGAAATTGAAGTTCTTCTCTTGCCTCATACATAACCAATGTTTCAGCAGTACCTTCCGATTCTTCAACACTCTCGCTGAATGATATTGGACTAGTCTGTTCCTCTTCTTCTTCTGTCCCGCTGTCAGTAGAATCATCCACTTCCTCACTTTCACATTCTTCTATAACAAAGGGTTTCTTCTGGGACTTTGTACTTTCAAAACTTCGATGGTTAGACTCCTGATAATGATAGCGCTTAACTTGGTCATCAACATTCGTCGTAATGATTCTGTGTGCAACTGGTTCGTTGATTCTCTTGGAAATTTCTCTACTGTAAGGAACGCCATCAAACTGATTACTGGGTCTTATAACCATACCCTTCCCTTGACTACCTGGATTCCTCTTCTGCAACTGTTGGTTAACACGAGATTGATAATTGTAGGGTAAGAAATTTGCTTTCATCATCCTTTTCATCTTATCCCACTTGACAACTTTAGATTTCTTCATTCTCTCTCTGGTTGATTTAGTTTGTTGCCACCAGTCCATAGCTCTACCTCTCAAGCTTGCAACAACTAACTTAACTTGGCGATCTTCAGGAATATCATTGAGTTCAAACATTCTTTCAACCTTTGACAACCAATCAAGGAATTCCTCTGCTTGTAACCCACCTCGGAATTCTGGAATTTCTGTATCCTTCCTAGATTCCTGAAATCGAAAATGAACACTATCACCATAACGATCTTCTTCAAATTTAGATGAGCTTCGATATCGATTCTGAACATTGCTTCTGCTATGAACATGCTCATCCTTTCTACTTCCTCTTTCATAATCACGATGATCTCTCCTCATCGAAACTGATGATTCTCTTCTGTCACGACTAGATGATGGTAACACCCTCCTCGCTTCCGTAACCAATGGCGAAACTCGGTTTCCTCCATGGTCCGAGATTGGCGACCTTCTGCTTTGACTTGTATTCAAATCCATCACCAATTTCTCCAATCTACCAAAACTTTCATCGAACTTCTCATGCATACGTTGCTCCATTTGATCGGCTTCTTCTTTTCGATACAAAGCTTCAACGTTTTGATGTCGGTTAGCTCTTCTAGGTGGCATGATTGAACAACAAAATCTTCAAGTGACGGCTTCACAAGCTTCCACACAACTTCACAAGGCTCGGCCTTAAACTTCCCTTGACTCGGCCTATACCACTACACAACTTAGCTCGGCTCAAGCTCAAGTACTTCAACACAAATCAAATTCAAACAAATCTCCACTCTAGATCCAAAATGGAATGGATCGGAATCTTCAAACTCGTTGCAACTTCAAGATGAACACGATAAACTCCAAATACTTGGCTCCAAGAATCAACTTAGCTATGATTGGCTAAGTATGGCTCTGATACCAATAATGACGCAGCGGATTAATCAAACAAAACTTCAATCGATGGATTGTAGCAATCGGTGAGTTGAAGATACCAAAAATGCCCAAGTTCGTTGATCCAAAGATACCGAACTCTAGCTATCTCAAACACGTTGATAGCGCACTATACCGTGTTCAAAGATCTACGATTCTTCGCACGTTGATCTAGCGCACTAGATTCCGTGAATCGGCTTCTACGATCGTTGAATCGAGCGCACTCGATTAACCGAAAGAGGAGATAGGAGATTACACTCAACTACCAATTGGGATGAAAGCACAAAGCTAACAAAAGAGAAATTTTATTCAAAATCAACTACCAAAAAGTTACAACACACCCCCTATTTATAGCTTTTACAACCCACACGACTCAGCCATTTTACAACACTTAGGTCGGCCACGACCTAACACTTAGGTCGGCCACGACCTTAAAAATCAAACCCTTCACAAGACTCAACACATTACAACACCACCGACCTACCATAGGTCGTTAACGACCTATAACAAACATTCCCGGTTTAACTCGTTTAACGACTTAGCAAATAGAATACAACACAATACAGGCCTCACGCGACCTAACATATATACAAACCGACTCAAACAACGCGACTCAACTTAGGTCGTTGACGACCTAAGAAAATCCAGCGACTCACAAGTTCACATATTTATAACCACAGCACCTACTCATGACATACGACCTAAACTTCATGCGGCCTTGCCTCGGAGCGACCTATCTTCTTCGAGACAACTTAAGTAACCTCGGCATCAGGAACTGGAACGATATAAGCAATGCAGCGACCTAAAACGATCCTTCATGAACGACTTAAAGAAGTGGCATGTGAGTTAGGTCGTTTGCGACCTAAAGAATTGTATCTCTTCTTCATGCGACCTAACTATTTGAACGACTTAACATCAGCGACTTATCTTCCACGACTTAAGGATGTGCGACCTATCATAGGTCGTAACTCGTCAATGCAGCTGGAGTGACTTATGGCTATCTCGATAACTCGTATCCCATTAGGTCGCAACCGACCTAAAGCTTGATGCCCTGAATCCTGTAGCTCGTTAACTCGGCACATATGCAACACATTAGATCGTTGCCGACCTAAGAGCTTAGGTCGTGACTTGTTAGCTCGGCAACAGTCTCCTTCTGATATCCAGTTAGCTTGGAAGCGACTCAATCCTTCTTTACTAACACGTCTGACTTCCTCCTATAACTTCTTAGGTCGGAAACGACTTAAGCTTTCATTGACTCGGGTATGACTCATCAAACTCAAACACCTCAAACTCCCATTGAGTCGTAACCCTGTCCCTTTAGCTTTGTTAAGTCGTAGCTCCTTTTCCTTAACTCGTCCATTCTTCCTTTTGTTAAGTCGCACACGACTTATACTTAACTCATGATCACGGTTAGTTCGTAGCTCGCTTAAGCAACCTAAGGTCTCATGATGCTGGCCTGCATCACAAACCTACCAGCCTGAGATAAGTATTGTAACGATTCAAGGCTTTCGACTCCCGAATATCGACATTAATACGTCCACTGTATCAACTACCGAGAAATCGAATGCCGAAAAACCGAATTGTTAGGGTTAAAGAAGAAGAGGTGGAAGAAGAAAGAAGAAGCAACAGAAACAATATCAGAATCTCACAATCGCAGCGGAACAACATATAATAGATAAATAAATAATCTTTAAATCAAAAGAACTGTACATTTTATACATTACATCATCAGAGTCAATATACAACACCACACAATAATGGACAGTTATATAAACCTGTCCTCACAACTGAATACACAGCGGAAAAGATAATATCATATACAAGTGATACACTTCGCCATCCAGCTTGCTCCTGATCTCCACAGCATCTCCTGAATTCCAGAATGACCTGATAACCTGACTGTAGGCTACCCGTGTGGAAAATGATGGGCACCCAGAGTTTAGGAAGGGAACAATAAACTCCAGGTTAGTCATGAGACTGGTGTGAGAACTTAAAACAGTTATATCTTTAAAACAAACAAAGAAATATTTCAAAATAGATCTGCAATGCTTTTAGAAAATGTAACTACCATAAGGCCTCCCGCCACACACACAATGCAAACACAGAATTGGAGGAGATTTCTCCTTATGATAGTCAAACATGCTTGATACGCAAATTTCTTTGATATTATTAATATAATTGCAAAGTGTAGGAAAACATTTCGAAAGTATAATATAAATCTTAGCCAGCATAGACATTCCGAACTATGCCTACTATAGCTACCATCTAAACAGTGATGGCCACCATAAGTAAATGGCAGGTTCTACAACTAAAACCGTACAAGGTGCGTATTGGAGTTTGGATTTCCAACAAATGGTCAAGCCAAGAAACTTCCCATTGCCACATGGGTACGCCTATGGAAGGACGCCTCAAGAACCTAACCGGATCAATGCCAACACAAGGTCGGGTTACCTATGAACTAGGTAACTACTGACACGAGTATGCCATCCTCCGGTAGTAACCGACCTTTATCCTGGGATTCACCAACAACCACAACGAAATAAATTTGCAGCAACCACATAGGTTAAGTATCTGGGCTCCATACCATAATACCACCTCTATCTAGAAGGAAATGTACATACCCTATGGGGGCGCTATCCCCAAATAATCTTGCTGCATTCTTCCTGTTTTGACCATTAACGGGTTGTGAGGTTCGACGAAGTCTCGTCCACAAAGCTACGCTTTTCACAAAATCCACGCTTTGATCAACAAATGATCAGCATCACTCAGCTTGCCACGTTACCAAATTGGGAATATATCACTAGTAACCATCAACTACATAACATCTGAGCTCGTACGTCTCAGAGAAGGGTGTTAAGCTAAGAGAATAAATTCTCCACCACCAACAGAATGTATTTGATAGAAACCAGCTTTACATCTCAAATTGTAATGTCAGACACGCATCCATACAAGTCCGTTCCAGGATCGAACGGAACCGAAGGCACTTCCAAAGAAGCCCTTGCAATCTGGATATTCACTAATCACGTCGGACTTCCCATCACAAAGGGTGATAAAATCTCTATACCGGAGCAACCCGATGCAGGCATTCGACAGGTAATCCTTTCGCTTCAGAAAATACCCGGTCTTCAACACCATCTTCAAATGAAATCCCATTTCATCGTATCGTTATTCGAAATGGGTTTTATGACATAAGGTCCTCACCCGGCTAATCCGTATAACGAGCGCTTATTTTTAAAATAAGTGTTACGTTCAGATTCAAAAAAATCACAACAATTCCACTTTGATCTTTTAAACAAAAGATCCATCACAATCACAAAGGTTCGATGTGGGTTTCAAATATCCAGTTGGAATTCGATTCCCGGTTGCATCAAATTCAATTTGCCGATTAAGGCCAATATTGATAGTCGGTTATTTAAATATCAATCATCATTCACAACAGTCACTGGATTTCAAATAATTTACCAAATTATTTATTTTTCAAAAATATCTTTACAAGATATATTTTTCCACACTTCAACCATTTGAAAACAAATTTCAAATCACTTTTCACCTTTACAACTTTTGAAAACAAATTTCAAATCATTTTCCCTACGCGGAAACACTTTCAAATATTTATTCATTTTCACTGGAAATCTGCCGAGTCCAAATACTTTAAAATAATTTATAACACTTATCCAAAATATATCGGGAAAACACTTTGAAATAAAATTATTTTTCTTTAAACACATTACTTAAAATATTAGTTATAAAAATATTATACGAACATTACATATAACTTAAGTCCAAACTAATTTTCAAAATAAAATTAGTAGATAGAGTATAAACATTTAAATAACTATTTTCTAAAACAATTATTGATTAAATCTTAGAAATAATTATTTCTATATCAACTTAACAAATCTTTACTTAAAGGATTTAAAATAATTTAAGAAGTTAATTTCTCCAAAGTATCCTTTTCAAAACCAATTCTGGAATTATATATATATATATATATATATATATATGTATGTATGTATGTATGTATGTATCTTTCAAAGCTATTCAGAAATTTTATTCCGCTTTCCAGGGAGAATACACTTTCATTTCAAAATGGTTCATTTAAACCAATTAAATAAATCCTTACCGATTTATTTTAAATTTACGTTCCAAATCCGTAAATTTATTTCCATATTTTAAAAATAAATCAATGTTTATTTTTAACAACAAATTTCCCTTTCCTTTATAAATTCCATGGTGAATTTAAATTTCCAAATATCCACTGATATATGATTTTCAAATCAATTTCAAATATTCACTTTCAAGAACAATTCAATTTTTCAATTGATTTCAAAAACAACCAAATCAAATTCCATATTGATTTTTTCCAAGAATTTAAACACCAAGTGAATTTCATTCAAATCTCAAATTGGAATCAATTTCTACTAAACCCCAAATCAATTTTCCAATTGATTCCAAATTCTTTTCAAAACACCTAATAAATTTCCAAATGGATTTTTCAAAAGATTTAAATTCAATCACCAAAAATCAATTCCAAATGGGTTTCAAATTTTATTTCCTTTTAAAAATAAATTCCTTTTAAAGAAAACCAATTCTTTTATTTTTCAAACTCATTAAATCCGTATTTTGAATAAATTCTTCAACCGTTGAATAATATTACCCGAAATCCATTTATTAAAGCTTTTCCCATATTTTGAAATTTTATTCAATAAGATTTAAAATAAAAATTTATTATTTTATAATTCCTTCTTTTAAATTTATCCAATTCTCAAAAATAAATTTTAATATAAACTTTCAATCTGAATTTTCAAAAATCAAAATTTTTATTTATTTCGGTATCTAACTATACCAGAATTATATTCGGCTAAATTTTAGCCTTCAACGATTTCAATCACAAAGATAATCACACAGAGATTATAAATAATCGACACACAACATTGAAACAAATTCAATTATTTGAGGAATCCAGTTGGATCCCTCCAACCTGTTTCCCTGCATTCACAGATGTTAGCACAATATCAATCCCGTTTCAAGACGGGATATCGCGGTACATGGGTTTATATAAAATATCATCCGCTATTATGCGGCGTAACAGGGTCTCATCCGCTATATAATATGGGAAAATCAACTCCAAGTACATATATAATACTAATTCCATTTCGAGGTGGAATATCGCGGTATATGTGTTTAATAAAATAACCTCCGCTTAATATGCGGCGTATAGGGTCTATTTCAATACAATAGATAGCAACCATCATTCAATCACAAAATCAAGCAATTTTAAATTTAACTATTTAAAATTTAAATCGAAACAAATTCGATTGAGTGAGAAGTTCTCACCTTGCTTCCAATAACAGTTGCAGTGTTTCGTTCCGAATAAAATTAAACACGCGTTTAATTTTATCCAAAATTCACACTAGCTCCAATCAACTCCAATCCAACTCCATCGCGTAGTGTTCGTCCATACGATTCCAACGCAATTCGTTTCGTGAATTTCTGACCTCGTATGACGAAGTTATCACGTTTTAAACATCACATGAATTTATAATATAATAATTTACATTTTCTTTTAATTTTTAAACCTTCTTTTATTCACGGTCGTTCGATCTGAAACTTCAAAATATGGGCCACGTGTATAGGCTTCTTCTTCGTTGCATTCGAACATAGTAAAATCCAAGGCCGCCATTTTGGCTTGAATTAATGCGACCACTAGAGATCATCAGAGCCACATCAGAGACCACCGTTCGAACGACCATAGCGAGGTTCACCTTCAGCCAAAAGCACGTCAAGCTCGGTGCTTCCCACGTCATGAAAATTGTGATTGAACGCAGCGCCTTCGTGCGAGGATTGCCGTCGATTCGTGACGAGATTTACGATCATAGCCGTTGAAGACGTTCGTCTCGTCGCGCTCTAGAGTTTTGTAGTTGGAGGTTTCTCGAAATAATGTGTGGATTTGAAGAAAAATGAGGAGGAAGAAGAATAATTTTCGGCCATTGAAGCGTTTGCTGGCGGCTAGGGGATTGAAATGAAACCCTAGGTTTTAGTTTGCAAATGTGAATGTTGAAGTCCTTATATAGAAAATTCTCAAAACACTATTCATCCGAGATTTTCCGAACTCCAAACGAAGCGTGCCGGCTAAGGTTTCTAGGATTTAACCCACGTTTCGGACACAATGGAATAGGTATCGAGAGCCAATTCGATCATATGTGTGAGTTACAGAAATAACGATCAAATTTTAAATTAAATTGGTTAAACTAATTTCTATGCGTTTTAGCTTGCCCCGGACAAACCGTAAATCCGATTGACACGAAATTTGAAATCTATAATTTAACATTACGGATCCAATAAAACTAGTTTCATCGAAATCTGAGACTGTTTGAAAAATGACTATTTTTACTCGTCAATTAAATATTAAAATATTCAATTTCCACAAATTAACATTACTTCGATTTTAAAAGTTCTATAACATCATTCTAACTCCAATATGATTTAATACAACTTTACAAATCAAATTTAATCACATTAAACCCAATTTCCAATTATTTCTGTAATTTCAAATATTAAATTATCGATTTACTAATCCAATTAAATCTAGATATTCGAAATAAAATTTATTCGACTTACAAATTTTAGTTGTTAATATTTAAAATCAATTAAATATACGAATTTCAAATGACAGGAATTCTGAGTTGTTACAAACTTCCCCCCTTAAAAGAATTTCGTCCTCGAAATTGCCAAGTCAGAAAAAGTCTTGAAATCCATTAACTTTTGAAAACCATTTGTTCAAATTAAATTTCAAATTCATTTAAACATTTTAACTTTTTCAAAATCCATAGTTAAACTTCTTACAATAACTTTACTAAGTTTTCAAATCCTACATTTTCATTTCAATTTAGAAATTGACTTTTAGTTAACAAAAATTTTCCAAAAATTTTCAAAATTTTTCTAACTCCCAAAATTTACGGAAAATTTTGGCAGAGTCTCCCTTGTAAGGAGGAGCTTTTGCAATATCACAATAGATGTAAATATATATACATCGACCCACACGGTCGGAAAACAGAAAAACAGTTCATATTTCCTATTTTTATTGCGTAGGCGTACATTTTTAGCATTTTTAAGCAAAGCAGTTATTTATTAGCATTTTAGCGTGACCAAATCCAGCCAACTACAGCCCCGGTACCTGTACTTACTCAATTTAAACATGTAAGTGACATATATAGTAAATTCATTTACATTTCGCTAATTTTCAATAGAAAACACATAGTTTTCATAAGCAATGCAATCAAAATAATTCCCATAAGCAATTTATAAGGTTTCGATACAAATTTTAATTGCTTACAACCAATTCACATTAATTCACTTTCAATTCAAATTCAATTACATAGCTTTCCATTTAACAATTTCAACTAACAATCATATAACAACCAAATCATAACCAACATAACCAAATTATTAAATTTACATTCAATTTGGTTTAACACTTTTAATTCCAATTGGTTGATATTAAATTGACTTCCATTCAATTATTCAATTTCCAATTTACTAGTTTTTAATGAATTAACAGTTACATCCATTATTCCATATCAATTCAATTACATTAGATTGATTAACATTCAATCCATTATTAATTCAATTGCTAATTCATTTAACAAATAAAGTTGAATTTCATTTACATAACTCAAGTCCATATCCATTTAATTCACTTTATTATTTTACTTCGATACCAAAAATCAACTTCATTCAACGTTACTTAAGTTATATTCCATTTCAAACATCATTTGTTTAACTCAACTTAAATTTCCACTTATAAATCCAATTCAGATTCCAATTCTAAAGTAAATTCTATTTAACTTTTACCAAAGTCAAATTTTGTCACTTATTCAAATTCATATCTCGTTTTGCTTAACAAAATTGTTTAACCATTTTATCATTTGGTTTCACTTACATCTTCTCCAAATCAATTTATTTAACTTTCCTTTAGTTAAATTTCAAATCATATGTTTTATTATGCCAACTCAAATTTATTTCAACTTTACCAAAGTAAAATTTTATTATTACATATTATAAGTCCGAAATTTGATTACTTATATTCAACTACTACAACTTGGATTTTAATTTTCAAATTTGTTTATCACAACAAAATTTCAATTCCCAATTCACTATGGTAGCAAATCCATCACACAGAAACTCGAAAATGATACTGATGATGCTGCAGTCATCATCCTTATTATTTTCCAGCAACAGTAGCGAATCCAGTGCTTTAAATTCTTTCAAAAAATTTCCTTTTACTCATAAATCACATTTATAAATCTAACTATTTAAGTTTTAATTTTGGAAAATAATTTCCAAAATAAACAGGATTCAACATTTTCAACAACCAAACAATCAATTTATATACACTTTAATAATTTCTGAAAAATTATTTCCTTTATATATAAATTATAATTAAGGTAAAATTATTTCATTTACCCAATTTAAAATGATACTATGTCGGTTTATATCGTTTAAGAGTTTAGAAACCCCTATCGATACAGTTAGCTGGACTGCACCGACCAGAATCTATAAACAATCAACCGATAAGTCAACACAATACAAAACAATGTTATATTCACTAACAAATACGCGCTCATATCTACTATTACACTCACACTCATTCTAGAGTACTACTGACTCTATCTCTAATGAGTAATTCCTAACAGAGCCAAGGTTGTCGCTTAACCAAATGCTCTGATACCAAATGTAAAGACCCGAGGCAGCGGCGACCGGTAGGCTTTGCAACCATCCCAGACCCACCGTGGCTTACACTGGTACCCGAAACTTGCTTTTACGGCCAGCCTTTCGACTGTCACGGGTTACGCCTAACCAACCCTGTAAAGAGAACATGCGGGGGTAAGAGTCTTCCGTTCGCCACCAAACGCGAAGCGAGAACCCCCCATCACATTTCACTAAGACAAGCAAGTCTCATCCGCTCTAGAGTTTTGTAGTTGGAGATTTCTCGAAATAATGTGTGGATTTGAAGAAAAACGAGGAGGAAGAAGAATAATTTTCGGCCATTGAGGCGTTTGCTGGCGGCTAGGGCATTGAAATGAAACCCTAGGTTTTAGTTTGCAAATGTGAATGTTGAGGTCCTTATATAGAAAATTCTCAAAACACTATTCATCCGAGATTTTCCGAACTCCAAACGAAGCGTGCTGGCTGACGTTTCTAGGGTTTAACCCGTATTTCAGACACAATGGAATAGGCATCGAGAGCCAATTCTATCATATGTGCGAGTTACAGAAATAACGATCAAATTTTAAATTAAATCGGTTAAACTAATTTCTATGCGTTTTGGCTTGCTCCGGACAAACCGTAAATCCGATTGACACGAAATTTGAAATATTACTATAATATAACATTACGGATCCAATGAAACTAGTTTCGTTGTAATCCGAGACTGCTTGAAAAATGACTATTTTTACTCGTCAATTAAATATTAAAATATTCAATTTCCACAAATTAACTTTTAATTCAATTTTAAAAGTTCTATAACATCATTCTAACTCCAATATGATTTAATACAACTTTATGAATCAAATTTAATCACATTAAACCCAATTTTCAATTATTTCTGTAATTTCAAATATTAAATTATCGATTTAATTATCCAATTAAATCTAGATATTCGAAATAAAATTTATTCGACTTACAAATTTTATTGTTAATATTTAAAATCAATTAAATATACGAATTTCAAATGACAGGAATTCTGGGTCGTTACAAGTATCTATTGGATCAAGAGTTCATTGAAGTGGTAATTTTGTTGTAAAGACCAATGCACTGGGTTGTGGTAGTTTTTGAGGAGGCAAGAGGTATTCCAAGATAAGTGACAGTGTTAATGGGATGCAAATGCCCAGACAAAAGTCTTATTTGTTCTGCATGGTTTGGAGACACTCTTGATATCATGATGCCAAACTTTAATGTATTTGTGGATAAACCAAAAAATTTGTGGAAACTGTCCAGAACATCCATAATGGTTGTGATTGATTCGGTATTTGGCTTGGAAAATATGAGGAGATCATTAGCATAAATAAGACTAATGATAGATGGTTCTTTACACTTAGGATGGACAAAAATTCTCTTATTAGCAACAGCCAATTTTAGCATTTGTGTTAATACCTCCATGACCAAGATAAATAAATAAGATGACATGGGGTCACCTTGTCGTATACCTTGCCTACCCTTGAAATATCCTACAACAGCACCATTATGTACAAGGGAGTAGTGAACACTAGATAGGCAAGTGTAAATCCATAAGGAAAAATGTTCAGGAAATTTCATGCATGCCAAAACTCTGGATATTGCAGTCCACTGCAAGGTATCATAAGCTTTCTTGACGTCTAATTGAAGCATAGCTCTAGGAGAGGAGTTATTCCTATTGTAATCTTTTAGTAGCTCATGAGTGATCATAACATTGTCTAAAATATTTCCGTCTTGGATGCAGGCAGCTTGGTTGTTTGATATCCAGGTAGGTAAAATGTGCTTCAACCTGGTATCAATGATTTTGAAGATGCATTTGTAGGTTATATTGCAGCATGTAATTGGCCTATAATCAAATGGATTAGTGGGAACGTTACACTTTGATATAAGAGCCAAGTTAGTAGCATTGGTTCCAGAAAGCATTTTACTCTTATCAAATAAATTTTTGACAGCCTTAGATAGATCCTTTTTGAAGATATCCCAGCATGAAACATAGAAGTTTGCATTATTCTATCTGGCCCACCACATGAATCCTTTTTCATACTAAAAATACTTTCTTTGATTTCAGTAAGACTCGCAGCAGATGAAATGAAGGAAACTTGATCATCAGATAAGGCTAGTAAGTTGAGACTGTTTATAATGGTTAAATCAGGGATAAAATCATCACAGTTCCAAAGCAAAATGGTGAAATAATTAATAAATACTTATTCAATTTGATGAGGAGAAGCAACAAGGTTACCATGCTGATCATGAACACTGTGCACTCGAGCTTTTTCCTGCTTTAATTTTTAATTATTTCAAAAAATTCTAGACCAAGTAAACAAGCATTAAAAAATTTAAAGGAGGACTTCTTTCTAATATATGCCATGCCAAAGGATAGAATTTCTGGTGAGTGGTCAGAGAGCATGGGGGAAGGTAACAAGAAATAGAAGGCCAGGAGGACAAGGCAATAAAAATTACAAAAAGCGTGATCAATCTTTGAGTAAATTTTATTCCCAGTTCTACTCATATTATTCCAAGAGAAGGATGAGCCATGATAAGGGATGTTTAAGAGGGAGGAGTTACATATAGCATTGTTTAGAGGAAGTATCTCTTTTAAGGATACTGGATTGCCACCAATTCTACCAGCAGTTGTAAATAGAAAGTTAAAGTCACCAAAGATCAATCAAGGATGAGAATCTTGGACAAGGCGAGGGAGATAGTTTAGAAAGCATTGTCTTGAAGTTTGTTGATTAATGCCATAGACAATAGTGAGGTAGAGGGAAGTATGGGTAGGAATGTGATTGAGGTGACGATGATAAAGTTGCTGATGGGATAGGATAGGATAGGGGTAAGAGTGTAACTGGAAGGATCACTCAACAGCATAATCCTTCCAAATGGCGCTTCCAACGATTATGATAAAGAATCCAATTTGGTTGAATGATTTTTCCAGATCTATGTGTGAGATAATTATCTAACTTTGTTTCAAGAATGGCAAAAAAATGCAAGTTGTAATTGTGGATAAGATTTCTGACTAGGATTAACTTTATTTCATGGTGACCACCCCTTATGTTCCACATAGCAATGGGGTGTATCATAAATGGATTTGGTTCCATCTAGAGCTAAACTTGTAGAAGGTAAAATATTTTCCTCAATTAAATCAGCCAGATTCTTATTCTTTATTTTGTTGTTGTTCTTTTTGGGTTTGATTGTAATGGTAGAGGAGGCTTTGATGGAATTGATATTTCAATCAAAGGGAGTTTTTTTGGAAGATGGATTTGTAGGAAATGTGTCAATGGATTGTTTATTGGTGAAGTATGAATATCCTAGTGGAGCATTAAGGGGAGAATATGGGTTAGTTGGTGGAGTAGATAACACATTAAGCACAATGTCATATTGGTTGGATTGTTGCAACATATTTGTCTGTGGTGAAAGGGGAGACATAGGGATGGTGGGACAAATTGGCATTGAAGGTAAAGAAACAAGTGGTACGGTTGGAAGAACTTGTGTTGCATTTGTTTGTTATGTACATGCATGCACATGTATATCATGAGACAGGTTAGTTTGTGTGCAATGTGCTTCCATTCCAACTTATTCACCTACCGTTTCATCAATTTCTTTTATTCCACGATCATTCTTCATTTCTCCATGTTCATCATCTAAATCTGATAGAACTTGATATTTATTGCCATATAACTTAACCACTTCTTCTAAAGTAAGTGCTTTAGGTGCATTATCATCACAGTAGCCTGGAACATGGGAAATAGTTGGATTATCAGTAGTTATTATTCCATTCTCTTCTATGTTAACATGTTTAGGGGTTTGTCTAACAATAGTAGCTTCAATTTCTTTATTTTGAACTCCCTTCCTCCTATTAATTCTTTTCCAAACTTTTTTATTCTTTACGTAGCTTACCTTATTTGTAATTCCCTCCTCATTTTAATCATTCAAATGTTTCTTTGCCTCCTCAGATTCTTTACACAGGATATCTTTATTTGCTACACAGAAGTATCATGTCTAAAAGATTTGCAAAGCACGCATATATTAGGTTTCCACAAATAATTAATAAAGATTTGTTGCTCACTTCCGTCTAGATGCTTGAGTGTGAAGCTATCAACCAAAGCTTGATTGGGCCTTATTTTTACCATACACTTAGCATAGGAAATCCTTTCAAGCTTTTCTGTGTAAACATCCATGCATAAGAGTTTACCAATTCTAGAAGCTAACCAATTGATTCCAAGATGAGACCAGGCATAAATGGGGATATTAGATAATTGATGCCAAACTGGTACTGACTTGACTTGACCACATACATTACCCAATTCAGGACTCCATTCTTGAATTATGAAAATTTTATTTCTCATTATATTTGGATCTGCTTTTAAAATCTTTTCTCCATCATCACTGTTGGAGAGGAGAAAAAGAAACACTACCCCATCAAACTTAACCTTTACAGTTCCTTTAAGTCTCCATAACTTTTTGAGGTGATCAACAATAGCAGAGAAGGATAGAGGTTTGTCAAGGAAATAACCAACTACGTAATCCTTCCACACTGCTATTCCAGCATCAATGACATCGGAAGGTGGCACAAGTGCTTCTCCTTGGAAATGAAGATGTACATCAATATGGGTGCAAGAACCAGCATTACGTGGTTTTGTTTTGAAAAGCACGGACCAGGCCTTATCAGGTAGAGGATTAGAAGAAGAGAGGTTTGCTTGAAATGGTGGAGGAGAGATAGGGTCAGGCAGTGGAGGGTTGACAGGGATGGTAGAAGAAGTGGTAGGAGAAGGAAGAACTGGAACAGAAGGTAGAGGTGGAAGAGGTTGCTCAGCAGGCAGGTGTAGAGGAGGGAGGACAAAAGGTTGGTTAGGGTTAGTAGAGCGAGGGACAGGGAGGAAAGTGGACATGGTTGGAAAGGACATAAGGAATCAGTCAGGGTATGGAATGGAAGAGTGGAAAGTATGGGAGGGAAGAAAGGAAAAGGCTGGCAGCCATTAGAAAGTTTTATTATTAATAACTTTTATATTTTAATCAACGTATATAGTAACGTTATATATTATTGTGTAACAGTGGTCGGACCACACTCCCCATCTCCAGCACGTGGCGTACGCATATGGGTTGACACACACTTTGTTGTAACAAAAGGAATCCCCAATGTTACATGCCTACCAACCCATATTTGTACCCCACTTTTCCATATTATTTAGCGATGTGGGACTTTTTCCAATCCGAACCGTCGTTCCTCCATTAAACATGCGAGAGAACCCTAACATATTTAACTTTAATTAATGAAAATTTAATTAATTGTATATTATTCAATTTTAACATATTATATTGAATATTTATGTATTATAGCCTTTAGTAATACACATATCTCTTTTACATACACACACAGATATATGTGTGTGTGTATTTTAATTTATTAATTAACTTTTAATTTATTTATCCAATTAATCAATTTTAATTAAAATTTATTACTTATATACATGTATACCTATATTGTTTTAAACATTTCAAGACAACATAACATATATCACTATATATTATACATGCATATATATTATTTAATTAATTTTATTTTATTAATCTTAGTAATAAAAATTAATTTCAAAATTAACACACACACACACAATACGCGCACACACAAACATTTTGAAAAACTATGTTATAACTTTTATAATATATTTCCTATTTTAAAGGTAACTTTTAAACTTAAAATCTTTATTTTTAATTTTCAAAACAGTTTTGAAATTTATCCCAAGGCCCAATTCAAATTAGGCTTTTCCTATTAGGGGAATATTTGGACTCATATATTTGTTCGGGTCAGGCAAGTAACTGGGTAAGGTAGGGTACTTGATTATCCAACCCTAATTCTTCGACACTACCTTTCTAGACACCCTACTAATCAGGTTATGAGCTTAATTAGTTATCCCAAACACGATTAATTTAGATCACATAGGCTATTGTACTCTGATATCATTGTTCGAATAATACCAACCCACATTTGGGTAATTAGGTAACTTTCAAAAATAAAATACTCCTGGATCTTCATTGGGCCTATGTAGTCTAAATTTATTTAGAACTTTTCTCAACTTTCTTTTCAAATAAAATCAATTTTTTATTTAATTCATATATAATGTTTTATTATGTATAGCTTATATTATAAAATATATATGCATATCATATACACATGTGTGTACGTGCATGTGCAATGTAATAAAGTATACATGGTTTGACATGCCCGTATATAGATGCTGGATTTACACTACAACAGACATGTTAGCCCCTCTTGTATATAAAAGTGTTATATATGTGCATATGTGCGCATCAAAATATAATATAAGTAAATACATGCATGCATATAAATATAATTATATATATTATGAAATACTAATTATAAACATATTTATATAAAATACTTATAATATACACACATGTATGTGTATATAAAAAGGGGCATTTCACTAGAAGGACAAACTTTGCAGTCTAATTAGTTTCTAGGACACACATACACAGAAATTAGTTTCAAGGCTAAAGTCAGCAGAACAATTACTTTTAAGGACAAAGTCAGCGGTCCAATTATTTTCAAGGACATAATTTCATAGGTTTTTAGGCCTTAAAAACTAATTATTTTGCATTTTGTCCTTAAAAGTAATTATTTTAGTTGTGTGTCGTAGAAACTAATTGCACTTACTAAAGAGGCCTTTGTGACTAATTTCCACATATAAAAATATAATTAAATTACAAAATTATTTTCAATATTAGTAATAAAATAGTTCTAAATTAATATATAAAGTATATGTAATGCAAAAAGATTTTTTTTTTAAATTAAAATTCAAAGATTATATATATATAATTACCTAGAAATATATATTAATGTAAATAATACATACATACATACATACATACATACATACACACACACACACACACACACACACACACACACACACACACAAAATTGCTCTCGGATCGGATTTTTTTCCAGTTTATATATTTCAGAAATAAATAAATTATTAATTATTTTAAAACTGTATCGAAATATTTAACTTTTTTAATTTTCAAAAACAAAATAGATGGCATATTTCACACTAAAATTTTATACAAATTTTTTACATTAATTGTATGTATGTATGTATATGTGTATGTATTTTATTCATACAATCAATTTTAAGTGAAATAAATGATTATAATTATATATAAAATATACGAAAATAAAATAATTTTTTTCTACTGAAGGCCTTATGCATATAAATTAATATTTATGAAATATGAGACATACATTATATAATGTTATTCTTTTGAATCTAAATTTTAATTAAATAAATTATTTTTAATGTTATTTTGTTTTTGAATTTAGGTTGTGAGCACTTGAGCTTATATACATGTACAAAATATTTTTTTAATATATACATGTATATGTATATGTATATATGTATGTGTGGACGCATGTATATAACCATCCAATAAGTGACAACATAAAAGCATACAGGTTAGTGATATCAATTTCCAACCAAGCTAGCATATGACACAAATGAGCATGTTAAACATTATAAACAAGTAATAGTACCTTTCACCAAAATCTAGTTGTTCGCGATAGAGTTAAAGGTATGCCCTAGGGGCAATTATGTAATTTGTTACATATATCTAACTCGATAGAAATTTTTGTTCAAAATAAAAGGTGTTTTCTTCGTATTATATACTTGATATAATGTGTTATATTAATTAATTAATTTAATTAAAAGTATGTTTAATAGAAAATCCATAAATGGTACGTTGTATGATAGTATTTACAATGTATGATAATCATGAGTAATTTATCACAATAAAAAACATACCACTTAAAATATTACCAGTCAAGACTGGATATCGTTACAAAATACACAGTTCTCTTGACTTAAGAATACTGTTGATCTTCAATGTGGAGGCTCCTCTTTGATTACAGTTAAATTATGTAGGATCTAGATTAACCCTAGAGGAGGGGGGTGAATAGGGTTATAGCAAATTTTTCCGAATTAAACACAGAAACAAACTGCAGAAATAAATATGCTGAAAAGTAAATCACACACAAAATTTACCCAACTTCGGCAACCCCTGCCTACTGCTGCATTCCCAGATTTCTATTAGAATTAAACAGTTTCCCGCTTACAAACACTCTAACAGACTTGCAAACCCTGCTGCCGCCTATAGAGTTTTGCAAACTCGCAAACCCTGCTAACTGGACTAACTCTAACTAGACAATCTGACAACACCTAAACCCTAGGTGGTGATTTACCACGATTTGTTTGAAAAGAATAGACAAATAAAACAAATTATAAGAGCAAGCACTAAATTTAAAAACAATTTAAATTATCTTGCCCTTAAATAAAAAACACCCAAACCCAAAACAAAAGAAATATGCGGCCACTTCCCTCTTGTCTTATTTCACCCGATCCTTTGTCTTTTGTTTGTGAAGAAAAAATGGCGGCCCTCTGTTGTATTCTTTATTCGATCTGAATTAGGGCTTCTTTCCCTTGCGATCCAAATTGGGGCTTTGACTGATTTTTGATGCTCGCGCTCGCGCTCGCTCTCTGATGATCGATTCTACTTGTGCTTTGTTTCGCAGCTGCTCCTTTGATCGAGTTTGATAGATTTGTATGTATTCTCTTTCGTTGCTTGTTTTAATTGCTTGCTTGACTCGATTGTTGTGTGTTCTATGATGATTTCTTGGGGTTTATTTATAGGGTTGAAACCCTAATAACCACTGTCAGATTTGATTTCTACACGTCATTGATTATTTTTCTTGAATTTGTTCTGGATTTGGAGTATTCCTTTCTTGATTTAATTTCGAATTATTGCTGTCCATATTTGTTTTCGAATTAATTAATTCGAAGATTTCTTCCTATATTTGTTGTCTCGGCCTCTATTTGAATTAACACTGACCATATATGTATTCGAGAAATTTGATGCAGAGATTTCTTTCCAAATTAGATTTCTTTGACTTAATTAAAACCCGATGTTTATTTTTAAATTCAACCCCATTTTTTTTCTTTGACTTTGGACATTTTTGCATAACTATTGAGCTCACTATGTCTTCTGATTTTTTTTTAACTGGTCGTTGATCTTCTGGCCCTTGTGGGCTTCGTCTCTGGCCATCTTCTCTGTTGTTCATGTAGTTGCATTTGGTCTCGAGTTTTACTGTTGCATTTGCTCATTGGAGTTTGTACTCGCACACTGCACGTAGCTTATTGTCTGTACTTGGTGCATTGAGCATTTTCACTGTGTTGCATTGTTCTGTCCACTTCCCTTGTGTTGCTCACCATGTTGCATACATGTTTTTATGCTTTGTGACATTCGGGTTTGTTGTGTACTTGTCTCTTGTTCACCTGTATCATGCTTGGCTTTGCGGTTTGGTTTCACTTGGGCTTGTATATTGTTGAACCTGTTAGTCGAGCTTGCATACTCCATACTTGTTGTTGTATACCTGTCTACTGCAGTTTCATTTTGACTTGACTGTGTTGTTTTGTCTCTGCCCAGTTGATGTTCCGTTCATGTGTGTCTGGTCGAGTTCATTCAATTCATTGATCCTTGTACATGCTGTACTGTCTGGTCTTTGTTTGCTTGGTAGCATTTCTTTGTGGTCTTTCATGATGTGTTTGCTGTTGCACTCGGTGTTTGTAGCTTGCCACTGACTTCTTTGTAGTTGCATTGGACTTTGGCTTCTCTGAGTTTGTTGTTGCAGTGATTTGTCTGACCTCGTATGCTTCAAGTTGCCTTAAGTTGAACCTATCTTGGGTTTGACCTTGTTTGTGATTTCTGTGCATTGTGCTCTGTTGTTGTATTTGCATTGAGTCACTGATTTTGGTCGATACTTTGAACACAGTCAGGTTGCATATCCAGCCGAGTCTATATTGTGCATGATTGCTTTTGTTGATAGCGCACACGAGTTGGCGAGGCAGTGCACACGTGTATAAATGTATACGTATGTATTGCAACCACTCACGATTACCTGTAAGAACACTGATATGCACAGATATTACACAATCAAAGATGATGACAATAACCCATGTATCTGAGACACAAACAAATTTCTATTTTTGCAAATTCAAATTTGTTTGTTTTCAGATTACTGTTGTAGTTGCTAATTATACAGGTACACAGGAGACAGGATAAGAAATGGAGCTGGACAATGCAGATAGATGCAGATGTGCAGACAGAGTGAAAAACTGAGTGTTGAGTGTTGTAGTGAGAAATGTAAAATGTATGAACTGGTGTATGTATATATAGAGAGAGCTGAAAACTTTGTATTGTTTAAGTGTTGTAATAAAATATTATATTGAATAAAAAATACTGGTTGAATTATATAAATTCTGTGCAATAGTATAATTATTCAATATGAATATTTCTTTCTTTCTGTATATAGTCCAAACCGCAAACACATATATATATTGATATATATTTTGTTATCATCAAACAAAAAATCACATCAAACAATCTCCCCCTTTTGATGATGACAAACATATATATTAAAGATTTTGAAATGCTAATACATGTGTTTGAGCATGAAATGTTTAGCTCCCCCTATTTGAATGCTCCCCCTACAACCAAGACCACTCCCTATTTAGAAGATAACAAAAATTACTGACGAATAAAAGAACTAAGGAAAATTATCTAACAACATTAAACAAACATTGTTGAAGTATTCCAAAAATATTTACTTCCTTATCAAAATCTAGTTCTTTTCTCCCCCTTTTGTCATTATCAAAAGACAGAAAAAAAATAATGGAACAGTAGGGAAATGTATTCAAATATTTATTTATTTATTTTTTATTATCTTTTTTTTTAAATTGACATTTAAGCACAAAAATAAGCACTTACTAACCACGCATAACCATAAGGACTTTTAAATGGGATTAGCAGTTACTTATTAGTCTAAGCATCCGGACTGTTAAGGTAGGCCAGAAGGATACTTAGCTACCATGCTCCATTCATGCATAACCATAAGGACTTTTAAATGAGAATGGAGTGATAATGGTACAATAATTCACTCGCATGCTCCATCCATGCACAACCATAAGGACTTTTAAATGAGGATGGATGCATGAGAGATAATTATTTTATTTTATTTTTATTTTTTTATTTTTTTTATTTTTTATTTTTTAATTGTTTGAAGAAAAATAAAACGAACATATTTCCACTACTGAATACCATATTTAAATCAATCTTTGAATAATATCCTAAACTGGTTTGAATCCTAGAAATTGAAGTTGAAAATGAATATCCAAGAATATTTCAAACAAAAAATGAAAAGTGATTAGTCAATTTCTATAATCCCCAAATCCAAACGTAATCTGGAAAATCTTTCTTCGGGGAGGGGTTTTGTGAAAATATCAGCAAGTTGAGTCTCAGTTGAAATGTATTCAATGCAAATGTCTTCCTTAGCAATGTGATCTCTAAGAAAGTGGTGTCTCACATCAATGTGTTTTGTGCGTGAATGATGAACAGGATTATTTGATAAGTCTATTGCACTTTTACTGTCACATTTTAATGGAACTTGTTTATAAACTAAGCCAAAATCAGAAAGAGTTTGCATCATCCATAAAATTTGAGCACAACAACTTCCTAAAGCAATATATTCTGCCTCAGTGGTGGATAATGCAACACAGTTCTGTTTTCGAATTGACCATGAAACTAACGAGTGTCCTAGCATAAAGCATGTTCCACTAGTGCTTTTCCTGTCAACCAATGAACCAGCATAATCAGCATCAGAATAGCCAACTAAATCAAAATTTTCACAAGAAGGATACCATAACCCAAATTTGTTTGTGTGTGAAAGATATCTCAAAATTCGTTTAGTGGCTTTCAAATGAGATTCTTTAGGATTAGATTGAAAACGTGCACACAAACACACAGAAAACATAATATCAGGTCTAGAAGCAGTAAGATAGGGAAGTGAACCAATTATCCCTCGATATTTCTTCTGATCAACAGCACTTCCTTTCTCGTCTTTGTCCAACTTTGTTGATGGGCTCATAGGAGTTCTCAATGGTTTGGAGTTCTCAACTCCAAATTTCTTCAACAGTTCCAACACATACTTGGATTGTGAAATGAAAATGCCATCACTGCTTTGCTTGATTTGAAATCCAAGAAAATATTTCAGTTCTCCAACTAAGCTCATCTCGAATTTAGCCTGCATGACTTGTTCAAATTTCTCGCACAAGAGTTCATTAGTAGCACCATAAATGATATCATCCACCGAAATCTGAACAATCAAAAAATCACTTCCTTTATGTAATAGAAACAGTGTCGTGTCAGCACTCCCCTTTTTAAAGCCATTTTCCAAAAGATATGTACAAAGGCAGTCATACCAAGCTCTAGGAGCTTGCTTATGACCATATAATGCTTTTTCAAGTTTATACACATGATTTGGAAAATCATGATTTTCAAAACCGGGGGGTTATTCAACAAAAACCTCTTCTTTCAAATCACCATTTAGAAATGCACTTTTTACATCCATTTGTTTAAGTTTGAAACCTTTATAACAAGCAAAGCTTAGCAAAATCCTAATGGCTTCTAACCTAGCAACTGGAGCAAATGTTTCATCAAAATCTATGCCTTCTATTTGGTTGTATCCTTTTGCGACCAACCTAGCTTTGTTTCTAATTACATTTCCTGATTCATCAAGTTTGTTTTTGAACACCCATTTAGTTCCTACAATTGGATAGTCATTTGGCCTAGGAACTAATTTCCAAACTTTATTTCTCTCAAATTGATTAAGTTCATCTTGCATTGCTAAAACCCAACTTTCATCATTAAGAGCCATTTCAACAGAATCAGGTTCAATTTCAGAAATAAAACCACTATGACAACAAAACGCACACAAATTTTTATCAAATGAAGAGCGAGTGCGTATACCTTCCGTAGGATCTCCTATAACCAATTCAGGAGGATGATTGGATTTGAACTTCAATCTATCAGCATCAACAGTCCTACTTCCATCTTTCTCACTAGGCGTCCCTTCTTTAATGCCTTCATGATCTACCCCATCATCAACCGTTTTTTCAGTCGTCCTTTCCAGATCAGATTCATCAAATTTCACATTGATTGATTCAACAATTGTCTTTGTTCGTTTGTTGTATATCCTGCATGCCTTGCTCCTTGTTGAATAGCCCATGAAAATTCCCTCATCGGCCTTTGATTCAAAATTTCCAAGTTGATCACCTGTGTTAAGAATGAAACAAGGGCATCCAAAAACACGAAAATAAGAGATGTTAGGTTTCCTTTCATGCCACACTTCATAACCCGTTTTGCCAAGTATTGGTCTAATCATTACTCTATTCATTACGTAGCACGAAGTATTCACCGCCTCTGCCCAAAAAGTTAGAGGTAGTTTATACTCACTCAACATGGATCTAGCCAATTCTTGCAATGTACGATTTTTCCTTTCAACCACCCCATTTTGTTGAGGTGTTCATGGAGCAGAAAATTCATGTTTTAAACCATTTTCTTCACAAAAGTTTTCAAATTCGCCTCCATGACCACTTCTCAAAGTTTTAATTGAAACTTCTTTTTCATTTTGAACAAGTTTAGCAAATTTTGAAAAATAATCAAAAGATTCAGACTTTTTGGCTAAGAAATAAACCCATGTAAATCTAGAATAATCGTCAACCAATACATAACAATAACGTTTTCCATTCAAGCTTGCAATTTCATTTGGTCCAAATAAGTCCATATGAATTAATTCGAGGACCCTTGATGTGCTAACAATGTTTTTAGGGCGAAATGATGATCGACTAAGCTTGCCCAAGGAACATGCTTTACACACTTTGTTATCTTTAAATTTCTGATGTGGTAACCCTCTGACTAATTCGTTCGTTTCAAGATTTTTTAAGAGACTCATGCTAGCATGTCCAAGTCTCCTATGCCATAAACATGCCTCTTCGTCAGTGGCTACCAAACATCTGGAAAGATTTAGATTGTCAAACGAAAGCGAGTAAAGATTTCCTTTTCTTTTGTCCATAAAAACAATGTTATTAGAAGTTTTATCAATGATTTTGCAAGTATCACTATCAAAAACCACATTCATACCTTTGTCACATAGTTGGCTAATAGAAATGAGATTGTGATGCAAATTATCAACGTATAAAACATTAGTCAAGGAAAAAGTACCATTACTTACTTCACCTTTCCCAATAATCTTACACTTGCTATTGTCTCCCATGATCACATTTCCACCTCTAAAATTCTCTAGGCTAAGGAACTTAGATTTATCACCTGTCATATGTCTAGAACAACCTAAATCTAGAAACCATTCTTGTTGCTCCTTAGCCCGCCAACAGACCTACATAAAGAGAGAGGAGGATGACCTAGAGAAACTCTTAGGTCCAATGATATTAGTAACTGAAGCATTGTGAACAAACAATCCCTTTGGAACCCAAACTTGTTTTGTCCTTTCATTTTTGTTCCTATAGACATGAAATTTGTTTGTAGAATTCTTAGGAACCCAAACTTGTATAAATTTTGTGTTCTTGTTCCTATGACTACAATTTTCAACACGATGTCCAATTTCACTTCTAACAAAGACACTCTTACCTTTTGCATGATCATCAACCTGTGTTTTCCCAAAACCTAGTCCTTTTCTGTTGTTAGCAAAGAGTTGATTTCCCAATAACATGTTAAATGATTTTTCTCCTCTTGAAAAGTTATTCAGAGATTTCTCAAGATTTTGGACTTTGGTTTTTAGTGTTGTGTTTTCAGTTACAAGTGTGGTGCATCTATTTATAAAATCCTTTTTCCTAGTGTCAATGGTTTCCTTAAGACTCGAGTTTTCTTTTTCAAGATTATCGAAGCTATTCTTAAGTCTTGATATTTCTGAATCTAAAATTTTACATTTTTTACAGTCTAGGTTTTGAATATTTTCAAGTTCAGTTTCTAACCTAGTATTCTCATGAACAAGTTCTCTCCTATCAGACTTCAATTTTTCAATTTTAGTTTCAAGAGTATCAATTGTATTAGTAAGATCATAACACATCAAAACAAGTTCTTTATAAGAATAGTCACGTACCTCACTGGATTCCTCTGAATTTGTTTCTGAATCTGATTTTGCCATAAGGCAAAAGTTAGCCTCTTCAGAGCTATTATCCGAAACTTCTTCTCCTTCTTCATCATCCCAAGTCGCTGCAAAGGCCTTCTTCTTCTTTTTCTTTCCTTTGTTGTTTTTGAGAAGTGGGCATTTTTGTTTGAAGTGGCCAGGCTTTTTGCAGTTAAAGCATGTCAATTCATTATCGGAATCGTCAGAATCTTTTGACCTATTACCACTTGTTTTCTTCTTGCGTGGCCTGAATTTTGACCATTTTCTAAGATTATTGACAGCCATCGTAAGCTCTTCAATTGGATCTTCTTCTTCTTCATCGCTTTCTTCTTTGCTCTTTAAGGCAATCGTCTTCTTTTTTGATTCGGAGTTGTTACGTTCCTCCTTTTCCTTTAGCTCAAGCTCATATGTCATCAAGTTTCCGATCAACTCCTCCATGCTTAGTTTACTCAGATCTTTCAATTCTTGTATTGCCGTGACTTTTGCCTCAAAGTTCATTGGTAAGACTCGCAGTATCTTCCGCACAAGCTCTACTTCAATGAAGACCTTCCCAAGTGCTCTAGCATTGTACACCAAAGTTGAAAAACGTCCAAACATATCCTTTATGCTCTCGCCCTTTTCCATCACAAAGTTTTCGTATTCATTGCTAAATAGAGCTAGACGTGACTCCTTGACTTGAGAAGTTCCTTCGTGTGTCACCTCCAAAGTGTGCCAAATATCCTGTGCTGTTGTACAATGAGAAATTCTATTAAACTCATTTTTATCAAGAGCACAGATCAAAGCGTTCATTGCTTTGGCATTTGTAGTTTTTAATTTCTTATCGTTAGCATCCCACCTATCCTTAGGTTTAGGAATCTCAGTATCACCAACAACTATAGTGGGAGATTTATAGCCAGTTTCAATAATATCCCAAACATCATAATCGACAGAACTAAGATAAATACTCATCCTAACTTTCCAATAAGCATAATCATTCCCATTAAACATGGGTGGCCTAGCAATAGATTGCCCCTCAGAAAAAGCATTATTTAGTGGATTCATGACTCTAGAGTTAAAGTAAAATACCTAGCTCTGATACCACTTGTAGGATCTAGATTAACCCTAGAGGGGGGGGGGGTGAATAGGGTTATAGCAAATTTTTTCGAATTAAACATAGAAACAAACTGCAGAAATAAATATGCTGAAAAGTAAATTACACACAAAATTTACCCAACTTCGGCAACCCCTGCCTACTGCTGCATTCCCAGATTTCTATTAGAATTAAACAGTTTCCCGCTTACAAACACTCTAACAGACTTGCAAACCCTGCTACCGCCTATAGAGTTTTGCAAAATCGCAAACCCTGCTAACTGGACTAACTCTAACTAGACAATCTGACAACACCTAAACCCTAGGTGGTGATTTACCACGATTTGTTTTGAAAAGAACAGACAAATAAAACAAATTATAAGAGCAAGCACTAAATTTAAAAACAATTTAAATTATCTTGCCCTTAAATAAAAAACACCCAAACCCAAAACAAAAGAAATATGCGGCCACTTCCCTCTTGTCTTATTTCACCCGATCCTTTGTCTTTTGTTTGTGAAGAAAAAATGGCGGCCCTCTGTTGTATTCTTTATTCGATCTGAATTAGGGCTTCTTTCCCTTGCGATCCAAATTGGGGCTTTGACTGATTTTTGATGCTCGTGCTCGCGCTCGCTCTCTGATGATCGATTCTACTTGCGCTTTGTTTCACAGCTGTTCCTTTGATCGAGTTTGATAGATTTGTATGTATTCTCTTTCGTTGCTTGTTTTAATTGCTTGCTTGACTCGATTGTTGTGTGTTCTATGATGATTTCTTGCGGTTTATTTATAGGGTTGAAACCCTAATAACCACTGTCAGATTTGATTTCTACACGTCGTTGATTATTTTTCCTGAATTTGTTCTGGATTTGGAGTATTCCTTTCTTGATTTAATTTCGAATTATTGCTGTCCATATTTGTTTTCGAATTAATTAATTCGAAGATTTCTTCCTATATTTGTTGTCTCGGCCCCTATTTGAGTTAACACTGACCATATATGTATTAGAGAAATTTGATGCAGAGATTTCTTTCCAAATTAGATTTCTTTGACTTAATTAAAACCCGATGTTTATTTTTAAATTCAACCCCATTTTTTTTCTTTGGCTTTGGACATTTTTGCATAACTGTTGAGCTCACTGTGTCTTCTGATTTTTTTTTAACTGGTCGTTGATCTTCTGGCCCTTGTGAGCTTCGTCTCTGGCCATCTTCTCTGTTGTTCATGTAGTTGCATTTGGTCTCGAGTTTCACTGTTGCATTTTCTCATTGGAGTTTGTACTAGCAGACTGCACGTAGCTTATTGTCTGTACTTAGTGCATTGAGCATTTTCACTATGTTGCATTGTTCTGTCCACTGCCCTTGTGTTGCTCACCATGTTGCATACATGTTTTTATGCTTTGTGACATTCGGGTTTGTTGTGTACTTGTCTCTTGTTCACCTGTATCATGCTTGGCTTTGCGGTTTGGTTTCACTTGGGCTTGTATATTGTTGAACCTGTTAGTCGAGCTTGCGTACTCCATGCTTGTTGTTGTATACCTGTCTACTGCAGTTTCATTTTGACTTGACTGTGTTGTTTTGTCTCTGCCCAGTTGATGTTCTGTTCATGTGTGTCTGGTCGAGTTCATTCAATTCATTGATCCTTGTACATGCTGTACTGTCTGGTCTTTGTTTGCTTGGTAGCATTTCTTTGTGGTCTTTCATGATGTGTTTGCTGTTGCACTCGGTGTTTGTAGCTTCCACTGACTTCTTTGTAGTTGCACTGGACTTTGGCTTCACTGAGTTTGTTGTTGCAGTGATTTGTCTGACCTCGTATGCTTCAAGTTGCCCTGAGTTGAACCTATCTTGGGTTTGACCTTGTTTGTGATTTCTGTGCATTGTGCTCTGTTGTTGTATTTGCATTGAGTCACTGATTTTGGTCGAGACTTTGAACACAGTCAGGTTGCATATCCAGCCGAGTCTATATTGTGAATGATTGCTTTTGTTGATAGCGCACACGAGTTGGCGAGGCAGTGCACACGTGTATAAATATACACGTGTGTATTGCAACCACTCACGATTACCTGTAAGAACACTGATATGCACAGATATTACACAATCAAAGATGATGACAATAACCCATGTATCTGAGACACAAACAAATTTCTATTTTTGCAAATTCAAATTTGTTTGTTTTCAGATTACTGTTGTAGTTGCTAATTATACAGGTACACAGGAGACAGGACAAGAAATGGAGCTGGACAATGTAGATAGATGCAGATGTGCAGACAGAGTGAAATACTGAGTGTTGAGTGTTGTAGTGAGAAATGTAAAATGTATGAACTGGTGTATGTATATATAGAGAGAGCTGAAAACTTTGTATTGTTTAAGTGTTGTAATAAAATATTATATTGAATAAAAAATACTGGTTGAATTATATAAATTCTGTGCAATAGTATAATTATTCAATATGAATATTTCTTCCTTTCTGTATATAGTCCAAACTGCAAACACATATATATATTGATATATATTTTGTTATCATCAAACAAAAAATAACATCAAACAAATTATTGCACAGCGTCCATCGAATGACTATAATTGGGTAGAGTGAAAGCATTGGAAATGAAACACTATTCAAGAGAGGATGTGTCTCCTCAGCTACATGAGGTTAGTATCATAGTAACCGATGTCAACTCAAAATCAAAGTCTTTGGCTTAAGCAGTGTGATTAATAATAATTGCTATTATTGAACCAAGGACTTTGTATTTGGAGTATAGATTTGAATATGGACAACATTGTAATTTTGACCGTTACCAAATTTCATAAGTCCAAGGTGATATAGTTTTGACGAAAGGAATTAGTGTAAATAATTGTCACTACTAGGCAATACTTAAATAAAATAAAATTGGATTTTACCAAAGCTATGTAAGCGTTAAATTTTTCCGTGATGTCACACTCTGCTAAGTGACATGTGATCGTTAATATTTGAATTGTTCGATACTAATCGCTGATCGGACTTACACCTAAGAGTCACATAACCATAACGTTGAATAATCCAACAACCACATGATGTAATTAATTGTAGTTACTAGTTGATATCTATAAAAATTTATTTGATTTTTTGAAAATAGTGTGTAAATAAAAATGTATACACACATATCGATATAAGATATTGATGTACGTTTAAATTAGATTTAATTATATTTTATTTGATTGGGCTTGAAGTGATTGGGAGTCCTACAAAGGGACCTAATTTGGTCGGCCATAGTGGTAGGAGGAGGGGTTGGATTTGGTTCAAAAAGTTGGTTTGAATTAGTAGAGATATTTGTGGATTGGATCCACTTTTTGCTCCTCTATTTCTCTATTATTTATGCACCCTTAATTCCTTATTTATTGCTGTCTTTTTAGCCTCTACGACATCCATATCTGGACGAAAATGGTACCCCTTCCTTCATTAATTGACGCAGTAAAAACACAAACTCAAGTAAAATCAGAACAACAGTGCGTAATGCTTTTAGTCCGGTAGCTCTCTCTTGAAGGAGCTGATTTCACATTCAAACAAAGTTGATCAATTCAACATTTAATGTGTACTAATTAGGCTATAGTTAAAGTAACTTATTTATTTACAATTACACAGAATTATTTGATAATTATTTTGAATCATTTGTGCTTAGAATAGACTCAATATCACGAATCCTTATATATATATGCTACCAACATTGTATGTGAATATGTATATATGTATTGTAAAATAAATTATATATGTGTGTGTGCGCACGCGCACGCGTGCATATATAGCTCTTGGTAGTAAAAAAGATATCGTTTTGGAATTAAATATTAGTTTTAAAAGGGATTTTAAAACAAAATTTGATTTTTAATGTATAAGTGTATATATAAATTACGTGTAATACTTTGTTAAATTATATACATGTAATAATTTTCAAAAATTAATTTTTTTTATTATATATCATTTAAAACTGTATATATATATATATATATATTGAAATACAAGATGTTACTTTAACGTACATTATATGTAGTATATGTCTATATATTTTAATGTACATTAATTATACTAATGATTACGAAATTTATTTTTCTTTATTTATTTCCTTATGGAAAAGATTTATTTAAAAAACATGTTTTCAAAACCGTAAAGGATATAAAAAAGGATTTTGTCAAACATATTTTAGGCCAATAATATCTGTGAATGTATGTATATATATCTGTGTGTGCATGTGTATTTCTAGGAAAGAACTATTTTTTTCATACATTTATATTATTTATTTTATTGAAATATTATTTTTGATTTAAGTTTGAAATTATAAAATATTTTTGAAGTCTAAATTTAGATCTGAAATTTGAAATTTGAATTTAAGTTTAAATTTGTGATTATTAATATTTGCATTTTCAAATATAATTATTTTACATTATTATAAATATATATATATTCATGTGTGTAAATTTTTGCACTCTTAAAATGTATTTTACAACATACTAATATATATATACACACACACACACATATGTACATACGGAGGGGCTAACATATCTGTTGTGGTGTAAACCCAACATTTATGTATGGGTACGTTAAACTATGTATATTGTATATGTTGTATGTGCACGTTGTAAATCTATATGAGTGGATCGTGTAGTGTATATATATGCAAGTATAGGTGAACTAACTATATAATATATCTAATATAAACTTGATAGACGATATTAGCAAAGTAAATGGAAATAATCACACCAGAATTTTATACTGGTTCGGACCTCCCGTCCTACGTCCAGTCCTGAAGTTCCTCTTCAGAATTTAACTATCAAACACCCTCACTTCGCCCGGAGGAATAGGCTTGGTTATAAAAGCTTGTTCTTGTCAAGTGTGTGTTCTATAACACGAATATTGACTGTTGAGTACAAATGCTTCCAATCTATATATATATATATATATGTAGATAATATTGATTGAAGAGTTTTGAGTATATGGAAGACTAAAATACAGGTTTTAGATTGCTAGAGATCAAGTATTAATCAGAGTATAAGAGTAAAGAGTATAAGTGAGTAAGGTAAGATCTTCTCTTGAATTCCCGATGCTATTTATAGTGGTAGAGAGATCCTTTGTGTAGTTGCATCTGTTAGTAAGTGCTCTAAGGTCGCTTCTCATGGTGATGAAGAGTTGCAGCGAAGAGGAGCGAATGTGTCTTTTCGATTGTGACAGTTTTACTTTGAACATACATAGCCGAGTTCAAAATCAGATGTCTGGAAAATGTTTCAGACGTCTGACTCTCATATATTTTTTGTATATGGTTGCTTTTCAGATGTTTGAGTTTATTAACCAGACGTCTGATTCTGTCTGATTTGCGAACCAGAGGAATCAATCAGACGTCTGGCTAGTGCACTCAGACGTCTGGATTTGTGCATGTTGCTTTTCCTGTGCTTGTGTCATTCCTCTTCCGATTCTATCGACTTGTAGCCTCTTGATACTTCTTTTAAGTCTTGTTCTTGTCTCTTTGGTGATGTTTACATTAACAATTACCTGTAAATATAGATATATTTGCATACTTGATTTCCATTATATAGTTGTTATCATCGAAACCATAGAATTGATTTCCTAACAATCTACCCCTTTTTGATGTTGACAACTGTTCAATATACTTATATATAGATTATAAATCTCCCCCTGAATATGTGCTTTTTTTAATGTTTTATGATTATACTTAGGGTCCGAAGGAGAACTATATGAAGACGAGGGATCCAGAGAACTACAAGGTTTTGGTAGCGGTTCATGGATATCTTTCTTCCGTGACGAACAAAACTTCATCGCTACTTGCTCCAAAAAGCTTAGCCGACGTGCTATAACTTTTTGTTCGAAATATAGTTCTCATTGAAGATCTATCTGTTGTTTCTGATAATGATGAATTTCATCAATTTTCTCATTTGTGTTATGAGAGACAAACAGAGATCTTTTGGTCTTCTTGTTATCGGGAGTAAAACTCGTTCGTTGGCTCCTGCTTTGGTGTAGGTGTAGGAACCCGTTGTGGCGTGTCAGCCGAGCTGTCTGTCGTTGGTGTTGAGGTGGAGATGGATATATAAGAGTCCCCAGAAGACATGGCTATATTTTGTTTCTTTAAGGAAGATATGAATTGTGTGTATATAGTTTTGTATACCTCTTTATATATAGTTGAAAGAATTATTTATAGACAAACTCACTGTCTAAAAAATTAAAGGTTCAAAAATTATTAAGTATAATTTGTGGTAGTAAAATAAACAACTAATCATAGCCTTAAAGTGAAACATTGATTAATTTTAAAGAAGAAGATCTTGAAATGAGAAAATACCTAAATTTCATTGGAGTTTAATAAAAGTTTGTTCATTTAGTGGTTTTGTAAAGATGTCTGCTACTTGATTTTCGGTATTTACGTATTCTAATGAAATAGTTCATTTTTCAACACTGTCTCATAAAAAATGATGGCGTATATCTATATGCTTAGTTCATGAGTGATTAACAGAGTTTTTTGATAAATTTATAGCACTCGTGTTATCACAATATATTGGAGATTTGTTGATAATTTTGCCAAAATCTGTTAGTGTTTGTTGCATGTATATCACTTGTGCACATCCTAGAGCTGCAGAGATGTATTCGGCTTCGCAGGTAGATAAAGAAACATAATTTTGCTTTTTACTAAATCATGAAACTAAAGATTGTCCAATAAAATGACAAGTTCCACTATCACTCTTACGATCTGTTGTACATCCACTGAAATCCGCATCGCTATATGAAACTAGTTCAAACGTTGATTCTTTAGGGTAAAACAAACAATAAGCTCTAGTACTAGATAGATAACGTAAAATACACTTAACAGCACTTAGATGAGATGCTTTTGGTTTTGCTTGAAATCGAGCACATAGACATACACTCATCATAATATTGGGTCGACTAGCCGTTAAATAAAGTAAAGAACCAATCATGCTCCGATATAATTTTTCATCAAAATCTTTTTCGTTATCGTCTTTTTCTAAGTGAACAGTGGTACTCATTGGTATTGGTTTGCTTGAAGTTTTATCCATTCCAAAACGACGTAATAAATCGTTACAATATTTTTCTTAATGAATAAAAATTCCATTTTCAAGTTGTTTTAATTGTAAACCTAAGAAGAAATTTAATTCTCCCATGTGTGACATTTCAAATCCGTTTTTTATAATATTTGAAAATTGATTACATAGATTTTCGTTGATTGAACCAAAAATGATATCATCAACATAAATTTGTACAACTAAAATATCATCATTTTCTCTTTAAATAAACAAAGTTGTTTTTATTTTGCCTATTTGAAAACCAGATGTTATTAAGTGATTTTTAAGATGTTCGTACCATGCACGAGGGGCTTGTTTTAATCCATATAGTGCTTTGTGTAATTTAAAAACATGATCTGGATATTTTTCGTGAACAAATAGTGGAGGTTGTTCTACATATACATTTTCTTTGATAAAACCATTTAAGAAAGCACTTTTGACATCCGTTTGAAATAATTTAAAATTGTGATGAGTTGCAAAAGCGAATAATGTACGAATGGCTTCTAATCTAGCTACTGGGGGAAAGGTTTCGTCATAATCGATACCTTCTTACTGATTATAGCCTTGAGCAACTAAACGTGCTTTATTTCTAACAATATTTCCGTTTTCGTCTGCTTTGTTTTTAAACGCCCATTTTGTTCCTATAACTGATTGATCTTCGGGTCTTGGTACTAATTCCCAAACAATATTATGTTCAAATTGATTTAATTCTTCTTGCATAGCAATTATCCAAAAATTATCATTTGAAGCTTCTTTATAATTTTTGGTTCAAAATTTTATACAAATGCTATATGGCTTATCTGATTAAGTTGATTTCTAGTTACTCTAGATTTGAGATCTCCAATAATATTATCTTTTGGATTATTCTTAAGAATTCTAGGGGGTGACACCAAAGTGTTATTTTGAACATTTGTTTCATTATTAATAGAATTTGTTGAATTTGTTAGTGGAATAATTTCTTCTTCTTCATTAGTATGATTATTAGAAAGATTTTCGTCAAACGAAACATGTAAACTTTCTTCAATAGTATTATTTCTTTTATTAAAAATTATATATGCTTCACTACGATCTGAATATCCAACAAAGATACCTTCATCGGCCTTCGGGTCAAATTACCCTAAGTTATCTTTTGTATTTAATATAAAGCATTTTGAGCTGAAAGTTTTAAAGTATGATACTTTAGGTTTTGCACCAAAAAATATTTCAAAACAAGTTTGTTTAGTCATACGATGTATTGTTACTCGATTCAATACATAAAAAAGCTGTGGCACTAGCTTCAGCCCAAAAGTGTTTCGGTAGACCACTACTATTTAGTAATGTTCGTGCACATTCTTGTAGTGTATGATTTTTTCTTTCTACAACACCATTTTGTTGAGGTGTGCGAGGAAAAGAGAAATTATGAGTTATTCCTTTCTTATTACAAAAATTAGTAAAAATATTGTTTTTGAATTCTCCTCCGTGATCACTTCGAATATTTTTAATTTTTAAATCCATTCGTGTTTTAATTCTTTTAGCAAATATCTTAAACATACCAAAAGTATAGCTTTTATGTTTTAAAAACAAAGTCCATGTGTATCTTGAAAAATCATCAACTATTACAAAGACATATTTGTTATGATTTATAGATCGTATTTGTGTTGGACCAAATAAATCTAAATGTAATAATTCTAATGGTTGTTTCGTAGAAATATTATTTTTAGATTTAAAAGAGCTTTTCTTAAGTTTTCCAATTTGACAATTGTCGCATAAATTTTCTATTTTGTAATTTATTTTAGGTAAACCTCTAACTAGTTCATATTTTGTCAATTTATTAATATTTTTAAAATTGATATGACAGAATCGTTTATGCCATAGCCATATATCATCATGTTTGGCGGTTAAACATAAATTCGAATTTTTATTTATATTCATGTTTAATACATAAATATTTTTGTTTCTAACACCTTCAAAAATAAGTTGTTTGTTATTATCTAAAATATTACATCTATCTTTTTCAAAATTTATTTGAAAATCTTTATCACATAATTGACTAATACTTAGTAAGTTGTGTTTTAGATTTTCAACTAATAAAACATTTGTAATAATATGAGAGTTAGATATACCAAAGTTGATGACTTCTCCAATGCCTACGACATATCCTTTTGAATTATCTCCAAAGATTACCGTTCCACCATCGATGAATGTTATATTTGATAACATTTTTGAATTTCCAGTCATATGCTTGGAGCATTCGCTATCTATTATCCATTTCTCCTTATCTTTTATTTTGTTAGGGTCCTGATTGTTAGGAGAAGGTAACCATACCCAAGATGGTTTGGTACCTTTATAAATATAATTTTTATTATAGACTACATTCTCTAAGAAAAATTATCAATATGCTTTTGTCTAATCAAATTATTATTTGTCTTAGGAATCCAAATTTTCATATTTTTCGTATTCATTTTAGACTTAGGTAAACTTTTAGTTTTTACATAACTAATATTTTTAGCATCATATCCTTTTTGTTTAGAAGGATTTTTAAATCCTATTCCATTTCTTTTTCCTGATGGTTTTGAAGTTTTGATAAGATTTTCCAAATCTTGTTTTCCTTTATTAAATTTTGACACATTATTTGTAATTTTATGTAATTTTTCTTTTAGTTCTATATTTTCAATTTTCAATATTTCAATACTGTTTTTTAAGTCAACATTTTCTTTTAACAAATTATCCTTCACTATTTTAGTGTTTTAAAAATCAATAGTAATAGCCTTACTTTCTATCAAATTATTTTTGATTTTATCTTGAGATAATTCAAGTGCTTCTTCTAGGATAATTTTTTCATCTTTTAACATTCTTACTTCTAGTTCTAGTCTATTCATTTTGACTATATATTCTTTGTTCAATTTTTTAATTTGTCTAAATTTATCATCTAATTCCATGCTAAGTTCTAATAATTCGTCATAGCTAAGTTCAGGACATACCTCATCAGTTTGTGCCATAAAACACACATTAGCTTGTTCTCTGTCACTATCGCTATCACTTTCAGATGATGAAGGGTCTGAGTCATCCCATGTTACTTTTAAAGCTTTCTTCTTTTTGAATATTTCAAATTTGTTCATCTTTTTATCATTGTTGAGTTTTGGAGAATCCTTCTTCATGTGTCCGTATTGAACGCATTCTAACACTTGATTTGAGATAGGTTTGTTGTGTTGGACTTCCCTTCTTTTTGGAATTTGGTCATCTTTCTAAATTTCTTGAATCTGTTATAATTCTTGGCAATGAAGACTATCTCTTCTTCATCTAAGTCAGAGTCATCATTCTTTGTTGCTGGGAATGCTATGTTTTTTTTCTCCGAATTTAGTTCTTTTCGTGCCTGCAAATTAGCTTCATAGGACATTAAATTTCCTATCAACTCTTCAAATTTGAGAGTAGAGAGATCATTAGCTTCTTCAATAGCTAAAACCTTCCTTTCCCAATCTGATGTTAAAGAGTTGAGTATCCGAAAATAAATCAAAATCAGAAAGCTTGACTCCTAATGCCATAAGATCATGTTGGATAGTTTGAAATCTAGAAACACATGTCAATAATAGTTTCATTTTGTTTCTTTTTGAATGACGAAAATTGGTTTTGCAAAATTGAAATCTTAGTTTATTTGACCTTTGTTGTACCTTTGTGTGTAATTTGTAAGGTATGCCAAATGTCAAATGCAGTTGTGCATAACATGACACGTGAAAATTCATTTTTTCTAGAGAGCAAAATAAAACATTCATAGCTTTAGCATTATTTGATGCTAAGGTCTTTTGTGCATCGGTCCATGTGTTAATAGCAGTTGTAGGTGCTTTATATTTATCTTGTATGGCTGACCAAATTTCTAGACCATTTGCTTCCATAAAAATTCTCATACGTGTTGACCAATATGCATAGTTAGATCCATTAAATAGTAGGGGCCATGCTGCGGATTGTCCTTGAAAATACTTGCCATATTAAAGTGATTCAAAAATGTGTGACTGTTCTTTGATCAAACTTGGCTCTGATACCAATTTTAAATCTATACGAGTGGATCGTGTAGTGTATATGTATGCAAGTATATGTGAACTAACTATGATGTATCTAATACAAACTTGATAGATGATAATAGCAAAGTAAATGGAAATAATCACACCAGGATTTTATACTGGTTCGGACCTCCCGTCCTACGTCCAGTCCCGAAGCTCCTCTTCGGAATTTAACTATCAAATACGCTCACTTCGCCCCGAGGAATAGGCTTGGTTACAAAAGCTTATTCTTGTCAAGTGTGTGTTCTATAACACGAATATTGACTGTTGAGTACAAATGCTTCCAATCTATATATATATAATATTGATTGAAGATTTTTGAGTATATGGAAGACTAAAATACAGGTATTAGATTGGTAGAGATCAAGTATTAATCAGAGTATAAGAGTAAAGAGCATAAGTGAGTAAGGTAAGATCTTCTCTTGAATTCCTGATGTTACTTATAGTGGTAGAGAGATCCTTTGTGTAGTTGCATCTGTTAGTAAGTGCTCTAAGGTTGCTTCTAATGTTGATGAAGAGTTGCAGCAAAGAGGAGCGAACGTGTTTTTTCAATTGTGACAGTTGTAAAAAAGATATGTTTTTGGAATTAAATATTAGTTTTAAAAGGGATTTTAAAACTAAATTTGATTTTTAATATATAAGTGTATATATAAATTACGTGTAATACCTTGTTAAATTATATACATGTAATAATTTTCAAAAATTAAATTTTTAATTATATATTATTTAAAACTGTATATATATATATATTTTAAAATACAAGATGTTACTTTAACGTACATTATAAGTAGTATATGTCTATATATATTAATGTACATTCATTATACTAATGATTACGAAATTTATTTTAATTTATTTTTCTTTATCTATTTCCTTATGGAAAAGATTTATTTAAAAAACATTTTTTCAAAACCGTAAAGGATATAAAAAAGGATTTTGTCAAACATATTTTAGACCAATAATATCTGTGAATGTATGTATATATATCTATGTATGTAAATATATATATATATATATGTATGTATGTATATATATATCTGTGTATGCGTGTGTATTTCTAGGAAAAAACTATTTTTTTCATATATTTGTATTATTTATTTTATTTTATTGAAATATTATTTTTGATTTAAGTATGAAATTATAAAATATTTTTGAAGTCTAAATTTAGATCTGAAATTTGAAATTTGAATTTAAGTTTAAATTTGTGATTATTAATATTTGCATTTTCAAATATGATTATTTTACATTATTATAAATATATATATTCATGTGTGTAAATTTTTGCGCTCTTAAAATGTGTTTTATAACATACTAAAATATATATATACACATACACATATATTAGATAACATATGTACATATGGAGGGGCTAACATATCTATTGTGGTGTAAACCCAACATCTATATATGGGTACGTTAAACCATGTGCATTGTATATGTTGTATGTGCACGTTGTAAATTTATATGAGTGGATCGTGTAGTGTATATATATGCAAGTATAGGTGAACTAACTATATAATATATCTAATATAAACTTGATAGACGATAATAGCAAAGTAAATGGAAATAATCACACCAGGATTTTATACTGGTTCGGACCTCCCGTCCTACGTCCAGTCTTGAAGTTCCTCTTTGGAATTTAACTATCAAACACCCTCACTTCGCCCGGAGGAATAGGCTTGGTTACAAAAGCTTGTTCTTGTCAAGTGTGTGTTCTATAACACGAATATTGACTGTTGAGTACAAATGCTTCCAATCTATATATATATGTAGATAATATTGATTGAAGAGTTTTGAGTATATGGAAGACTAAAATACAGGTATTAGATTGCTAGAGATCAAGTATTAATCAGAGTATAAGAGTAAAGAGTATAAGTGAGTAAGGTAAGATCTTCTCTTGAATTCCCGATGCTATTTATAGTGGTAGAGAGATCCTTTGTGTAGTTGCATCTGTTAGTAAGTGCTCTAAGGTCGCTTCTAATGGTGATGAAGAGTTGCAACGAAGAGGAGCGAACGTGTCTTTTCGATTGTGACAGTTGTACTTTGAACATACATAGCCGCGTTCAAAATCAGACGTCTGGAAAATGTTTCAGACGTCTGGCTCTCATATATTTTTTGTATATGGTTGCTTTTCAGACGTCTGAGTATATTAACCAGACGTCTGAGTATATTAACTAGACGTCTGATTCTGTCTGATTTGCGAACCAGAGGAATCAATCAGACGTCTGGCTAGTGCACTCAGACGTCTGGATTTGTGCATGTTGCTTTTCTTGTGCCTGTGTCATTCCTCTTTCGATTCCATCGACTTGTAGCCTCTTGATACTTCTTTTGAGTCTTGTTCTTGTCTCTTTGGTGATGTTTACTTTAACAATTACCTGTAAATATAGATTTATATGCATACTTGATTTCCATTGTATAGTTGTTATCATCGAAACCATAGAATTGATTTCCTAACACACGTATACACACATGTGTATATGATATGCATGTTTATATTATACAACATAAAAATATTATCAAAATACAAATTTATTTATAAATTAAAGAAAATATTGATTTTATTTAAATAAATTTAGACTTCGTAGGCCTGAAAAGTCCAAATGGAATGAACTTTTTGAAATTTACCTATTTACTCCATTATGTGCTGACCCAGTTTCAACAGTATTGTCAGAACCAAATAACTTATGCGGTATAAATTAGCAATATTATAACTAACTTGTTAAAGCTACCAATATAGTAGGGTGTCTAGAAAAGTTATATCTAAGGTTGGGTTTGGGTATTCTAGTACTCCATCCTACCTAGCCGCTGTCCTTACCCAAAAGGATAAGGTAAGCCTATATCTTATCCCTAACATAAAGGCCCAAACTGATTTAGGCCATAGGCTAATTTCAAAGTTATTTTGAAACTAAAATAAAAGTATTAATTTTAAAAGTTAAATTTAAAATTTGAAAAATATTATAAATGTTATAATATAAAATTTCAAATTGTTTTGAAAATTAAAATAAAAGTTTAAATTTAAAATAAAAACATATTTTAAAAGTTATAATATAAATTTTCAAAATGTTTAAATTTTTTATAAAATTAATTTCGAAAATTTTACTTATTAATAAGATTAATAAAATAAATGAATAAATTAAATAAGTTAATTAATTAAATATATACATTTATAATATAAATAATGATATTTGTTATGTTGTCTTGAGATGTTTAAGCAATATAAGTATAAATGCATGTATAAAAGAATGTTCAAAATTAATTCTTTTAATTAAAATGGTTTAATTATATAAATAAATTAAAGTTAATTAACAAGTAAAATACATATATTTATATATAAGATATATGTATTACTATAAAGGCTATAGTACATATATTCAATATAATATGTCAAAATTGAATAATATAATAATTAATTAAAGTGTTAATTAAATCTATTAAATAAGATTTAATTAATATAATATTATATATATAATATTATATATGTTAAATAAGGTATAAAAGTTATATGATGATAAACTTATATGATATAAATGTATAAACTAAAGGCGGAACATTAAAGTAACCCTAAATAGACTTAAGAAATAAATACATATGTAAAAGTACGTATGCCGTGGTTTCTTATATATATGACACTTGAATCATGAAGGTATTTCATTATAAATACATTATTCCCTAAAATGATATCACTCATTAAATATATTGAAGATTATGAATCTTTAATATAAGTATTGTCCTCTATCATCTATATATTACAAATTACTTGTGTACTCTTTATTTGTTGACCAAAATCAAGATAAAGATGTAATGTGTAGTATTATTAACATATCGACTAGATGAGGTAAGATAACTATATGTATTTGTTGAGAAAACTCAAGATGCATATAATATACTTAGGCGGTCGTGAAATGGTAGGCTTGTTAAACAGACTCAAGGTTAGGACAAGGAACCATGGGTGAGGGGTTGTATATGATACAACCAATAAGGAGTTATCCATTGTTTGTAGAGATATGACATGTTGAGCAAACTCAAGGTCAAAATCCTAAGACAGACAAGTCTTAACACCCACTGGTGAAGTCGAAAGACTTCTATGGTTCATCTTAGGGTTTGAAGAAACATAAAAGACTAGTGGCGGCCTTATTTAAAAATGAATTGGTAACATTTTGCCTTTCTAATATTGCAAGAACAATTACTATATAAAGTTATAATAACCTATATTGATAAATTTGTGCAATTGATATAATTGATAAAATGTTCGTCACTTAAAATATAAAATGAATTGAATTAATATTGACCAATAGAAATATAAAACATACTTACCAATAAATTTTGCTTGCTGATCCATGCAAGTGCCTATTATACAACCATAAATACATTTATAACGTGGTCACTTATGAGTTTGCTTTCCCGAGACTAAGTATTGTCTTCATTGAGTTTCAAACTCTAAAAGCAATATAAAATATGGATATTTGATCCATATACGTCACGTGTTATATGGTAAACGTTCATAATTCATAATGCATGAAACCTCGATGAACTTAGTAATTGAAATAAGCAAGTAAACTATAGTGTAAGATCATGTATTCAATATGATTGATTATAATAATGATCTTGTTGTCTTAAATGTAACATTGGACCTAAGGCTAAAAGATAGATCTAAGAATCAAATCACTGAAATGTCAGTTTGATCAGCTTACGCAAAGTATAATTTATTTGATATTCTTAAAGTTAAGGATGACCAAATACAATTTTTGAAAGAGTTTGTCATGATATTGTAGTAAGGATTTCCTTTGAAAGGTTCGAGCATTTAGAAAGGAAATCAAATATATAAGAGTCGACGTAACCTAAGGCATAGTTGGGACAAAGAAAGTGAATAGCCACTTCTACATCATGAAGAAACATTGAAGATAAGAATTGTAAAATAATAATACATACTTAACATTGGAATGAGAGATATGATTTCTACTCCAAAACTGTATTTTCATATAGAAAATTGTTTTCTATGAGGTTTATTTCTTTGAATTTAAAATACTTGATTTGAAAATTCTTGACTGTAAACCAGTTACAGTAAGTGAAATAAATAGCCTATATTAAGTGGTTGGATGGCATTTCAAATTTCATATGCGATTATAATAATGGCGCAAATAGTGGGAGCATGCCAAATAACACTTATTGGTTGCATCAAATTATGAAAAGTGTTTTCGTAAATCGTACCTAACATTATTTGTGAAACAATAACGCTTTTTCGATGTTGACTAAAAAATAGACATAGTTTTATTTCAGTATGAATATTATGAAGATTTGTTATAAAATAAAACTATAGTACTAGTATTTGTGGTGCATTTGAAAATACAAAGTATCTAAATTTATTTACGGTTATTTTGGAATTATGAACTAAGCTACAATTTGAAGAAAATAATTCTATGAGTATATGATTATGAATCATATGGTACTACGAATTGTATCTCAAACAATAAAGGGGAAAGCACCCATTCAGTGGGAGCATGATACAGGATGATGAACTCATTAGATGATAGATATAGATGTATGCAATAGCATGTACATTAATTGCTAAACGGTTCCTCGTACTTTGTCATATTCACCAATGAGTTATCACCAACATGGACATATGTATTTGATACACATGTAGTATGTCTATGTTAAGCTCATAGAGTATAAAACAGAATTTACTAAAATAACAAGCAATAGAAAATAAAAATGATTTGATTTGATCAAATAGGTCAGTATATTGGAAAGAGTTCGAAACATACCTAAAAATCACTCCTCCCTATGATATATAAAGATGTATCGGTAAAGAGTAATCAAACTTTGTTTAACAAAGTATGATTAATGGTGAGCGAAGTTGAGTTGACTTCTTTTTATAAAGTCATCTACTTAAGAGTAGCACACAATATTAAAATTAATTTCATCTAAAAAATAGCTTATAGATTCTAACAAGATAAGGGTTTGTAGAAAACCTTATTATATCCTAGGCCAAGGAGTTGGTAGGTCCTGTAAGTCGAAATGTAACAACCTGGTATTTCGAACAGTTCAAATCGACAATCATCCACTTATGTTGAATTACTCAAAACAACAGATTGTTAATTTATGTTTGGCAAAACTCAACACATGTAGTAAATAAAATCAATCACAGAATTATAGACATAGAGTAATAGAACAATAAGCAGTGAAAAAGATAAATATTAGTTCATGAAGCTACTATATAAACATCAAATCTAAAACAAATACAACAGAAATCTCAAATACAAAGTAGTCTCAAATACAAAGGTAACTGACAAGTATGAACATAAACGACTGGATAAAATGAAATAACTGAGAGCTGGATAGATAGATCTTTAAGCAAAGCTTCAATCTCCAAAGGTGAGTCTCAAATGCTATGACACTCGGTCTGACCCGAGCATAAAGCAAAACACAAAATACTCGAGTCAGGATTAATATTCTTATGCTAGTAAATCAACTCAAGCGAAATGTCAAGTGAAATACAAATAACTTAAAAGATGTTTAGGATTCCCATCCTCTAAGGATTCATTAAACTATCTACATACATAGTACAATATGCTACATATAAAATGTCTACAGTAAAGTAAAATATCAAAATAGCGTTAAGGCGTTACCCATATCCCCCTTAACACATTTTATATATTCTTGTAGTCTATACAATACCGTAAGCTCCACCAAATCGGTGGTTTACCCGGAGGGCACTCCATAGGTACGGTACAAAACAAAATCATAGAAGGCGCGATAAGGCATGTGACAAGGCACGCGAGGCAATGCCAGGGTAGGATTCTATCGTTTTGTGGATCCGGACTGGTGGTAACGCATAGCGACTACTACCGCCCACCTTGAGACACACTCCCAAATCAGAGGTGCAGCCAATTAAACCACAAAGTAATAGAATGGTATCGAAGAAGCATGCTCGATCAGAGGTGCGACCTCACTTGGCCCGACGTGGCTCCTGTTTTAACCACATCAAGCCGACTCACGGGAGTCAGGGATGCGTTAATACCTTATCTTGAATCATCGCCAAATCATCCTACTTCATTCTAGAATCTCCTCTACGTACACAGTTGTTAAAGTGGATTTCGGTATTGGCAGAAAGTATGACATTATCCGATCCCGGCCTCTTTAACAACCAACGCTTATTTCACATTGTGGCCATTTTATAAATCACATTTATAATCATTTCAAATAGTTCATACTTCATATCAAAATATCATATTCATTTCAAATCATATCACTTTCGAAATCATATTCACTTTTGAAACCATAACACTTGAAACCATATTCACTTAAGAGCATATTTACTTTCGAAATCATATCACTTTAAATCATAACAGTTCCAACCTACACAGTTTGAATATTGAAAATAGTTTATATATTAAAATAGATATAAATTAAAAATAGTTTATATATTTAAAATAGGTTATATATTAAAAAATTATATATTAAAAATTGTATATATTAAATAGTTTATATATTTAAAAGAGTTTGTACCGAAAATGGTTTCAAACTAGAATTGTTTCTTCCAATTCCACAAATCAATTTAAATCAAATTTAGTTCCAAAATTCCATTTAAATCAATTCTCAGTACAAAAATTCCAAATAAAAGTTTAAAGGTTCAATTTAAATTTCCATTCAAACCCATTTTAATTTATCGATTTCAAATCCAGGTTGAACTACAAATTTAAACCACTTCATATTCCATAGGTTTCAAAGTTTAAATATTCAAACTATTTACAATAACTCAATTTGATAAATTCATTTATATTCAAAATTCAACTTTAATTTTATTTAAATTTGAAATATTCACTTAATCATTTACAATATCATTTAAATAAGATTTGAAATTACAAATTTAAATCAAAATTAAAATATTAAATATCTAACTTCAATTTATTAATTCTGAAATATTCACCAAATCACCTTTATAAACATTTAGATAAAATATCAAATTACACATGTTATCCCGCTTTTTGGCAAAGCCGTGATACCAAAAGACCAATCGAAAATGGAGGACAGTTCGTCTCAGAGATTGGTCATACTTCGTTTCGCTATGGATATCGCTGAATTTTATCCGAGTCCAGATTGAGCTACAATTGATAGGACATGACAAGAAAGATCATAGAAGTCCGCATCTCAAATTTCAAGTCAATCCGAGTTCGTACGCTCAAGTTATGATCGATTCAATTTGAAGGGAGAAACCTAGATTTCGAATCCATCACCAAACACTGGTTCGAACCGATCACCTTCGTATCGATCAACTTCGAATCCATCGAAGCGCCTCGGATTCGGCTCCATCAACTTCGAATCCAACGAGTTCGTATCAATGGACCTCGTATCCATCAGCCAGTGTTTGCTTCGTATCCATCAGATCATCGTGCTTCGAATCCATCGAAAGGTTCAAGTTCGCATCAATTGACTTCGTATCCATGGAGAAGTTACAAAGCTTGTATCCATCAAAGAAAGCCTTGTTCGAACCCATAAGTGAAGCCTTGTTCGAACCCATCAGTGAAGCCTCGTTCGAACCAATCAGTGAAGCCTCGTTCGAACCCATCAGTGAAGCCTTGTTCGAACCCATCAGTGAAGCTTCGTTCGAATCCACCAAGTCAATTAGCCGTGATGACGTGTCATCCATCGGTTCGAATGTGCCGAGATACATGGAGTCGAAGCGGTCAACTCGGAGCGAAATCCGGATCGAGGCGAAGTGTGCGCTCCACGTCAACACGAAGGCGCGTGCCACCATCGGTTCGAAGCAATCGGTTTGAAGGGATGGTTTCGAACCAAATAGCTGCACGAAGAACATCATCTCGAATCCACGATAACTCGAGATATACTGATCCAAATGCCACGAAATTTTCACAGAAGCTTGCATACGTGTTGAAGAATGTCCACACCAAATTTCACCTCGATTGGATGATTTTCTGATCAATTTGAATGGAGTTCGAAGCGATGTCAAAGTGGGCCCAAATCTCCTGAGGCCGGGCGCATGGGCCCCCTCACGTGCCAGAAGTGGTCTCCCGAGTTTTCAGCGAAATATCAGCATCCTACGCCTATAAATAGAGCCCCAAAGCCAACAGAAAAGGGATCTTTCGACTCTCAAGCGCCCAAACTCTGCCGGATTGAGATCTCCATCATCCTACATCATAATTTTGCTGTTGATTTCGAATTTCCAGTTGTAACTCGCTGTTGATCGCTGTAACAACTTGTAATCATTGAAAGAGAATCAATAAAACATCAAAAAACTTCGCAGTGGACGTAGGCAACACGTCGAACCACTATAAATCGCTTGTCTACGCATTTACTTTACTGTTGATTGGAGTTTTTGTTAGATAATATTTGTTTTGAATTTACATTCTTCATTATTATCTCTTCAATGACTCCCGAAGAGTGTTGTGACCAATTTTGGTGCAAACACTATGGTGCTTTCACTGAGAAAACCCAAATTTTCTCCTGCTCTTTGGATCTGTCATCAATACCGGATTGAACAAATCTAAGAGAGAGATCCAGATCATCAAATCCAAGTTCCTTCCCTTCTATTCAGATTTGCATAAAGTCTAGGAAAGGAATCTAACTTTCAAGATGGTTAGCACAAGAACCACCTCAAACGCTGTCAATCAAGAAGAACAGGACAGACAAAATCCTGCTCCACTACCTCTATCTAATCAAGATGCTACCGGGCACTCGGAACCGTCAGGTCCGGTTACCCGACAAGAGTTGCAGTTGCTACTCCAAGAGCTAACCCAGAGTCAGCAACAACTAGCAGAACAGCTACGTGCTAACGCCGAGCTGATCAACAAGCTGGATCACCAGAAGCGAAAGAGATCCACGAGAGACCATGCTTCTCTCTCCTCCAGCGAAAGTTCTTCTCTTTCGATTATTACAATCGATTACCACGACCCTGACTAGATGGGAGTCGTATGCCAGTCACTGATCAACCAGCAATGACCATAGGACAACTGAGAGTTGGTCCATCAGCCAGTTTCCAGACCGGACCCTCCTCTCGAGGAGGTGCCATTCCTCACCATACCGTAGAATATCGCACCACTAACGTTGCGGCTGAACCAGGAGTCGACGCCCAAGATCAGTCGGACCTGGACCGTCGTCATAGCGGACGTACTCCTGAACCATACGTCCCAGAGGACTATGAGCCAAGAAGGCAAGACTTGGACCGTCGACGACATCCGGTTCAACCCCAAAGTATGGAACGTAATCATACTCCGGTGCAAGACGCACAAAACGCGCAAATGCCGGATCTTTCAACTATGATACGTCAGATGATCCGTGAGAGCCAGGGATTCACAAATGACGATTGGGGAGTCTCCCGAAGTCACACTCCTTTTACGAACAATATTCTTACTGCTGAACCCCCACGGCGATTCAAGATGCCAACTCTGCCTATGTACGAAGGAAACTCCGACCCCAACCATCATATTCTGAAATATGAATGGTCAATGACCGCTGCCCGAGCCGACGATCCAGTGAAGTGTCATAGTTTCCCCATACCCTTGGGGGGTATCGCTACCATGTGGTTCACTCGACTGCCACCTAGATCCATCTCATCATTCGACCAGTTGGCCACAAAATTTGTTGAACAATTCCGCATGCACATCGCAAGGCCAAAAGATGTCAACACTCTGTCCAGCATCACCCAAGCTCCTGGAGAGACGCTCAGACACTATTTAGAGAGATTCCACACTGCATGTGCAGAGATCAGCAATCCAAACGATAACTCTATACTTATGGCGTTGACTAAGGGGATCGACCCCGATTCTGAGTTTGGCAACTGGTTAGCTGGAAAACCACCTACATCGTTGGACCGTTTCCATGCCAAAGCGGCTCAATTCCTGAGACGGGAAGATGCGAAACAGTCTAGGAAGCAAACCGATGCGGGGCCAAGCACGGAAGGAATCCAAAGCAGTGTCACAATCAAACAGTCCGGTGAGGGCTCCGGAAAAGTTCAGTTGAACATTAAAAACAAACAAGCTCGGCGAAGAGAGAGCGTGAACCAAACTAGAAAACGAGATCAAAATCATGGTCCGCAGCGCAAGAATCCAATGTTTGACAGTTACACTCCTCTGAATACATCACTAGAGGACTTGTACTTACAAACCTGTAATACAATTTAGTACCAAAAACCTGCACCAAAACCGTCATCAGAGAGACAAATCCAAACGGGAAAGTTTTGCAGGTTCCATGAAAGCTACGGGCACAATACGAACGAGTGTCGTCACTTAGAAGATCTCGTTGAAAAACTGATCAGAGAAAGGAAGCTGGAACAGTTTGTGCGGACACCGCAGCCCAGAGAAGAGGGCCCATCAAATCAAAACAATGAACCCAATCGACCGAGACAAGAGGACTCGACTTGTCCCCGCGGAAGATTGGTGATAAACGCCATCAGTGGCGGACCAACTTTCTCAGGAGCCTGGAACGACGAAGATCTTCGTCACTGTCACACATGACAGGCTCATTCAATCTATGAATACTTTGCAATTTCCTTTACATTCTAAAATTTGAATTTGTAATAAGGCACTGACTTTGCCGTATTTTATTATTCCAGCAATAAATTACTATCTCTTCAAGCTAGAGCCGTGATTCACCGAATGCAACATTCAACAATCACGACACACGAAGAGCTAAATTCCATCAAACAATGGAATTTAGTCCAATAGCGAGTGACTGTGATACGACCGGCCACTCACTAAGTGAAACCCCAGCTCGGGGGCAAGCCATCACGTCAAAGGCAGAACTGGACCAACACACGACAGTCCCACAACTAACTCCAACTTCTCAGAGTGTGAATTGGAGTATAAACATCCAACAACTCGTTCCCAGAGCGCGAACGGACTCCAACTTCCTAGAGTGCGAATTGGAGTATAAACATCCAACAACTCGTTCCCAGAGTGTGAACGGACTCCAACTTCCCAGAGTGCGAATTGGAGTATAAACATTCAACAACTCGTTCCCGGAGTGCGAACGAACTCCAACTTCCCAGAGTGTGAATTGGAGTATAAACATCCAACAACTCGTTCCAAGAGCGCGAACGGACTCCAACTTCCCAGAGTGTGAATTGGAGTATAAACATTTAATAACTCGTTCCCAGAGTGCGAACGGACTCCAAATTACCAGAGTGCGAATTGGAGTATAAACATCAAATCCATCGTTCCCGGAGTGTGAACGAGTTCCTAAAACCCCAAACAGGTGTGATTGACCATCTATCGGCCAACTCCAACTTCCCAAAGCGTGAATTGGAGTATAAATATGGATTACAGGTTCCCGGAGCGCGAACCGAAGCATCTGTGCGAACTCCAACTTCGCAGAACATGAATGGAGTATAAACATAAATTACAGGTTCCCGAAGCACGAACCCAAACATACATGCTATCTCCAAGTTCCCAGAGTGTGAATTGGAGCACAAATACCAAGTCAAAGTTCCCGTAGTGCAAACCGAAATATCAATACTAACTCCAAGTTGGCAGAGTGTGAAGTGGAGTATAAACATCAATTCCAGGTTCCCGTAGCGCGAACCGTGTTACAAACATCGATAACTCTCAAATTCCCGGAGTGCGAACCAGATTATCGATCTCAAATTATCCTAAGTCCCCAGAATGTGGACATGTGCTTAAGATTTGCAATAAGTGCGATCCAGCACCAAAATACAAATGTTGTTCCCCGAAACTGGGAGGCAAAAAAGCTTATGTGTTAATCACTAACTGAAGTGATACAATGTCCAAAGTTCAACCCATTCATCGATCACAACTTGCGACCAAGATTTTCAGGCTTGGCAAATAAAACAAACTCTACTTGACGGTAAAAACACCACAAGTACACCGACTGAAAACCAAACACTACAAACACTTAAGCACAAAAGAAATGAGAATTGAAACAAAGAAATTGAATTTTATTTCAACTAACTAGAGACAAGGACTTACATGCAAATAAGTTCTTCCAAAAAAGAATTCCTACTTGCAGGGGCCGAACCTGCGTCTATACACGACCTACTAGCGGAAAACAAACACAAGTTTATATCTATCAAAAAATCCGCTTGAACGGCCCATCTACTTCTTCTTTTTAAATCTCCTTATCAGCGGTTCGTCTTCGGACTCGCTAGAGACAGAGATCCTTCGTTTGGAGTGCTTCCTCTCCGGTGGCTACTCTTCGGCTGGGGGAATAATGTCAATGTCCTCCTCAGAGCTCGAATCTACATGAAGGCTTTCCACCGGAGGAGTAGGAGGGACTGGACCCGCAACGGAAGATGGGATATTGCCACCCGAGGATATAATCCTTAAAGGTGTTGGGCTATGCGCCGCCGTACTGCCACCAATACTACCACCTTGCCCCGCAGCCTCTAATTCTGCATTAATCTCGGCCAGAATTTCCTCATCACGAGTCGCTTGGGCCTGGCCGGGGGCATCTGCAGTCTTGATCGAAGAACTAGAGGTTGGCGGGAGGTCACTAACGATGAACGGCAAGTCTGTGGAGAAGCCACCCTGCTTGCCGAGCAGCTCGCTCACCATTTGTTCATCAAGAGATAGTGTGCTCCCCTGCACCGCCTCAGTTGACAATGCTGTTACGACGGTAGTCTCGGTGGTGATGGTCTTCTCCCCCTTACTCGATTCTTGGGTCGCGGCAATCGACGCAACTCTAGTCACTAGGAAAAGATAAGAAGAAGTTATTAATAACTGCTTAAAAACAAATTCCCTATTTGGAATACACTTGAGATAAGTTCGGAGTACCTTCCTCAGTTTGGCTTGCGGACGGCTGAGCGGCCTCGGAAGTATGCTCCTGAATAGGAGATAGCCGCGGCTGTTCTGGGTCACAAGTTGGAACGATTGTGAATCAACCACAGATACAGGCTTTAACGAAGGTGGAGCAGTAAATTCAAGAATAGTAGCGTGATGCTCGACACCCGATCCTTCCCCAATCTCCCGGTGCTGGCCACCAATCATCTCCTTCTCATGAGAAATTATGGCATTGTGAAGGATCTTCTTTTCATCATCGGTCAGCAACCGGTTCTCAAGCTCGAACTGGTCGATTGATGCGTCCGGGTGTGCTTCTCCTTCCTCCTCAACCAATCGGACCCAAGCGTTACGAAGATGCACCAGATAATCCTGAAGCCAGGCTAAATTTCTGTGCCTCAGCACATTGGCATTGTAAATAACGAGGAGATCTTCGATGTCGGCCTCCAGCCTGGCCTCTGCCCTTTGAACCTTCTCCTCAACCTCAGCCTCGACTTCCTGAACTTTAGCCGCTGCCGCATCTCTCTTAGTCCGAAGCACTACGGCTTGTTCGCATGCTTTTTGGGCCGCGTTGTGTGCGTCATCTCTATCTTTGGTGATTTCGGCAAATTTAGCCTTAAGCTCATTAATCTCTTTCAAAGCCGCATCTCGCTCGGCGGTGACGATGGTGTCCCGATGGCCCATGTCTTCCACCGTGACATAATGCTCTTTTTTCATCCTATCCATGGCCGCTTGAGCTTCATCGGCCTTCGTAAGAGCCTCCATCTCTGATTTTCGAGACGATTCAGCTTCTGTGTTCAGCACTTGTATGATGCGATCTTTTTGAGCCAACTCGGCTTGAAGCTTTTCGATGGTAGTCGCTCGTTCGAAGGCTAACGCCGATGCTTTATCAGCCGCTTTCGCCCACGCTTTGTACTGGGCATAAAAATCGTGCACGTAATCATGTACTAACTGCTCGGCTTCCTCTGGGATCCTTTTTAAATGTGGAGGAAAGATATAGTTATCAAAGCAGATGTTCGGAAAATCTTTCTTTAGCTGAGCAAGCCTAATTGCTCCTTCCCCTGAAATTTCCACAGGGGGCTGTTCTGTAACAGCGGCAGTTATTGTTTCGCTTCTAGGGTGGCGGGATTCGTGCCTAGAAGATTGAGAAGCCGACTTGTATCGTGAAGATTCAGAGGGACGAGAGACATAAGCAGGAGGTTGTATGGGATCTCTGGGAGGAGGAGGAGTATGCGATCGAGATCGACGCTTATAGCCTCTATCTTTATCATATCTATCTTGGCTAGAATACCCAGAGGATCCCTGGTCGTAATCTCTGTCCCCTTCTCGTCTGCGCGACTCATGGTATGAAGACTTGCGAGCGTGTCGGAGACTCCCTAACATTGAACCTCGCCCGGACATAGTATCTGCAGGGCAAAATAAAGTAGAATTAATCACCTTTCGAAACAGGTAGTTTACAGTCAAAGGTTATGCAGTGTTGTGAAATATGTATGAATGTGCAACCCCCCGACCAACCGGATGTGTCTGCCACACCAGTGGGAAAAGATTCGCTCAAAACTAAAGTTTCTGAAAGTTCTTCCAATCTGGCATCATGCTGCAGGGACACATCGTCCGGAATTGGAATATCGGCGAACCCTTCATAAAGATTTTCAGTTCTCGGAGGAGACAGCTCCGAAATTATAACTCCGGGAGCGGATCGGGCCGTGACAACCGATTTCCATCTCCCCTTCTTAGTTGGCTTAACAACGGCTGCCTTGCCTTTTCTCTGCTCTGCGACATCCTGAACTACATCTGTAGGCTCGATCAACGGCTCATCATCAGTATGGGTTCTTTCAGAATCGGCTTCCTCGGCTATAATAACTTTGGGCTTCTTGTGCTTGACTCGTTTTTTCAAGACGGTCCTTAGTGCCCCGTCAAACTTTATACTCTGCCCTCGGTCAATCAACCCAAAAGTCCGGAGATTCCTATCCGTCAAAAGCAATTCGATATCCCTATCTTCGCTCGGGACTCCTCAGAGTACTCGCACTATCTCCTTAAAGTGTTCACCTTTGGGTCGTTGAATCGTTGCTGTAAAAAGGAAAAAATATATGTTTCACTTCGACTGCAATTGCCTTAGTAATTAATTTGAGAACTCAGCTATACTCACGTCTGAATAACCATCGTCGGGCAAACCCTGGAGGACACCTGACGTAAAACCATTCCGTCCTGTAATAGCTTAACCTGGTCCAGGACCCGGTGACCACTTGACAATTCCTCACTGCTTCCAAAAATGTGAAGGAGGGGTAATCACCTCGGGTTTTGAAATTGAATAGATATCTGATCTCGGTCGGGATCGGTGGTCTATGAAGGTACTCTATGAAGACAATGAACAAGCTGTTCACGGAAGCATATCCGTTCGGGTGTAGTTGAGATGGGGCGATCCTCAGACAAGACAGTACTTCTCTTATGTACTCATTGAACGGAGGAAGCGTCCCGGCCGCGCACGCGTGGCGATTGAATGCGGTATATCCCTCCGGCGGATTGTGTGGTCTGTCATTCGGTCCCGGTAATAACACGTCGTCCAGTGAAAGGCCATGCCTTAAACATATCCTCCCCAACATATCTTCAGAAATATTGGATTGAACGGAGTCTGATGGATTGGCAATAAAAGACGCATTGGGAAATTCGTCCAGGGATGGACCGATGATCTCGGGTTCGATATCCGAAACTTCTAGTCTTGAAGTAACTGTACTTTGAATCTCCTGCTGCTGCGAACTTGAAGGTTCCATGACTAGCTAACTCATGAGAAACCATCGTTAGACGACAAAGGACCCATGCATTCCCCAGTGTGAAGTGTATGAATGTGTGTTGTGCAGTGCTGTGCATTACTTGAATAAATGTCGCAGAGATAAAGAAAATATGCAAACGACAAAGCTACGGAGTCCAATTATAATGACCGTCATCGCTGACCGTCATCACTAAACCATTCATATGATGGACATTGATTCGGAAAGAAGTTGTTATGGTTCCATCGACGAGCTTCGAAAGGTGGTCAAGTATGCAGTTTAATTATCAAGTCCAAATATGCAGGAATGAAGCTCGTTGGAATTATGCTAAGAAAATGTCAAACTTTGGTATCCATCATGGAGGGTTTCGAATCGATCGCAGGAAGCTAGTTCGAACCCATCATAATACCAATTCGAATCGATATAGAGGGGCGCGCTTCGAATCGATGATCAAGTGCCGAGTTCGAATCGATCAATGAAGGTTGACTTCGAATCGATCCTTGGTTAACTGGTTCATACTGATCAGGAAAACCTTAACTTAACATCAATCACGTTCGAATCGATACCTTTCGTATCAGTCATAAAGATGTAATTCGTATCGTTGTAAAGTTAAGAACTTCGAATCGACCAATCTCGTATCGATCATTTCGTATCGATGCGACCCATCACAATAGTCAATCGGTGCGAACTGCGTCCCCTCCAAAGGGCATCCCAGGGATCGATGCGAAATCCAAGGAAAAGTGATGCCGCCCTCATCGATTCGAATGCGAATTCCCAGATCGATTCGAAGCTCCTCCAATCCAGATCTGGTTTTACCAATCACCAGAGTGGCCAATCGATGAAGAAGGGGTAGGTCTAAAATAGCTTTGCCGTTTGGATTCGAGGTTAATTACCTAATCTGAGTATGGAGTTCAAGGAATTTAAAGGTTTGGATCTTGAGTGGTTCGAAGACGTAACACAGTGCTTTCCTCTCTAAAGCTTTGAGTCGATGCAAAAACACCGTAAACACAAGGCGGTAGTAAAAAGTAAACGGTAAAAAATGGCAAAGCCCTTGCTATTTATATGGAGCTTAGAAGGTGACCGAGCAATTTTGCATCCCATTCAACTCGACCGGTCACAACCGGTCAATTCATAGATCGGTTCGAAAGCTACCTTCGAATCCATGCGCTTGAGGCTTCATCGATACGAAACACACAATAGAGCATTGAGTCGCATCGATGCGAAACAAACAGTGGGCACATCGACTCGAAGCCCCTGTTCACATCAACAAATTCACAACTCCATCCACAACCTACCGATACGAACAGAGATTTCGTATCCAACATTTCCTATCGATACGAACGATGATTTCGTATCCATCCTTTCTCATCATTTCGAATGGGTGATTCGTACTAATCCAAGCCATCGATACGAATGTCGATTTCGTACCCATCATAGCATAAGTGTGCTTCATCAATACGAATGTTGATCTCGAATCCATCGATGCTCATACCCATCGGTTCGAAATATTACATTCACGCAACACAAAGTCGATTCTTTCAACCTTCTATATCGATTCAGGAGAGGATCGATACGAAGGGACTTTTCAAAACAACCATCAAGCGTTGTCTCAACTCAAATTTCCAAATCAGTTCAGGAGAGAATTGATACGAAATTCAATAGCAAACAAAATTAACAACGACTCGTGGACGCACGACGTTAACAAGGGTCAAACTAACATATGTGCATATATGTCGGACTAACATTCGATTTTAAACATTTACAGGGATCGAATACTCATCTTGTTACAAATGCAACAGCCAACGGCTAAGCACTATTATACAGCAATCAATCATATCAACGCAAGGTTACAGCAATACATGGTACGAATCTCAACAAAAGAGAGCAATGATTGTTCAAAGAGAAATTGCAGCTCTTCAAAGCACGTCATGTTTCCACAAGACTTACTTTGAGGGGCAAATGTTATCCCGCTTTTTGGCAAAGCCGTGATACCAAAAGACCGATCGAAAATGGAGGACAGTTCGTCTCAGAGATTGGTCATACTTCATTTCGCTATGGATATCGCTGAATTTTGTCCGAGTCCAGATTAAGCTACAATTGATAGGACATGACAAGAAAGATCATAGAAGTCCGCGTCTCAAATTTCAAGTCAATCCGAGTTTATACGCTCAAGTTATGATCGATTCAATTTGAAGGGAGAAACCTAGATTTCGAATCCATCACCAAACACTGGTTCGAACCGATCACCTTCGTATTGATCAACTTCGAATCCATCGAACGCCTCGGATTCGGCTCCATCAACTTCGAATCCATCGAGTTCGTATCAATGGACCTCGTATCCATCAGCCAATGTTTGCTTCGTATCCATCAGATCATCGTGCTTCGAATCCATCAAAAGGTTCAAGTTCGCATCAATTGACTTCGTATCCATGGAGAAGTTACAAAGCTTGTATCCATCAAAGAAAGCCTTGTTCGAACCCATCAGTGAAGCCTCGCTCGAACCCATCAGTGAAGCCTTGTTCGAACCCATCAGTGAAGCTTCGTTCGAATCCACCAAGTCAATTAGCCATGATGACGTATCATCCATCGGTTCGAATGTGCCGAGATACATGGAGTTGAAGCGGTCAACTCGGAGCGAAATCCGGATCGAGGCAAAGTGTGCACTCCACATCAACACGAAGGCGCGTGCCACCATCGGTTCGAAGCTATCGGTTCGAAGGGATGGTTTTGAACCAAACAGCTGCACGAAGAACATCATATCGAATCCACGATAACTCGAGATATACTGATCCAAATGCCACAAAATTTTCACAGAAGCTTGCATACGTGTTGAAGAATGTCCACACCAAATTTCACCTCGATTGGATGATTTTCTGATCGATTCGAATGGAGTTCGAATCGATGTCAAAGTGGGCCCAAATCTCCTGAGGTCGGGCGCATGGGCCCCCTCATGTTCCAGAAGTGGTCTCCCGAGTTTTCAGCAAAATATCAGCATCCTACGCCTATAAATAGAGCCCCAGAGCCAACAGAAAAGGGATCTTTCGACTGTCAAGCACCCAGACTCTGCCGGATTGAGATCTCCATCATCCTACATCATAATTTTGCTGTTGATTTCGAATTTCCAGTTGTAACTCGCTGTTGATCGCTGTAACAACTTGTAATCATTGAAAAAGAATCAATAAAACATCAAAAAACTTCACAGTGGACGTAGGCAACACGCCGAACCACTATAAATCGCTTGTCTACGCATTTACTTTGCTGTTGATTGGAGTTTTTGTTAGATAATATTTGTTTTGAATTTACATTCTTCATTATTATCTCTTCAACGACTCCCGAAGAGTGTTGTGACCAATTTTGGTGCAAACAACACAATTAAATCAAACTAAATATTCAATTTCAATTTATTTAGATTTGAAGATATTCATTTAATCACCTTAATCATCAGGTTATCATATTATAAATTTCATACATATCTTTAAAATCTCAAAACCAATAAGTCCAGTGTTTGTACTAAAATTGGGCACAACACTCTTTGGATGTGTTTGAAGAGATAAAATGAAGAAAGTAAATGTAAAATGAGGCAGATCTAACAAACACACCAATTAACAGATAAGAAAAAGTGCCGAAACACATGAATTTAGAGTGGTTCGGCGTATGGCCTACGTCCACCAGGGAATGGTTGATGTTTATTGATTATAACTCGCTAGTTACAAAAGATTTACAATATTACAATCGAAGTACAGTAGCAATTTTGGCAGAGTATCAGCATAGAGAGGCAAAAAAGTCCCTTTTCTGTAGGTCTAGGGTCACTATTTATAGGCGTAGGCAGCAAATATCTTGCCCAGTTCTCAGAGGACTTCTTCTCTTATGTGGGTAGGTCTATGGGATCGAGTTCAGGTGATTTCAACTCGTTATTAGAGCGATACGAATGGAATTCATATCGATCACGAATTGATTCTTTTTGGCTGAAATTGATTTGGTACATTCTTGACGTTATAGGGAAGCTCCTATGAAAATTTGGTGGCATTTGGACATGATCTCGAGTTATTATCGATGCAAGTTTGCATATTCAATGTGCTGCCGAACTCGTATTGATACGATTCGTATCGTTCTGATTCGTATCCATGGATCATGTGTCAATCAGATGACATGGCGTTATAATTTAGGATCGATCCACTTTTCACGTAGAGTGATTGTTTCTTCTATTTGAATCGTGTTTTATTCGTATCGACCTGAAATTACTCTTCATATCAGTCTGGGCAACTCTTTTGGTATCGATGCTCTATGCACTACTTTATATCGATGATTTAGTGACTACTTTGCATCGATTATGTGTAGCCGCTTCGTATCGATGGATTGCATCTCACTTCATATCGATGCTTTTAGGTGCTACTTCATATTGACCCTTTGGGAAACCGATATGAATTACCTTCATTTGATGGATACAAAGTGGAGCAAATATAATGGATATAAAGTGGAATAAATATGCTGGATACGAAGTAGGATAAATATGATGGATACGAAGTAGATCAGTCATTGATGGATACAAATCGATGCTTCCTCTCTTGTTTTTTATCGATCCATATCTTGAGCATAAGAACTCCGATTGACTTGAAATTTGGAACGTTGACTCTCATAGCTTTGCATGTCATGTCTTATCAATTGTAGCTTGATCTAGACTCGGACAAAATTCGCCAGTATCCTTAGTGAACCTGTGTATAACCAATCTTCAGGAAGGTCTGTCCTTGGTTTCTAGTTGAGTTCTTGGTGTCACGGCCGTGCCAAAAGGCGGGATAACATTTTCCCCCTATAGTACGTCTTGTGTGAACATGACGTGCTTTGAAAAGCCGCAATCTTTATTCTGAAAAAGTTTTATTCAATTCGCTGGGTAGTTGTTGTCTTTTTTCAAAAGATGTAACCTTTGATTGATCTTCGGTGATGTAGATGTAGAACCGTTGATTGTCAATGATCATGCAGTGTATTATTGTATTTGAGTGTTGAACGCTAGTGATTTGTTGTTCATCATTCTGAATGTCACCAGGTACACAGTCAATTCCTGTTAACTTCGAAAATTGAATTTTAATTTGGCATATATGCACATATGTTAACCTGACTCCGTTCATGTTTGCACATTTGCGGGTCGTTATCATGTTCTTCTTATTGAGTTTTGTATCGATCCTCTCCTGGATCGATGTGAAATTCGAGTTGCAACAATGGTCGATGGTTGTTTTTGATCCATTTCTTTGTATCGATCCTCTCCTGGATCGATCTGAGATGCATTAAGATAGACTTTTTATCGATGGTTATTGGTACGAGATGGGCTTACATAAGGCATGCTTCGCATCGATGGATACGAAATTTACAAGGGTTAACTCATGGGATAGCTTCCCGGAGGATATGTCATCTCTCATTCCTTTGTTCAAGAAGGATTCCTTGTTGTAGATAATCTTTGATAGGAGTCATCCATGACTCCTCTTTTGGCTCCGTCTCTAAGATCCAGTTGATCTTCATCTGTCAATGCTTGGAATAATGAGTATTTCAACTGGGACAAAGTCTATTTGTAGCGCATCTCCAGAACTGGCTAGCTCGGCCAGTGACTCCACTTTTTCATTTTGTTCTCCAAGGATGTATGTAATGGTGTAATACTCGAAGTCGGCTAATAGCTCTTGGACCCAACTGAGATAAGGAGCAAGACGTTTCCCCCTAGTCAGATAATCTTCCCTGACTTGGCGTACTACTAACCAGTAATCACATAAGACATGTAAAGTTTCCACTCCTAGTTTTCTTGCATGTTTGCACGTAGCAGCCAAGGCTTCATACTTTGCTTCATTATTTGTTGTAGGGAAGTTGAGTTTCAGGGCATAGTAGATCGATCGTTCCTTAGGAGTCATTAACGCAACTTCGACATTAGAAAGCCAATTATTGGAAGTTCCATCTATGTTTGTTCTCCATTGGTTGGATGGTTCTCCACTGTTCTTTGGATAATCATCTAATGTAGTGAATTCAGATATGAAGTATGCTAATGTTTGACCATGGGTAGCTCTCCGAGGGAGATAAGTGATATCAAATGGGCTTAGCTCGATACTCCATTTGAGTAACTTTTCAGATATCTAAGTTGCTATTGGACCTATCGTAATGGTCGGTCGATATAGATGTTAACGAGGTGAGCTTGTCAATAGCTAGCCTTCATCATATATTGGTCTTTGGATTCGTTTCTCTTCACATAGCATTGCGATGCTTATGGGGTGTGTTGACATGACCCAATTGAGGTATAGATCTTCGTGATCCAACAGCTTGGGTAAAATAGGAGGTCTCTCTAAGCGATCTATCAGAGCTAGAATTGCATCAACGCAGTTGTTAGTCCACTCAAAAGTTCTCTTCCCTCTCTTGGCCAGTTGAAGAAGATAATACACTTATAGATGGTCCTAGAGTAGAATCAGCTTAGGACAATAATCTTTTGACTTAAGTTCTGTACTTGCTTGGTTTTCCTTGGTGCATAGATGTCTCTAATTGTTAGAATTTTTTGGAAAATAGCCTCAATTCCATGAGAATTGATGATGAAACCCAAGAATTTTTCTGATGCAACGCTGAAAGAGCAACTCAAAGGATCGAATTTTATTCCGCATTTTTTGGAGAACAATGAATATCTCTACCAAGTTATCGATGTGGTCGTTTGATAGTTGTGATCTCACGAGCATATTAACCATACATACTTTCATCGATCAGCTGATCTTATTTTTGAACGATCTGTTAACTATCCTTGTGAACATGGCACCATTGTCCTTAAGTTTGAATCCATGGATTGCAACATAGGACTATAGGCCTAGGTCAGTAATGAAACCATTGCATTTCTGGTCTGGGACATGCTTCAGTATCTGATTATATCTGGATTTTACGTCCATGGAAGTGAGTAATTCATGTCCGATGGTCGAGTCCACTAGTTGGTTGATCCTTGGAAGTGGAAGACTATGTTTCTTCATGCCTTGTGCAATTTTGGGCAGTCGACGTACATCTGCCACTCGCCATTTGTTTTTCTTGTAAGCAAATGATTGGATATTCATGTTGGGTAGTGGGTATCGTGGATAAACCATTAGTTTTGAGTAGATTCGCCTCCTCTTTAAGTGCAGCAAATCTATCTGGATCCACGTCGCTTCATTTTTTTTTCACCGAGACATGCCTCGGTCGACATTTAATGCAGGCTTCTCAATGGTTGGTGAGATTCCATATATATATGAGATTGAGTCCAAGCGAACACATCAAGGTTCACCTGAAGTAAAACAGTTAACTCTTTTATCATTACTGCGCTGATTTGTGATCTGATCTTTAGTAATCATGATGGATTGTCAGCACTTCATGTGCTTATTTGCAATGGTTAATGATTAGCCTTATAGGCATGTTAAATCAAAGGCTTAGTAGAGTTTAGCCTTGTATCGCGTGCTACTGCATAGCTGGCTCCAGCTATGAGTTTGAATCTACTTGTGTTTCCGAGTGATGCACTTTCCATTCAATGTACTTGCGATCCATTGCTTGTTGTAAGGGTTGGAATGATGATCAGTTGCCTGTATGTTTGGGTATCGATCTGATGATTATATCTCTAAGCATCCTTCCAACTGCAACGTAGAGTTGTTATGAATATCAGGCACGGGTCATAGGTTTAAGTTGTCATAGTCAACTCTTGGATAATCACTCTTTTCCCCCAGTCTCGAGTTGGCGATGCATTACGCAGACGGTCGAGTCTCGTCCCTGCTGTGTTTATATTGTAGCTCAAGCTTTAAGAACCAGAGTTGATTGGTGAATGGTTGAATCACTTTCATCTAACTTCTTGCTCATGCCCCCAAGTCTAGGGAATATCTCGATAATTGGCAACGTAGATAATGTCGCTTCAATTTCGTATTCTATCCCATTGAACCATGGGATCGGGTTAACCGATGGAGGGCGAGTCGTGCCCATCCTATAATATGTTCTAGTTCTTTCCTATAGGCATAATACTTCATTGCTTCATCAACATCTGAACATGAGCTAAGTTCTAGAAGGTCAATCACATTCACTTCGCTGCTTATGTCACCATACTTTGGGCAAAGACTTAAGAGTGAATCATCCTGTCAAATCCAATGTTGGATTGATGCTTCCCTTGTTGAATATAGGGTAAGAATCGGTGTGTGGACATTTGGGTTGCACTTGTTGTGAATTTATTATTTAGTCGACCGTGGTAAGAGTCAAAGAAAGAATAGTAACATTGCATTCTTTTGGAGTTGGGAGATCAACCACGTCCATTTTGATTTATGTTCTTTCGTTAGATCTAGGGATAAAGTCAGCTCAAATGCAGCCATGTCATGCTCATCTGGTCTCATGCTCTTCTTGACGGATCGAATGAAGGTGACATAGGATGAATGGTCAAGTCACACTCATTTGTGGTTTATTCTACAATCCATGCTCCGTTAGTCAAAGGTATTCGATGGACGTTCGGGTCACATCTATTTGTAGTCGAAGAGGATCGATATTGACCGTCGATTCAACGGCATAATGTAGAATGCTCGAACCTCATTTCCTGTCGATCCAATGGTATGATATGAAAGGTGCATATCTATATTGCCCATCGATCCGGCGGTATGATATAATTGGTTGCCCGTACCTTTGGACATCATTCTGATTGGTTAGCATTAAGGCCTCCTTGTGTAGTCGTTGCCTTAAGTTGTAAAGGATGCTAAGCTAGAGATGTAGCAAGTCACCTTTCTCTTCGTTCAATGATTTGTGCCTATGCCGCTAGCCTTGGGTTAGCCGATTGAGTTTGTGGATGGTTTAATTACATCTTTAGTGAGTTTATACTCCTCTTGGCGAGTTTAGGCCAGAGTTGGCGAATGAATGGTCGAATCACATTCATTCATCCGTCTATGCTCGTAGTCACACTCTGGGGATCAGAGTCAGCTGAAGGGCCATTCATCACACCTATTTGATGTTATACCTCTATCCATACTCTGCGGACTAAGATTTTTTTGTAGAAAATGGTCGAACCACATTTTCCTCGGTCAATACCTCTGTCCCCAGTCAAGGGAAAAAGTCAAAGTATGGTCGGTCACATTAAAATAACTTTAATTTGATGCTTTGCCCACTGAACCATAGGAAGAAATTGATTGGCGGATAGTTGGGTCACATCTGTCCATGTTGCACATGCAACCCATCAGATCATAGGCGAGAGTTAGCAGATGAACGATCATGTCACGTTCATTTACGGTAGGATGGGTAGTCATATTCATTTAGAATAGGGTGTTCAGCTAGGTCCGTTTTGCGACTCTGCGTCTCCTTGTCAAATTAAGGAAGAAATTTTGTCTTGTAGAGTTAGAGTGCATCCCTATAAAATTATGTTATGGGTCCCATGCCGGGGACAAGGGTGATGCATGGACGGTCATGTTGTGCCCACTTAGTGCTAGATGGTCGAACTGCATCCGACTTTTTGTGATAAGTGTGCCCTATGTCAGGGGAAGAGTTGGAAAGCAGATGGTCGAACCACATCCGCTTTTGTACTATTGAACTTGCTGAGGAATCAGAGTTGACAGATGGATAGTCGAATTGCATCCCTTCTGGTATTTATATTCCAATCCATGCTTTGGGGACTGGAGTTGGTTGATGAGTGGCCAGTCACACCCATTTGGTATTTATACTCCAGCCCGTTCTCTAGGGACCAGAGTTATTTGATGGGTATACTCCAGTTTGCACTCTGAGAATCTGGAGTTAGTTAATGTTTATACTCCAGTTCGCACTCTAGGAATCTGGAGTTAGTTGATGGGTGGTCAGTCACACCCATTAGGTATTTTAGGATTATGTCCGCACTCCGGGGACTTAAGTTGTTTTACGAGTGATCGGTCATACCCGTTTCGATGTTTATACTCCAATTTGCACTTTGAGAATATGGAGTTGGTTGATGGGTGGAAAGTCACACCCATTTGGCATTTATACTCCGACCCGTGATCCCGGGACCAGAGTTAGTTGATGGGTGGTCAGTTATACCCATTTATGTTATGTTTATACTTCAGCTCTCACTTTGGGAATTTGGATTTTGCCGACAGATGGTCAGTCACATCATTTTAGGCTTTAAGTTTTCATTCACACTTTTGGAACAAGAAGTTGATCAAGTACATGGACGACTGTATCACATCCACCCTGAATAGGCAAGCGAAGTCGTTAGATGGATGGATCCACCCTCCTCGACCTTGTAAATATGAAAGGCGAGGTCATTAGATGGACGGATCCATCCTCCTCGGGATTAGGTTGAATATGGGTGAAGTCGGTAGGTGGACGGATCCACCCCCCTTAACCCCACATTTGTAAGTATGAAAGGCGAGGTCGTTAGATGGACGGATCCATCCTTTTCGGGCTTAGGTTGAACATAGGCGAAGTCGTTAGGTGGACAGATCCACCCTCCTTAAGTCCACATCCGTAAGTTTATGCTCCATCTCGCACTCTAGGAGCCCGAGTTAGTAAGAGGATTGTCGTGTATCAATCTCTTTTGGCTGCAGTGTGATGGCCTGTCCCTGAGCTTGGGGTTTCAGTTAGCGAGTGATCGGTGGGATCCCGATTACTTTCCACTTACTGCCCTCAATGAAGGATGAGATTTAGTTTATGGATGGTTGGATCGGGTCCATGTTCATTTGAATTCCTCTTTTGCCAAGCGTAAAATGTAAGATTAGTGTTCTAGCAAGCTTTGAGCTCGAGCAGAGGAATAGTCAAACTACATCCACTTTGAGTTGTGCTTTTTCTTTTAAGTCAGGTGCAAGAATTGGAGAGCAGACGGTCAAGTCACGTCCACTTTATACCTTGCGTTCTTTCGATCGAGCCGAGGAGTTAAAATGATGGCTCATGATGGTTAGTGAGTAGGCAGTTAGTCGTTGATGACTTTAAATTGAGGGTTGGCCCCTAATGAAGTCGGTTTAAGGCATGATCGTTTTGCCAAATCACAGATGCAAATTGGAGAGTAAATGGTAAAATCATATCCACTTTAAACATGCATTCTCAAATAACAGCAACTATCTAATGTAGGATTGGATGCATGAACGGTCACGTCACATCCACCCTTGTTGTGATGATTTTACTGGGCATTAAAAGAAGCATAAGTATTTTGGGAGCTTCAAGTACGAGATGGAGAGTGCATTGTTGGGACATATAAATCCAAATCTTTCTCAGATCTCCTAATTAAATTGCATAGGCGGATGAGTGGATGGTCGGTTGCATCCACTTTGTATTGGAGTCCTGACCTTTTCGGTCTCTTTTGCTTTGATGCCCTACCCCCAAGTCAGGGCCATATAGTAGCCGAACAATGGTTGAATCATGCTCATCATAATGATAAGTCCAAGCCACATCTTTTTTGTTTTACTAAGACATGCCTTGGGTCGATATTCAATGCATGGATCACAATGGCAGGCAAGATTCCACACATGTCAGAGTGAGTCCAAGTGAACACTCTTAGATTCGCTCGGAGAAATCGAGCAGGTTCTTTCATTATCGGGAAACTGAGCTATGATCCGATCTTTAGGACCTATGTGATGCCCCACCTTTATGCTCTCACTAACCAAGGACACTACTGGGTAGTGCTATTGATTAGCATGAAAAATAAGGCTATTGAGGAGCGACCAACTTAATAATTGCTCTGAGCGAGTACCGATATGTCAGATAGTATATCACGCATTTCATTTCAAGAGGAAATCTGACATATTCAATACAAACTCGAAGCTACTACACGGTGGCGAAATGCCTTTTGGAAGCAATATAAACTACTCATAACATAAAATTAGGCATAGATATTCATATCACAAAGGCTGAAACAGATATGAATATAATACGTAGAAGTGAACATCATAGTAGTGGTCATACAAGATCCACTACATCCCAAAAGAATAGGTACATGTACTATACAAAAGAATATGTATACATCAAAGAGTCTCTATCTTATATACATGAAAGACAAAAACTACTAAGCTAAAGTAGTTAGCCAGAAGTTAGAAGCTAGTCCTTGCTAGAAAGTCAAGTAGGAGCACTTAAAGCACCTCGGTCTGACCCGAGTATTATTTAAGAAGAAAAATAATAAACAGATCAGTCTAGCTATAATTATCATGTAAGATGAGATAGGATAAGAGATATAACAAATATATATGATAACAATAAAAATAAATCAATATCTCAAGTTTTCTCAAACACCCAAAAAGAATATCATATTCTTTAATTTTGTTCACCGAATCACAAATATTGATAAAGCTTACCAATGCAAATCACAAAAATTGGTGAAACACAAATTCTAGAAATCAATATTTAGAAATCCTGAAAACACAAAGTAGGAGGTCTATCACAAATGGGAGCATGAAAACTCACCAATACATGTATCACAAACGGGATGCTATCTTATGGGTCGCTAACTACTAAAAATGAGCCGAAGCTCCACAGAACAGGGTATAGTCCCCCCTTTCGGACAAATGAGCCGAAGCTCCACAAATGGTCAAAAGACCATGGGTTGCTACCCCACAAAAATGAGCCGAAGCTCTACAGAACGGGGTATAGTCCCCCACGCGGACAAAGAGACATGCACATCGCAAGTCTAAATCACAAAATGGTCATCATTGATCAATAAGTGTAAATTATACTAAACTAGTAAATAAATGAGTTTAGCTTCATATCCCATAATCATTGGCTTAACTTAAATATTTATGAACAAATTGCAGATTTCAACTCGAAAATTATCATGAGATTCCAATCGAACAATTCTAAGAATTAACCGACGAAGTAAACTAAGCGTTTCATACCACTTTTTTTGCTAAGTCATTTAATTGGATTTCTCATATGAATGAGGTAAAGGTTTGTATATACTAATAGATTGGAAAACAGTTTTAAAATCGAGCTTTGTATTAAAAGTAGTTTTGAAATCATTTTTGTGGAAGTGTTTTACTATTTACTACTAGTATAAAACCTTTGTATTTAAAAGTGATAAATTATAGAAACGATTTAAAAACAATCTATCACAAAAATCCACATTTCGATAACGTGAATCAAATAATGGAAATCGATATCAGAAATGCTAAAAATCCAAAAAAGAAATCATCCAAGTTGATTTTAATTAACAAAAACTATATGGATCATCAAAAATCGATAAATCAAAAATCCACATAAAAATAACCTAATACCGAAATTCGACAGCCAGAGACGTCTGTGGGAAATCCACAGATGTTTATCCCCTGTTTTGGGAAATTGTAACTCTGGGGTAATAGATGTTTATTGACAATCTACAGACATCTATCGCTTGTAGCGGGATAGAATTTACAAAGCCTAAAAATGGGAAAACCAACCTAACTTCGTAGGTTCGAAAGCGATTGAATAAGAAACTGCGACTAGGGATTCATGCCTACCAATTACCCAGCCCTATAGGCTCTTCAATACATCGAAAACAATATGTCTAAACACCCATACTAGGATTTTCATAAATTTTGACTTCGAAATACCAATATAAGGAAAAATTCACCAAACCAATTCAATTCAAAAGCAATTAAATAAGAAATAGATGTTAGGAATCCACACCTAACAACAATCAAAGCTATAGACATAGATGTGAGTTCAAGAACTCACCTTTAACCCAAAAATTGAAAAGATAAGCTATAAAACATGCTAAGATGAATTCCTCTTCAACTACACCTCTAGAATCTTCAATCTAGTATCATATAAAAGAATTTCTAAGTTAGGTTGCAGGAAATTCTGAAAATTAAAGAGAGATTGAGACGGAGAAGATGAAGAGGATGCTTACCTAAGCTTCTCTTTGATTTATAACTTGAATTTTAATTCCTAAGAAAAGCTAGGGCTTAGAAATTTTAATTTCACTTGTTTTCCCCTATTTTTTCCATTAATTTGGAGTGTTAGGAAATTATGAATGGAGTGAAGGAAGAGGAGAGGAGTTAGGGTATTTGGTAGAGGGGTTTGGGTTATCTTGTTGGGTTAATGGGCTAGAACACAACCCAAAGCCCAAATGAAAATATCAAAATCCTAATCAACTCCAAACACAACAATGTTTATACTTATACAAGTTGTAAACGTCTATTTGAATTCAATGTAAGTGGTCTCGAGTTCGAATTCGACTATTTACAAAATGTCACATTTTGGACTTTAACATAATTAATGATGCAATATTTCAATAAAACATTTGAATATATAATCATAAATTATGCGGGTTGTTACAAACTCCCCTCCTTAAAGAAATTGCATCATCGTAATAATCGAGAAGGTAATAAAGAGTAACAACCACTCTATGACACATTAAAACAAAAATGGAAGACTGAAATGAGAAGTTCACATTAAGGAGCACGAGAGAGTAAATCAAGATGTGTTCGCTTGATGAATTCTATGGATTCCTAAGAACAATCCTTAGGATTTGCGGACCATTGAACTTTCACAAGCGAAAAGTCTTTGTTACGAAGACGTTTAACCTCTGTTGCAATGATCTGAATAGGATGTTGCTCATAAGTCAAATTAGGTGAAACCTCAATTTCTCCACTAACACTAGACTCAAGAATACAGTCGAAATCTCTAAGATATTTCCGTAGCTGAAAAATCGTGAAATATGTCATGAATAACGAAAAATTGAGCCAGTAATGAAAGGTGATACGCCATAGAACCAATGCGTTTGGTGATAGGAAACGGTCCAATATATCGAGGTGCTAATTTTCCCGATTGACTGAAACGCACAACACCATTCATAGGTGAAACACGAATGAATACCAAATCTCCCACAGAAAAATCTAAATTCCTTCTTCGGCTATCGGCATAGGACTTTTGTCGACTTTGATCTTCTTTCATCCTATGACGAATAAGGTCGATCTTTTATGTGGCATCATGAATAAAATCTGGACCTAAAACCAGCTTCTCACCACTTTCAAGCCAACATGAAGGAGATCGACCTAGCCTTTCGTAGAGTGCATCGAAAGGTGCGATACCAATACTAGATTAGAAGCTCTTATTGTAACAAAACTCAACAAAATGAATATGATCTTCCCAACTTCCACTAAAATCAAGAACACATGCATGAAGGAGATCTTCAAGAGTTTGATTCACATGCTCCGTTTATCCATCGGACTAAGGATGATAATCGGTGCTAAAATTAAGCTTCGTTCCCAAAGCTTTTCGAAGACCTTTCCAAAATTCAGTAGTAAATAATGGATCATGATCGCTAACAATAAAAGCAGGAACTCTATGCAATTTAACAATTTCTTTAACATAGAGTTTAGCCAAAAGAGGTACGGTTCGGCTGGACCGAACCGGAAGAAAATGGGCGGATTTTTAATTCTACCTACAAGCACCCATAAACTGTCATGACCTTAACCAGGACGGGGAAGATCGTCAATAAAGTCCATGGAAACTTGATTCCACTTCCAAACGTGAATGTCTAGATGTTGCAATAACCCACCTGGCCTCTGATGCTCGGCCTTTACGAGTTTGCAAGTCAAGCAACACCTAATAAAGTTAGCAATATTAGATTTCATTCCATCCCAATAATAAAGTCACTTCATGTCCACGTACATTTTACTACTACCGAGATGAATGGTAAATTTAGAACATTGACAATCTTTTGAGATGTCTTTACGGAGACCACTAATATTTGGCACAATAAGTCTACCAAATATTCGAATGCCTCCAAGTGCACTAATTTCAAAGTCTTTCAGACCATCAATATTATTATTATCTCTACAACTTTGGCATAGATGAGCCAATTCGGAATCTTGCTTTTGAGCTTCAAGGATGCGGTCAAAATGAGAAGGATAAGCCTCTGGGCTACATAAAAAAATAGATGAACATGAACCGGATTCACGATCTCAAATCTCACAAGTGGATAAAGTTTAGAGATCATTCCATTCAGATATCATCATGGAAACAACCGCTTGTTGCTTACGATTGGGGTCATTGACAACACGATTTCCCTTTCCGAGAGTATAAAGAATACCAAGATCATAAGATGTTAAGGATTCGAGCCAACATTGTTAACGCAAATTAAGTTCCTTTTGAGAGAATAAATACTTACAGATTTATGATCGGTGTAGAAAACAAATTTCTCTCCCAAAAGATAACGACGCCAAATTCTAAGAGCAAAAACAATAGCTGTCAGCTCCAAATCATGAGTGGCCTATGTAGTCTCGGCAGGCTTCAACTGCCTAGAAGCATAAGCGATAACACGTTCCCATTGCATGAGAAATGCTCCTGAACCAATATGACTAGCATCGGTATAAACAATCAAGTCTTGGTTCCATTCGGGAATCATGAGAATAGGAGCATCGGAAAGGAGTTCTTTTAATTTTTGAAAAGCAGCTTCATATTTGTCTGACCAAATGTACTTGACTCCCTTCTTTGTCAAACTAGTAAAAGGTAAGGAAATTTTAGAAAAGTCTTTTATGAATCGACGGTAATAGCCCGCCAATCAAAGAAAACTATGAATTATCGTTACACCCATCGGTCTCTTCCAGTTTTGAGTCGCCTCAATCTTTGAAGGATCTATGGAAATTCCAGATTCAGAAATAATATGTCCTAAATTTTTTACATGAGATTGCCAAAAATGGCACTTAGAAAATTTTCTTTCAATTGATGCTCCTAAGAATTTCCAACACAATTCGAAGATGTTTTTCATGCTCTTCCTCAGTTTTAAAATAAACAAGAATATCATCAATAAAGATAAGAACAAATAAATTGAGGAATTTTTTGAATACTCTATTCGTAAGGTCAATAAAATAAGCTGGAGCATTCGTTAAACCAAATTGCATAATAAGACATTCACAAGATCCATAATGAGTATGGAATGATGTTAAAGGAATACTATCCTCTGCAATTTGAAGCTGATGGATACCGATTGCAAGGTCCTAACTTTGAAAAGACCCTAGAACTACAAAGTTGATCGAATAGATCATCAATCTAAGGCAAGGGATATTTATTCTTAATGGTAAGGTCATCAAGCTTGCGGTAATCAATGCAAAGTCTGACTGTACCATCGGATTTCTTCACAAAGATAGCTGAAGCTCTCCAAGGAGAGGAACTAGAATAAATGAACTGTTTTGCTTCCAATATGGATAATTGTTTACGTATCTCCATATTTTCCTTATTGGACATATGATAAGGAGGCGAGTGATAGGTAGAGCTCCCGGGATTAGATTAAATCTAAACTCAATTGCTCGCTTAGGTGGTAATCCTAAAACAGACTCAAAGATATCGAGAAATTCACAAACAATGTAAATGAGGGAAATAACATCTTCCTCGTCATCATTGTCATCATCATGCGAGTTTAGAGAATATAAGGATGCCACCGAATTAGAATCAGAATCATTAAGAACAATAAAAATCTACTTAACAGATTGGGGATGTCGAAGATGGATAGTCCTCTCGGGACATAGGATGCGAGATTCATAACGATTAAGCCAATCCATTCCCAATATCATTCTGAACCTAAATAACGCATAACATGCAAGTCGGCATGGAAAGCATAATCACATAAAATAATCTCTACGTCCTTACAAAATAAACCGAGTGTTGCAGATCCAACAACTGGATTCGTAATTTTCAGTGATGTCATCAAGCCGATAACATTTACAGACAAAGTATCCACAAGTTCTTTTGATATAAAAGAGTGAGATACACCAAGTATCAAAAAGAATTCGAATAGGATGATCATGAAATATAATAATTCCATCAAGGATAGAATGAGAAATATCTTGACCAAGAGAAGGGTTACTAGGAGCTTGCACAACATTCAACTTTCCCTCTTTCTTGTTTTGAAGTTTGGAACATGAAGATATAGGATGATCCGAACTTTTGCAATAGCGGCAAGTAAGGGACCTTGGACAATTATTTGCATAGTGGTCCTTAGGACCACAATTGTAGCATTCTCCATGACCAGGGGTAGGAGTCTTTGCTACTGAAGTTGCTTGCTTCCCCTTATTGTTAGGATTAGGGCTCTTGAACTTATTATTGGGATGCCTCTTCTTGTTGTTGTTGAAGTTCTTCTTGGCAGCCCCAACATCAACATCACTTTCTTTATCGGCCTCTCAAAATCGTAGAGCGATATCTACAAGCTGATCGAAAGGCACTTCTAGTTTCAGAAGTAAAGCCTTTTTGAAGTTCTTATTCAAACCATAGATAAACCTCTAATTCTTCTTCAAAAGGTTATTAATATACTCGACCACATATTTAGAGAGGGATTCAAAAGATGCGACATAATCCATCACAGAAGATTCACCCTGAATAAGATCAATGAAGAGTCGAGCTAAAGTTACCTTTTCTGATTTAGGTACAAACTTTAACACGAACCTTTCTTGGAATTGCTCCCATGTAAGATCCGCTTCAACAATTTCTGAAATTAAAAGCTCATACCAATCTAATGCTCACTCCTAGAGTATGCTAGAAGCCACTTGGACTCGATGTAAATCCAAAAGATTCATGTAAGAAAAGATGTGATCACATGTTCTAAGCCAAGCTTGGACTTCTATAACACTTTCAGAACCTTGAATGGATTTCCACCCAAATTGGTGTAATCATTTCACAAGCATGCAAATCCAGATTTAGGATGTGTAAGCTCAGGAATGGGACCGACAACTTTGGCATTCTTTACAAGATCCAAAAGCTGTTGAGTAGAAATGAATACGCTGTCCTAAGGAGGACCACTGGAATGACCAGTGCTAGGACGACCTTCTCTAAACATTTCTCTTCTTAAACAAAATAAAGAAGAGGAAAAAGGTTATTCTCAGAATGAAGTCAAATAAGCTTGATTGATAAAACATGGCATCATAAAATAAAATAGGATAGAATGGATCCCAAGACTCGAATTAAATCCTAAGCCACGATTCCTAAGAGAGACTTAGGACAATGATCCTCATCATAATATCCTATATTATCCTAAGTTTGGGTCTGATACCATGCTGTGACGGCCCACCTCTATACTCTCACTAACTAAGGAAAGTACCGGGTTATGCCATCGATTAGCATGAAGAATAAGGCTGCTGAGGAGCAACAAACTGTATAATTGCTTTGAGCGAGTACCGATATGTCGGGTAGTATATCACACATTTCATTTCAAGAGGAAAATCTGACATATTTAATACAAAATCGAAGCTACTACACAGTGGCTAAATGCCCTTCGAAAACAATATAAACAAATCATGAAATAAAATCAGGCACAAATATTCATATCACAAGGCGAAAATAGATATGAATATAATACATAGAAGTGAACATCATAGTAGTGGTCATACAAGATCCACTACATCCCAAAAGAATAGGTACATGTACCACACAAAAGAATATGTGTATATTAAGGAGTCTCTATCTCATATACATGAAAGACGAAAACTACTAAGCTAAAGTAGTTAGCCAAAAGTTAGAAGCTAGTTCCGGTTAAAAAGTCAAGTGGGAACACCTAAAACACCTCGGTCTAACCCGAGTATTAATTAAGAAGAAAAATATAATTATCACGTAAGAGGAGACAGGATAAGAGATATGACAAATATATATGATAACAATAAAAATCGTACAATATCTCAAGTTTTCTCAAATACCCAAAAAGAGTACCATATTCTTTAATTTTATTCACCAAATCACAAATATTGATAAAACTTATCAGTTCAAATCACAAAAATTGGTGAAACAAAAATCTCAGAAATCAATATTTAGAAATCCAAAAAACACAAAGGAGGAGGCCTATCACAAACGGGAGCATTAAAACAAACCAACACGTGAATCACAAACGGGACTTATCCCATGGTTTGCTAACCCATAAAAAGGGGCCGAAGCTCCACAGAACTTGGTATAGTCCCCCTTGCGGACAAATGAGTCGAAGCTCAATAAATGGTCAAAAGACCATGGGTCACTACCCTATAAAAATGAGCCGAAGCTCCACAGAACGGGGTATGGTCGCCACACAGACAAAGAGACATTGCACATCGCAAGTCTAAATCACAAAATGATCATCATTGATCAATAAGTGTAAATTACACTAAGCTAATAAATAAATGAGTTTAGCTTCATGTCCCATAACTACTGGCTTAACTTAAATATTTATGAAAAAATTATAGATTCCGTCTCGAAAATTTTCACGAGATTTCAATCGAAAAATTCTAGGAATTAACCGATGAAGTAAATGCAAGCAATTCATACACTTTGTTTTGCTAAGTCCTTTAATTGGATTTTTCATCCGAATGAGGTAAAGGTTTGTATATACTAATAGATTGGAAAATAGTTTTAAAATCGAGCTTTGTATTAAAATTAGTATTAAAATCATTTTTGTGAAAGTTTTTTAGTATTTTCTACTAGTATAAAACCTTTGTATTTAAAGTTACAAATCATATAAATGATTGTAAAAACAATCTACCACAAAAATCCACATTTCGATAACGTAAATCAAACCATGAATATGATATCAAATCCATAAAATGGAAATACCAAAAATCTAGAAAATAAATCATTAAAGTTGATTCTAATTGACAAAAACTATATGGATCATCAAAAATTGGTAAATCGAAAATCCACATAAAAATAATCCAATTTCCAAAATTCGACAGCCAAAGACGTCTGTGGGAAATCCATAGACGTCTGTCCCCTGTTTTGTGAAATTGTAACTCTGGAGTAACAGACGTCTATGGTAATCCATAGACGTCTATCGCCTATAGCAGGACAGAATTTGCAAAGCCCAAAAATGGGCAAATCAGCTTAACTTCATGGATTCAGAAGCGATTGAATGAGCAACTGCGACTAGGGATTCATGCCTAGCGACAACCCAGCCCTATAGGCTCTTCAATAAAACCAAAACAACATGTCTAAGCACCCATACTAGGGTTTTCACAAATTTTGACTTCAAAATACCAAAATTAGGGAAAATTCACCAAACCAGTTGAATTCAAAAACAACTGAATAAGAAATAGATGTTAGGAATTCATACCTAACAGCAATCAAAGCCATAGACATAGATGTGACTTCAAAAACTCACCTTTTACCCAAAAATTGAAAAGATAAGCTCTAAAACAAGCTAAGATGAATTTCTTTTCAACTACATCTCTTGAATCTACAATCTAGTATCACATGCAAAGATTTCCTAAGTTAGGTTACAGGAAATTCTGAGAATTGAAGAGAGATTGAGATGGAGAAGAAGAAGAGGATGCTTACCTAAGCTTCTCTTTGATTTATAACTTGAATTTGAATTCCTAAGAATATTTAGGGTGGAGTGTTAGGAAATTGTGAATGGAGTGAAGGAAGACAAGAGGAGTTAGGGTATTTGGTAGAGGGGTTTGAGTTATCTTGTTGGGTTAATGGGCTAGAACATAACCCAAAGCCCAAATGAAAATACCAAAATCCTAATCAACTCCAAACACAACAATGTTTATACTTAAACAAGTTGTAAATGTCGATTTGAACTCAATGAAAGTGGTCTCGAGTATGGATTCGACTGTTTACAAAAAGTCGCATTTCGGACTTTAACATAATTAACGATGCTATATATAAATAAAACATTTAAATATATAATCGTAAAGTATGCGGGTTGTTACAACCCGTGACTGGTCGTTGTGGCTAACTATGATGTCAATCGTCAGTTCAGCCGATGCAACCTTGGTCTCTTTGGGCTCCTCCTCATCATCTCTCAGATCTACATCTCTATCGAACTGACTATGAAGCTCGGGCCAAGGCTCGAGGGCTAGTTATCAATCTTCGAAAGCTTGGATGCAGACAGTCTTGTCCACACCCATACCTTTCTCTTTGTGTTTAGCATTCCTCAACTTAGCCACATAATAGGCACGTCCAGTCACTTGATCACATTGAACAACTCAATACCATTATCTGTCGGAAACTTTGAAGCCAAACACCATGGGGGCAAGGGCTGTCTAAAAATCGGCTAGGGCCGGTCGGCCTAAAAAAAATTGTAAGGAGAGTCAACATCCAAAACAACAAATGGAAATATTCGCACTCTCTTACGGTCACCTTCTCCCAACACTATAGGCAATTCAACATAACCAATGGCTTTAGTTGAAGCACCATTAAAACCATGTATGCAGGATTTAAGCGGCTTCAAGTCTTTGGCTTCCATCCTCATTTGATTATTGGCTTTTTTGAAAATTATATTTACAGAACTTCCATGATCAATCAATATCCTTCTCGCCAAAGAAGGACCGATCATGGCCGAAATGACCATTGGGTCCATCAGAGCCTCCATATTATCTGCATCTTTGTTTCTAAAAATGATATCATCTGCCATTGTACATTGTCGTTTTTTCGGTGCTCCATCTTATGTATTCGAACAACAATCAAAATCCATATTCTTAATCATGCTAGCATAGCACATCATCTCATGCCAACTCTTATCTTCTAGGTGTGGTCCTCCGACTATTGTATTTAGTACTAATCTTCTACCAGTTCATGCAGGCAGGCTCCTCAGCCGTGCACGGTGCTTGTCCTCGTTGGGGTTGGAGGTTCCCTATCTGCCGTCCTATGGGGTTTTTACAAATTGCTGCAACTTCCTTTCTCGAATCATCTTTTTGATAATATCCTGGAGATGTTTCCATTCATTCGTGTCATGTCCAAATCATTCGTGGAACTGACAATATTTTTCAGTTTATTTCTGCTTCTCTATTGATAGAGGCGGCTTCCTATATTGCATAGTATTACAAGTAGACAAATATATATTTTCCTAGGTTGTATTCAACGGCATGTAATTATCGTACATTAGAACCCTAATCTTCCCTCTTCTACAATGCCTTTTTCGTTCTCAGCACCTACCTTCGCCTTTCTTTTTCTGATTCGGCTTGTTTTGGAAATTCACTTGAACTTTTCCAGAGCTATCATCAGGCTGCTTCACTGCAATATTACTCTATACTCCCTCTCCGCTCAGTCCAGCAACATTCTTCTTCCTGAAGAACCTAGCTTCCTTCTTTCTCAAATACTTACCTGCCTTTGCGTAAAAGAGTTCCAACGTTACGGGTGGCTTGCAAGCTAATGAATCATCGAAATCAGATTCTGGATCTATCCCTCTCATCACGGCCATCAATATTGCATGTCATTCGGATTACTGATTTCTATAACAACTATCTGAAATCTCTCTAAATAATCTTTCAACATTTCTCTTGGAGCCTGGATCACGCTGGACATGGACGTTACATCCTTGGGGAAAGTTGCATGCATTCGGAACTGCTCCACAAACCTTTTTGTCAAATCATCGAATTTAGAAATTGATCGTAGGGTAACCTTGTGAACCACATCATTATTACTCCAGAAAGAGTTATGGGAAAGCATCTACACTTGGTTGCATCATCTACTTGCGTGGAATCCATAGCCATTCATATCTCATGAAGTGCTTCCCAGGGTCAGTTTTTTCCTCGTCGGTGGGCTTCAATGGCATGTTGAACCTTCTTGGATACTCCGCATGTAGAACATTATCAATGAATGGGGTATGGCTTCTCGAGATTCCCCGGTCATCATTTGTCAAGCAGCGGCTCTCTCTCACTAACTGTTTGACCATAGTCGATAAGTCCGACGTTTGGATATTTGGTGCCAAGTGATGGTCATGCTTCACCTCACATGAATGGTTCGGTCGATGTCTATAGGTCGTTCCACACCTTCTTGGTTCACTATCTTCCTGATGTTTATCTCATAAATTCACTTCACCATCAGTCCGGTGCATTTGGTCAACATATAAATGAACTCCAACATCCTAACCAACTGAAGCATCTCCAGCATGATTCCCATGATGCATGGGTTGGTTCCTTCTTTTGAGGGAAGGATCGATACCAATCGTTATGGAGGGGTCGACACCAATCGATCCTAGCAAACCATAATGGTATGTCAGTTGATGCCTCGAAGTTTCTGCGTGACGTTCATCTGTTCTATGTTGCCTATGCATGTGATACTATCTGATGAGATAGAACTATCTAATGGCAAGTAAGGAATAAGGTCCCTCCTAGCTTTCCCTCGCCACTGCTGATTGATTTGGTCCATTAAGTTGATATTGGTCAAAATATGTTGATTTAATTATCGATGGCTCTCCATCAGCTCTCCAATTAGATTTTTAAATTCAGCTCTTGTAATAGAATCAGTGGGATTCTGAACTTCAACTAGTTCATCTTTCACATCCATTGGTTGATTGCTTCGGCCTCCTTGCTAGATGCCAGTATTCTCATTTCCTTCCATGTTCAGAGAAGTAGATCTACTGTTCCTCACCATTGTCGATAGGTGTACTTAGATTTTGCAAATCTGAGTAAAATGGGCAAACTTCCTAAAAGTAACTATGGATCTCCTTCGGGGGATTTATGCAATCCAGTAGCAATAAAGTGATCCTAGTAGGCTAAGAATCAAGTTTCTCGGTGAAAGCACCGAAATGTTTGTAGCTAAAATGGTCAGAAATATCCAAGAATAGCTTTTGTAGAGAAGTAAATGATGAAAAACAAAATTAAACTAAGTAGATGATTAAGTAAGCAATAGAGAATAAGCAATAATCAAAGACATAGAAGTTTATAGGGTTCAACATTGTATGCCTACGTCCACTTCAAAGATTATTCTTTATTACTCTCTTATGAATCTGATTACACCAGTAGAAATAAGATAACATTTGATTATAATGAAGTCTAGAGTAACAAGCTGCGTAAAGATCCTGAGAATGACCCATCTAGCCAGTATTTATAGATGAAGATGGCCAAATATCTCTCTGAAATCTTGGTTGAAGGGCCTTTCAAAACCATATGAGCACACTAGAGGGATCGTTAGGCCCAATTCCCAAAAAGGAGGGATCGGTACCAATCCCTTCTTTGGTCAATTTTAGAGAGCGATCCCTATGGTGTCTTCCTCATGCAAAAATATGTTTTGCCTCTATATTTCATGTCATTTGGATCACTAGAGCTCGAGTTATTACTTGATCTTTGATTCAACATGGCTTGTATGTAGCATTCTGTCGATTCCTTCCAAGGGATATATACTGATCCATCCAACCATGTTATTTTGATGTGTGATCCCAAAGGTAGGTTCCCTAGGGTCCTTATATCTTGCTCTTCAAATTTCATAGGCATTGGACTTGTAGATCTTGAGATATTGATTGTTTTCCACAAGAATGCTCTTGTACTTTGCAACATGCCGATCCCCCTTGTTGGAGCTAATCTATGTTGATCTCTCCTATGTGTTGATCCATATTTCATACTTCGAACATTCTACATTGCCCCTCTATCTATCTCATTCAATCCTAACTTCATATGATCATCTATACTTGACTTCTGGGCTTCACAGTCATCAATCTAGAATCATCGGCCTTGATGTCAGTCGAATCTAACTCGTACAATCAGTTTAATATAGCCAGGCTAGAATGTTGGATAATACTTGCCTCCCAAAGAATATTTTGTGATAAATATGACGTGCTTTGAATTGAAGCAAGTTAGAGCCGTCAAAAAGAAATCCACCAAGCTTCTTGAATAGTTGTTATCCCTTTGTTGAATTATTTTTCCAAGGTGTTGAATTTCTCATTGATCATCATGGTGCTTAGTCGATTTCTTATAGTATAAATCCAGGGCTACACTCCTTTAGTTGATATATGTAATTCCCACCCCACAAGACTAAAAAGATTTGGTTATTTGGTCTAGCTTCGAACTTGAAGGCCTCGGGTTTGAGTTCAATTCCTATCGATTCCAAAATTTAAAATTTCTAGGTCATATACGTGTAATTCGTATACATGTTCTTGTCGTTGGTTTACCAGACATGCTCGTACATTCACCGATCGTTGCCAACTTTCTATGCATTTTGTATGTTCATATTTTCCATAATTTTCATGCTTATATTCATTTTCATGCATGTTCATGGCCAATTCCTCACTCTCTATTATCCCGTCATTTTTTTAGAAGCATTCGTAGGGATCGACATACGTGTTGCCGACCCCTTTTCTCTCATCTCTTTTTTATGTGCACGCTAATAGGAATTGGTATGCTTTTAATCGTTCCCTCCCAAGACATAGGCCGATCCCTTGCTTCCTTATATAAGCTAACATTCCATCCCTTTACTTTTCATCCATTCCTTTCTTTTCCATCTGCTCTCTTACGACCGAACTCTCCCTTACCTTAAAAAAGAAAAACCCGGTAAATCTATCATCCTACTTAATTTTAGATCGCCGCTCCACCATCCAATCGAACTGTAACCTAATCTTTTTTCTTCCCACGGTTCGCCTTGAATATATATTTAAGTAAGCTTTCCACTTTGCTTTTGATTTTAAGACGAGGCAATGGATTATACTCCATCTGCGATAGTTTGGTGTGTGACATGGTGGATAACTGGAGGCATAGGTTGTTTGAGGAAGGCGAGGCGTGGAAGGGAGCAGGGCTCGACAGAATGATGAGGGAAGAAAAAGAAGAGATAGTGGAGGAGGGATTGGCAGAGTGGACTTACGTATGAGGATGGTTGTTCGAGGTTTGGATATATACCGATCCCTCGTTTGATGACGTGGGGAAGGGATAGGCTAGATTTATTTAAGTAGAGGGATCTGTGTAATAGATAGGCCTGGCTGGATTGGCATATTTGTAAAGGTAAAAGGATCAACGTCCTATGTTTGGAGAGAGGGATCAGTTGAGTTGCTTTGGGATAGGGATCGGTTGATATAGGTCGGCATATAGGGTTCGGCATAAAGGGTTCATCATACATGTTTTCATTTGAATTGAACTTGAAACCTAATCCAAACTTACTTATTTGAGCAATCATTACCAATCCACCTCAATGAACTTGAACATATGATGACGATGAACAATAGAACTAGTGACAGTCGATCCTAGCATATGGACTTGAATGATTGATTTCACACTTTGATATGCCGATAGTCGACCCTAAAGCTTTTGCAACCGATGAATTCTCCTCGCCAGTTGAGACGGTCAGCAATGACAGTCACACTGGTTAGAATCCAAAGTCTCATCATTTAACTTTGTTTTCTTATTTAAAGTTGTTTGTTTCTATTATTTACTATACAACACCGCACTAGCTCACACTTAGCACAGGAGAAACAGGTAAATTTTCTATTCTCAATTATCTACTGAGTACAGTTAACATGGACTTTAGACGCTCAGAGCATTTAGCTGTAATGTCTTTTGGACCAGACTCATAGCATAGCAATCCTAAAGCGAAGTCGAGCTCCGTGACTATATCTGGCAGGCTTTCTCCTGGTCATCAAACCGAATAAATGGAAGTTTTTGGCTTGTAAGTCAACCTTTTTTCTAATGTTCCCAACCTCCTAGTAGAGGATATAAGCCCTATGCTTGATGCAGTAGAAGGCGCTGTTCTCTTAGATAGCCCGATAGATTCTTAAGCCTCCCGAATTGGTGAGGCTTCCCTTCGCAGGCTATGTTCCATACATACAATTCCATTCGAAGATGTCCTGGTTCCTTCGATAAATGATAGGGATCACCTTCCCCCGAGGGGGCACATAACATGCAACAAATTCATGTATCGGGCCAGATGCGTGCCACCCTTCAATTCTTTTATCCGGGAAATGATAAGATATCTTAGAATAGCTCCCACTCAACTTCACTCAAATAGCTATGCCTTTCTCCATGGAACTTTTTACTTTTCATGAGCATTTTGTTTCGCCCACCAACTTCTGAGGACATAAGGTTCATTTATAACTTTAAATGACGGTCAGGAAGTCCTTTCTATGTTTTTGTTGAGCCTTCACCCAACTACCGAGTCTTAACGGGTGCTAGGAATAGACTTTCACTTTTCAAACATGAGTGGTTCTACGTTCGATGTCCACTTGGCTTTGCAAGGTGATGGTTGGAAGGATGTAAGTGTTGCCTTTGCTTCACTCTTAAATCCATTAATCCAAGTCATATTTTTGAATCAAATGACATCTTGAATATCTATAGGCGTCCGCCCATGTCCTAAGGGCAATAGTTTTTCAAGAGCGATCTTCGCAATTCACATCATCTCTGTCCATGACAGGGACATTAGACTTCTCCTAACTGACGAGTTGTTATCTCTATTTAGGTTGCTGGAAGTGGGTCATAGCATTAGGCTCCCTGGAAGTGTTGCATCACTGAGAAAAGTTATAGAGCAAGAAAGGGAGTCAATAACCCTATCGTGCCTTCTGTCGAGGGGACTAAAGATGATGTTGAAGAAGGTGAAATTAGGGGTGCCCAGACCAAAGAGCTTAGCGACACTGATGCAGGCCCAGGTAAGGCACCTATGGTCGAAATGTCACAAGGCGCGCAATCCCAAACACTAACATAGAAAAGGAAGAAACTGGCATATAAACTTCGTGGAAGAAAAACTGCTAAGGATCTAAATTTTTTAACACTTCTATTGATGAAGAGTCATCTTCCCAACACTTAGAAAGTTTAATGGAAGGATTTTCAAATCTCTAGATCTCCAATTACATTATGACTTATGACTTCCTAAACATCAATATTGAGGGGATCAATTCTCTCGCCAGGAGTGATGGTGGCACTCTTCCTACTAGTAGAGAGAGAAAATGCCTATAAGCAAGGCTACAACTACTGGTCTGTTGGGGGGGACAATAGGATACTTACAAGCACGTACACTCCACTAGACGCTCTTCATCGATCTTTTGTATAATTGTTACTTATACATTTTTTTTTGGTCTTTGCAGGTGCAATGACTCAGTCTCAAGCTGTTGATCGCCTAAGGGGCTCTTCGACGTATTATGGATCTAACCATGGCTCAGAATTAGGCAGGCATAGGGAAAGAGACGACGGCTGAGAAAAAAGTTGTCACTTATGAAATCTTCTTCTTCCAAGCATAATTCTTAGTCTTAATCATTCCACAAGGAAGATCAACCCAATCTTTTTGTTTTTAGTGGAGATCATACTTCCTTCCAGGGACCTCAAATTAATGTATCATATGAGCAATACTCTAGTTCTTGCAGCTCTTGGAAATCTCGTGACCGTAGATCGAGCAAGCATCCAATTGCCACTTCTGATCCATCTTTGCCAACTGCTACTCCTTATACTTCCATAGTACAGAAATTGGCTGAACTTAAGGCCACTTTCCCAAAAATATGTTTTGACAGGCTTAAGTTCCTTCCCTTAATTCATATGATCCCAGGGCACGACAAAACAAGCTCTCCCACATGTGTTAACGACATTTTCATGCAGCATGAGTCGTTCCGGCGCTTAGCAAAAAAGGTCTTCGAGGTGTCAATTGAGCGACAACATGAAATGGATCATCTCAAGCTAGAGGCGATCCATGATAAGGATATAATCAAGCACCAAGATAATGATATATTGTAGTTGACAACAAAACTAACTAAGGCAGAAAAGAATGCTAAGGAAATGTCTTAGGCAGTGAGTCGTTTGGAAGCTTCCCAAAAGAAGGAACTTGATGCTGCCCTCAATCGCAGCGGTAGACTCGCCCCGGAAAAGGATTCCTTGCAAAAGGAGGAAGATATCTTGGCCTACCGCATTGAGGAGCTTGAAGAGATTCTTAGGAAAGAAAGGGAAGAGAAGATCAAGGCCTAAGAAGAATCACAGAGGTATTGGAAGGAGGCTGTTGAAGCCAGGAGTCTGAAAATTGAACATGACGAGCAACTTGCTAAAACAGAAGCCCTCAAAGAAGAGGCAAGAGAGGCAGACCATAAGGAGATGATAGAACAAATTGAAGCCCCGGTGGAGGAAACTAAAGAGTCCAGTCGGAATGAAAATAAGGACATGTTTGATCCCATGATCATCGAATACAATGCTAAAGTTTCTATCCAATGCGACTTGAGCTTTCTTAGTGAAGGTTGTCTTGAGTCACTCGTCGAAGCATGAAAGTATATTGTTGAGATGAAAAAGAGGTAGCTAGGTGAAGCTGAGTTAGATGAAGAGAAATTAGTGTGGGATATCCTTTGTAGAGATGAACCACTAGACCTTGCCATCGTGAAACTCCGATATTTCAACATTTTAGCGCTTTTCGATAAAGGGAAAAATATTTCTGAATCCTCGAAGTCTGATCCCAAGGCCCCCTCTTCTTTCCAAGCGGCTGGAGCATTAATTTCTTTTGGCCTGGGGCAAGATTTTAGCTACAATATAGATAAACCCAGCTTCCAATCTAAAGTGCTGACCCCTATTCTGGAAGGGGCACTCTGGCGACAACCGAGAGCGAGCCCGACTCAGGTATTCCACTTTACACTCCACTTTTCAAGAGGTTTTGTTCTTCATTCTCAATTTTTAGGCTTATCTCCTTGTTTTGAAAAATCCGTAGGTCTTTTGAGTCCCGGCCAAACTCCTAAAAGAGATGCCACCATGGAGCAATGAGCAATATAAATAGAGATTCCAACAACCATCGATGTTCTAGGGCTCGATGCTCAAGTCATCGAAGCACTCGACGATGATAAGGCTGAAGATCCACTATCAGTGGATGAATCTAACAACGTTGTGATTACCAATGCCTCCGAACACACTGATGAGATCAACTTGAGGGAGTGCATCGAGAAGGAGGAGTTGCTGAAGAGAAAAGCCAAAGCTGAGCCTGCTTAGGTGGACATTGATGATCTGAAACTTGTCCCACTACAAGTCATTCAGCCCGGTGGCTTGATTTCTAGAGAACTCCCTCCAAGCTTCGAATGCTCTCCCACCAAGGACAATAAAGGATCAAAGAAGAGAACAAGCGGAAGTTTAGATAGCACCAGCCCTGAGAAATATAAAAAGGAAAGAAGACAAAAGAAATAGCCAGCACTTCGGCTCGGTGTGTACATAGTTTGTTCAGCTTTTTTTTCTTTATCAGTCGTGGCTGTATGAGTACGGCCCCAGTTTTTTGAATAAACTTGTACCAAGATTTTAAAGCTTATCATGTGAATAAAAGTTTTTGTTCTATGTTGAGCTCTTATGTGAACTGTTATTTAAGTAGTTGAACTATTACTTTCCATTCATTGAACTTGTAATTCATTGTTCGTTAGTTCTGTTAACAATCCACTAGCTCTATCCCAAAGGTCCTTATATGGTCGTGGCCTTGAGTCGCATCGAACACTAGGCTCAAGCCTTAGTGTTACGTCATTGAATTCAGTGGTTTGAGTAATTATACTTCTGGGCCCGACCTTGGGTTAGGGAGTAAGATAGTGAATGGACGAACTCCATCCTTAGCGAGTTTATACTCCTCCTGTCTGTTTGTGCCAAAATTGGTCACAAACACCCAGTTGCATTCATATCATAGGTAGAAAAATGCAGAGGATATAAATATGAAGAACACTTAAAATTTAAATGGAAAGTAGTAAAAATACAGGGTTTATAGTGGTTCGACGTTACAGCGTATGTCCACTTTGAATGATATGAGGTTCATTACTGATTGCTAACTGATTACAACAGTAAATAACTCTAACACTCAAGTTACAACGAAGATCCGACAGAGTAATAGCATAGTCGAGTCAAAAAGTCCCTTTTATGTTGGCATTAGAGTGCTATTTATAGGTATAGGTCTGAAATATCTGCCTTTGAGCTCGGAATACTTCTTCTCACACGTAGTTGGGCCCACGTGATCGATCAGGGGTCATTTGGGATCAATCCCCATCTCCTTGGTATCGATCAAGATGGTGTCCATTTTGGTTGAGATTGATCATTACCGTTCTTCTGGTGATATGAAAACTCCTACGAAAATTTAGTGGCATTTGGACTTATAGATTTCGAGTTATGATCGATCCAAGGTAGAATTTGCAAATGGCTGATCCATGCTTATCGATCCTAGTTCGTATCGATATCTCTTCGTATCAATCCATATGTGTATCGATTAAACTTGTATTGATGACGTGGAAGGATGACTTAGGGGAGATCCACTTTTTTTGCCGCATGACTGTTTCCTTTACCTAACCATGCCTTCTTCATATTCATCGGTTTCCAAGCTCTTCGTATCGATCCCCATCTCGCTTCTTCGTACATATGCTTCTTATTTGGTTTCATATTGATGACAGAAGCCTTCCCTTTGTATCAATGCCTTGTTACTCTCTTCATATCGATCAACTGAGTGATCGATACAAAGTATGCCGCTATTGTATGGATATGTACTAGAAGATCTGGAAGGATGGATAGGAGTTAATGTTTGTGGGCTAATGGATACGAATTGGATAGGGATGGATACGAAGTGATAGGCAGGGTTTGATGGATACAAACTATCGTAAATCATATGATATCGATTGTCCCATTACTCTTACTTGAAGCAGCTTCCTCCTTGACCCGAAGCAAACCTATCACCGCCTCGAAGTATGGTGCCTGGTGACTCGAAGTAACTTGTTCTTCAACGACCCGAAGCGAACACATCTTTGACCAGAAGCAACCCTTTAGAAAACCCAAAGTAAACATGGTGGTGACTCAAAGAAAACTCCAAGCAACTTAAAGCCACTCGACCTTTGTCGAAAACATATTTTAAACATCTTGCGTTGTTTGTTCGTTGACTATGCCATATCCTGGACACGTGATCATGTTTATAATCTATGACAATCCAACTTCGATCATTATGCAGTTGAGTGGGTTAAATCCGCCTATATGTTACCTTGCCAAAAGGCGGGTTAACACTTTTCCACCCCAAAACATGCCTTGTGACAGGAAGATGTGTCTTATAGTGCCATAAGTTGGATGTTCATATCCTGTTAATGACCTATAAAGAGATAGATAATCTTACCCGATTGTGAATAGCGATCATTTGAGATCGTATGTCGTTTAAGGCGATATGTGGCCGTTCAAGGCCGAACGCCGTTCATGACGAACTATGACCGTTCATTGTCGAGTGCTGTTCGTGGCGAATTGTGATCGTCTATGGTCGGGTGCCGTTCCTGGTGAATTGTGACTGTTCGTGGTCGGGTGTCATTCGTGGCGAATTTTGAAATCATAGACATTAGATTTGCATTCAAATGATTCTTACAGTAGAAATGTTCGACTAAACCAAATCCAAATGCAGAAAAGAGAAAACAAAACAGAAACATCAAAGAGCAAGCACCCACATAGTTGAGGTTTATACTCCTCCCAGAGCATGCCTGAGGACCGTTCATGATTCCATACATGCGTAAGCGACTTAACCGTTTTAGTATGGAGTTTACTTCTGATTCCACATTACTTTGATCAGTTGATGTCAAGTTGGTGCCTTGATCTGGAGCCATTCTCATTTAACACGGTTGGTGCTCACTCCTGTTCCACCATCGCTGTTTGGCTTTTCACGTACTGTAATTGCATGCCATTTCAGATATGTCCTTCGATCTCATCCCTCGAATGCCTATAATCGTTCGTGCTATGGCCTTTTAGCTCGTGGTATAGGCAGTATTTGTCTGATTTCTTTTCATTGTTAGTTGGATCTCACCTCATTGGCCTCAAGTATGGAACCTACCACCCTGTATCTTCATATATTCGCTCTAAAGTCTCGCTCAGCTCCGAATAGGAGGTAAATCTTGGCTCCTTTTGCGGTCGCCTCGACTCGTCAAAGTTGTTATCTGCTTTTCGCTTCCCTTTATCATTCTTCGAATCTTTCCTGGGCAGATCCCCACCTTTGACTGCATAAACATCAACTTTATCTCCTTCTTCACTCTCAGCCTTCGCATCTTCCTGTCGCAGAAACCTTTCCGCTGCATGGTAAAACTCTCCCAGGTCCATAGGTGGATTCCTTGTCAATGAATTGTTGAATTGCATGCCATCGGCTATGCTAGATATAGCTGCCATCAGAACCATGGATGGATCTGGACGATCCACCGATGCTTCCACTACATTGAATCATGTTAGAAATCTCCTCATAGACTCCCTGATTTTCCACTTCAGTGTTATTAAACTCATCACATTCTTGGGCCTCGAGATGTGAACTCTGAACTGCCTCATAAACTTTTCAATCAACTCGGTCCATGTTCCAATGGAGCTGCTTTCTAATTGTCTGAACCATGGCGCTGCTATATCCGTCAAATAAAATAGGAAACACCAGGCCATGACTTCCAACGATGCCCCAGTATATCTATGCTCCTCATATACCTCGTCAGACGAACTGTAGGATCCGTCCTCCCATCATACGTCTCTATTGTAGATAGCATGAATTCGGTGGGTTCCTGGCCAGCCTAATTGCGGAAGCGAAGGGGCTCCTGTTCACAACATCAAGATCTCTATTCACTAATCATCCTCTCATGGTTCGCTTGACCATCTCTGCCAATCTGTCACGATCATCAAGTTGTGGTCCTTGTCTGTTGCATCCAACTTGCTCCCCAAGTTCATGAGGGAATCCTAAGATCTACTTTCTTGGACGGGCATCCAATCCTCCATCAACGCTAAACTGCACAGTATTGCCAAGTATCCTGCTTGGAATTGGGTCAATGTCACGACCCGATTTTCCGATGTCGAAAAATCAAACCATGAGGGTTAAAGAAGAAGAGGTAGAAGAAGAAAATAGAAAACAACATCAAAATCTAACCATCGCAGCGGAATAAAATATAATAGGAAATAACAGATCTTTACACAAAAGAAAACTATATTTGTTTTATACATACATCACCAGAATACATCATTAGAGTTCAACAACATCAATAACAAACAACTAGACAGTAATCATAACTTGTCCTCACAATCTGAGTACACAGCGGAATATTTAAACAAATACGAACGTACGTATCGCCATCCAGCTCCACAGCATCATTTCCTATCATCTATGATACTCGGTCTGACTCAAGCATTATTGTTAAATAACACCCGAGTCAGACTGGAAATCCAGCTTGAGAAATCACACTCAAATTGATTATTAAAGTTTCAAAATCCTTTGAAAATCAAAACATCTCGTAAGACCACACCATAAGTAAACATGTTGGGTTTTTACCTTACGATAGCTAAAACATTTATTATAAAATCCTCTGATATTATGATAGTGTCTATATACAAATACTTATTCAAATAGCCGAAATTGTTATATTTATTAAATTCCAGCTACTAGCCACAAAGTGGGTTCTACAAACAAAGACCGTAAATGGCACGTAGGGAGAATGGATTTCCAACTAACGACTAGGCACTGGGGTACCACCTGTCACAGTACGTGGCGTAGATCACCGTACCGAGGATTGCTCCCAATCCCCTACAACACAAGATTGGGACTACCCCTTACTGGATAATCCCGAGTAAGATCACCCTACGGTTGGGATCAACAACCGCACCACTAAGCCGAATAAAAAGAGACATCTAGACAGGGATGACCTCACCCTAATGGGCGCTACCCACCTAGCTTTGCTACATAAACCCTGATTTTCAGTCATTCCCGGTTAATGAGGCTTGAGGCTAAGCGTTACCTTTTTAGAACGTTTCACTTAGAATGCTCACCGTCTACATGACGATATTCTGAAAGCATTCATCCATACAAGTCCGTCCTGGGTTCGAACGGAACCGAAGGCACTACTCCTGCTACATCCATTTTGGAATCATCCTCGGGATTAGTAGCGACTAGTCCTTGCACTTCACTGCTCCACCTTCGAATCCAACTCGTCTTCCTCACGAAAACGTACAAACCGGATCGAAGTGGTTTTCGAGAAATTAATCCCGATCCCGGTCTCTTCGAAACGATCAGCGCATTGTCCAATATTGATAGTCGGTTATTTAACTATCAATTAACATTCACAACAACCATCAAACAATAAATAATTTCGCAATTATTTATTAATCTCAAAATATCTTTGCAAGATATATTTCCACTTTTCAATCCCATTTGAAAATAGTTTCAAACCATTTTCTCTCACGAAATAAATTTCCTAAATAGTTCTGATTCCCACTGAAATCACCAAGTACAAACATTTAGATATTAAAATAGTTTAAATCACTATATTATAAAATATACTTTAGCATTTAAATTTAGAAAAACTACTTTAATACTTTGTTAAAAATATATACTTTAGGAATATTTAAAATAAAGCTACTTTATAAAATATAAACTAAATTTTTCTCTTTTAAAACATAATACCCAATCACCTTTAAATAATTACTACTATAATAAATTTGAAAAAGACTTACTTTAAAATTTTAAACATTTAAAAATAATAAGTTTTCTAAAACATGCTTTTCAAAACATCATTAAAACTTTTAACTTATATTTAAAATTTGCTTTGAAAATGTACTTGGCTATCTAGGAAAATATGCTTCTCTTTCACATCTTTTAAAAATAAATCACTATTTATTTTTAAACAAAATTTCCCATTCCTTTAATAAATTCCCACCGTGAATTTATTCCTCCAAATATACACTAATATATTACTTCACTTTTATAAACCCAGTTTATAAATTTCTTAGTCCCATCCTCCTTTATAACTCCAATTTCAAACACTTAAATAAATTTCCAAATTGATTTCCAAATTACTCCATTTTGAAATAAATTCCTTTACTTACCAATTTATATCAAAACCCATTGACTTCGGATTTTTATTCTTTAATTATGACTTAAAAATCCTTTTTAACTGAAAACACCAATTTTAGATTCCCAAATTCCTTATTTATCCTTTTAAATAAATTCAAACCTTGAATTTTAAAATAAATTCTTTACTACTTGAAATAATATCAATTGAGTTTAAAAAATAAAATCACTTATTCCCATTTATTCAAAATCGCATTTCCTGCACTTGGAATTATATTTATTAGAATTCAAAGATCAACTTTATTTCCTTTCCAATTCATCTTTAATTTATTCAAATTTATATGATTATTTTACTCAAAATTCACTATTTTATTTTCTTTTCAGAAATCCCATTTCTACATATTTTGATAACTCAGTTCACCGAAATATTTTAAATCAACCATAGTATTCAACATTTCCAATTATCAGTATAATTCATTACAGGACAGCAAATATTATATCACGGAATATTTTATCAAACCTAAATAATTTTGAGGAATCCAGTTGGATCCCTCCAACCTGTTTCCCTGCATCCACAGATGTTAGCACAATATAAAATACCAATTCCACTTCGAGGTGGAATATCGCAGTATATGGGTTTATATAATAACATCCGCTATTATGCGGCGCATAGGGTCTCATCCGCTATATAATGTGGGAATCAATCACTCTAGGATATACTATATCCTACTATATATAATATAGCACATCCAGTCGATCCAATCATTCAACCAGATATTTAAATTTAACTATTTTAATTTAAATTAAAACCAGATGAGTGGGATTAACTCACCTTTGACGTTTGTTTGCAGTCCACTTCAACTTTGCCTTAGTTTCATGGTTTTTCAACCTTGTATAAACAATTCATGATTTATTACTATTTGAATTAATCAGACAATTAATCACCATTCACTTATTTAATTTAACTCATTATACGATTTAAAATTTTTAAACTAATAGTTTCTTTCAACAAATTATTGTTAGCAACCCAATAATTAAACAAGTTAATTATGGTAGCTTAATTACCAACCCATTCTCTTTTGTTTTGTTTTTTTATTCTTATTGTTGTATATATTCTTCACATACATTCATACGAAAGTATGGTACCTTTACTGCACATATCTTCTAAATTTCCACTCTTTATATATATTTAAAAACAACAGCCTTGTTGTAAAAATATTTTTAAACTTCTGAATTACTCTAATCTTACTTAAATTAAGTTATATATATAAAAAAATTATACCTTCACTGCCAAGACCAGAAGATAGCCATCAACACCCGCCCTGAAACCAAAACGTCAGCACCACCCCTTCGAACGGTCGCGCCGCCTGCATGCGATACCACATGCCATCACGAAGCCCTAAGTTGCGAATTCCTCCTCGACGCTCACCCCTCCTCCACCTTGCCATCGCACGAACACCCAAACGCTCGCTCCCTGACATGCCGGTCCCACAATCGTGACAATGCCACCGAAACTCATCTCAATCCACTACTAAATCGGCTGAGGCATCAAGTAAGAGAGACACAACTCCTGACAAGAACTCGGTCCAAGCGACTTTGCGAATTGCTAACCTTCTCTTGACTCTCTCTCTCCTTCCTCACACCGTACCTTCGAATCGAACTCTCGACCCTCCTGATGAATGCGGCCTGTCTAGAAATCGAGCAAGGAACACGACGTAATTTTGATTTGGGATTCAATTTCTCAATTATGAAATTCGATTTTCAAATTAGGAGGGCTCGGCCATTAAAGTCTCGATTTCCACATATGTTTCCTCTTTTATTTTTATTTTTTTAAACGATAAAGGTTTGGAATTTGATCAGGGAATTTTGAAGAAGGAAAAAGGTGAGAATAATGAAGCCGAGGCAATTTTGTTCCCAAAATCTTCAGAAGGCTCGAGTTTCATAAAAGAAGGGAAGAGGAACGAGTTGTTTTCTTTTACAGGAAGGTTGCATGAGGAAAAAGAGGGGAACACAATTTGAAATAAAGGCGACGTGATTTGAACATGTGAACAGTATTCCTGAAATGAGGTGAAAAAGTTTGGATGTGAATAGTTTTTGACTAGTTAAATAATATGTTTAAATTTAAACCGTCCCGAATCCACAGCTAAAAATCTTGACCTCCTATCGATGCATGCGCTAGGCGTTCATAATGTTATACCCCTATTTCGAATGCATTGGAAAAGGTTCCGAGTCCTAATTCAATCGTATGGAGAAATTAGCTTTTTGAACCCAGTTATAATATTAAATTTCGATATTAATTTCAGCGCGTTTATATATCGTACGTTCACACAACAACTCCAAACACTACGAAAACTGAAATCTGATAATAATACAATACTACGGATCCAATGGAACTGGTTTCGTCGAATTCCGAGACTGTGCCTCGGAAAGCTACTTTTAAACATGATTTAAACGATATAATTTCAAAACATAACAAAACACTTCCAAATTCAATTTTAATGCTTTTACTGTCTTTAGTACTATCAATATAAATTTTACAAGCCTTTAAATTATTTTTACCAAGTTCGAAACTCAAGATACAATATTTTACCCAATTTCAGTTTATTAAATCCAATAACTTAATTGCTAAATAATAATAATATTTGAAATTCAAGTTAAACTACCTTTCCAATATTTAAAATCAATTAAATATCCCAATTTAAGTTGTCCAAAATTCTGGGTCGTCACAGTCAACATGATCCAGGGGTGTGCCCCCTAGCTTAGGGGTGCTCCTGATGGTCCCACTCTATCCTGAATCCTGGTGGCTCCGTTCCCTTGACTCCGGTTCTAGACTCTCTTTGCTCTTGCTATTCCATTCCCTTGATTTTGCATTCCAACTTGTCTAGCTTGTTGGAGTAAGTTCTATATCATCTCCTCCTGCCTTTTCATTGTTCCTTCCTACATAGCATCCATCATCATCTCCATTTCGTCTCTGGTGATGAAAACTAAAGTCTGATTAGCCCCTGAAGAAGCATCCTGACTTCCTTCATGCTAACTCCTTTCCACTCATTGTCTCCTTATGGATTGTTTCTTCATAGATTTCCAGATCCAAGTTGCTAAGCTTTCAAATCCAAAATCCACGCTTTAGAATCCCTGAGTTCTAGCCTTCTCAGTGAAAGCACTAAAATGTTTATACCAAAATTGGTCCCAAACACCCAATTGCAGATGGAAGCACCAATTCACAATCTCAAATCATGGATAGACAAAGTGTATAGGATATAATATGAAGAATACTTAAAATTTAAAAGGAAAGCAATAAAAAGACAAGGTTTATAGTGGTTCGGCTTTGTATCCTACGTCCACTTTGAATGATTTAATGTTTATTGCTGATTGCTAACTGATTATAATAGTAAATAACTCTAACACTCAAGTTACAACGAAGATCCGACAGAGTAACAACGTAGCCGAGTCAAAAAGTCCCTTTTCTATTAGCATTGGAGTGCTATTTATAGATGTAGGTCTGAAATAGCTGCCTTTAAACTTGGAATACTCCTCTCACACGTGGGTGGGCCTACATGACTGATCAAGGTCATTTGGGATCGATCTCCATCTCCTTTGTATCGATCAAGATAGTGTCCATTTGGGATATGATCGATCATAAGCGTTCTTCTGGTGATAAGAAAACTCCCATGAAAATTTGGTGGCATTTGGACTTGTAGATTTCGAGTTATGATCGATCCGATGTTGAATTTGCAAATGGCTGATGCATGCATATCGACCCTAGTTCGTATCGATACCTCTTCGTATCGATCCCTATGCGTATCGATCAAACGTATATCGATGACGTGGAGCGATGACTTAGGGGAGATCCACTTTTTATGCCGCATGACCGTTTCCTTTACTTGACCATGCCTTCTTCGTATCCCTCGATTGCCAAGTTCTTCGTATCGATCCTCATCTCGCTTCTTCATATCGATGCTTCTTGTTTGGTTTTGTATCGATGCCAAAAGCCTTCCTTTCGTATCGATGCCTTGCTACTCACTTCGTATTGATTAAGTGAGTGATCGATACGAAGCATGTCACTGTTGTATGGATACGAATTGGAAGGTTTGGAAGGATGGATACGAGTTGATGTTTGTGGGCTAATGGATACGATTGGATGGGGGTGGATATGAAGTGGTAGGCAATGTTTGATGGATATGAACTGATGCAAATCATACGGATATCAATTGACCCATTGCTCTGACCCAAAGCAACTGCCTCCTTGACCCGAACCAAACCTATCACCAACTCAAAGTTTGACGTCTGGTGACTCGGATTAGCTTGTTCCTCAATGACCCAAAGCGAACACTTCTTTGACCCAAAGCAACCCTTCAGAAAACCCAAAGTAAACATGGTGGTGACACAAAGCAAACTCCAAGAAACTTGAAGCGACTCGACCTTTTTTGAAACCATATTTTAAACATCTTACGTTGTTTTTTCGTCGACTATGCTATATCTTGGCCTCATGATCATGTTTATTATCCGTGACAATCCAACTTCGATCATTATTCAGTTAAGTGGGTTAAATCTGCATGTATGTTCCCTTGCCAAAAGCCGAGTTAACACTGTCGGTTTCAGGCTAGAATTTATGGAATAATTGGTGGTCAAACCACACTCGTCTTTTTATCTATACTCATATCCACTCCTCAGGGATAAGAGTTGATTAATGGGTGGTCGATTCACACCTGATTTGTGTTTATATCCTAGTCCGCACTTTGGGGACTTAGAGTTAGTTTACGGGTTGTCGCTTTATACCTAATTTATGTTTATACTCTAGTCCGCACTCTAGGGACTCAAAGTTAGTTTGTAGGTTGTTGATTCACACCCGATTTATGTTTATACTTTAGTCCGCATTTTGGGGACTTAGAGTTAGTTTGCAGATGGTCAGTTCACACCGGATTTTTATTTATACTTCTAAGGACTTAGAGTTACTTCGAAGAGTAGTCGGATCGTACTTTCCTTAATTGAGTGATTTACCCTCAAGATCCAAGGTTTGATTTAGCAAGTGATTGATTGTGTCACAATCGCTCTTGTTTTATTTTAGTCCCATCGTTCCGTGGGATTTATTTGATCATCAGATGGTCGAATCACATCCATTTCTCATTACGTATCCCGTCCATTGGGTTATGAGCGAGAGTTATCAAATGAATGATTAGTTCATGATCATTTTGTTTAGTTCCTTGGGAACTAGCGTAATTGATTAGTTCCAATCCCTGGAACCTATTCGAATATATCTACATAATGCTATAATAAACATAAATATAATGGAAGTTCAAAACTTTATTTTCTAAATGGAAAGGAATGAATAATCTATCTTATTACATATTTGGAAAGTCTAAAAAAATCTAAAAGAAAGTACAACTGAATGAAAAAGAAAGAAACTAAATGAAATAGCATCGTAAATGCTCGCTATTCCATGCCTTTGGGAGTGTGATGACATCAATAGTCGCTGTCTTGAAAGTTCCCTCTCCAAGCCTCCACTCAATAACATACGGTCCTTCCCATGTTAGATTCGTGTATGATGGGGCAGGAAAAATGCATTTCAAGACAAAATCTATGATTTCAATGGTTCTAGTTTAGACTTTAATACTGTAGTATCGGGAGACTCGGTGTCGGTGCGTAGCAGCCTTCACATCAGCTTCCTCGTGCTTCTCATCAATAAAGTCTATATATTCCAAGAGGAGATCTTTTTTCATTTTGGGATCGTAGTAAGTCACTCGATGAGAAGGAACTTTGAGCTCAAGAGGAATTCAGTATCGTAAGCAAGGGAAAATGGAGTATAGCTAGTCGCGGACTTGTGGGTGGTCCTGTAAGCCATTTGCTTGAGGGTGAGCGACTGCTGCAAACATCATTTCAATATGATACCTTCGATAGAAGTCTTTGAATTCTGGATTGTCGAATTAATTCCCATTATCTATTACAATAGTTCATGGAAGACCAAAACGATAGAAACAATGAAGTTTTTTATTTTCCTGGTTATGATCGTGGCTAAAGGTTCTACTTCAGTTCATTTAGTGAAGTAATCAACTACGACGATAGCATACTTTGCGCCATCTTTAGAGATCTGTAAGGAACGATAATTTCTATACCCCACATGACAAGATGCAATTAGCTGATCATTTGCGTGATTTCCATCGGTGGAGCTCTTGGAACTTTTGCATATATCTGGCACTTGTCACATAACCTTACATACTCAGGATAATCTTGATTGACAATTGGCTAATAATACCCATGATGGAGTATTTTCTTTGCTAGAGTTTGCCACCCAGTGTGTTCTCTATATTCCCCTTCATGAACTTCCTTTAGAACCTATTTTATCTCATCATGAGCGATACACTGGACCAGGGGAAAGGAAAAATCGTTCTGTACATAACTCCTTCCTGTATGATATATCGTGAAGCTTTACGAAGGACTTGTCGCTTTTCATTCCTTTGTTCAGGTAGGACTCCCTATAGAAAATAGTTTTTAATCGGAGTCATCCACAAATCCCTGTCAGGCTCCGTCTCTAGTACCCGGTCAATTTCTACCAGGTTTATACTTGAGGCATTTAATACTTTGACCGAAACCAAGCCCATCTGCTGTGCGTCCCTGGTGCTAGCAAACTATGCCAATGAATCAAACCCTCTAGTTTGATCCCGTGGAATATGCATAATGTCATAGTACTCAAATTCAATCAACAACTCTTATACTTAGGTAAGGTATGGAGCAAGCCGTTGTACCATAGCATGTTAATCTCCTCTGACTTACTACACTACCAATTGTGAATCGCAAAAGATTTCAAGAGACTTTTTTCCCAGTTCTCTGGCGAGTTTAAGTCCAGCAATTAGAGCCTCATATTCGGCTTTATTGTTTGTCGCTGGGAAATCAATATTTAGAGCAAAATAGATCAACCGATCTTCGGGAGTTACAGGCACAATTCCAGCTCTAGAACAATGATCATTGGATGCTCCATCAGTATACAATTTCCACCATATGGTAGGGATTTCGCTGCTCTCCGTGGAATAATCGTGCGCATCAAAATTATTCTATAAAATCTGCTAGTGCTTGACCCTATATAGTCCTATAAGGGAGATAAGTGATATCTAATTGACTAAGTTTGATATTCCACTTGAGTAACCTTCCAGATATCTCAGGTCGTCGCAGGACTTGTCATAACGGTTGGTCAATGTAAACATTGATCGGGTGTGCATGGAAATATGGGTGGAGATTTCATGATGCAATCAGCAAGAAGTATGCCAATTTCTCTATTTTCGGATAGTTCCTTTCAGCTCCCATCAATCGCTTGCTGACGTAATAAACCAGCCTTTGGATTCGATTCTCCACGCGAAGCAATATGGCATTTGTAGCATGTACCGACAGTCCAAATAGACGTTTAAATCTTCATGATCCATTGGCTTCGATAAGAGGGAGGCCTCTCTAAGTGGTCCACCAAGGCTCCAAATGCATCTTTATAATCCTGTGTCCATTCGAAGTTTTTTGTCTTTCCTAATCAAGTCAAAGAAAGGAATACATTTATCGGTAGCTCTGGAAATGTATCAGCTTAAGGCAGCAACCTTCTCATTCAAACTCTGTACTTGTTTGATAGTTTTTGGCGCTGGGATATCGCGGATAGCTTGAATTTTCTTGGGATTAGCTTCGATTCCATGAGCATCAACAATAAAACCCTTCCCTGATGCTACGCTAAAAGAGCACTTCAAGGATTAATTTTCATCTTCTAATGTTGGAGTATGTCGAACATTTCTGCTAGGTCTCTAATGTTGTCGCTTGATTGTCATGACTTCGCGAGCATATCATCCAACTATACTTCCATAGTTTTTCCAATCTTTTCTTTAAACATCATGTTGACTAAGCATTGGTAAGACGCTCCTATATTCTTTAATCCAAATGGCATCAACACATAGCAATATAATCCAACATCGGTAATGAAACTGGTGTGCTCTTGATCAGGAATGTGCATCAGGATTTGGTTATATCTCAAGTAAGCATCCATGAAAGATAGAAAATCGTGCCCGCAGTTGAGTGCACCAACTGGTCAATCCTTGGAAGGGGAAAACTGTCTTTCAGACATGCCTTATTCAAGTTTGGGTAATCAATGCATGTTCTCCATTTCCCATTTGCAATTTTCATAAGCACGAGATTTAGATACCCACTTAGGGTAGAGGCGTGAATAAACCTATTGTCTTTGAGTCAATCCACCTCCTTTTTGAGAGCGGAAGATCTCTCTGGATCCTTGAGTCAATCCACCTCCTTTTTTGAGAGCGGAAGATCTCTCTGGATCCATGCCGTGTTATTTCTTGTTTCATCGAAACATGCCTCGAGTCGATATTCAATACATGGCTCGCAATGGCAGGCGAGATTCCACACATATCAGAGTGAGTCCAATAGAACACTTATAGATTCGCTTGGAAAAATCCAGCAAGTTCTTTCAACATTAGGGAGTGGAGCTATGATCCGATCTTTAGGACCCGTGATGGGTCGTCGTGGCTAATTGTGATGTCAATTGTTTGCTCAGCCGATGTAGCCTTGGTATTTTTAGGCTCCTCCTCATCATCTCTTGGATCTATATCTCTATAGAACCGACTGTGATGCCCAAGCCAAGGCTCAAAGGCTAGTTGTCAATCTTTAGTAGCTTGGATGCGGACAGTCTTGTCCACACCCTTACCTTTCTCTTTGCATTGAGCATCTCTCAACTCAGCTACATAACAGGCACATCCAGTCGCCCGATCACCATGAATAACTCGAACACCATTATCTGTCGGAAACTTTAAAGTCAAACACCATGGGACAAGGGCTGCTTGAAATTCGACTAGGGTCGGTCGGCCCAAAAAAACGTTTTATCGAGAGTTAAGATCCAAAATAACAAATGGCAAGATTCGCACTCTCCTACGGTCACCTTCTCCCAACACTACAGGTAATTCAACATAACCAATGGCTTTAGTTGTAGCTCCATTAAAATCGTGTATATGGGCTTTAGACGGCTTTAAGTCTTTGGCTTCCATCCTCATATGATCATAGGCTTTTTCGAAAATTATATTTATAGAACTTCCATAACAATCAATATCCTTCTCACTAAAGCAAGGCCGATCATGGCTGAAATGACTATTGGGTCGATTGTCAGAGCCCCCACCTTGTCTGCATCTTTGTTTCTAAACATGATATCATCTGCCATTGTACGTTGTTGTTTTACCATAGCTCCATCTTCTGTATTCGAACAATATTCAAAATCCACATGCTTAATCGTGCTAGCATAGCGCTTCATCTCGTGCCAACTCTTATCTTTCGGGTGCAGTCCTCGACTATTGTATTTATTACCAATCTTCCACCAGTTCATGCAGGCTTCTTGGCACTGCGCAGTGCTTGTCCTCGGTTGGGGTCGGATGTCCCCTATCCGCTGTACTGCGGGGTTTTTACAAATTGTTGCAACTTCCTTTCTCGAATCAGCTTTTCGATAATATCCTAGAGATGCCTGCTGTTTGCAACCAGATTGATCACAAACACCCAAGAGTAGATTTATGTAGAGAAGTAAATGAAGAAAGTAAAACTAAAACTGAGGAATTGGATAAACTAATAGCAAATAAAGAACAATAATCAAAAACTCAGAGATTTATAATGATTCGATGTTGTATGCCTACATCCACTTTGAAGATTCTTTTTATTGATTAATTAATAATCTGATTACAGCAACAAGGAATAGAAAAAAACTTGGTTACAATAAAGAATAAGGTAACCAGCAGCGTAAAGATCCTCAGAAGGACCCTTCAGGCCAGTATTTATAAGTGATGACGACTACCAATCCCTTTGAAACTTCGGCTAAAAAACCTTCTAATCCTTATGGTCCCACCAAGGGGGTCTCACTAGGCCAAAATCCCAATGAAGAGGTATCGGTACTAATCCCTTCATTGTTTGATTTTTGGGCAGCGATCCCTATGGTGGCTTCTATATGCCAAATGTATGTTTAATCTCCAAGTAATTTAATTTAACAGAGCTTGAGTTGTTGATTGGTCTTGGATTTGACTCTACTTGTAAACGGCTTTCTACCGAACCCTCTAAAGGGTTGTATACTGATCCATATTCAATGAAGCTTGCCAACCCATATTTTCCAATATAGCATGCCGATCCCTCTCTTTCATTAAATATGTTGAACTATCTTATTCAAAATATGCCAATCTCTGCTTTACTTAGCTATGCTGATCCATCTGAATTGATTATGCTGACCCCTTCTTTATGAGTTGAAGTATGTCAATCCCTCTTAATTAAGCATATCCATACCGATCCATACTTCTTAGCAAAATAGGTCAACCCCTTCTCAATACGCTATACTGAGTCCTCCTCTGTGAATTGAAGTATGCCTATCCATTCTAGCCAACGATGTTGATCCCATATTTAGCTAATCATGTTGATCCCTATCAAGTTGCCAAACCATGTTGGCCCCTTTATTTGACTAAGCTATATTCTATATTTCAAGCATCATGCATTATTTATCTACCAGTTACATTCAATTTTGGCTTCATATAACCATTCGACTTTCGGGCGCCTCAATCATTGCTCCAAGGTCATCGAACTTGATAACAGTCGGATCTATCTTATGTAATCAGTTCAATATAGCAGGGTTAGAATGCCGGGTAACACTTGCCCTCCAAAGTACGTCTCGTGAATAACATGACGTACTTTGAATCAAAATAAGTCTGTATTGTCGGAAAAAGGTCCATCTAGCTTCATGAATGATTTCTATTATTTTGTCGAATCATTTTCCCAATGCATTAAATTTTTCATTGATTGCTGTGATGCTTGGTCGATTCCCAATAATATAAATCCAGTGCTATATTCTGGCAACGTATATAAGTCTGGTTCTACGAGACATACAAACTCTTGTGTAATGACCCTAATTTTGACTAATATTATTTTGGACATTTGATTAGATAAATTAAATGATATAATGTAAATGGTTAGGGGATTGAGATTTGTATGATCATAGGGCAGTGTGCCTAATTAATCTAAAGCCAAGGAGAATTAAAGTGAAATAAGTAAAGGTAATAAAATAGGAAAAATCGGAATAGGTTATATTCTTATACCCCAAACCCTTATCCCATTCTCATTTTCAACATTCATAAACAAAACTAAATATAGAGCTTTGCCAGCCACCATTAGAAGAAATCTAAAGGAAGATAAGCAAGAATTCAAGAAGAAAGCTTAATTAAAACAACTCAAGGGCTAATCTCAACCTTCTTAACAATCAAGCTAAGGTGAATAATAGACTACATCTTATTTTCATTGTTTTTGGTTTCTAGATAAGATCCAAAATTATTTTGCAAGTAAAATTCCATGTTTTGATTGTTTGAATGGTTACATATGCTTGTTGATGATTTTTGTTGTTTCATACAGATTTTATGATAAGATTTGATTTGAAAAACCTATTAAATGGCATCTATAAGGTCAAAAACATTATTTTATTAATAGGTTTCAAGTTTCGTAATTTTCTAAGTTAATGTGGATTTATTATGAATTTTCTAGTAAAGAAAGTGGTTAAATTAGGTTTAAATTGTTTTCGGCTATTATAGGTTAGCTTAGGGTCAGATATTTAAATATAATAGAAAATATATTAAAAGTGATTTATCATAATATTTGGAGAATTTTCCTCAATATTTCATTAAATATATAAAATTATTTAAGGTATGGGACTTGAATGCTTTGTATTTTTATAAAAGGAGAAGGGGCAATTTGCTATATGTTTTAAATTGTTAATTACTGAATTCAGTAGAACTTTTAGGAAAGATTTTGAAAAAGAAATGGCAACCAATTATATGTTGAAAAATAAGGCAAGTTAGTTGGAAATATATTACCTTAAAAAGTTAAAAATCAGTTTTGTAAAGGATTGTTACTTCGCCACTTTTGTCAGCCACCTTTCGACCCTATACTACCGCCTCCAACCTAGTCGAAACCAATACACATGTTATCAATACCTTGGTACATAGTGGAACGGAGATAAGCGAAAGGTATAGAGTCGTAACATGCTTTCGAAAGGGTAGAAGTAGTCTTTATAAACTTAGAACTATTTTAGTTACAAAATGAGGCTTTTGAAGGAAATAGCTTTTGACTTAGTCAAATACACCTTTGTTTCAGAAAAGGGCTTTCAAAAGAGGTTGTCGCCTTTTGTTTTTAAAATACGAATTCGAAGGAGTCGAGACCGCTGCTGTCGCATTCAACCTTTCAAATTAACGCCTTCGAAAGGGTTTTTTACCCTAAACTTTGAAGCCGGTGCTCCATGCTTTCGAAAGGGTTGGTTTCGAAACCATCCGCTTTCTTTTACTTAGGAATAATGCTTTCGAAAGAGTTTCTTTCGCTTCGGTCCCTTTAAGACCCTTAGATATATTGAAAGTTAAACCCAAAGGTTTCGAAAGGAATGGTATTAAATGGTTTCGAAGCTATGTTCCACAAAATTTTACTTGGACCCAATGCTTTCAAAAGGTTTGTTTTAAGTAAAGGACTATAATGCTTTCGAAAGATATATAACGAAGGTTTCGAAAGGCAGATTCCCTAATGTTTTCGATAGGTTTACCTTTAGTATCTGAATTATTGGTTTCCAATGCTTTCGAAAGGTAAGTTTAAAGCATTTTGAAAAGGGGACGTCTAAGGTTTTATGAAGCTTTCTAAGGGGTGCTTTACATGATTTCAAAAGGTATATTTTTAAATATTTTCAAAAGGTATGTTTTGGACTTCGGCCTAGTGTTTCAAGATAAAGTAGTTAACCTTTTTTGAAAGGGGTACTTTCAATGGATTCGAAAGGGACTATTTAAAACTTTTTAAACAAAGGTTCGAATGTGATATCTTGAATTTAAAACCCAATATTTTCTAAGTTAACGAAGGGCTTTAAGAAATTTTAAAGGGATAAATGACCCTATTGATTTAGGTTTTCATCGACATGGTATTTAGTAAAACATATATCATGGAAAAGATATTTAAGTAAAGCAAAGATTATATTTTCATTGTTTAAGTATAATTTAAAGGGTTAAATCAATTTGAAAGAAATGTTTTCAAGGAAAATCTGATGGGGTAGTTAACCATAAGTTAATGATTCAGATATTAGAATACCAGATAGGACTGGCATAAGGTCACACCATATACTTTAGCTAATAATCCTATAATGTCCCGCCTTTTTATACGCTTTAAATCGACGATAAACCACACACGTCAGACTTAAACCATACAGAAGGGCAAATTGTTATGGGGTAAATAAGAAAAAGCAGAGAAAGAAAAAAAACAAAATAGAATCTTGCAGCGGAACGATAAAATATAGTAATTAAATATACAGTTCATGAAGTTGTTTACAAAATATTTGATTATACTTATACAATGTATATCAGAGTTACACATACCAGAGAATATTAATAATGCAGCGGAATACAATGGTGTAGTGGAATAATATAATATATAATAGTAATACAATCTTCGTCTTCGTCCTCCATAAATAAGGCCTTCAATTCCCGAAATACTCAGGCTGACCCGAGCGAATTGAAAAGACAAAACACTCGAGTCATAACTAAAAGATCTTATGTAAGTTAAATCAACAGTAAATAATATGAGTGGAACGACGTCAGAGATGTTTACGGGATTTGACATCTCTTATCCAGTGTCAACGTGAGTGCAGTAACTCAAGAGATGCTTTACGAAGGACTTGTCGCTTTTCATTCCTTTGTTCAGGTAGGACTCCCTATAGAAAATAGTTTTTAATCGGAGTCATCCACAAATCCCTGTCAGGCTCCGTCTCTAGTACCCGGTCAATTTCTACCAGGTTTATACCTTAGGCATTTAATACTTTGACTGAAACCAAGCCCATCTGCTGTGCGTCCCTGGTGCTAGCAAACTATGCCAATGAATCAAACCCTCTAGTTTGATCCCGTGGAATATGCATAATGTCATAGTACTCAAATTCAGTCAACAACTCTTATACTTAGGTAAGGTATGGAGCAAGCCGTTGTACCATAGCATGTTAATCTCCTCTGACTTACTACACTACCAATTGTGAATCGCAAAAGGTTTCAAGAGACTTTTTTCCCAGTTCTCTGGCGAGTTTAAGTCCAGCAATTAGAGCCTCATATTCGGCTTTATTGTTTGTCGCTGGGAAATCAATATTTAGAGCAAAATAGATCAACCGATCTTCGGGAGTTACAGGCACAATTCCAGCTCTAGAACAATGATCATTGGATGCTCCATCAGTATACAATTTCCACCATATGGTAGGGATTTCGCTGCTCTCCGTGGAATAATCGTGCGCATCAAAATTATTCTATAAAATCTGCTAGTGCTTGACCCTATATAGTCCTATAAGGGAGATAAGTGATATCGAATTGACTAAGTTTGATATTCCACTTGAGTAACCTCCCAGATATCTCAGGTCGTCGCAGGACTTGTCATAACGGTTGGTCAATGTAAACATTGATCGGGTGTGCATGGAAATATGGGTGGAGATTTCATGATGCAATCAGCAAGAAGTATGCCAATTTCTCTATTTTCGGATAATTCCTTTCAGCTCCCATCAATCGCTTGCTGACGTAATAAACCAGCCTTTGGATTCGATTCTCCACGCGAAGCAATATGGCATTTGTAGCATGTACCGACAGTCCAAATAGACGTTTAAATCTTCATGATCCATTGGCTTCGATAAGAGGGAGGCCTCTCTAAGTGGTCCACCAAGGCTCCAAATGCATCTTTATAATCCTGTGTCCATTCGAAGTTTTTTGTCTTTCCTAATCAAGTCAAAGAAAGGAATACATTTATCGGTAGCTCTGGAAATGTATCAGCTTAAGGCAGCAACCTTCTCATTCAAACTCTGTACTTGTTTGATAGTTTTTGGCGCTGGGATATCGCGGATAGCTTGAATTTTCTTGGGATTAGCTTCGATTCCATGAGCATCAACAATAAAACCCTTCCCTGATGCTACGCTAAAAGAGCACTTCAAGGATTAATTTTCATCTTCTAATGTTGGAGTATGTCGAACATTTCTGCTAGGTCTCTAATGTTGTCGCTTGATTGTCATGACTTCGCGAGCATATCATCCAACTATACTTCCATAGTTTTTCCAATCTTTTCTTTAAACATCATGTTGACTAAGCATTGGTAAGACGCTCCTATATTCTTTAATCCAAATGGCATCAACACATAGCAATATAATCCAACATCGGTAATGAAACTGGTGTGCTCTTGATCAGGAATGTGCATCAGGATTTGGTTATATCTCAAGTAAGCATCCATGAAAGATAGAAAATCGTGCCCGCAGTTGAGTGCACCAACTGGTCAATCCTTGGAAGGGGAAAACTGTCTTTCAGACATGCCTTATTCAAGTTTGGGTAATCAATGCATGTTCTCCATTTCCCATTTGCAATTTTCATAAGCACGAGATTTAGATACCCACTTAGGGTAGAGGAGTGAATAAACCTATTGTCTTTGAGTCAATCCACCTCCTTTTTGAGAGCGGAAGATCTCTCTGGATCCTTGAGTCAATCCACCTCCTTTTTTGAGAGCGGAAGATCTCTCTGGATCCATGCCATATTATTTCTTGTTTCATCGAAACATGCCTCGAGTCGATATTCAATACATGGCTCGCAATGGCAGGCGAGATTCCACACATATCAGAGTGAGTCCAATAGAACACTTATAGATTCGCTTGGAAAAATCCAGCAAGTTCTTTCAACATTAGGGAGTGGAGCTATGATCCGATCTTTAGGACCCGTGATGGGTCGTCGTGGCTAATTGTGATGTCAATTGTTTGCTCAGCCGATGCAGCCTTGGTATTTTTAGGCTCCTCCTCATCATCTCTTGGATCTATATCTCTATAGAACCGACTGTGATGCCCAAGCCAAGGCTCAAAGGCTAGTTGTCAATCTTTAGTAGCTTGGATGCGGACAGTCTTGTCCACACCCTTACCTTTCTCTTTGCATTGAGCATCTCTCAACTCAGCTACATAACAGGCACATCCAGTCGCCCGATCACCATGAATAACTCGAACACCATTATCTGTCGGAAACTTTAAAGTCAAACACCATGGGACAAGGGCTGCTTGAAATTCGACTAGGGTCGGTCGGCCTAAAAAAACGTTTTATCGAGAGTTAAGATCCAAAATAACAAATGGCAAGATTCGCACTCTCCTACGGTCACCTTCTCCCAACACCACAGGTAATTCAACATAACCAATGGCTTTAGTTGTAGCTCCATTAAAATCGTGTATATGGGCTTTAGACGGCTTTAAGTCTTTGGCTTCCATCCTCATATGATCATAGGCTTTTTCGAAAATTATATTTATAGAACTTCCATAACAATCAATATCCTTCTCACTAAAGCAAGGCCGATCATGGCTGAAATGACTATTGGGTCGATTGTCAGAGCCCCCACCTTGTCTGCATCTTTGTTTCTAAACATGATATCATCTGCCATTGTACGTTGTTGTTTTACCATAGCTCCATCTTCTGTATTCGAACAATATTCAAAATCCACATGCTTAATCGTGCTAGCATAGCGCTTCATCTCGTGCCAACTCTTATCTTTCGGGTGCAGTCCTCGACTATTGTATTTATTACCAATCTTCCACCAATTCGTGCAGGCTTCTTGGCACTGCGCAGTGCTTGTCCTCGGTTGGGGTCGGATGTCCCATATCCGCTGTACTGCGGGGTTTTTACAAATTGTTGCAACTTCCTTTCTCGAATCAGCTTTTCGATAATACCCTAGAGATGCCTGCTGTTTGCAACCAGATTGATCACAAACACCCAAGAGTAGATTTATGTAGAGAAGTAAATGAAGAAAGTAAAACTAAAACTGAGGAATTGGATAAACTAATAGCAAATAAAGAACAATAATCAAAAACTCAGAGATTTATAATGATTCGATGTTGTATGCCTACATCCACTTTGAAGATTCTTTTTATTGATTAATTAATAATCTGATTACAGCAACAAGGAATAGAAAAAAACTTGGTTACAATAAAGAATAAGGTAACCAGCAGCGTAAAGATCCTCAGAAGGACCCTTCAGGCTAGTATTTATAACTGATGACGACTACCAATCCCTTTGAAACTTCGGCTAAAAAACCTTCTAATCCTTATGGGCCCACCAAGGGGGTCTCACAAGGCCAAAATCCCAATGAAGAGGTATCGGTACTAATCCCTTCATTGTTTGATTTTTGGGCAGCGATCCCTATGGTGGCTTCTATATGCCAAAAGTATGTTTAATCTCCAAGTAATTTAATTTAACAGAGCTTGAGTTGTTGATTGGTCTTGGATTTGACTCTACTTGTAAACGGCTTTCTGCCGAACCCTCTAAAGGGTTGTATACTGATCCATATTCAATGAAGCTTGCCAACCCATATTTTCCAATATAGCATGCCGATCCCTCTCTTTCATTAAATATGTTGAACTATCTTATTCAAAATATGCCAATCTCTGCTTTACTTAGCTATGCTGATCCATCTGAATTGATTATGCTTACCCCTTCTTTATGAGTTGAAGTATGTCAATCCCTCTTAATTAAGCATATCCATACCGATCCATACTTCTTAGCAAAATAGGTCGACCCCTTCTCAATACGCTATACTGAGTCCTCCTCTGTGAATTGAAGTATGCCTATCCATTCTAGCCAACGATGTTGATCCCATATTTAGCTAATCATGTCGATCCCTATCAAGTTGCCAAACCATGTTGGCCCCTTTATTTGACTAAGCTATATTCTATATTTCAAGCATCATGCATTATTTATCTACCAGTTCCATTCAATTTTGGCTTCATATAACCATTCGACTTTCGGGCGCCTCAATCATTGCTCCAAGGTCATCGAACTTGATAACAGTCGGATCTATCTTATGCAATCAGTTCAATATAGCAGGGTTAGAATGCCGGGTAACACTTGCCCTCCAAAGTACGTCTCGTGAATAACATGACGTACTTTGAATCAAAATAAGTCTGTATTGTCGGAAAAAGGTCCATCTAGCTTCATGAATGATTTCTATTCTTTTGTCGAATCATTTTCCCAATGCATTAAATTTTTCATTGATTGCTGTGATGCTTGGTCGATTCCCAATAATATAAATCCAGTGCTATATTCTGGCAACGTATATAAGTCTGGTTCTACGAGACTTACAAACTCTTGTGTAATGACCCTAATTTTGACTAATATTATTTAGGACATTTGATTAGATAAATTAAATGATATAATGTAAATGGTTAGGGGATTGAGATTTGTATGATCATAGGGCAGTGTGCCTAATTAATCTAAAGCCAAGGAGAATTAAAGTGAAATAAGTAAAGGTAATAAAATAGGAAAAATCGGAATAGGTTATATTCTTATACCCCAAACCCTTATCCCATTCTCATTTTCAACATTCATAAACAAAACTAAATATAGAGCTTTGCCAGCCACCATTAGAAGAAATCTAAAGGAAGATAAGCAAGAATTCAAGAAGAAAGCTTAATTAAAACAACTCAAGGGCTAATCTCAACCTTCTTAACAATCAAGCTAAGGTGAATAATAGACTCCATCTTATTTTCATTGTTTTTCGTTTCTAGATAAGATCCAAAATTATTTTGCAAGTAAAATTCCATGTTTTGATTGTTTGAATGGTTACATATGCTTGTTGATGATTTTTGTTGTTTCATACAGATTTTATGATAAGATTTGATTTGAAAAACCTATTAAATGACATCTATAAGGTCAAAAACATTATTTTATTAATAGGTTTCAAGTTTCGTAATTTTCTAAGTTAATGTGGATTTATTATGAATTTTCTAGTAAAGAAAGTGGTTAAATTGGGTTTAAATTGTTTTCGGCTATTATAGGTTAGCTTAGGGTCAGATATTTAAATATAATAGAAAATATATTAAAAGTGATTTATCGTAATATTCGGAGAATTTTCCTAAATATTTCATTAAATATATAAAATTATTTAAGGTATGGGACTTGAATGCTTTGTATTTTTATAAAAGGAGAAGGGGCAATTTGCTATATGTTTTAAATTGTTAATTACTGAATTCAGTAGAACTTTTAGGAAAGATTTTGAAAAAGAAATGGCAACCAATTATATGTTGAAAAATAAGGCAAGTTAGTTGGAAATATATTACCTTAAAAAGTTAAAAATCAGTTTTGTAAAGGATTGTTACTTCGCCACTTTTGTCAGCCACCTTTCGACCCTATACTACCGCCTCCAACCTAGTCGAAACCAATACACATGTTATCAATACCTTGGTACATAGTGGAACGGAGATAAGCGAAAGGTATAGAGTCGTAACATGCTTTCGAAAGGGTAGAAGTAGTCTTTATAAACTTAGAACTATTTTAGTTACAAAATGAGGCTTTTGAAGGAAATAGCTTTCGACTTAGTCAAATACACCTTTGTTTCAGAAAAGGGCTTTCAAAAGAGGTTGCCGCCTTTTGTTTTTAAAATACGAATTCGAAAGAGTCGAGACCGCTGCTATCGCATTCAACCTTTCAAATTAACGCCTTCGAAAGGGTTTTTTACCCTAAACTTTGAAGCCGGTGCTGCATGCTTTCGAAAGGGTTGGTTTCGAAACCATCCGCTTTCTTTTACTTAGGAATAATGCTTTCGAAAGAGTTTCTTTCGCTTCGGTTCCTTTAAGACCCTTAGATATATTGAAAGTTAAACCCAAAGGTTTCGAAAGGAATTGTATTAAATGGTTTCGAAGCTATATTCCACAAAATTTTACTTGGACCCAATGCTTTCAAAAGGTTTGTTTTAAGTAAAGGACTACAATGCTTTCGAAAGATATATAACGAAGGTTTCGAAAGGCAGATTCCCTAATGTTTTCGATAGGTTTACCTTTAGTATCTGAATTATTGGTTTCCAATGCTTTCGAAAGGTAAGTTTAAAGCATTTTGAAAAGGGGACGTCTAAGGTTTTATAAAGCTTTCTAAGGGGTGCTTTACATGATTTCGAAAGGTATATTTTTAAATATTTTCAAAAGGTATGTTTTGGACTTCGGCCTAGTGTTTCAAGATAAAGTAGTTAACCTTTTTTGAATGGGGTACTTTCAATGGATTCGAAAGGGACTATTTAAAACTTTTTAAACAAAGGTTCGAATGTGATATCTTGAATTTAAAACCTAATATTTTCTAAGTTAACGAAGGGCTTTAAGAAATTTTAAAGGGATAAATGACCCTATTGATTTAGGTTTTCATCGACATGGTATTTAGTAAAACATATATCATGGCAAAGATATTTAAGTAAAGCAAAGATTATATTTTCATTGTTTAAGTATAATTTAAAGGGTTAAATCAATTTGAAAGAAATGTTTTCAAGGAAAATCTGATGGGGTAGTTAACCATAAGTTAATGATTCAGATATTAGAATACCAGATAGGAATGGCATAAGGTCACACCATATACTTTAGCTAATAATCCTATAACGTCCCGCCTTTTTATACGCTTTAAATCGACGATAAACCACACACGTCAGACTTAAACCATACAGAAGGGCAAATTGTTATGGGGTAAATAAGAAAAAGCAGAGAAAGAAAAAAAACAAAATAGAATCTTGCAGCGGAACGATAAAATATAGTAATTAAATATACAGTTCATGAAGTTGTTTACAAAATATTTGATTATACTTATACAATGTATATCAGAGTTACACATACCAGAGAATATTAATAATGCAGCGGAATACAATGGTGTAGTGGAATAATATAATATATAATAGTAATACAATCTTCGTCTTCGTCCTCCATAAATACGGCCTTCAATTCTCGAAATACTCAGGCTGACCCGAGCGAATTGAAAAGACAAAACACTCGAGTCATAACTAAAAGATCTTATGTAAGTTAAATCAACAGTAAATAATATGAGTGGAACGACGTCAGAGATGTTTACGGGATTTGACATCTCTTATCCAGTGTCAACGTGAGTGCAGTAACTCAATTTATTTACATTTCAAATCAAATTTTTCCGAGGATAATTCTTAAATACTTTAATCCAAACCAATTTCACATTTATCTTCCAACATTAATTTTATTTGAGTCATTATAAACTCTATATACAATAGAATTTAAATAGACACTTAACCATATTATATTTTAATAAAATCCAACTTTATTATTTAACTTATTTATACTTTAAACAAATCTTATTCATAGCTTAAACCCAAGAATTTAACTATATATATAAAATACATTTATACAATATCCAAATCCGTACCTCATAAAACCGTATATTTCTTTACAAACCATAGAAAATCATTTCAAATATTTTTATATATAGACTGCGGTGCCTGTATATAATTTTCTATCATATGGTAAAATGATACGGATATTTATCATTTCAATCCGTAATAAAAATAAAATTACGGTTGTATATCATTTCAAACCGCAATCCCGAATGAAATAAAGTGCATAACAATTTGCAGTTTAAAACAATATAAAATACAACATCCATTCATCTAATATCAATCATCAACCATTTATTAAAATCATCATCCAATTTAAACAATAACATCAACATAGAGCATATAATAAATAACAGGTAATTACTGACAGTTTATATTTAATAGTAAAATAAACAATCAATTTAATTGGTAGTTTATATGCAATAATAAATTAAATAAAATTTAATCTAGTAAATTAAATTCAACTGAGATGATGATTAAAATATGCCAAACAATCATAGATAAATTTTAAATCACATCAAAATTTAATTTAACAAACATAAGAAATCTTAGAAGTTGTTAGTGGGTTAAAACACTCAACTTTTGAATTTAAATTGAATTTAAATCCAATTTAAGCCCAAAAATTGAACAGCCTCAGAATTCGTCCAAACCAGCACCAAAGTGTCCAGAATTTTGATACGATCCCAGCGGATCGAACCGCGCGTAAATCTGACACCGTATGTAAAAGTTATTCGAGTTAGATGGCTTAAATTTTAAAATCTAAAATAATTAGTTAATAAAATAACAAACTATTTCTAACAAACTACTTTCCTCCGCTACTCCTTCTCTCCAGGTCGAGAATGCCACGAGCCGCCACTAAGAAGCTCGATTTTCACGTCGCACAAGGCCCTAGCATCCGATCAGACAGCATCCTTGAACGCACGGCTACCCCCTCCCCGATCGCCAACCACCGCAGTGCAAGGTAAGCACGCTACCGCCGTCAAAATCGCTTCCTCCGAGCCACCTTCATCCTCGATTTCTAGTCCAACCATCGCCCATCTTGTCAACAAACCCGTAAGGATCTGTAGAAGATGTTGACAGCTACAATTCTTTTGGTGTCAACACGAATCATTGAAAGGATTGAGTGAGATAAGGGTTTGAAAATCAGAAATTCTCAGCCATTGGAAAGGAAGGTGGCGGCTGAAGAATTTCTAGGGTTAAGGAGTAATTTAATAATATATTTTTCATTTAGCATATCGAATATATAGTTAGGTTCGAAAACAGCCCAAACACCGGTTTAAGCATGCCGGCAGGCTATCCTAACATCAAAAAGCCTTCTGAAAGCAATGGAACAGGTTTTGAGGCTCAATTCTATCATTTTCATAGGTTATTGTTAAAATTGAATTATATTCATTTAAATTCTATTAATTGATTTCTACGCGTTTCGAGCCCGTACGATCAAACGGCAAGTCCGATCGTTATGAAACTTGAAATCCTACAATAATTCACTATTACGGATCCGATTAAACTGGTTTCATCAAAATCCAAGTCAGTGGCCAAAATGGCTATTTTCACATTAATTAAATAATTTAATAATTAATTAGTAAAATCCAATTTTTAATTTCCATTCTATAATTGACAGTTTTTATCACTTTTATATTTCTTAATCATTTACACTAATTTAAACAAATTTAACTGTTGATTTAAAATTGATTAATTCCTCAATTTCATTGAATTCAACAATTATAAATTTAATTTCCAATAATTCAATTAAATTTTCTTTCCATTTATTATTCTATCAATTTCATCTTAAGGTAATTATCATGATTTATATCTTAGTGCGTTAAACATTTCCAATTTCATCTAATTTCAACTAACGTAGTAATTAATCTCATTAATTTACAAAATTTGATTTCCAATTCTATTTAATAGACTAACTAAATATGTAACACGTAATAATTGATACCATTAACTTTTTATTCCATTTAAGTTTATTGCTTACAACAAATGTTACCGTTAGTTTCATAACACTAATTCATTCCATTTCCATTCATTATACATTTTTTTATTAGTAAGTTCACATTTTAAATTATTAATTTACCATTTATATCCCATTATAAATTAATGCACACATAAATTAAGATTTTAATCAAATTAATCATTTCATCTTGGTTCCATTCTTTTAGTACATAAACCATTACTTTATGAATAAAAATTAGCATTTCTTATTCATTTTGTTACATTCACAGTCTCCGTTATTGTCTTAAACTTGCAAATGTAGCGTTAAAGTTCATTTAATTCTAATTAATTCCCCAATTTAATTTAATAGACCAATTAGACATGTAACTTATAACAATCGTTATCATAACTTTTAATTACACATATGAATTCACTATTCACAAACAAATGTTACAATTCTTATATAATATTGATTTTATTCAATTACCATTACTATCTATTAACTCATTAAATAACTCATATTTACATCCACTTCCGTATATAAATTTTGTAACCAGGTTATAACATTTACATCAATTCCTTTAATTTGAATTAAATTCCCATCTTTACACTATGTCTATTATTACTCTATAAGCTAGCTACCATTGTTTACCTTTCGTTTACATTTATTTTCCTTATATTAATTTATTATCAAATATTCCTGTTTACAATCAATTATAACCCAAATAGTTGTTTCAATCAAATGGGTTTGCATTGAATTAATCGTTTATTTATTAACTTGCATTATCATTCTTACATTTCATTCCCGTTATTAATTCATTATTACCAAATAGATAAAATTAACATTATTGCCTTAAATTGAAATTTTGATTACCAATTCACTCTAAATAAATAAATAACATATATTAGTTGTCACCTATTCACTTTTCTTACATTTAAAAGTTTATTACCTACCATTAACACTGTATTATTTCATTAATTCAATAATTACACTTGTTTTATTCATATTCCCATTATAACTAAGTCATAACATTTAAATTATTTTATTTAATTGGCATTTCATTCAAATTCATTAATTATTAACTTTAATTAACCCCGTTATGTTTCCTCTTAGTTATTTTCATTATTATATCAAAAATTTTATTAATAATTCATAATTTTCTTTATTTTCATCAATATTAAATTTCAAAAATCTTATTAAATTAACAATTTTAATTATTGAAAATTTACGGGTCGTTACAAATCCTCTAGCTAATATAAGTCCAAAATTCCACTGTGTAGGGCTTTGTCATAGTAAGACTGAAAGGATTTTGCACACAGAAAGGAATACATAAAGAGAAAGATAGATTATTGGTGAGCTCGTAAAACCATTAGGTTCAGTTGACACTAGAAGAAAACAGTTACGACAGATAGCCTGGTAGTATGTCTAACAGATGTTAGATAAATGAGTATGTCTGGTGGGCTCGAGTCGGCCGATGGTTAATAGTTAGCCAAACAAAACTATATTGTTCGAACAAATAGTCCATTAATTACCTGATTTTTGTGCATATATGAGATTTCTATTATTGCTTTAATCAGCTTGATTGTAGGATTTTTATTTGCAAAAGATATGTTTTAAAAGAGATATTATTGAGGGAAAACCCATTCCGCTAAGCGGCATGGTCTTACTTATTATTAGAAAACCGAGATGTAATAGTATTATTTACATCAGGCCTTATGTCTGACTCAAAGTTTATGTTTTCCCCTTAAATCTTGGGTTCTCAAAATTTAATTTCAGTAGATTGAGAGTTAAGGTTTTTCAGGTTTAGTGGGTTGGACGAATAAGCTTCCGAAGACGTGCAAAAGGCAAAGCTAGCTATACATGAGTTATTTGGTTTTATTTCTATTGCGATGTATTGAGACTGATATGTCTATTTAGTACTCTGATCATCCAAGGGGGTATCTTTTCATATGTTTCTCTTGGCGTAATTTGTAATAATTTATATCTGACCAAAACCTGATAATTGTTTTGGGATTATATATCTGAATATGAAATATGGATTTGAAATGTAATCAGAAAAGTTGTTTTAATTCTGTGTTGATTTATTTCATATTCATATGCTTTCGATATTATGGATACCATTAACATTACTGTATTTTTTCATCGGAAGTTAATACTATAGATGACTGCAGCATCTGTAGCGCGTAGCTTCATGCCTCAAGATATGAGATGTTACAACTTGGTATCAAAGCATAAGTTTATGGAAAACATAAAAGAAATTTCAAACTTAAAATGATTTCGGAAACATAATCCTAAGGAATTAGAGAAAAGATTGGGGGTATGTGATAACGATATAGTAACGTACTTGCATTTGCTATATATAAGTGTACGTTTTTACCCTATTCTCGCATCACTTTTAGGCTATTCTTATGTATCTTGCAAAGACTCTAATGCAGATTTTACAGACGTAAGATATGGATGCTAGAGGGGGAAGAGTTAACATTGGTGGAGGAAGCACCACAACTAATGGAAATGGCAGACCAAACACTAGAACTAATCTAGGTCAGGCTCAAGCTGCTAATGTGGGTGCTGGAATGCCGCAAGTTGATATGGGAGCTATGTATCAGTTCTTCATTAACATGATGTAGGCTGGAGTTGCTGCGGGTTTAGTTGGAGAAAATGCTGAAGGAGGAAATCAGGGAGCAACAGTGGTTAATAACTATGCTGCATTGAGTTGAGATTATGCCAGGCTGCGAGAAAAACCATTTATTGGGACTGAGGACACAATTGAAGTGGAGAATTGGTTACTTCATTGCGAGAGGATTTTTTCTGATTTGGGACATAATGATGATAAGAAAACGAGACTTGCTTCTAGGCAATTACATGGAGTAGCACTGTACTGGTGGAATAGTGTTACGGTAGGAGTTAGTGAGGAGACTATGACTTGGGTTGAGTTAAAAAGAAGGTTTGATGAGAGATTTGCATCATAGATTGTGAAGTCAACTCTACATAGGAAGTTTGCTGAGTTGGAGCAGAGAGATATGAAAGTGCCTGAGTATGCAACCAGATTTGAGAAGCTATCAAGATACAGATACACTATGGTTGATACTGTTATCAAAGGAATGAGAAGTTCATCCGTGGTTTGAAGCCTGAGCTTGCTATGGCCACATTACCGCATATTAGAAATCCATGTGATGTAGTTGTTGAGATGGCATTAAGGCAGGAAGAGATGCTTGCTTTTCTTAAAGGAAACAAGGCAAAGGAAGCTCAAGGAGGGCAAAACCAAAAGAGGAAGTTTTTTAATATGTTAACCCAAAAAATGGATTAACACACTAGATCAAGTGTGAAAGCACCGGTATGGATAATCAGCAGCATCAATCTCAGATAAACAACAAATAAAGAGCAGAAGTAAGAAAAGAGACATAGAGTTTTTATAGTGGTTCGAATGATTCTGGCCTACATCCACTTTAATCGATCTTTATTATGATTATACTAGTTGAATCTCTCTAGATATCAACTAGTTAGTCCTTAGATCGAAGTTACAATGAGTTGGAATAAGTCATAAGTTCAAGGGTTGATTGTAGAATCATAGCAACCCCCTTGATGATTGTTGTGAGGGAGAAGAAAGTTGAAGAAGTAAAGGAATTCAAGTAGAGTAATGGCAGCTCTCTTTGCGGAAAAGATCCATATCTAGTTGCAAGTAGGTGAGTATTTATAAGGAAGTTCAGTGAATATCGGGCCAGAAGTCCAGGTGTAGAAGAGTCCAATTGTTATGCCAAGTCATTAACAAATATCTCAAATCAATCTGAGTCATTTCTATGGATCGCCAGCTATCCATGGGGGATGGATTGTTAGCTATCCATCAACTTAGCATATTTTTCTACCAGAAGCCTTTACTTAGTGTTACGAAGGAGCTTGAGAAGTTTGAGCGTGACCCGACCTATCTTGATGGATCGCTAATTATCCATAAGGGATGGATCGCTAGCTATCCATCCACTTAGCATATTTTTGAGTGATCTTTGTTTGGTTGTCTTCCTATCTTCTATTTATGTGCCTTATCCAGATATTAAGTTGTTTGGAGTCAGTTTGATAATCCGTCTTCATGGATCATCTAATCAAGAAGAATCATCCATATCTTGCTCAAATCTTAACGAAGAAACTTCGCAGAAACACTCTAGAGGGTGTTAAGGACCCACCACAAAAATTTGAGGTGGTGGGGCCCACTCTAAATGGGTCGCTAGCGATCCATCAAATCAATTTTAAATGACTTCAACTTTTTTATGAGCCTTCTCCTATGTTTTCTAAATGATTTGCCAAAATTTCAAGTCAATACGACTACGTATAAGTTCTGTAGGTCCATTTTAAGTTAGCTAATTATGGCCAAACAGCTTGAATCAGACTTCACTTCTCGAGGTAGATTGTTTGGCATGCGATGAAACTTGGCAAGCATGCTTAGAAATGGGTAATGAATCATGATACAAGAGGTTTGGAAGGTCCTTGAGCAAGCCTTATGGATCACTAGCGATTTATAGGTAATGGATCGCTACCTTAGCTTATTTGGGCGTCTTTCCTTTTGCATCTTTCTCTTCTTCTTTTTCTGCTCCATTTGGTTGATTCTTGAATTATTCTGGTGTATTTTGAATTTTCTAATTATTATTGGATTTTGATGGGATAAAAACCCAGTTAACACCTGCCCCCTAAAGTATGCCTTTTGAATGAAAGATGTTATTTGTTTAAAAACATGTTCCTGTCTCCAGTCTTCGATAATTGAGTTTTTTAGCTGCTTTAGCCTTGGTGAATCATCCAGTTCCTTTGGATTCTCTTGCCAATCGTAAGTCGTTCCAAACTAGTTACATCCTAAGTCTCTAGACTCTATCCAAATGTAATTTATACATAACAATCATTCCATTTTCGTTTGGATTTATTACATCACATATCTTTAATTAAAATACATGCTTCCAGTTACATGGCATATTTTCAATTACATCACATATCTTCATTTATATCACATATATCTAATTGTCCCATGTTCATTCAGATTTACATCATTGTCATTTTGCTTCTCACTCGGAGTTGTCATATCATATATCAAAATCACAGTATATATCAGAAATCACATCATATATCTAGATAATCACGTGTTCATCCAAGATTTATCAGTTTTATTCTATTTACAAGGCATTCAAATCCTTTAATTAAATCAAATTTGTTTTAAGGCTCGATCTCTCCTGATCGGTTTTAAATTTAATGCGCGATCTCTCCGAATCGTTTTATGTAACAACCCGATTTTTAGGTATACTAAATTGGGAATAAACTAATAAGTTGATAATTAATCTGTTAATAATAACAAACAATTAAATATTTATGGAGAAAAAAATAAAATAATAAATAAATGAAAACAAAAGAAAATAAAATGGAAATTTAATATTAACATGGTTGAGAGGAAAATAAATGGTAACGGATTCATTTACTTTTATTTGGAGTTATAAATTATGTCTTTTTAGCGGTAGTGTAATTTATTTTAATAAATGAACCGTTTTATTATCCTTAACTATTTGAAAGTTAAACATTGAGAATGATACTTTTTTTATGAAAAAAATGATAACTAATTACATGAGATAAAATGTGTTTTATGTATGAAAAGTTTAGATAAGAATTTTTTTATGTTGATTTACAATTAGGTATAAAAGAAAAAAAAGAAGGAAAAGAAAATAATAATAATAATAAATAATAATATCATTTTTTTATAATGTCATGTTGGATAGATCTAGAAAGTGAATAAAATAATGTTAAGTAAAAGAAAAATCTAGAATAAGGACAAAATAAAATGAATACTTTGTATTAAAAAAAAGAATAAAAAAATAAGGGGTTAATTGGGAGAACATTCTAGAGGAGGGGCTTTACAATAAAAACAACATCCCTACTCCTCTTTCTGTTTACAATACGTACAGAGAAAGGAGAAAGAAAAAAAAAAACTAATTTCTAATCCCTTCATCCAAAACTTTCCTAAATCAAATCTAATAGATAGATTCCCAATTCCTAAGTGTAAGTATCCCTATAATCCTTTAGCGTCTTTCTTTTTCAGTGAATACCTATTTAGGGTTTTCTGATTTTGTTAGCAATTGGAAGATGAATGGCAAGCAATCAAAAGCTAACTGACCTAGAGCTTGAAGATTGCTTTTTGGAGATTTATATGAGTGAAGTTATAATCTTATCTTATTTTATTCTTTTATATGTATGCACGCAAATATAGTGTGAAAATTTTGGATATAATGGTTGTTTTCTCATTCCATAAATCATGTTTTGCTGATTAAATTATTGGGTTGAAGAAGAAATGGAAATGAATACACACAATTAAAATGCATGCAAGGTGTTCGCTTAATTGCCACAATGATCTGCAGCCTTCTCTGTTTGAAAAAAAAATGAAAAAAAAGTCTTTCAGAACTTCAAAGGTGCAACCGGAGTGGCTACACCTGCACGGGGACTGATTTGTGCACCCAAGATGGGGCTGCAGACACAGCCTAGTTCAGGACTGCAGCAGCCCAGCTCAGGACTGCAGCAACCCAGCTCAGGGCTGTAGTTGCAGCCCGGCTCCAGGCTGCAGTTGAAGCACAGACGGGGATGCAGGTGCAACCCGGTTCTAGGCAGGGCCTGGGCTGCAAGTGCAGTCCATCTCAGGGCCGCAGTTGTAGCCCAGGCAGGGCTGCAGGTACAGCCCGGCTTCAGCCTGGGCCACTGCAGGTGCAGCCCAGGCCTCAGGCTGCAGTTGCTGCCCAGCTTCGGGCTGCCGCAGCCCAGGCCTTGGCTGCAAACAATAGCCCGCCTTGGGGATGCAGTTGCAGCCCGGCTCCGGGCTGCTGCAGCCCAAACGGGGCAGTAGGAGCAGCCCAGATGGGCTAGGGATGAACCTTGCAGCCCAGATTGTCCAGGCTGCACTGTTCAGCCCTCTAGTCAAAAAAAATAATTAATTTAAATTTAAATTTAAATCATTAAAGAAAAGAAATGTTTTATCGATAAATATGGGTTTTGAAAATAAAGAAAATTTTATAGCATTTTGCATGCTAATATATGTTATTTCACTTCTAAATTCTATAAATTGTTATGAATTTTTTCAGCTTAACGAATTTTATAAACTATAAACCGATAAATTAAGTTTCCGTGTTTCGCCTTGATACATAAGTATTATGGGGTCCTTGTGTACTATTGCGAAACGGAGATGTAATTATTTTATTTTATACGGATAATTGTTCTGCTAAATTTTATTTGCTTTTTGAATTATACTGGGTTTATCAAAAGATTTGTTTGGAAGACGTCGTCATCATTGATTTTATTTTATTTTTTAAGAAATGTTTTAAAGTTACAAACGCTTTTGATTTTTGAGTGGGGATAGATTGGACTCTGTTGTACCAATGGGCCAAAACTCCATCTTGGCCGACCTGATTCAGGATCACTACCTGAAACGGTGGTATATCACTTGCCATTTTACCACCAAAGGTTAACGGTCTGCTACACATGGCAAATCTTAGTTTTGATCGGTATCTCCGATCGGGGGTCACAGACTTTGATGGATGGAGGCATGGGGGTCCCACGTGTAGATCTGTAATGTGATGTAATATAATAACTGATATAGTTCTTTGTTTTAAAGATTATTTATCTATTGTATATTGTTCCGCTGCGAAATGTGAGATTCTGTTTATTGTTTCTGTTTCTTCTCCTATCTTCTTCTTCTTCTTTAAACCTAACAGTTTGGTTTTTGGGCACTCGACTGTGCGACATTTGATACAGTGGACGTATCGATGTCGAATTTCGGGGGTCGACAAATCGACCATGTTACATGATCCGTGAACGGGTAGCATATGGCCTTTGCCTTAGACCATCTTGGTTATCCTGAGTTGATCGCCAGGTGTATTATGGCGTTATGAGTAGGTTACGGTGATGATGTCTCCACGCGCGCTCGAGCTCTACCACTGTGATTTTAAAATACTAGCGTCTGTTTATTTGGTATATTTTATGAGTCATGTTACATTTATCCCATAATTCCCATAATGCAATTTTATTTATCTTATGATTTTTTTTGGAAAATATTAAAGTTGATTTTAAAAACCCAGTATCTTTGGAGATTGTGTGTATGAACTTGTTCATTGTTTTACATATGATAATTGGGTTGGTATCGTATTGGACTACATACGATATTTTTGGCCTAAAACCATTGTTTGATTAAATGAATTGTTTATGAAACCAAATTTGCATGTTGGTTCACACACACATATATGCCTCATGTTGGTTTATACATGCGGCGCTTTCTTTTCCTTTTTGTTGATTGAGGCAATTATTGTTCATAGATCTTACTTCATTCACACTAGAAATAGTCTGACCCGTGTGATTTGTTTTATAATTCTCCGGTCAGTCTGAGGATTGTGGTTGCAGGTTATATTGCGTGGACTGTAGTAGCATTCATATTATTTTCCACGTTTTGGGGTTATGGACTTTACAACTTGGACTTAGGAATAGTTAATATATGTATTACGGTATGTATGTTATTATGGATTTTGGAAGTGATGTGTACTATGGACTATGTATCGTGGACATTACTATTATGATATGTATTATGCATTATGCTGTTGTTGTGCTGAACTGTACATTCTATTATATTCTGTACTATGTAACTTGGAATTTTTTTTATCCTGAACCATTGCTTTGAACCGAGACCGAGCATGAATGGTAAGTAGAGGAAAAAAAGTCTTAAAATTTCTCGTGCCAGTGTTAGTTCAAGGGAATGAGTACAACATTTAGCCCTATCGAGTCCCATTCTCCGTGCTTTCTGACAGTAATACTTAGTATTGCTCTTGGTTTGCATGGGTATAGGGGCCGGGCGTTACATTTTTGGTATCAGAGCACAGGTTAACAGTAGTATAGAATATATTTAGAATGTAAGTTAGCACAAAGCAGTAGAAGAATTGTACATGTATATATACCATAAGTGTCACTCCCATAATATAATTATAGTTGTACATACCTAAACGAAAACCCCAAATCTTTAAACTTTTTAGTGTGAGAAATATTTTAATTCCAGCTTAACAACATTTCTCACTATGTAGAGTAGTGAGCAAGATGGCTGGAAGACTTCCCCATTTGACGATGGAGCAGTGGTTAGAGTTGAAACGGAACATGCCTCAGGCCGCACCCGCTCCTAATGCTTCTTCTAGAGTTGATATCGCCCTTACGTAGACATTACGAGGATACAATTTTTATAAGGGGGGAGTCTGTAACAACCTGATTTTTAGGTATACTCAATTGGGAATAAGCTAATAAGTTGACAGTTAATCTGTTAATAATAACAAACAATTAAATATTTATGGAGAAAATAAATAAATAAATAAATAAATGAAAACAATAGAAAATAAAATGGAAATTTAATATTAACATGGTTGAGAGGAAAATAAATGGTAACGAATTCATTTACTTTTATTTGGAGTTATGAATTATGTCTTTTTAGTGGTAGTGTAATTTATTTCAATAAATGAACCGTTTTATTATCCCTAACAATTTGAAAGTTAAACATTGAGAATGATATGTTTTTTACGAAAAAAACGATAACTAATTACATGAGATAAAATGTGTTTTATGTATGAAAAGTTTAGATAAGAATTTTGTTGGTTTACAATTAGGTATAAAAGAAAAAAAAGAAGGAAAAGTAAATAATAATAATAATAATAATAATAATAATAATAAAATAATAAATAATAATATCATTTTTTTATAATGTCATGTTGGAAAGATCTAGAAAGTGAATAAATAATGTCAAGCAAAAGAAAAATCTAGAATAAGGACAAAATAAAATGAATACTTTATATTAAAAAAAGAATAAAACAATAAGGGGTTACTTGGAAGAACATTTTAGAGGGGGGGCTTTACAATAAAAACAACATCCCCACTCCTTTTTCTGTTTACAATATGTACAGAGAAACGGAAAGGAGAAAAAAAAAACCTAATTTCTAATCCCTTCATCCAAAATTTACCTACAATCAAATCTAATAGATAGATTCTCAATTCCTAAGTGTAAGTATCCCTATAATCCTTTAGCGTCTTTCTTTTTCAGTGAATACCTATTTAGGGTTTTCTGATTTTGTTAGCAATTGGAAGATGAATGGCAAGCAATCAAAAGCTAACTGACCTAGAGCTTGAAGATTGCTTTTTGGAGATTTAGGTGAGTGAAGTTATAATCTTATCTTTTTTTTATGTATGCATGCAAATATGGTGTGAAAATTTTGGATATAATGATTGTTTGCTCATTCCATAAATCATGTTTTGCTGATTAAATTATTTGGTTGAAGAAGAAATGGAAATGAATACATACAATTAAAATGCATGCAAGGTGTTCGCTTAATTGCCACAATGATCTGCAGCCTTCTCCGTTTGAAAAGATAAATAAATAAAAAAGTCTTTCAGAATTGCAAAGGTGCAGCTGGAGTGGCTGCACGTGCACGGGACTGCATTGTGCACCCAAGACGGGGCTACAGACACAGCCCAGTTCAGGACTGCAGTAGCCCAGCTCAGGGCTGCATTTGCACCACAAACGGGGCTGCAGGTGCAGCCCGGTTCCAGGCAGGGCCTACACTGCAAGTGCAGCCCATCTCAGGGCTGCAGTTGCAGCCCGGATCTAGGCTAGGTTGGACTGCAGGTGCAGCCCGGGCCTCGGGCTGCTGATGCAGCCCGGCTCCGGGCTGTTGTTTGCAGCCCAAGCGGGGCTGCAGGAGCAGCCCAGGTGGGCTAGGGCTGAACCTTGCAGCCCAGATTGTCCGGGCTGCACTGTTCATCCCTCTGGGCAAAAAAACATTTAATTAGTTATAATTTTAATTTAAATTATTAAAGAAAAGAAATGTTTTATCGATAAATATAGGTTTTGAAAATAAAGAAAATTTTATAGCATTTTGCATGCTAAAATATGTTATTTCACTTCTAAATTCTATAAATTGTTATGAATTTTTTTCAGCTTAACGAATTTTAAATAACTATAAACCGATAAATTAAGTTTCTGTGTTTCGCCTTGATAAATAAGTATTATGGGGTCCTTGTGTATTATTGCAAAACGGAGATGTAATTATTTTATTTTATATGGATAATTGTTCTGCTAAATTTTATTTGCTTTTTGAATTATACTGGGTTTATCAAAAGATTTGTTTGGAAGACGTCGTCATCACTGATTTTATTTTATTTTTTTAAGAAATGTTTTAAAGTTACAAACAGTTTTGATTTTTTAGTGGGGATAGATTGGACTCTGTTGTATCAATGGGCCAAAACTCTATCTTGGCCAACCTGATTCAGGATCGCTACCTGAATCGGTGGTATATCACTTGCCCTTTTTCCATTAAAGGTCAACGGTCTGCTACACAAGGCTAATCTTATTTTCGATCGGGATCTCCAATCGACGGATCACGGACTATGATGGATGAAGGCGTGGGGGTTCCATGTGTAAATCCGTGAATGGGTAGCATACGGCCTTTGCCTTAGATCGTCTTGGTTATCCTGAGTTGATCGCCAGGTGTATTATGGCGTTATGTGTAGGTTACGGTACTGATGTCTCCGCGTGCGCTCGAGCTCTACCGCTGTGATTTTACAATACTAGCGTCTGTTTATTTGGTATATTTTATGAGTCATGTTACATTTATCCCATAATTCCCATAATGCAATTTTATTTATCTTATGATTTATTTTGGTAAAATATTAAAGTTGATTTTAAAAACCCAGTATTTTGGCGATTGTGTGTATGAACTAATTCATTGTTTTACATATGATAATTGGGTTGGTATCGTATTGGATTACATACAATGTTTTTGGCCTAAAACCATTGTTTGATTAAATGAATTGTTTATGAAACCAAATTTGCATGTTGGTTCACACACACATACATGCCTCATGTTGGTTTATACATGCGGCGCTTTCTTTTCCTTTTTGTTGATGGAGAAAATTATTGTTTATAGATCTTACTTCACTCGCACTAGAAATAGTCTGACCCGTGTGATTTATTTTATAATCCTCGGGTCAGTCTGAGGATTGTGGTTGCATGTTAGGTTGCGTGGACTGTAGCAGCATTCATATTATTTTCCACGTTTTGGGGTTTTGGACTTTATAGCTTGGACTTAGGAGTCGTTAATATATGTATTATGGTATGTATGTTATTATGTATTTTGGGAGTGATATGTACTATGGACTATGTATCATGGACATTACTATTATGATACGTATTATGCATTATGCTGTTGTTTTCCTGAACTGTACATTCTATTATATTCTGCACTATGTAACCTGGAATTTTTTTTTATCTTGAACCATTGCTTTGAACCGAGACTGGGCACGAATGGTAAGTAGAGGAAAAAAGTCTTAAAATTTCTCGTGCCAGTGTTAGTTCAAGGGAATGAGTACAACATTTAGCCCTATCGAGTCCCATTCTCCATGCTTTCTAGCAGTAATACTTAGTATTGCTCTTGGTTGGCATGGGTATAGGGGCCGGGCGTTACATTTTAAGTTAAGGGGACGATCTCTCCAGATCATTTGTTTGTTAAGTTAAGGGGGATTAAGCAAGCCCATCTACTCACTCTCCGGTGAGGGGACTTACTTCTTGCACTCCGATTCCGTCTCTCCGGTCAGGACTCCAAGGCAACCAATATCATACAAGTCCATCCACTCGCTCTCCGACAAGGGGACTTGCACCTTGCACTCTAGGTCCCGTCTCTTCGGTCGGGACTCTGTGGCGTTCAAACTCAGTTATCACATTAAATATGGATTTTACAAAATTCAAATTTAAAATGAAAGCAAACAAGGAGAAATTAAATAAGAAAAACTCATGAATGTCTATCCCAAACATCCGACTAGGAGCGTGGTAAGGGATCAATCTTGGTTTTGTGCACGTCCAAGCGGTCTGAGATTATTATCCTAAGCAATTATCTTGGATATCCGACTCAGAGCGCGACTAAGAACCAATCTAGGTTTAGCACACGTCTAAGCAATATGGGGTATTGTCCTAAATATTCATCTCAAGCAACCTACTTAGAGCGTACCTAGTGACAGTTCGGGATTCCGTACATGTGTAAGCGGCCTGAGGTTATTAAAGGTAGAAAAAGCAGAAGGCAGAGAGTAAGGGACAAGGTTGCCCCTTGTTCCAACTGTGGGGTTCTGGTTTTGGCTTATAAGGTCATGTGTTCATACTCTGATTTGCTACTCTAGCTCCAACGTCAACTGTTCCAAGCATTAAAGCTTATCTTAGATCCAAATTTGTTGTGCCCCAAGTCATATGAGCATTATTTCAATTTTTTTTGCTCTAACTCCAGATGCTCCTACATTGGGTCCTATTGTTGATTCCAACATTGCCCCCAAGTATCAGTTGCTCTAGGCGTGGGCAAGCCTCCACCTTGTTCCAATCCAATTGCGGTAACTCCTATTTTTTCCTTGAAGTTTGATTCTTATTCCCTAGTAACCTCTTGTTGCTCCATCCACCAGAAGAAGCTATCCACGATCTCTGTTGCCTAGGCAAGATCCCATCTTGCATCTACTTCATCGTCCTTTCTATTTCTTTTTTAATCACATGGATGGATTGATGAGAAATTAAGGACACCTCTTGGCTGCCCCTAAGCTCCGGTTGACTTGCTACAGCTCTAGATCTAGTATTAGGCCTACTCATCTTATCTAAATCATAGATTCAAACTTCAGTTCTTCAGATCTTGTTCAAGGTTCTCGGTGAAAGCACCATAAGAAGGGCGCTAAGAAGAGTGGAGCTGCCAAGAAGGGAAAGGTAGAAATTATCTTTTATAAGTGTGATAAGAAGGGACACTATGCTCATGAGTGCCTAATAGGCAGCGGGAAGAAAGCCGCTGATAAGAAGGGAGTGAGATGTCTCAACTGCGATTAAATTGGACATTATAAGAACCAGTGCAAGGAGCTAGCCAATGATGGAAAGGGAAGAGTGTTTGCATTGGAGCCAGCTACCTCGAGACCAACAGAAGAGGAAAAGGGAAAAGGTATGTTGGAAGGTATGTTTTTGATTCATGGTGTATTAGTTAGAGTTCTATTTGATACTGGTGCATCGCATTCTTTTATATCTCATTGTTTGGTGGATAAGCTTAACCTAGAACTCTCATATCTAGTTACTTCCTTAAGGGTTGTGATTCCAATAGGATGACATGCGACTCTCGGGATAAGATGTGACCACTTGGAGTTTGAGTTGTTAGGTCATGTATTTGTTTGAAGTTTTCATGTGTTTGATTTCATAGGGTTCAAACTTATTTTGGGTATGGATTGGTTAAGTAAATACTATGCTAGGATATTTTGCCACGATAGGAAAATATCACTTAGACAACCTGGCTGTAGTGATCGGTTGTCTAAGTGATCGGATGATATACTCCGTAGAAAACCCTAGTTTTAAGGTTAATGCTCTGTTAGGTGTTGTGAAGGCAAAAGACGAGTTGAATCGAGTTTCCGTTGTTAGAGAATGCACAGATGTCTTTGAACCCATAGTAGGACTGCCGTCGAAACGAGCTATTAAGTTTCGGATAGATTTAGTACTAGGAGCAGAACCAGTGGTAGACCACCAAGCAGATTGACACCTATCGAGATGAGGTTGCTAAAGGTATAGTTTGTGGATTTGGAAAATAAGAACTTTATTAGACCAAGCAGTTCGCCTTGGTGAGCAGCCGAAGTGTTTGCAAGGAAACTAGACGGATCGTTAAGGTTATGTATCGATTATTGTAAGTTGAATGAGAAGATGATGTACAGGTAAATGTGCATATTTTACTTCCATATTTAATCGAATTTAACTAAATAAATGATCATATAGGGTGTCTTAACATGTTTAAACCGAAATTTCAATTATTTTTAAATTATCATATATTCATCTTCATATGATGAAAATTATCATTTTTGTGCATATATTAATTTGAGAAAATTTTCTTGTAAATTTTAATGTTATTTTGTAGGAATTTGAATTCAAATTACAAGTGGCTTCATAGAAAATATGCATGCACAAGAAGATACAAGGGAATGAAGATGGAAACAATTCAAACCGTGTATCATAGAGGACCTCATCTACCCACTTACCTTAATCTACAATTAGAGGCTAATGCACAAGTTAGTGGAGCTAAAAGATTCGTGCATATTTAAATGGACGATTATCTCATGCTAATGGTAACTTGGTTGCCACACTTCCTAAGAGGATAGTTTGGGTAGTTATCAAAAATACGGATTTGGGTTTCAAACTTGTATAAATACCCCATATGTTCATGTAATTAATCTCTTAGCCTCCTTTGAGCCTCCTCTTTAGTTAGTTTAGTTTGAGGCTAAAAATAAATTGCAAACTCATTTTTTTTTCATGGCTACTTAGCCATTTTCTTCTTTCATGTAATTTTATTTTCATGCAATTTAATTCTAGTTCTTTTCTTGCTTCTTTTCCTTTATTTTAGTAGCTTGGTTTTATTTATGCAAGTAGATTAGCTTTTATTTTATTTTAATTAGCTCTCTTTTTAATTAACTTGCATTTTCTCTCTTGTTTTTTTTTTCATGTTGCAATTTATGTTTGTTGAAGTGATAACAAAAATGAGAGGCTAAACCCCTTCAATTTAGGGGTAATGAAGCTCTCTTATCATGTAGATTCAACATTATGATAACTTATGTTCTCTTTCTGTGCTTAATGGAAGTTGCATGTTGATGTATGTTTATTAATGAATTTGATAGTCTATGATGTTAATCACATATAGGCTATTCTTACTCAAATAAACACAATTTACACCATCATCTAATTAATTGATTTTGGTAATGAAAGTGGATTTAGAATCAAAATTTGATGGTCTGTATTTCTAATCAATAGTTAATAGGTCATGCTTAAAATAGGTTTAATTTTTAATTTCATTATCATTTTCATGAGAGTTAAGAAGTGATTTAATGGGTGTGTTATAGTTTGATGGTTTATATTGAGCTAATTAATAGCACAAATATTTTATACTTATGATAAACACATCAATTAAATTCACTAATGACCAAAAAAGATATTATAATTTCATGTTGTGTTGATTTATGTAATCACGAGAGTGAATTTATCTCTAAATTATCTTTTAATCTCATAATTTTCATTCATTTTTATAGTAGTTAGTTTTTACATATTTTCTAGCTTCAAACAATTTTAAACTCTTGGTTAATTTGATTGAATAGAATTTTAAAATCTAAACAATTCCCTACGGATCGACCCGTACTAGAATTGTACGCCGTGCGCTTGCGGTTAATTTTAATTTAAAATTTGATCGGCTATTTTCTAATCCGATAGAGATTTAACCGGTTAAACAAGTTTTTGGCGCCGTTGCCGGGGAATTTATTTTATTTTATTTTTATTCTTCTAATTATTTTCATTTGTTTTTTTTAGTGTGTTTGTTCGGTGTGTGTATTGCATTTAAAGAAAAAATTGTTGTGCGTTTGTGTGATTGTTGTGTGTTTGTGTGATTTTTGATTGCATTTTGATTGTGTGTTTTTTATTTTCTAGTTCATTGGCATTTGCAATTCTATTTTAAAAAACAAAAAAAATACACCATTTCATTTGAAAAAAATATATATTCCATTTTCAACTTTGCATTTACACTTCATTTTGTTTACAAATCTCCATACATCTCCATTTACTGTCCATTTCTTTTTTTCTACAAATAGTTGCATTTCTCCATGCATTTTCTACAACTTCTGCCAACAAACACTTATTTACAGTGCACAATACCCATTGCCTAGCTGCCTCCTTCCTACAGTGCTCAACTTCGCTGATCATATCCCCTTGCCTTCCTTCAATTACAACAGTGCTGCCATTCATTCCTCTGCCATCTTCCTCAATAACCACTTGCATCAAAACATATTCCCACCAACTTCCACACAACTCGATAAAACTGTCAACAAACCAACAAACTGCCTATTAAAATCATTCAAGACTCATCCTACACCCTGTCATCAGCAATTTCCCATACCTATCATCAGCCATAGCAGCAAAACAACCTCATGCTGTCATTGACTGCCCTTTATTTGCTGTTGCTTCATCATCACACTGCCACTTATACATATCACCAGCAACATATACATATCACTTTATTCTACGTACAAGTAACTGCCACTGCAATACAATAACCAACAACTTCAAATTCACCGACCAAATACCTTCACATCATACCTTCACCACATACATCGTCACATACCTTCACAACACAGCAACTTGAAAACAATCATCATCTTCTCTGTTCACCACTTCTAGCATCAATTACATCCCCATACACAAACAAGCAACACCCTGCTACTTCACCCTGCCTGCACATACCCTACTGCCAACTTCATTTAAACAAACCAAAGCACCACCCAACCATCACAGCACTACCCTTGCCTCCAGCCACTTATAATATCCCCAAACCCACACTGACCATCTACAAATTGACCAACTGCTACTGCAACTTGCCATTACTTGCCATACTGTCACTGCTGTCATCCAAACAACCTCCCTATCATCCCAGCTCAACATCAACTGCATATCAACATCTCCCTGATATCAAACACTTCGTTGTTACTTCTGTTACAAACAACCCTGTCATTCAACATCTCATCACCACCATTCACATTGTCTCCTACATAAACACCCTGCCTCCAGTCTGAAGCTTCATACAACAATCTCCATAACTATCCTCCATCACCACAATATCACCAAAGCATCAGCCTTCTACCACTCCATCATTCAAACATTGTCATTACAAAACACAAAACTTCAACAACTTGTGCCTCTACTGACACAGTCCCATATCCCTCCACTTCAGTTCAAAAGCATCATCACACTTCAACATTTCTGCATCCCCCACTGACTAGTCCCCTACAGCCATCACACATCATAGCCAATTCCCCTATAGTTCCATTATTAATGTTATCCCATTTTTGGTCAAAACTGGAATATCAATGTTGTATGCATTTCCACCACGACCGAACCAAGAAGAAGCAGCCAGCAAGCGTATATAAGTCTGGGATTTCACTCACGATTCAAGTATAAAAGTCCATTCGGTATCAAAGGTTTAAAGTTTCATTCGGCAATGTAGAGCGAAGTCTCATTCGGCATTCAAGATGCCTTGGTACATCCGGCGTTCCCAATACAAGAGCTCATTCGGTACTCCATGTACTGCCGAACGAGCTCCACCGAATCACCTCCACCGATCCAGGAGGAAGGCACCACCGGTCCAAAAGCTTCTCCATCTTCCACCGAACCAGACCTTAGCCACCGCCGAACCAAAGTACACGAGCCCTTGCCGAACCACCATACTCCTACCACCGGACCAAAGCCCTACCGGTCCAACACCACTCCCTGCATAGCCGAACCAAGCTCCATCCACTCACCACCGGATACATCTTCACCGAACCAACGTCCCACCGGACCAACTCCACTTCCATGAACTGCCGAACCAAACCCTTGCCGAACCAAATTTGCCAGTCCATATTGCTTCAGCCCAGGCCCACCAGCAGCTATAAACATCCAAGACCCCTGCCCCCAACCTCACTCTATAAATAGAGGGGCAGGGGTACAATAATGGCAGACAAGTTTGAGAGCTCAAGCACGGAAGGAACTTTCAAACAACTTTCATATACTTGTAACCAAAGCTTTGTACTTGTAATCTGGAGAGAAAGAGGAGAATAACATATAAAGTAGACGTAGGCACGTTCTGGCCGAACCACTATAAATCTGTGTGTCTTTTACAGTTTAGTCCCTGCTTTTTACATATTTGCATAAATCACCCAAACCGCTAAGAAAAACATATAATCAACTAAATCGTACGACTTTGAGGTGTTTGCCCATTTTTTGCGCAAACATTTTTGGTGCTTTCACTGAAAATTGAACTCAGGGACCTACCGCTTGGAAGTTGAATTTGAGAGTTTAGAGATTCAGATTGGAAGAGTCATGGCGAGACAATCAAGCAGAAGGCCAAGGCCAGAGCAGAGTCAACAGGAAGGGAGTCAAGAGGCTTCCTCAGGAGCAAACCAAGCTTCAGCCTTCATTACCAGGGATGAGATGGAGGCTATGATGAGAAGACAAGAAGAGATGATCTAGAACTTGCTTCAGCAAATTGGGCAACTTGGAGCACAAAACCAAGGAGCAACTGGAGTTCAGAACGGAGCAGGACCATCTGGCGTAGCACCAGAGCTAGGGGGCACTCACGCAGAGTATGTTGATCCGACCCCGGGAAGAGAGATGGGGGCATCCGAGCCACCTGGTAGCAATAGAGGAATGAATGTTCAGCCAGGGAGGCATACACATGAAAACTCCCGCGGACTCGGGGGGCAGGCCGAAGGCAGTGAACGAGGACTACAGCTTGGAGACAATGACAGATTAGCAGAGATGGTTAGAAGAGCTATGAGAGGCGGTTTAGTAAACAGAGACTTGGAAGATGTAAACATGAGTCCTTTTTCCCCTGAGATTAGGATGGCTAGGAACCCACCAGAATTCAAGCTGCCATCAGTAGAGATGTACGATGGGAGGACATACCCTACGGTTCATCTTACAAAGTATATGAGGCACATGGAAGTGCTGGGGGCATCACAGGAGATCATGGCCTGGTGCTTTCCACTGTATTTGACGGACATTGCAGCGTTATGATTTAGGCAACTGGAGAGCGGATCCATAGGAACGTGGATAGATTTAACTAAGAGATTCATGAGGCAATTCAGGGTTCATATTGCGAGACCCAAGAATGTGATGACTTTGGCAACCTTGAAGCAGAAAACTGGAGAGACTTTGAGGAGCTTTCTAACGCGATTTAATGCGGCGGCAGCATCAGTGGATCGACCAGATCCATCTATGGTCATGATGGCGGCTGTATCTGGAATAGCTGATAGTACAGAGTTCAAGAATTCATTAACCAAGGACCCGCCTATGAATCTGGGAGAGTTCTATCATGAGGCTGAAAAGTTTCTGCGTTTGGAAGATGCTAGTGCAGAAAGAGAGGAAGAAGATGACGTTTACGCAATCAAGAGTGGAAACCCACCTGTAAAGAGTGCGGAGACTAGCAAAGGAAAGAGAAAGGCTGAGGATAATGATGACAGGTCAAAGCGGCAACGGAGGGAGCCGCGATTCATCACTCACACTGAGCTGGATGAGAGTCTGGAACGAATTTATCAGGATACCAAGGGGCAGGTTCCGTATCGTAGACCAATACGAAGGGATCCAAACTCTGACGAAAGAAAATCAGATAAGTTTTGTGTATTCCATGAATTAAACGGTCATAACACTAATGATTGTAGGCATTTGAAGGACGAGGTGGAAGGGCATATCAGGAACGGTATGCTCCTTCAGTACGTGAGGAGGCGAACTCCAGCAGTGGAGCCAGAGCGATCACCGTCTACATCGGCTAGAGGTGACCCTGGACCGGGGCGCCGTTTGATTATCTATTGATTGCTTGATTAAAATAACAATGAACAAGTTGTAAACCTCTCGCTAACACGGTTAAATCATTTACACATATGAGTGATCGCGCACGATCCATAGGCATGCTCTGAATGACTACCAGCCGCGTTATAGTAAGAGTTTACGCTTTGACATCTTCATTCTGCTTTTTGCTTTGATTTTGATTTGAACATTTAAATTCTTCCTGTTTGGACATTTCTGCTGTAAGATTCATATGATTATTGCTTTAACATTTACAATTCTATGGAAAAATTACTTGTATGCCCGTGGATCGCGAACGGTCCACGAGCACCTCTTGCATGGCAGCGAGCTGCCGAAGTCTTTGATTCGGAAACTCCCCCAAACAATAACTCCGGCGGTGATATTATTAAGTCCCCCCCGGGCACACTCATTCGCCTCGAACGGCACCCGACCTCGAATGGTCATAACTCGCCTCGAACGGCACGCGACTTCGAACAGTCACAATTCGCCTCGAACGGCACCCGATCGCGAACGGTCACAATTTGCCTCGAACGGCACCCGACTTCGAATAGTCACAATTCGCCTCGAACGGCACCCGATTGCGAACGGTCACAATTCGCCTCGAACGACACCTGACTTCGAACAGTCACAAACTCGCCTCGAACGGCACAACTCATCTCGCCACAAATGGCTCGATCGCGAAAGGTCGCCATTTGAGGTCCACCCCCTGACCGCCAACAGTCGCACCTTACCACAAATGGCTCGATCTCGAAGGATCGTCATCCGAAGTAAGGCGCTTGACCGCGAACGGTCCCATTTCATCTCTTGCCGCGAACAGCACCGGCCGTGAACGGTCACATTTCACCCCAAGTGGCTTGATCGCGAACGGTCGCCATTTAAGGTCCGCCCTCTGACCGGGCTCGGTCGCACTTTACCTCGAATGGCTCGATCCCGAACGTTCGTCATTTGATGTAAAGCGCTTGACCGTGAACGATCACATTCCACCGCAAATGACTCGGTCTTGAACGATCGTCGCATGGATTTAGACGCTTGACCGCAAACGGTCGCACTTCACCTCAAATGACTCGATCGCGAACGGTCGTCATTTGAAGTTAGGCGCTTGACCATGAACGGCCGCGCTTCATCCCAAATAGCTCGATCCCGAACGGTCGTCATTTGGGCCCATATAAAATATCAAGCTCTTTACAGGTTGTCAACAGGATATGAACATCCAGCTCATGGCATTACAAAACATGCCTTCCTACCGCAAGGACATCAACAGGATATGAACATCCAGCTCATGGCATTACAAAACACGCCTTCCTACCGCAAGGACATCAACAGGATATGAACATCCAGCTCATGGCATTACAAAACATGCCTTCCTATCGCAAGGCATGTTTTGGGGGGCAAAGTGTTATCCCATTTTTGGTCAAAACTGGAATATCAATGTTGTATGCATTTCCACCACGACTGAACCAAGAAGAAGCAGCCAGCAAGTGTATATAAGTCTGGGATTTCACTCACGATTCAAGTATAAAAGTCCATTCGGTATCAAAGGTTTAAAGTTTCATTCGGCAATGTAGAGCGAAGTCTCATTCGACATTCAAGATGCCTTGGTACATCCGCCGTTCCCAATACAAAAGCTCATTCGGTACTCCATGTACTGCCGAACGAGCTCCACCGAATCAACTCCACCGATCCAGGAGGAAGGCACCAACGGTCCAAAAGCTTCTCCATCTTCCACCGAACCAGATCTTAGCCACTGACGAACCAAAGTACACGAGCCCTTGCCGAACCACCATACTCCTACCACCGGACCAAAGCCCTACCGGTCCAACACCACTCCCTGCATAGCCGAACCAAGCTCCATCCACTCACCACCGGATACACCTTCACCGAACCAACGTCCCACCGAACCAACTCCACTTCCATGAACTACCGAACCAAGCCCTTGCCGAACCAAAGTTGCCAGTCCAGATTGCTTCAGCCCAGGCCCACCAGCAGCTATAAACATCCAAGATCTCTGCCCCCAAACTCACTCTATAAATAGAGGGGCAAGGGTACAACAATGGCAGACAAGTTTGAGAGCTCAAGCACGGAAGGAACTTTCAAACAACTTTCATATACTTGTAACCAAAGCTTTGTACTTGTAATCTGGAGAGAAAGAGGAGAATAACATATAAAGTGGACGTAGGCACGTTCTGGCCGAACCACTATAAATCTGTGTGTCTTTTACAGTTTAGTCCCTGCTTTTTACATATTTGCATAAATCACCCAAATCGCTAAGAACAACATATAATCAAATAAATCGTACGACTTTGAGGTGTTTGCCCATTTTTTGCGCAAACATTTCACAATATCCCCTGCCTCATATCTCCAATCACTGTCAAACTTCTGATCAAACAATATCTCCAGCAAGCATACTCCCCCACTCCACCTTACTGCCAATTTCAAACCACCTTACTGCATACATTTGCATCTGCCATTACAACTAGCCATTACGTTACTGCCTCTGCAAACACATTCATCTACTTCAGCAGCTTCCCTATAACCTTCCTGAACCATTCTCACCTACTTGCCACTCCCCTATAATCTTCCTGAACCATCAGCTCATTTGTACCACAACACTCCAGTTCATCACCAAATCTCAGTGCAGCACTGTTGTACACCACCATCACCAACCTCCTCCATCCTCCATATCTCCAAATCCACAATCCTTTTTTTCATCAACCAACGACCACCCGCGACCTCACCTGAAATCGTGAACCCAAGAAGTCGAACATTTCCCTACCTCAACTCGAAACCACCCCCACGGACATCCCAAACCCCCATTCCCCTTGAAACCGCAATCTACTTGTATTGAGTTGTGAGAGTTTGAATTTGATTTCGAGTTGAGATTCAATTTTGTGAATTGGAATTGAGACAGGATTTTATAAATTGAGATATGATTTCTCAAATTCGAAGAATTGCAAATTATACGAAGTAGGAAGTAGTTGATTTTCGTGTAAACAAAAAAAGAAAAGAGAAGAAAAAAAGAAAGTATGTTGTGGATTCTTGTTAGAGCATCTCCAGGTTACAATTCAACCATTAATATTACGAAATTATCGTCCGAATTCAACTCTTAATATTAAGGCTAAAATTCAGTTTTCGATTCAGAAAACTGAATTGGCATTGGACGCCCAATTAATGGGCTCCCAAGCCCTGGCGCCCCGACGCCCATTAAATGGGCGCCCAAGACTCCCCCTTCCAGCAACTTTATTTTATTGAAAGGGGGGCTGGCGCCCATTTAATGAACGCCTGACCATTGGGATTCTCAGCCCAGTTAAGGGCTGAATATTCAGTGCCCTGAATTTTCATCCCTTAACCGACTGGAGATGCCCTTATATTTTCATTTTGTCTTGTTTAATTTCCATTTTGCTTTACGTTCTCCGTCATTTGTTTCTCAAAAAATCAAAAAACAAATTTTTTTTGTCTTGTTTGTCTTGGCTCGTTTGACCATTGTTTGTGTCTAAAAAAAGCTGCTTTCTTTTAATTTTGTTTTGTTTTATTATTAAAAAAAGGCTTTCGTTCTCACTTGAATAAAAAATTTGCTTTTTCTTTTGCTGTAACCTTATATATATATATATATATATTTGTACAAATTTTCAAGTTGCAGATTTCAGGAAATAAGGAGTTACTGCTATAAAACCGCTCCGCTTGTTTAATTAAAAAATTGCGGCTTAAAATAAAATTTCCTAATAATTCTGTATACTTTGGTATCATGCTTTTATCTCTTTTTTCATTTGCTTTCCATTATTGATTTCATGCATTTTATATAATAAAAAAAATTTAAAAACAAAAACAAAAATCCATTCGTAGTTGCATTGTTATTACATATTTAATTTCAATATTGCATTTCATCTTAGAATTTGACTAATAATAATGGTCAGACATCTTAAGGGTGTCATGAGCTCACCTAGGGCTTAATTGTATATTGACAAATTATCTTCTTTAAACAATTTAATTTCTTAGTGTCTAGGATATAACAGAGCAATAACCATTTATAAATATTACGGTGATTCGTAAATATTATAGTGGTTGTTTCTCTAAAGTACTTAAATCTTTGGCTGTATTGCCAAGGTGATTCATGGTGCACCGATGAATCCTGTCCGTTACCTAGTTGAGAACTATATTGTTGGATTAAGAAAAAGTGTGATTATACAATATTGGGTTAGGAGCTACTTAGGACAGAAAATTTTAATTAAATTCTTGCATTCATTTAGTTTCATTAGTTCATGCATATTTTAAAAAAAATTCAAAAATCCAAAACTAAAAAAATATAAATATTCCTTAACTCGATTTTTTATATAAATCCTTTCATTTGAAATTTTTAAATAAAAATAAAAATCCAAAAAAATTAAAAAATCTTTTCAAAAACAAAAAAACTGAAAAAAGTCAAACAAATTTTCCTTTTGGTAAATATTTTACCTTTATAAATTAAAAAAAAGATCCAAAATAAATAAACATTCTTGAAAATGCTTAAGTTTCCCTACTCGCTTGAATTTTACGGTAGCTGTGAAAATCAATATAATCCATATAGTTTCACATCAAACCCTTATGGATATTTTAATGACAACTATTGTATAAACAATTCGAATTTTGAACAACAAAATTTTCAAAATGATAACCAACCCTCAAATCGTGAAAATAGCATTGAAATGATTTTGTCTTTAGTTAAACTCTCTATGCAATGAAATCAAAGGATAAATGATTTGTGTAATCCATGTTTGTGCAATGATTCAAGTCAAAGTTTTCAAAATAATCGAAATTTGAATTCATTTAAGAATTCAAATGATTTCGAGCATAATCTATGCCAATTCAATTTCAAACTTTAAAATGAATTTCAAAATCGAAACGAAAATGGAAAAAGCTTTTCAAATAATATTGGCAATGGGAATAATTTCGACTACGATGTGATTAATAATTTTCATTCTCAACAAGTTCAAATTTTAAATTTTCAAGTTAATAATTATAAATTTGATTTTGTTGAGCAAATAGAAAAAATTTATAAAGATCACTCGGATTTGTTGTTTGAAACATATATAAAACAATGTGAGCAAAAAGTCAAATCACAATGTGTGACGAGTCAAATAATAATCCATTTTTAACCAAAATTGACGATTTTCAAATAACAACTTTTGAAATTGAAAATGACGATCTTAGTAAAGTTCTTGAAAATATGTTAATTGAGTTTGATTTCAATTCTTTTGAAAGTGAGAAACTCGATTTAAATTGCGATCTTCCTTTTTCCGATTTTGAGAATTTGAATACAACTTTGGATTTTGAACTTGATATATGCAATGAAGTTGTCGATAATCCAACAAAGAAAGGCGAATTTAGTGAACATAATTTCTTTGGACTTTTCAAAGATGAGTTGTTGAATTCTAAAATGAAAGAATTAAATCACCATTTTGATTTTGAAATTAATAATTCTAAAGAAGTTTTCAATAATAAGTTTGAATTTCAATTTGGTGAAAATAAACTTTAACTTCAACCAATTGTTCTATCAACCCCAAATATCGCCAAAAATAAAACAACTCACACGATTTTCAATAAAACGACATTCGCTTTTCCAAACCGACATTCTACTTCGAAATTTTTTATGGTTTGGTTTTTTGTGCTTAAGTTGTGTCTCACATACTTGACGAGACAAATGAATTAGTCTTTGGAAGATCGTTTCATTTATTCCTTAACGATATACTTTCTAATATTGTGTAAATAATAATCATTTCATGTAAATATAGGTCATATTTTTATTTTTATTTTTATTCTATTTTTCTTCTTTTACTTGGGTTGACTGTGCAGACATAGTCAAAATCAAGTGTGGAGGGGAGTCTCGTCTTCTTTTTGATTTTTTCATGGTCTATTTTTTTTGTATTTTCTTTCCAAAACTTTCTAAAAAATTCAAATATATATATATATATCCCAAAAACAAATTTTCCTTTTTTTAGCATTTTGATTTATTTTTGAAGAAACACTATAAGACAAGTATTTTGGTTATTAAATTAAAAAGTTCGAAAATGTATTTGTCTTAACCAAAATAAAAATAAATTCTGATTACAAGTAACGACGGTTTAACTAGTATATAGGAAGATTCAAGGGTGATAATTATGAAGTATATCCTAATTCAAAATCTTTGTTTAAAAAAAGTGGTAAATTTAAAGAAAATGATATAACATTTCTATTTTCTAAGTTAAATGGTGCTAAGATGATTTTGCAAAACTCTCTTTTCAAAAAAGAAACCAAAAAAATATATTAAAAAAACAACAAAAAGGAGTTTTTTGTATATATTCTTATATTTTATTAACACCTAGAGTCATGTGTTCACACTTGTGTGTCCACTCGCCATGCTTTGTACCCTTCTCACATAAGCCCAAAAGGCAGTGCATGGCCGATATGTATGTATATAAAAAATTCTTTTATTAATAATTCTTATAGTCGATAGGTGTTCACACTTGTGTGTTCACTCACCACGCTCTGTATTCCCCTCATATAAGCCCGAAAAGCAGTGCACCGGTAATATATCTGGCCTTATTTTCCTAAGTTAGGCATATGTAAATATTATTAATACCAATAAATATTTCAAAAATAGAGAGAGTAAGCCATTGAAATCCGAGCACTATATTTTTACTTATTTAATTTGGCTTGTTATTCGAAAGAAACGAAAATACCACTTTGTTAAACTTTGAAAATCAACTAAGGATCTATTTCAAAGTTACACTATGTCATCAACCGAAACAACTAGCCAAACAAGAGTCTATTTGTTATGATAACTTAATTTTTATTGGATGTTTTGACGAGTAAAATGACTGAAATTTTCAAGATAATGACCAGAACTTATATTTAACTTATTTATGTCAATTTAAAAGTAAAATTTTCATTTCTTAAATATTTTAAAAATTTTGCATCCATATCTTTGTAAATAAATCTTGCATTTAGGAATTTTTCACTTTGCATTTTGATTTTGTGGGTAGCCGCTGAAAACCCTCACGTGACAACACTCGTCATACTAGCGACACCTAGAGGTTTAACGGCCTAATACATATGCTCAATGCAATCGTGCTTCCTACGAAAATGGATTTATCTTAGTTTTTCTTTATTCGATGACAAATAAAAAGATAAGTGTAGGGGTATTTGATATGCACGTAAATGTGCATAATTTTACGTCCATATTTAATCGAATTTAATTAAACAAATGATCATATAGGGTATTTTAACATGTTTAAACCAAAATTTCAATTATTTTCAAATTATCATATATTCATCTTCATACAGGGGCAAAATGGTCATTTTTGTTCATATGTTAATTTGAGAAAATTTCCTTGGAATTTTTTTGTTATTTTATAGGAATTTGAATTCAATTTACAAGTAGTTTCATGGAAAATATGCATGCAGACATAAAGGAATGAAGATAGAAATAATTCAAACCATGTATCATGAAGGACCCCACCTACCCACTTACCTTAATCTATAATTAGAGACTAATGCACAAGTTAGTGGAGCTAAAAGTTTATTGCACATTTAAATGGAGGATTATGTCATGCTAATAATAACTTGGTGCCAAACTTCCTAAGAGGGTAGTTTAGGTAGTTCCCAAAATATGGATTAGGGTTTTAAACTAGTATAAATACACCATATATTCATGTAATTAATCCCTTAGTCTCCTTTGAGCCTCTTCTTTAGTTAGTTTAGTTTGAGGCTCAAAAATAAATTACAAACTCTCTTTTCTTTTTTATGGCTACTTAGCCATTTTCTTCTTTTATGTAATTTTATTTTCATGCAATTCAATTCTAGTTCTTTTCTTGCTTCTTTTCTTTTATGTTAGTAGCATAGTTTTATTATGCAAGTAGATTAGCTTTTATTTTATTTTATTTTAGTAGCTCTCTTTTTAATTAGCTTATTTTCTCTTGTTTTTGTTTCATGTTGCAATCTACATTTGTTGAAGTGATAACAAAAATGAGAGGCTAAACCTCTTCAGTTTAAGGGTAATAAAGCTCTCTTATCATGTAGATTCAACATTTTCATAACTTATGTTCTTTTTTGTGCTTAATGGAAGTTGCTTGTTGATATAAGTTTATTAATGAATTTGATAATCTATGATGTTAATCACATATAGGCTATTCTTACTCAAACAAACAAAATTTACACCATCATCTAATTAATTGATTTTAGTAATGAAAATAGATTTAGAATCAAAATTTGATGGTCTATATTTCTAATTAATAGTTATTAAGCCATGCTTAAAATAGATTTTATTTTTAATTTCATTGTCATTTTCATGAGAGTTAAGAAGTGGTTTAATGGGTGTGTTATAGTTTGGTAGTTTATATTGAGCTAATTAATAGCATAAATATTTCATACCTATGATAAACACATCAATTAAATTCACTAATGATAAAAAAAGATCATAATTTCATGTTGTGTTGATTTATGTGATCAAGAGAGTGGATTTATCTCTAAATTGTCTTTTAATCTCATAGTTTTCAGTCACTTTTATAGTAGTTAGTTTTTACGTATTTTTAGCTTGAGACAAATTTAAACTCTTGGTTAATTTGATTGAAGGAAATTTTAAAATCTAAACAATTCCCTACGGATCGACCTGTACTCACTAGTACTAAAATTGTACACCGTGCGCTTGCGTTAATTTAAATTTAAAATTTGATCGGCTATTTTCTAATCCGATAGAGATTTAACCGGCTAAATAGAAGACGATAAAGAATCGATATTTGAATTGATGATTTGTTCGACAAGTTGAGTGGAACCAAAGTATTTTCTCAGTTGGATTCGGCAATAGGATTCCATCAGCTTAGAATGGATGAGGATAGTACTCCTTTGGTGGTGTTTAGAACCCGATACAGATCATATGAATGGTTAGTAATGTCGTATGGACTAAGTAATGTGCCAGCTTTCTTCGTGGATTTGATGAACCGAGTTTTCCGAGAGCACTTGGATAGGTTTATATTGGTATTCGTAGATGACATTTTGGTATATTTTAGAGATGAAAGTGAGCATAAACTTCATCTTAGAGTGGTGCTTGAGGCATTGAGGCAGCGCCAACTGAAAGCGAAATTTTCGTAATGTCATTTATGGAAGAAGGAAGTGAAGTGCCTTGGTCATGTAGTCTCAAAGAAAGAGTTGTTAGTAGATTTAGCTAAGATAGAGGCAATGAATAGTTGGAAGAGACCCAAAACAGTGATTGAGATAAAGAGATTTCTTGGATTAGCTAGTAATTATTAGAGATTCATTAAGGATTTTTCATTGATAGCGGCATCGATGACTAAGATAATGCGGAAAGATGTGAAATTTGTCTGGATTGATAAGTATGAGGAAGCATTCCAGTAGATGAAACACTTATTGACAAATGCACCTGTGTTAGTTGTTCTAAAAGGGAATCAGGACTTAGTGGTGTACAAAAATGGATCTGGAACAGTATTAGGAGCTGTGTTAATGCAAAGAGGTAAACTGGTTGATTCTGCTTCTCGACAGCTCAGACCGCATGAGGTTAGATATCCAACTCGTGATTCGAAATTACCTGTGGTACTTTTTGAGTTCAAGGTGTGGGGACATTGGCTTTTGGGAGAAAGATTCGAGTTTTATACGCATAATAAGTAATTGAAGTATCAATTCTCTCGTAAGGAGTCGAATATGAAACGGCAGAGGTGGTTGGAGTTTTTAACCACTTATTACTTTGGTATTGAGTACACACCAGGATAAGGCAACATGGTTGTGGATGTACTTAGCAAGAAACTTCAGAATGCAGTATTGGCAATGATAGCTAAGTGGAAACATGTAGGAGCATTAGCTACATGTTGAATACACTGGAGATCTAAGGATAAATCTAATAAGGAAACTGCTACATTGTCATGTTTATAGGTTCGATCGATGATGATCGAAAAGATTGCTTCAAAGTAAGGGGAGGATCAAATATTAGCAAAACGGATCAAAATATTAAGAGATGGAGCAGAGATCGATGATGTAAAAGATTTCAGTCTTGACCAGAATGGGTGGTTGTGGAAGAAAGGAATACTTTGTGTTCTGAATGCGGGAAGCATTAGGAAGGAAGTTCTTGAAGAATGCCATCATTCGAAGTTTACCATTCATCCGAGAGAAACTAAGTTGTATCAGGACATGAAGAAGTTTCTTCTAGGAAGGCATGAAGAGGGACGTAGGCTTATGAGTGAAGTAGTATTTGAATTATCAATAGGTAAAAGACAAGCATCAGAAACCAAGTGGGATACTTCATCTTTTAGAGGTTCCAGTTTGGAAATGGAATTCTATCTCAATGGATTTTATAGACGAGTTGCCAAGGTAAAATAGGGGAAATGAAAGAATATGGGTTATAGTAGATAGCTTGACTAAGAGTGCCCATTTCATTCCAGTTAACTCAACCAGGATGGCGCCTGTTTTAGCTAAGCTTTTTATGAAGAATATAGTCATACTGCATGGAATTCCTAGTAGTATAGTAAGTGACAAAGATTCGCTATTCACTAGTGAGTTTTGAAAGAGTCTATAGAAGACTCTGGGTACTAATCTTAAGATAAACCGCTTACCATCCACGGATAGATGGGGAAATGGAAAGAGATGAACAAAGTCTTAGAAGATTTGCTAAGAGCTTTTGCACTAGATTTCGGGGGATCATGGAAAAACCATCTACACTTAGTTGAGTTTTGGTATAACGATGGTTATCAAACTAGTATAGCAATGGCATCGTTTGAAGCTTTGTACGGAAGGCCATACAAATCTCTAGTTTGTTGGTTAGAGACCGGGGATAAGTTAGTTCCTGGTCTGGAATTGTTTAGGGAAGCCGCAAAAAAGATTGAGTTCATTCGAACTAGAATGAAGGAAGCTCGGTCTAGGCAGAAGAGTTATGCTAATAAGAGACGGAAAGACATAGAGTTCTCAGTTGGAGATTATGTTTTCATCAAGGTATCACCGATGAAATGTGTAATCAGATTCAAAAAATCAGGAAAATTGGCACCAAGATTCATTGGACCATTTCCTATTATAGATTGGATCGGGAAACTCGCATATAGAGTAGAGTTATTAAATAGACTGGTAGGAGGCCATAATGTTTTTCTTAAATCTCATCTAAGGATGTGTATTCGAGATCCAGAGACTACTACAACACCGACTATGTTAGATGACTTAGTAATGGAACCGAATTTGACTATAGTTAGAAGGCCAGTTTGTATAATCGTGAGAGATGAGAAGAGACTAAGGAACAAGATAGTCGGATTAGTCAAAATCCAATGGGGCGACGATGAGAGGGACTGCACATAGAAAATTGAGAGCAAGATCATAGATACTTATCCTAACATGTTTCATGGTATACTTTACCTTTATGATTGATTGTTATGAGTATTTTATCGTAATTCGATGACGAAATTCTTTAAGTGGGGAAGTCTGAAACGGCCCTAATTTTGAATAACAGTATTTAGGATATTTAATTAGATAAATCAAATGGAATAATGTAAATGGTTAGGGGATTCAGATTTGTATGATCATAGTGTAGCCATGCCTAATTAATCTAAAGCCAAGGAGAATTAAAGTGAAATAAGTAAATGTAATAAGATAAGGGCAAAATAGGAATGAATTATAATCTAATACCTGAAACCCTTATCCTGATCTCATTTCCAACATTCATAAACAAACTAAATATAGAGCTTCGCTGGCCACCATTAGAAGAAATCTAAAGGAAGATAAGCAAGAATTCAAGAAGGAAGCTTAACTAAATCAACTCAAGGGAAAATCTCAACTATCTTAACCATCAATAAGGTGAATAATATACTACATGTTATTTTCATTATATTTGGTTTCTAGATAAGATCCAAAATTATTTCGCAACTAAATGCCATGTTTTGATTGTTTAAATGGTTAAAATGCCTACTGATTATTTTTGTTGTTTCATATAGATTTAACGATAAGATTTGATTTGAAAAACTATTAAACGGCATCTAAATGACTTGAGATTTTGATATAAGGCCAGAAAAATTGTTTTAGAGATGGGTTTCTAGTTCCATAATTTTCTAAGTTAATGTGGATTTATTATGAATTTTCTAGTAAAGAAAATGGTTAATTGGGCTTAAATTGTTTTCGGCTATTATAGGTTAGCTTTGGCTTAGAAATATAAATATGTTAGAAAACATAATAAATGTGATTTATGGGAATTTTTGGAGAATTTTCCTAAGTACTTTATTAAAGATATAAAATTACTTAAGGTATGGGGCATAATTTTTTTTATATTTTTATAAAAGGAGAAGGGGTAATTTGCTAAATGTTTTAAATTGCTAACTAATGAATTCGGTAGCACTTTTAGAAAAGATTTTGCAAAAGAAATGGCAATCAATTACATGTTGACAAATACGACAAGTTAGTTGGAAAGATATTACTTTAAAAAGTTAAAAAATTGGTTTTGTAAAGGATTGTTGCTTCGCCACTTTCAGCAGCCACCTTTCGACCCCATACTACTGCCTCCAACCTAGTGAAAACAAATACATATGGTATCAATGCCATGGTACGTAGTGGATTGGAGATAAGTAGAAGGTATAAAGTCGAAACATGCTTTTGAAGGGGTAGGTGTTGTCTTTATAAGCTCTGAATTATTTTGGTAACAAAATGAGGCTTTCGAAGGAAATAGCTTTCGACTTAGTCATATATTCCTTTGTTTTAGAAAAGGTCTTTCAAAAGAGGGTGCCACCTTTTGTATTTAAAATAATCATTCAAAGGGGTCGAAAACCCTGTTGCCACATTCAACCTTTCGAATCAATGCCTTCGAAAGGGTTCTTTTGCCTTAAACTTCGATGCCACTTCTCCATGCTTTCGAAAGGGTTGGTATCGAAACCATCCACTTTCTTTTACTTAGGAATAATGCTTTCGAAGGAGTTTCTTTCGCCCCATTTCTTTTAAGACCCTTGGATATATTGAAAGTTAAACCAAAAGGTTTTGAAAGGAGTGGTTTTAATGGTTTCGAAGCTATGTTTCACAAACTTTTACATGGACCCAATGCTTTTGAAAGGCTTGCTTTAAGTAAAGGACTTTAATGATTTCGAAAGATATATAATGATGGTTTTGAAGGGGAGATTCAATAATGTTTTCTAAAGATATATAATGATGGTTTCGAAGGGGAGATTCAACAATGTTTTCGAAAGGTTTACTTTTAGTATTTGAATGAAAGGTTTCTAATGCTTTCAAAATGGAAGTTTAAATCATTTGGAAAGGGAATGTCTAAGGTTTTATAAAGCTTTTGAAGGGATGCTTTCCCTGATTTCGAAAGGTCTATTTTTAAATGTTTTCGAAAGGTTATTTTGGCCTTAGGCCTAGTATTTCAAGATAAAATAGTTAACCTATTTTGAAAGGGGTACGTTCAATGGATTCGAAAGGGACCGTTTAAAAGTTTTTTAAAAAAGATTTCGAATGTGATATCTTGAATTTAAAACTAATGTTTTATAAGTTAAGGAAGGTCTTTAACTTATTTTAAAGGGATAGATAACCCTATTGATTTAGATTTTCATCAATATGGTATTGAGTAAAGCATATATCATGGCAAAGATATTTAAGTAAAGCAAAGAGTATATTTTCTAGTTTAAGTATGATTTAAATGGTTAAATCAATTTGAAAGAAATGTATTAAGGGAAAATTTAATGGAGTAGTTAACCCCAAGGGAATGACTCAGATATTAGAATAACGGATGGGCCTGGTATAAGGTCGCGCCTTATACTTTAGCAAATAAGCCATTAGCTAATATAAGTCCAAAGTTCCAATGTGTCGGGCTTTGTCATAGGTAAGACTAAAATGATGTTACACACAGAAAGGAATATATCTTTACTACTAATAATGATAATTCCAAAAACTAATTTCAATCATGTCCTTTTGCATTACCGAAAATACCCTTCAGCTTAAAATACTCTTCGTTAGCTATCGTGAAATCTTAAATCATTATCAGCTCCCAACTCCTTCATCATCCTCTTGCCCTCTCTCCACTCTACATTTTTTATAATTCCCAAGATCAAATCTATAGATCCTTTGTCATCCAAGCCATCGGAAGTCTCACCACTATCATCCTTCAATTGGATCATAGCACTCGATTCACTAGCGCAGCAATTAGGCCATTTAACTTGTTTCCTAAAAGAAGAAGATTCTGCAGTTTCTGTAGTCTCAAAATTTCAGCTAGAATATTTCCTGAAAGGAAATTCGAACTCAAGTCTAACTCAAGTAAATTTTTGCATTTGCTCAACTCATGTGATATTTCTCCTGTCAATCTATTTAGTGAAATATACAAATTTTCTAACTTTTGAAGGTTACCAAATTCATGGTGAATAGAGCCACTGAATAAGTTATTCGAAAAATCAAGCATGGAAAGATTGCTCCATAAACTAAATTTCAATGGAATTTTTTCTGTGAAGAAATTATTACTGAGATCAAGGTATTGAATTATTTGATTTTTCTTAAATTATCTGCTATTTCTCCTTAAAAATGATTGTTGGAGAATATTACTCTATGAAGTGCTAAACACAATCCAACCGGAGTAGGAAAAGTACCATTAAATCGATTATGCCCGATTGCAAAAACAGATAGATTATTTCCATTGCACAAGTAAGGTGGAATTGTACCATGAAGTTTGTTGCCTGTAAGATCAAGCCCACTCAAAAAATTAGCTTTTCCAAAATACAGTTGTATTTCTCCAATCATATTATTGCAAGATAAACTAACGTATTCAAGTTTTTGTATTGTGGCAATATCTTTTGGAATCTCTCCACTTAACAAATTGTTATAGAGATGCAACTAAACTAAGTTGCTCAAGTTTGCAATTTCAGGAGCTATATACCCTGTAAACTTATTTTTAAGTAGTAGTAGCTTCTTCAGATTCTTTAGTTTATAAATCTCTATTGGAGTCGATCCAAAGGTTAAATTTTTTCTAACTTTATGTTCAGTGAGAAAGCTATGGTCACCTAACTCATGAGGCAACAGACCAAAGAGTTTATTATCGGAATGAAACAAATACTCCAAGTTCTTGAGCTCACCAATTGACTTAGGAATAGAACAGTGAGTCGATTTCCCTACAAATAAAGATTAGATAAAGATTGAAGCATACTGATATTCTCAGTTATACTACCGTTAAAATGATTTTCAGAAAGCAAAAGCATGCTAAAATTCATCAATGTACTTAAACTTTTGGTATCTCTCCCACAAATTCATTGATATCAAGATACAAAAACTCAAGCTTGGGAAGTGCTAAAAATAAACTTTTTGACATTTTGTTTATTATTATTTATGTCTCTTATTTCTACCTTTTTAAAAATGCTAGACCTTTTAAGCTTTTACGGTATTTACTAGATTAATTTGGCAATTTTCTTAGTAATAAAAAAATGGATTGCATGTTAACCAAACTAGGCAAATATTGCCAGAAAATGATAATTTATTTGTCTTGGACATAAGAAACACCATAGTAGCGTATTTCTAAGCATAATAATAACAATACCTATTATAACTATGTTCCTATACAGTTCAATAATTTAATTACCAACACTGGACAACATTGCCAACTATTGCTTTTAATGCCATTAATATGATAACATGCCTGATGCTAAAATTGCTCATCGAATGTTTGTTTGGCTACATAGAGCTCGAATTGCCTCGGCCATCACTTTCATGCAGTTAAGTAACAATATATTATCGAGAGAGATAATTATATCAATGGGCTGCCTTATTGATCTAGATGAAGACCCGCAAGACTCGAGAGAGATCGACATGCATCATCTTTATCTAATGAAGCTGCATCCTTGGTTTGATTTAAGAGTCTTTTATATAAGAGTGAGTAACTTTGAGGTTGATGATTCACTTCCTAAAAAATAAATGTTTGTCATATTCCAGTTAGCCCTGACATATACTTGATGTGAACGACAGAAGAAGTAGCATTCATTCTGACTTGGTTACTTCTATTCTTAGAAAAGATAGAGTTGACAAGGACTCGGAAGAGGCTACATTTACCTACACAGATAGTATAAGAATGACGGGTAGTATGAGATTTGAAGTGTTTTTTGTAAATGAATTGCTGATTAATGATGTGTTTGAGTTGAGTAACATTAATGGGTTTTGTGGAGATTTAAAAACTATTTCAACCATAAACACATATACTTTCAGTTTTGTCTATGTGTAATTATTGGCAGTTCTGGTTTGAGTGTTTTAAAATCAAATGTACTAAATGTATCATATTTAGTTGGCATTATAGTCGAAGGGATGGAGTTGCTTTTATGGTTCCCAAGAGAAAATGCAGTCTTTGAAATAAAGTATGTTGAATTATTTTTTCAAATTGGTATGTTATCATATATATGCACTTGATAGTTAATATATTCCCCGGGGAAAACACATTTGTTCAATGGAAAAATAATTCTTAAGTTAATGAAAGATCTGATTATTCGCTCATTTGAGTTATATATTTTTACATAATTACTTACTGATTTCAAAGTTTTACTATAACTGACCATGAAGTATTTTTGATTGAAAGGAAATATAAAAGCAGACAACTACACATTCGATAGGTTGTTCATGGTTTTGTCTTTGAATGTGTTGTGATTTGGTTGGATGAAGATTTTATATGTTAAAGTAAAATTATTTTGATTATGGCATCTGAAATGTTTATTGGTTATATTTGAATGTGTTAGGATCTGGTTACATGGTTTTGAGATGTATGTATGTGTTGATTTGTCCACCGTAACTTTGAAGTTGAATGACACAAGGTTGACACTGTTGTTATTTACCTCCATTTTTGAAATGCAAAGTGTAACTGATCATTATATTTTTTTAGTTATATTTTGAAGCTCTAAAGTTTTAGAAGGTACAATTTTTTTTTTCTTATTGGTTTAAATGACATGTGTTTAGTGTAACGGGATAAGATCGATTTTGAGGCACATTCAAACTCTCAAGATTTTTTCTCAAAAGAATACTTCGTAACAAGACTTGACAACATGCTTCTAAAATTGTGATAATTGCAATAAAGATACGTTGAACAATGTTATTTCAAAATAAGCTTATTATGGTGCTTATACACATGCACGTATTATGCGTGCTGCTATACTAGTATATAGAATGATAGGTTATTTGTGAACCGTAAACTATTCGGTTCAGTTGACCCTAGAAGAAGATAGTTAAAGGCAGATAGCCCAGTAGTATGTCTAACAGATATTAGATAATTGAGTACATCTGGTAGGCCTGAGTAAGCCAATGGTTAATAGTTAGCCATACAAAACTATATTGTTCGTACAGATAGTCCATTGATTAACTGATTTTTGTACATATATGATATTGCTATTATCGTTTACTCAGTTTGATTATAGGATTCTGGTTTGCAAAAGATATATTTTAAAAGAGATATTAGTGAGGGGAAACCCATTCCGCTAAGCGGCATGGTCTCACATAATATTAGAAAACTGAGATGTAATAGTATTATTCACACCAGGCTTTATGTCTGACTCTAATTTTATGTTTTCCACTTAAACTCTAGGGTTCTCAAAATTTAATTTGAGTAGATTAAGAGTAAATGTTTTCAGGTTCAGTAGGTTGGACAAATAAGCTTCTGAAGGCGTGCAAGAGGTAAAGCTAACTATATAAGAGTTATTTAATTTTATTTTCACTATGATATATTGAGACTGGTATGTCTATTTAGTACTTTGATCATCCAAGGGTTATCTTCATATGTTGCTCTTGGCATAATTTGTAATAATTTATATTTGATCAAAACCTAGGAATCGTTTTGGGATTGTCTATCTGAATATAAAATATGGATTTGAAATGTAATCGAAAAAGTTGTTTTAACTCAGTGTTGATTTTATTTCATATTCATATGCTTTTGATATTATGGATACCATTAACATTACCGTATTTTATCACCGAAAGTTAATACTACAGATGAATGTAGCATCCGTAGCACTTAGCTTCGGGTCTCAAGATAGGGAATGTTACAACTTGGTATCAGAGGATAGGTTTATTAAAAATTTAAAAAAAATTCAAACTTAAAATGATTTTGAATACATAATCCTGAGGGAATATAGAAAAGATTGGGGTATGGGATAACGATATAGTAATGTATTTGTATTTTCTATATAGAAGTGTATGTTTTATCCCTATGCTCTCATCTCCCTTAGGATATTCTTTTGCATCTTACAAATACTCGAATGCAGATTTTGTGGACGTAAGATATGGGTGCTAAAGGGGAAAGAGTTAACATTGGTGGAGGAAGCGCCATAACTAATGGAAGTGCTAGACCAAACACTACGAGGAATCTAGGCCACGCTCAACATACTAATGTGGGTGCTGGAATACTGCAAGTTGATATGGGAGCTATGTATTATTTCTTCATTAACATGATGTAGGTTGGAGTTGCTGGGGGTTTAGTTGGAAGAAATGTTGAAGGAGGAAATCAGGGAGCACCAGTGGTCAATAACTAAGCTGTGTTGAGTAGAGATTATGCCAGGCTAGGAGGAAAACCATTTATCGGGATAGAGGACGTAACTGAAATGGTGAACTGGTTACTTTTACGAGAGGAATTTTACAGATTTGGGACATAATAATGAGCAGAAATAGAGACTTGCTTCTAGGAAATTATAGGAAGCAGCACTGTACTAGTGAAACAGTGTTACAGTAAGAGTTAAAAAGGAGACTATGACTTGGGCTGAGTTCAGAAGAAGGTTTGAGGAGAGGTTTATGTCGAAGATTGTGAAGTCAACTCTTCTTAGAAAGTTTGATGAGTTGGAGTAAGGAGATATGATAGTGCATGAGTATGCAACCAAATTTGAGGAGCTATCAAAATACGGATACGCTACAGTTGATACCGCTATAAAAAGGAATGAGAAGCTCATCCGTGGGTTGAAGTTTGAGCTTGCTAAGGCCACATTATCTCATATTAGAGATCTGTGTGATGTAGTTGTTGAGATGGATTTAAGGTAGGAAGTGACGCTTGCTTTTCTTAAAGGAAACAAGGCAAGGAAATCTCAAAGTTGACGGAAGCAAAAGAGGAAGATTTTCCATAGGAAGGTCGCTCAGAAGAGTGGAGCTGCCAAGAAGGGAAAGATAAAATTTATATGTTATAAGTGTGATAAAAAGGGACACTATGTTCATGAGTGCCAAACAGGTAGAGGAAGAAAGCTGCTGATAAGAAAAGAGTGAGATGTTTCAACTGCGATCAAATTAGGCATTATAAGAACCAGCGCAAGGAGCCAACCAAGGATGGAAAGGGCAAAGTGTTTACATTGGAGCCAGCTACCTCGAAACCAATAGTAGAGGAAAAGGGAAAAGCTATGTTGGGAGATACGCTTTTGATTCATGGTGTATCAGTTAGAGTTCTATTTGATACTGGTGCATTGCATTCTTTTATATCTCACTGTTTGGTGGATAAGCAGCAGCTTAACCTAGAACCCTCATACCTAGTTACTTCCTTAAGGGTTGTGAATTCGATAGGAGGATATGCGACTCTTGGGATGAGATGTGACTACCTTGTGTTTGAGTTGTTAGGTCATGTATTTGTTTGAGATTGCATGTGTTAGATTTTGTAGGGTTTGGAATTACTTTGGGTATGGATTGGTTAAGTAAATACGATGCTAGGATATTTTTCCATAATAGAAAAATATCACTTAGACACCCTGGCTATAGTGATCGGATAATATACTCGGTAGAAAATCCTAGTTTTGAGGTTAATGCACTGTTGGGTGTTGTGGAGGCAGAAGACTAGTTGAATTGAGTTTTCATTGTTAGAGAATTCATGGATAACTTTGAACCCATAGTAGAACTACTGCCAAAACAAGCTATTATGTTTGGGATAGATTTAGTACCAGAAGCAGAACTGCTGGGTCGGCCGCCTAGCAGAATGACACCTACTGAGATGAGGGAGCTAAAGGTGCAGTTGGTGGATTTGGAAAATAAGAACTATATCTGACCAAGCAGTTCATTTTGGGGAGCAGTCATAGTGTTTGCAAGGAAACCAGATGGATCGTTAACGTTATGTGTTGATTATCATAAGTGGAATGAGAAGAAGTTAAAGAATCGATATCTATTACCTATAATTGACGATTTATTCGACAAATTGAGTGAAGCCAAAGTATTTTCCCTACTGGATTTTGCAATAGGGTTCCATCAACTTAGAATGGCTGAGAATATATTCCTTTGACAGCATTTAGAATCCAATATGGATCATATGAATGGTTAGTAATGTCGTTCGAACTAACTAATGCGCATGCATTCTTCGTAGATTTGATGAACCGAGTTTTCGAAGAGCACTTGAATAGGTTCATATTGGTATTCATAAATGGCATTTTAGTATACTCTAAAGATGAAAGAGAGCATGAAGTTCATCTTAGAGTGGTGCTTGAGACGTTGAGGCAGCATCAACTAAAAGCGAAATTTTCAAAATGTCATTTCTAGAAGAATAAAGTGAAGTTTAGTTGTCATGTAATCTCAGAGAAAGGGTTGTTTGTAGATCCAGTTAAGATCGAGGCAGTGAATAGTTGGAAGAGACCCAATACAGTGACTGAGATAAAGAGCTTTCTTGGATTAGCTGGTCGCCATCAGAGATTCATTAAGGATTTTTTGCAGATAGCGGCACAGATGACTAAGCTAACGTGGAAAGATGTAAAATTTGTCAGGACTGATAAGTGTCAAGAAGTATTTTAGAATTTGAAACACTTATTGACAAATGCTCCTATGTTATTTGTTCCAGAAGGGAATCAAGACTTAGTGATGTACATAAATGCATGTGGACCAGGACTAGGAGCTTTGTTAATTCAAAGAGGTAAAATGAGTGCCTATGCTTCTCGGTAGCTCAGACCACATGAGGTTAGATATCTTACTCAAGATTTGGAATTAGCTATGGTGATTTTTGCATTGAAGATTTGGAGACATTACCTTTTAGGAGAAAGACTCAAATTGTACATGGATCATAAGTTATTGAAGTATCTATTCTCTCAAAGGGAGTTGAATATTAAACAGTAGAGGTGGTTGTAGGTTTAGCCGCTTATGACTTTTGTATTGAGTATGCACTAGGAAAAGGCAACAAGGTTGCGGATGCACTTAGCAAGAAACATTAGAAAGTAGTCTTGGCAATGATAGTTGAGTGGAATGATCGAAGCATTGGCTACATGCAGAATACCATGGAGATCTGAGGCTAGATCTAATAAGGAAACTACTACATTGTCATGTTTAGAGGTTCGACCGGTAATGATTGAAAAGATTGCTTCAAAGCAGGAGAGGATCCAATATTAGCAGAACTGGTCAAAAAGTTAAGAGATGGAACAGAGAGCGATGACTTGAAAGATTTCAGCCTTGACCATAATGGGTGGTTGAGGGAGAAAGGAAGATTATGCTTTCGGAACGTGGGAAACATTAGGAAGGAAGTTCTTGAAGAATGCCATCATTCAAAGTTTACTATTCATCCGGGAGGAACTGAGATGTATTATGACATGAAAAGAAGTTTCTTCTGGGAAGGCATGAAGACGGATGTAGGCATTAGGGGAAGCAGTGTTTGAATTGTCAACATGTAAAAGTCGAGCAACAGAAATCAAGTGGGTTACTTTTTCCTTTAGAGGTTCCTGTTTGGAAATGGTATTCTATCTCATTGGATTATATAGATAGGTTGCCATGGTCAAATAAGGGAAACGAAAGCTTATGGGTTATAGTGGACAGGTTGACCAAGAGTGCTCATTTCATCCCAGTTAAGTCAACCAAGACGACACATGTTTTAGCTCTTCATATAGTCAGATTGCATGGAATTCCTATTAGTATAGTAAGTGACAGAGATTCCTTATTCACTTATGAGTTTTGAAAAAGTCTGCAATAGACTTTGGGTACCAAGCTCAAGATGACGCTTACCATCTGCAGACAGATGGACAAACGGAAAGAGTTAACAAAACTTTGAAGATTTGTTAAGAATTTGTGTACTAGATTTTAAGGACCATAGGAAGACCACCTACACTCGATCGAGTTTTCATATAACAATAGTTATCAGACTAGTATAGGGATGGCATGATTTGAAGCTTTGTATGGAAGGCTATGCAAATCTCCCTTTTGTTGGTTAGAGACCGGGGATAGGTTAGTTCTTGGTATAGATTTGGTTAGCGAAGCTGTAGAAAAGATTGAGTTAATTCGACTTAGATTGATGGAAGCTCGGTATAGGCAGAAGAGTTATGCTGATAAGAGACAGATAGAATTAGAATTCTCAGTTGGAGATCATATTTTCGTCAAGGTATTACCGATGAAAGATATAATCAGATTTAAAAAATCAAAAAAATAGCACCGAGATTCGTTGGACCATTTCCTATTGTAGAAAGGATCAGGAAAATCGCATATAGGGTAGAGTTACCAAACAATTTCACATGAGTCCACAACGCTTTTCATATATCTCACTTGAGGAATTGTATTTGAGATCTAGAGACTACTATAACATCGACTATGTTAGATGACTTAGTAGTGAAATCGAATTTGACTATAATTAGAAATCTAGTTCGTATAGTCGCGAGAGATGAGAAGAGACTAAGGAACAAGACAGTCAGATTAGTCAAAGTCCAGTGGGACGACGATGAGAGGGACTGCATGTGGGAAACTGAGAGCATGATTATAGTTACTTATGTTGACTTGTTTCATGGTATATTTTACCTTTCTGATTGATTATTATGAGTACCTTATCATAATTTTGAGGATGAAATTCGTTAAGGAGGGGAGTCTACAACGACCCTAATTTTGACTAACATTATTTAGGACATTTAATTAGATAAATTAGATGAAATAATGTAAATGGTTAGGGGATTCAGATTTGTATAATCATAGGATAGCCATGCCTAATTAATATAAAGCCAATGAGTATTAAGGTGAAATAAGTAAAGGTAATAAGATAAGGGCAAAAAAGGAATGAGTTATATTCTTATAACCTGAACCATTATTATGTTCTCATTTCCAACATCCACGAATAAAACTAAATATATAGCTACGCCGGCCACCATTAGAAGAAATCTAAAGGAAGATAGGCAAGAATTCAAGAAGGAAGCTCAATTAGATCAACCCAAGGGAAAATCTCAACCTTCTTAACAATCAAGCTCAGGTGAATAATAGACTACATCTCATTTCCATTATTTCCATTTTCTAGAAAAAATCCGAAATTATTTTGTAAGAAAAATTCCATGTTTTTATTGTTTAAATAGTTATGTATGCTTGTTGATGATTTTTGTTGTTTCATATAGATTTTATGGTAAGATTTGATTTGAAAAACCTATTAAATGACATCCAAATGGCTTGTGATTTTGATATAAGGTCAAAAACATTATTTTAGAGAGTGGTTTCAAGTTTCTTAATTTTCTAAGTCAATGTGCATTTATTATGAATTTTCTAATAAAGAAAATGGTTAAATTGGATGTAAATTGTTTTCATCTATTATAGGTTAGCTTTGGGTCAGAAATTTAAATATGTTAAAAAATATATTAAAAGTAATTTGTAGGAATTTTTGGAGAATTTTCCAAAGTATTTTATTAAAGATATAAAATTATTTAAGCTATGGGACTTAAATGTTTTATATTTTTATAAAGGAGAAGGAAAACTTTGTTAAATGTAATTGTTAATTATTGAATTCAGTAGCACTTTTAGAAAGGATTTTGAAAAAGAAATAACAACCAATTATATGTTGACAAATAAGGCAAGTTATAGAAAGATACTACTTTAAAAAGTCAAAAATCAGTTTTGTAAAGGATTGTTACTTCGCCACTTTCGGCTGCTACCTTTCGATGCCAATACACATGGTATCAATGCCTTGGTACGTAGTGGATTGGAGATGGGCGGAAGGTATAGAGTTGAAACATGCTTTCGAAGGAGCAGAAGTAGTCTTTATAAATTCAGAACTATTTTGGTTACAAAATGAGGCTTTCGAAGGAAATAGCTTTCGACTTAATCAAATATGCTTTTGTTTTAGAAAAGGGATTTCAAAAGAGGTTGTCGCCTTTTGTTTTTAAATAAGCATTCGAAGGGTTCGAAACTCCTGCTGCCGCATTCAACCTTTTAAATCAATGCCTTCGAATGAGTTCTTTTGCCTTAAACTTTGAAGCCACTTCTCCATGCTTTCGAAAGGGTTCATTTCGAAACCATCCACTTTCTTTTACTTAGGAATAATGCTTTTGAAAGAGTTGCTTTTGCCCCAGTTCCTTTAAGACCTTTAGATATACTGAAAGTTAAACCCAAAGGTTTTGAAAGGAACGGTTTTAAATGGTTTCGAAGCTATGTTTCACAAAATTTTACTTTGACCCAATGCTTTCGAAAGTTTGTGTTAAGTAAAGGACTTTAATGCTTTCGAAAGATACATAATGAAGGTTTCGAAGGGGAGACTATCTAATGTTTTTGAAAGGTTTATTTTTAGTATTTGAATGGAAGGTTTCCAATGGTTTCGAAAGGCAAGTTTAAAGCATTTTGAAAAGGGGATGTCTAAGGTTTTATAAAGCCTTTGAAAGGATGCTTTCCATGATGTCGAAAAAGTCTATTTCGAATGTTTTCGAAAGTATGTTTTTGGCCTTTAGCCTATTTTTTCAGATAAAGTAGTTAACCTATTTTGAAAGGGGTACATTCAATAGATTTGAAAGGGACTGTTTAAAAGTCTTTAAACAAAGGTTTTAAATGTGATGTCTTGAATTTAAAACCTAATGTTTTCTAAGTTAAAGAAGGGATTTAACTTGTTTTAAAGGGATAGATAATCCAATTGATTTTGATTTTCATCAACATGGTATTGAGTAAAGCATATATCACGACAAAGATATTTAAGTAAAGCAAAGAGTATATTTTCCTAGTTTAAGTATGATTCAAAGAGTTAAATCAATTTGAAAGAAATGTTTTAAGGGAAAATTTGATGAAGTGGTTAACCCTAAGTGAATGACTCAGATATTAGAATACCAGATGCGACTGGTATAAGGTCGTGCCCTATACTTTAGCTAATATGCCCCTAGCTAATATAATTCTAAAGTTCCAATGTGTCGGAATTTGTCATAGGTAAGACTAAAATGATGTTACATATACAAAGGAATATATAGACAGAAAGATGGGTTATTGGTGAACCCACAAAACCATTAGGTTCAATTGACCCTAGAAGAAGATAGTTAGGGGCAGATAGCCTAGTAGTAAGTCTAATAGAAGTTAGATAATTGAGTATGTCTAGTAGGCCCGAGTCAGCCAATCGTTAATAGTTAGCTATAAAAAACTATATTATTCGGACAGATAGTCCATTGATTACCTGATTTTGTGCATATATGATATTGCTATTATCGTTTAATCAGTTTGATTATATGATTTTTATTTGCAAAAGATATGTTTTAAAGGAGATATTAGTGAGGGTAAACCCATTCCGCTAAGCGCCGTAGTCTCACTTAATATCAAAAAAACCAAGATGTAGTAGTATTATTCACACCAGGCTTTAAGTCTGACTCGAAGTTTATGCTTTCCCCTTAAACTCTCAAGTGCTCAAAATTTAATTTGAGTGGATTGAGAGTTAATGTTTTTTAGGTTTAGTAGGTTCGATGAATAAGCTTCTGAATATGTGCACGAGGCAAAGCTAGCTATATAGGAGTTATTTAGTTTTATTTCCATTGTAATGTATTGAGAATGATATGTCAATTTAGTACTCTGGTTGTCCAAGGAGGTATCTTCATATGTCGCACTTGGCCTAATTTGTAATAATTTATATTTGATCAAAATTTAGGAATCGTTTTGGGATTATGTATTTGAATATGAAATATAGATTTGAAATGTAATCAAAAAAGTTGTTTTAATTCTATGCTGATTTTGTTTCATATTCATGTGCTTCTGATATTATAGATACCATTAACATTACCATATTTTATTGTTGAAAGTTAATACTATAGATGAGTGCAGCATTTGTAGGGCTTAGCTTCAGGCCTCCAGATAGGGGATGTTACAACTTGCTATCCAGACCAACCCTGAACATGAAGGTTTCAGGTCTAATTCTAATTTCTTTTGATTTCAAAAAGTTGAACTTTTAAGTCATTCACGTGAACATTCATGTACACGTTTTTGTCGTCGGCTCCCAGACATGTTCGAACACTTACGGGTCATTGCCAATTTCTGTAATATTTTGTAAGTCCGTGTTCATAGCTAACCTTTACAACCAAGCTTGTTTTTTATTTTTCTTCCCTCTTTCCTTTTCTCTCTTTATATATATATATATATATATATATATATATGGGTCGACATGTATTATGCCGATCCCTTTGTCTGGTCATGCTAATAGGGATCGGCAAGCTTCTATGTCGATCCATTTCTCCTCAATTTGCGCTCAATATTTAGGCCAAACCATTAGCCCAAGTATATAAAGTAGCGTTCTTACTTCCCTTCACTTACTTCATTTTCTTGCCCTTTGCTCCAAACCCTTGCTCTAACTCACGAACCCTAAAGAAATTTTCCCCTACTCACACTCGATTCTCCTATCCTTCCATCCTTTCCATTAATTTACATCGCCTTCCCTTTGAATTCATGTATGTCCAAACATTCGCATCCACTTTAATTTGAACATTCATATAAGTAAGATTGTGAAATACATCTTTAATCATACGATGAGATCTTAGGCTTCAAGCGGTTGGTAATCACGAGAGTTTTCGAGGCCGTGATAATGAGCTGCCTTGGAAAGAGTGATGGTTAGTGAATAAAGGGTTCGGTAGATTGAATTAGATGTAGGAAGAAGAGAGGAAGAGAAGGGACGAGGGTTGGACGAGGACTTTGATGGAAGAATGGTCCGGAGTGGAAGTATGGAGAGGTCGACATAAGAAAAGAGTGCATATGCAGGGATTGATGGTATTGGATTTGGAAGGGAGAGATTGGTCTTATTGAAGCTAGGTGAGGGAAAGGTAGGATACGTTTCGTTTGAAGGGATCGGAAGTTTAAGGGGTGAAGGCTTTATGGTAACGCTATAGGAGATAGGTCGTCCTATCCATAGGGATTGGTTGGTCTTAGTAGAGGAGATGGATCGTAGAGGATGTCTTGCTATGGGATCGGTCATGGTGGTACAATAGGGATCGGTATATCCTGGCCGAAATAAGGAATCGGTATAAGGTCTTTAGGACAGGGATCGATGTACTCGTTGTGATCAGCATAAAGTCAAGAATTGGCATCTTGAACTTGTAAACTAATCCAACCTAATTTGTTTGAACAATCACTGTGTATTTGCCTTAATGACCTTAGACATACGAAGACGATGAATAATATAACATGCACATCCACTGTTGAACTTGAGATTGAGCAATCGAATTCCTAGAACTTTCAATATGGAATAAAAACTTACAAGTGAACTTAAATGACAAACTTCACACTTCAATATGCTGATGGTCGATCCCAAAGCTCTCATAACAGGTCAATCTATCTGTCAGTTGTGACAGTCAGCGATGATGGTCACTTTGGTTGGAATCCCGAGTCTTGTTGTTTTTCTTTGTTATTCTGATTTTAAACGCTTTATATATGTTTTATACTGCACTGCACTGGCTCACACTTAGCATGGGGGGAACATATTATCTTTTCTAACCTCGATTATCTACTAAGTATAACTGATATGGATTCAAGATGCTCAAAGCGTTCGGCTGATACATCTTCTGATCCAGCAATGCAACACATCGACTTAGAAGCAAAATCAAGTTATAGAACTATATTTGGTAGACTTTCCCCTAGCCATCAAGTGGGGCAAACAAAAGTTTCTAGCCCATGGGTCAACCTTTTCTTAGATATTTTGGTCCTCCTGGCGGAAGTTATAACTCCTGCTCCTGATGCTATAGCGGGCGCTATTCTTCTAGATAATCCAGTGGACTCTCAGGCCTTCCGAATTGGTGAGACCGCTCTCCGCCAATTTAAGTACTATTCACGGAATTCCATCTGTGAACGTCTTGATTCCTACAAGAAATAACATGCCTCACTTGCCCCCGACAGGGTACACGACATGCAATAAATTTATGTATTGGGACGGATGCATACTGTCCTTTAACTCGTTTATCCGAGAGATGCTGAGATACCTTGTGATAGCCCTCACTCAACTCCATCCAAATAGTTTAGCTTTTATACATGAAACCTTCTTACTATTCATGAGTGTTTTATTTCATCCGCCAACTCCCGAAGATATAAGGTTCATTTACAACTTTAAGAGACGATAGAGGAAGTCCCTCTTATGTATTTTCTTGGACCCTCATCGAATTGCCAAATTCTGGCAAGCACTTAGAAAAAACTTTCTTTGTTTAAGCATGAATGGTTCTATGTACAATGTCCTCCCAGCATTGGGAGGTGATGGTTAGAAGGAAGTAATTATTACCTTCATTTCTTTCTCAAGTACACCAATCAAAGTCATAAATTTTCCTTTGAATCTACTAACATCTGGTGTTCTTTTAGGTATTCACCCATGCCCTAAAGGCATCAATTTTTCAAGAGCTATTGTCGCCATTCGTGCTACCCTTGTCGAACATAGGGACATTAAACTTCTTGTGACTGATGAGCTATTATATTTATTTGGAATATTGGAGAAAGGCCGTAGCATCGTGCTCCCCAGAAGTGCAGCCTTGCCAAGGAACGTTGCAAAGAAAATAAGGGATACCATCAATTCCGTCGTGCACCCAGCCGAGGGGACTCGAGATGACACCAAAGAGGGTGAGATTAGGGATTCATAGGACAATAAACCTGGTGATGTTGATGCAGGTGTAGGAAAAGCACCTATGGTCAAACCATCGCAAAGCGCATAATCCCGAACATCCATTAAAAGAAAGAAGAGGCTAGCGTACAAGATTCGTAGAAGAAAAACTGCCGCAGATCCAGAGTTCGTTATTGCTCCTATTGAAGAGGAATCATCTTCTTAACACTTGGAAAGTTTGCTAAAGGGATTTTCAAATCTTCAAATTCTGGATGACATCTTGACCTACGACTTTTCGAATATCAACATTGAAGGACTAAACTCTCCCACCAGGAGTGGTGAAGGAATTTGACCTTTTGATAAAGGAGAGAAAATGCCGATTAGCAAGGCTACAGTCGCCGGTCTGTTGGGGGAACACTAGGACACTCACAACCATGTGCACTTGACTACACAATTTTTTTAATCTTTCGTTCAACAATTACTCATAGGCACTCATTTGGTCTTTTCAGGTACTATGTCTCAGTCTAAAGCCTTTGACTGCTTAAGAAGTTCTATATTATATTATCGATCTAGTCGGGATTTGGAGTCTGGCCGGCGCAAGGAGAGAGATAAGGGACGGGATAAAAGCTATCACTCAAGGGAATCTTCTTCTAAATGCAAGTCCCGATCCTAAACAGGAGAGTGGTCTAACTTTCCTGCTCACAGTGGAGATCATCCTCTTTACCAAGGCCCTCATATTGCTGCATCTCACGAGCAACATTTTGGCTCCTCAAGCTATAAACAATCTCGCGAACATTGATCAAGCAAACATCCAATTGCTACTTTTGATCCGCCTTTGTCGGCTTTTTCTCCTAATGTTTCTATAACTAAGAAGTTGGACGAGCTTAAGGCCACTTTTCCAAAAAAATTCTTTGATGGTCTCAAATTCCTTCCTTCAATTCATGTAATTCCAAGCAAGCCAAGGAAGTTCTCTTGCTTACATCAATGATGTGTTCGTGCAGCACGAATCTTTTCTACACTTGGTAGAAAAAGTCTTCGAAGTATCCGTTGAGCGACCATAAGAGATATACCACCTCAATTGGAAGTTATACATGATAAGGAAATAATTAACCATCAAGATGTCGGACTGTTAGAGTTGAAAATACAACTTGCTGAAGGGGAGAAAAACGCTAAGGAAACGGCAGAGGCGATGAGCAATTTGGAAATTTATCACATAAGGAACTTAAACATAGCCCTTAATCGCGGCGGTGCACTGGCTCTAAAAAAAGACTCCTTGCTAAAGGAAAAAAGACGCTCTGGATCGCCGTGTTGAGGAACTTAATGAACTTTTCAAAAAGGATATGGAGAAGAAAATCGAAGCCGAAGAAGAATCGCAGAAGTACTGCGAAGAGATTGTTGAGGCAAGCAACCTTAAAATCAAGCTTGACGAACAGTTTGTGAAAATTGAAGCATTGAAAGAGGAAGCTCAAGATGAAGGCTATAAACAAATATTAAACAAATTGACAAGTGGAAGCTTCTAGAGAATCCGGTAGGAACGAGATCAAGGACTTGTTCGATCCATTGATCATCGAGTATAACGCAAAGTTCTTATCCATCATGACTTAAGTTTTCTTAGTGAGGGTTACCTTGAATCACTTGCTGAAGCTTGGAAGCATATTATCGAGATGAAAAGAGAGAAATGGATGGAGGTGAGCTCAACGAAGAAGAGTTAGTGTGGGAAATTCTTCGTGGAAACAAACCCTTGGATTTGGATGCCGTAAAAATCTTATAATTCAATGCTTCTACACTTATTGAGAAAGAGCATATTATGGGATCTTCAAGGGTCGACCCTAGGCGTCCTTTATCTTAAGCAGCCGAAACATCAATCTCCCTTGACACGGAGCAGGATTTGGGCTACGATTTAGACAAGCTCGATACCAATCAAAGAAGTTGTCCCTCATTTTAGAAGGAGGTACCTCAGCAACCATGGAGAGTTAACTGGATGCGGGTATCGCACTTTACTCCTCAGTATATGAAAAGCTTTATTCTTCACGTGCAATGGTTTTTGAGCTAGTCTCCCTATTTTAACAAATTTTGCAAGTCTTTTGGGCCCTAGTCAAACTCCCAAAAATGATGCTACGGTAGAGAAATAAGGGAAAACACTTAGGTTCTGGCAGCTGCTGATGTACCAGGGCTCAATGCTCATGTCACGGTGCTTATGATTACTAGCGCCTCCGAACACACCGCCAAGATTAGCTTGAAACAGCAGATTGGAAAGGAGTAGTTGCGTAACACTTCATATTTTTAGTAACATTATTTAGGATTTACTTAGTTAAATAAAATAAAATAATGTAAGATGATTAATGGATTGAGATTCATGATTAAATAAGGGTAGCCGTACCATGTTAAACTTGTGAACTAAAGAACAAAAGAGAGTAAAAGGTTAGGAAATATACAAGGGAAAATAGGAATAAGGCACATCCTTATACCCTAAACCTTAATCCTTCAACACCCACATTCACTTCATTATTCACAAACCAAAAATACAAGCTAAGGCCAGTCACCATTAGCAAGCTCAAAAGAAGATAAAAGTTAGGATTTCAAAAGGGAGATTCAAATCACTTAATCAAAATTAAATCTCACATATTTAATCACAAAGTAAGGTGAATAATGATAACATCACAATTTTTTAATGATTTTCGGTTTTAGTATGAAATCTGAATTATTTGCAAATGATTTGCCTTGTTTTGGATGATAAAATGTATATCTTTATAATGTTGATGATTTATGAAAATTCACATAGATTTTATGATATGTTGTGATATGACAACCCTATTATATGACATAACTACCTTGTGAATTTAAATTCAGATTAGAAACAATAATTTAGAAATGGATTTCAATTTTTCATAATTTTATGAATTACTTTGGATTTTATATGAATTTTTTAGTGAAGAAAATGCTATTTTGGATTGAAAATTAATTACGGCCAAATTATATTGGCTTAGGGTCTAAAATTTATATATGTTGGAAAACATATTAAAAATGATTTATAGGAATTTTTGTAAAATTTTCCTAAGTGCTTTAATGGATATATAAAATTATTTAAGGTATGTTGCTTAAATGTTTTATATATTTATAAAAAGGAGAAGGGGTATTTTGTAAATAATCCAAAATTTTATTTTTGTAAGTTGAAAGTACTTTTAGAAAATAAAAATTTGTAGCCAATCATAATTTGACAAACAAAGCAGGTTAGGGACAAAGGGCTAATTTAAAAAATCAAATCAGCACGCTTTTTCCTGTTTCAATGCTTTCGGCACCAGGCTTTCGACTCCTTACTTCAGCCTTCGACTCCATCGAAACCAATGTACATGGTACTAGTTACCTGGTACGTAGTGAATTGGATATATGGGGAAGGTATTGGGTTGAAACCAAAGGTTCCGAGGGAATCGAAGCATGTTTTGTTTTAAATTAAAAATGCACCTTCTTTTGCTTTTGAAGGAAGTGCTTTCGACTTGATTAGCTTTCGGATGAGTCAAATGTTTCAAAGGAAAGGTTTTGAATGGGTTGTGCCTTTTGTTTTAAATGGATGCTTTTAAAGGGGTTAAAACCCCTGACTGCCGTTTTTTACCTTTCGACCCAGATTGGTTTCGAAAGGGTTACCTTGTTTTTAAAACCAAACCGTTTCTCCAGTACTTACAAAGGGATAGTTTCGACACCACCACTTTTTTACTTAGGAATACTTTCAAAAGAGATGCTTTCAACTTAAATGTTTTAATGACCCTTTTGCTATACAAAGTTAGAACCCATATGGTTTGAAAAGAGATAGTTTTATTGGTTTCGAAAGGTGTTTCCACATGTTATAAATTGAACCCTAATGCTAAGGCTTGATGTTTTGATGCTTTCGAAAGGTTTTAAAGAAAGTTTCCTAAAGGTTGGTTCCCCAAGGGTTTCTAAATGTCTAAAAGGAAAGGTTTTCCTATAGTTTCGAAAGGCAATGTTTAAGTGTTTTAAAGATAAGATGTCTAAGGTTTTAAAGCTTTCGAAGGAGATGTTTCTCAATGCTTTTGAAAGGATAAATAAGAATGATTTCGAAAGGTATGTTTTGGCCTTCGGCCTAAGGTTTTACTTGTATTGAAAGGGATACTTCCAAAGGTTTCGAAAGAGGTATTTTGAAAGTTTAAACGTTTTCATCAACAAGGTTTTGTGTAAAGAATAAGTAACATGGCAAGGTGATATAAGTAAAGCAAAGGGTACATATAAATAATTTCATTGTTTAAAGAATGATCTAAAGGTTTAAATCAATTTGAAATAAAAAGTTTTCGAGGAAATTTTTATAGGTAGATAACCCTAAGTAAAATGACTTAGATATTAGAATACCATATGAGACTTATATGCATAAATACATGATATTAATTTACATGTTTAACCATTTTTAGTTGTAGGATTATAATTTGCAAAAGATATGTTTAAAAAGGATATTAGTGAGGAGAAACTCATTCCTCTAAGCAACCTGGTCTCACTTAATATCAAATAACCAAGATGTATAGTGTTATTCACACAAGGCTTTATGTCTGACTCAAGGTTTATGTTTTTTCCCCTTAAACTCTCGGGTGCTCAAATTTGATTTGAGTAGGCCGAGGGTAGAGATTTATAGGTTTTAATATGTTGGCGAATAAAGTTTCTGGGGACGAGTAGGTGGCTGATGGATAGCCAATTAGAAGGTACTATTTTAATTTGGATTAATTCTGCTGTGTTGTATGTATAGTACTCCGGTCAACCAAGGGGGCATCATTATATGGCTTTCTTGGTGTAATTATGTAATAATTATATTTTATCTGAACCTGGAAAAGCGATGGGATTATGTATTTTGAATATGGAACATGTTTTGGAAATGTAGTCAAAAATATTGTTTTTTTAATTTGTGATTTTGTTTCATATTCATGTGCTTTCGATATTATGAATACCATAAGCATTACCATATTTCATCACCGGAAGTTAATACTATGGATGAATGCAGCATCTGTAGCGCTTAGCTTCGGGAGATAGGGGATGTTACAACTTGGTATTAGAGCATTGGTTTACGAAATACTTTAAACTAAAAAGATGATTTTTGAAAATATTGTCCTAACGAATTAGCGATAAGATTGGGGTAAGGGATAACGTTATAGTAACGTACTTGTATTTGCCATATATAAGTATGCACTTTGTCTCTAGTCTCCTATCTCTATTAGTTTATTTTTCTATATCTTACGAAGGTTCGAATGCAGATATGCATTCTCGAAGAGAGAATATTAGAGGAGGAGGCACCATTGCAGGTGGAGATGCCAGACCTAGTACTGAAAGGAACCCAGGTCAGGCACGAGCTGGAAATATTGGTGCTGAAGTCCTGCAAGTTGACATGGGGGCCATGTATCAATTTTTCGTGAATATGATGCAAGCGGGGGTTGCTGCTGGAGTAGTTGGAGGAGGAGCCCAAGAAGCGCCAATAGTCAATAATTATGCTGCTTTGAATAAGGATTATGCTAGGTTGGGAGGAAAACCATTCATTGGGACTGAAGATGCCATAGAAGTGGGGAACTGGTTGCTGCATTGTGAGTGGATTTTTACAGATCTAGGGCTCAATGATGAGCATAAAAGAAGGCTTGCTTCGAGGCAGCTTCAAGGAGCAACTTTATACCGGTGGAATAGTGTGACGGTTGGAGTGGATGAAGGAATGATGACATAGGCTGAGTTCAAGAGGAGTTTCGAGGAGAGATTCATGTCTGTGATGGCAAAGTCTACCTTACTCTGAAAGTTTGATGAGTTAGATTAGGGAGTGACAACTGTGTTAGAGTATGCTACAAGTTTGAGGAGTTGGCAAGATATGGTCATGTCACCACGGATACCGTGATTAAGAGAAACGAGAAATTCATTATGGGGTTGAAATCTGAATTGGCCAGGGGTACATTACCTCATATAAGGGATCATTGTATTGTTGTAGTAAAGATGGATCGAAGACATGAGGAAATGATTTCTTTTATGGATAAAAATAAGGAAAAGGTGGTCCAAGTAGAGCAGAGTCAGAAAAGGAAGTTCTTTGTTAAGAAGGGAGCCAAAAAGGGTAGAGCAGTGAAGAAGGGAAAGTCATAAGTTGTCTGTTTTAAGTGCAACAAGAAAGGGGATTTTGCAAATGAATATCATTCTGGAGAGGAAAAGAAGGTGATCGGGAAGAAGAATATTAAATGCTTCAACTGCGATCAGATGGGTCACTACAAGAGCCAATGCAAGGAGCCTGCTAAGGATGGAAAGGGTAAAGTATATGCATTGATGCTTGCTACCTCGAGACTCACGGAAGGGGGAAAAGGGAAAGAATTGTTATGCTTATGATTCTTGGTATTGAAATGACCCGACTTTCTGACCACAGAAAATCGCATCATTTTTAAGAAAGAAAGGGATAGAAAAGAGAATAGAAAGAAGAGAAGAAAGAAACAATATCAGAATCTAAACAGCGGAACGAATAAACTATATTAATAACATAAATATTACATAGTTTACAACCATATCAGAGTTACACAGATATACAACACATACTAGACAGTTATAAACACCTATCTAGTTATTACAACTCAATACAGTACAAGAAACAACTCAGAGAAAACTACACAGCGGAATACTATATATATCTACACGCAGAAGCCTCCTGCTTCATTGCTCCTCCACAATTCGTCAAAGCTAACCTGAATCCTAACCTGAATCCCTTGGCTACTCGTAAAAATTTGAGTACCCAAGAGTTTATGAAAACAAAAGATAAACTCCGGGTCAGACATGGGTCTGGTGTGAGTAACAGGTTAAGGTTGCTTAACTTTAAAAAAAAACCTTTTGAAAAGAAAGGTATCACGTAAGACTTCCCACACATAAACATGGAAAAGTTTTTACCTTACGCTAACCAAAACATTTGATAGGAAATTCAGTGATATTATAATAAGGTCTAGGGTTTTCACATAAATAAGAAATAGCTGAAATTGTTACATTTATTAAATTCCAGCTACTAGCCATAAAAGTGGGTAATAAAATCAAAACCGTTGGCACTTATTGGATTTTGGATTCCATACAATGGCAGGGCTACTGGGGTACCGCCCGTCACAGTATGTGGCCTAGATCACCGTACCAAGGAGCCACCCTAACTCCCCTGCAACACAAGGCAGGACCCATTCCTTACTGAATAGTTCCGAAGAAGATAACCCCGACGGTTGGAGCTCAAAAACCGTCCACACAGTCGAAATAAAAAGGGACCTCTAGAGAGGGGTAAATCTCACTCTCAAGTGGGGGCTACCCACGAAGCCTTGCTGCACCTCCCCTGTTTTAGCCATTCCCGGTTGATGAAGCTTGAGGCTACGATTACCTTTATAGGACATATCATCTTAGAATGCTCATCGTCCACCTGACGATGTATTGAAAGCATTCAACCCATACAAGTTCATTCCGGGTTCGAACGAAACCGAAGGCATTATCTCGTTACACTCGTTTTGGAATCACCCTCAGAGTTAACGACAATAACCCTTGCACTCTGAACCACCATCTCGAACCTATAAGTACTATTCCGTCAAACTCATTACGGAATCACCCATAGAGTTATATTGACTTATAGTCCTTACACCTCGAGTCTTCACAAAGCTCCACTTTGATTCACGACCTAACGTTATTTGGAATCGATGTGGTTTTCGGATATCCAAATATGGAAATCCGATCCCGGTCTCATCGAAATCCAAAGCGTATCTTTTAGATCCAAGTTGTTTTAAAGTTTTAAAACAATTCATTACAGTATCTATATACACACAAATAGATAATTCATAAATCATAACTGATAATCAATATTATCACATAACAGGTAACCCACATTATCACTATCAAATAGATATTCCATATATCACCATCACAATAGATAACCTATGTTATCATCACATTACAATCAAACATCCATACCACACAATATCATTTATCTCATCACTGAGATCACAAAGCATCCAAGACAATCAGTGACATCCATTCATACATAAGCAATGATTTATTCATCATCAATATAATTAATTTAAAATTGAATTAAATTAACTATCTCTATCACTAATTAATTTAAAATGAATTAAATTAATTACTTCACCTTTAATTAATTCAAAATAAATTAAATTAATTACTTCACCAATATATATCTTGCTTACTCAGACATTTAATTGATTACAATCAATTAATCATTCCTTATTAATTACCTAAATTAATCACCCTTGATTAATTATCCTTAATTACATTCATGTAATTATCCTTAATTAATTTCACAAATTAATTATTCTCAACTAAACAGTAATTAACCTTTAATTACTCAATTAATTAATTAATCATAATTAATTACATTAATTCTTAATTAATTACATTAATTAATTTCCTTTAATTACCTATTATTGATTAATTAATCATAATTAATCAACTTTAATTACATCATTAATTAAAATAATTAATGATCTTTAATTATTAATTACCTTAAGTAATTAACTTATAATTATTAATCATCATCACAGATTAATTACATTTAGTAATTAACTAACTTAATTACTTTATTAAACCAAATTAATTATACTTTAATTTATTACTTAATTAATCCCTTGATTAATTATTTATTAATTTAAATCCAAATTACTTCATTTTTAACATCTTCACTTAATTATAATCTGTAATTATTAATCAATTACTTAACAAAGAGATTTTCAATCCATTAATTACATATAGTAATTATTTTTAAAACTCAAGTGTTTAAAATTTATTAAACTTAATTAATTAAATTAAACAATCATATTAAACTAAATTAATTACATTAAGTAATTAATTCCTTAATTACTTTACTAAGTAATTATACTCAAACCATTCATAATTGATTATTATTAAATTAATTAATTTAATTAATTATAAAAATTAATCACATTAATTAATTATTCAAATAATCCTGGTTAATGACCTTTATTAACCCTTCTCTAATTATTTTTATTAAGTAATTAATTGAGATTAATTACAAATTTAATTATCTTCAATTATCTATAATTTAAAGTCTAATTATTTAATTAATTAAACTTGATTAAAACTTAATTACTTAATTAATAATTTATTAATCATTAATTAATAATCTAATTAATGATCTAAATTTCAAATTTATTAACCCCTAATCACTATTCATTAAATCTTAATGAACTAAATAAATAAATTAATTCTTAATTACCTTTTTAATAATATAATTTCAAAACATTAATTCTTAACTTAATTTTAAAATAAAACATTTCTAAATTATGTCTAAAAACAAATTTATTTGAAAACAAATTGCTTTTGAAATTACTTTAAATTTCATTTTAAATACATGATTTAAAATGAATATAATTTAAACTTAATCAAAGTTTAAACAAATTTAAACTTTTTTTTTCAAAAAAATTTTCAAGACAACCAAGTATTTGTCTTAGAAATGAATTTCATAAGGATTTTGAAACGAAATTCATTTTTAAATTTAATAATTTAAATTTACATTTCACATACAAATTTGTTTAAATCTTTCAAATCTAAAACGTCAGTTTTAAAAAGGTTTAATCTACTATCAAAAATAAAGTAGTTAAACAAGTTTAACCTTAAAACTTTTATTTTATTTAAAACTGAGGTTAGAATTTAAACTTGGATTCTAAAATTCAAACTGAAATTTTAAAACTTATTTAACTTTTCCTTATATCAAAGCTTCAGGCTCTTTTTTTTTATATAAAAAACTGAAATTCATTTCCAGATTTTAAATTGAATTCCAAATCTTTCTCAAATTTTTAACAGAGTTTCATTTTTAAAAGATTAAACTACTTCATCAATCTAAAGTAGTAACTTAGGCTAACTTTCTTTTAAACTTCATTTTATTTAAACTGGGATTTTTAAATTAACTTGAATTCAAATAAATTCAAAACTTGAATTCAAATATGATTTAAATTTTCTTAATATTTAAAAGATTCAGGGTTTACAAATTTTTAAGCCCAGATGCTACAGGTTTATTAAAACCTGTAAAACAAAAACACCTGAACCTCACAAAATTCTACTACGAGACAAAACAATGATTACCCGAGCAAATCAATCTACTGCTTCCGGCTACTCACTACATCAACTCGAGCAAACCAAACTCAGGCCAACCAACAACAGATACTTCTCATCACCGTGCATATGCACGGTGACTACGGCCGCCGTTGATCATCAGAGATGATCTTAACCAACCATAAAATGACCCAGTAATCCACCACAACCATCAATTCAAGATTCAAATATCGGATTCAATTTCGAGATTCTAAAACCCCGCCTGGAAACAGTAACAGGTTTCCCCCCTTTCAAAACCTATCATTAGTAAATACTCTTCCCTCCGACCACCTGTCGATGAACTACTCCGCCCACGTCTTCAACTACGACCAATCCTTCAATCCTCAAAAGCTTGTAACACTCGGTCAATCATACAAGCCAATACGACCGATTCCTTAAAACCCAGCAAAACTAGGGTTAAAAGTAAAATTCCCAAATCTGCAATTATTCTGACAATATTTTCAACATTCAAGATTTTCCCTAACCTCTCCTATTCCAACACAATTACCCATAAGTAACTTCAGATTTCCAAATCCAAAAATCATCAGATTTTGCCAAAAATTGAATAACAGTTGAAACCCCCACTGTAACTTCATTTATCACTTTAAAATCTTAATTCTTGATCTAAAAATCAAGTGATAGTTCATGCTTTATATTTGTGAAACTGCATTACAAATTTAAGTTATTTTAATTTTTGTTAAAATTATCTTATACTGATCTTCTTTGTGTTTTCCAGTGACAAACACTTATTATATTTTTTTCTTACTTAAATTTAAGTATTGACTTAAGAGAATCAATCAACACTCCTTTATAAATTTCCTTACATCAGGAATTAAATTAAAAGATAAAGATTTGTCACAGTTTCTTGAACAACAAAGACAACAGAAAATACTGCATGCAAACAAATACATATCACAGCAACTTTATCATCACACAGGAAATGTTTATCTATGTTAAACATTTTAGCATGCAACTTTTTTTTCAATTTTAAAAAGTTAAAAGTTACTCACCTGAAAAATTATGAGCAGAGCATTCATTGTTAATTGAAAAGCTTGATCCTGAAATGCATTGATTCAAATCTTCAAATTGCTTCAGTACTTTTAAAAACTGCAGTTTGCTTCTTTTATTTTTGTAAACTTTAAATTCTATTTGAATTTGCTCCCTGATTCTACATGCATGCTTCCAGATAAAAATTTGCAGTTTTGCTTCTGCTTCCAGATTTATAGTTGCATGCAGATTTTTGGAAGTGTGCTTTGCAATCCTTTGAATTTGCTTTGTTTACAGGTGGCATGCAAATCCAATTTCCAGATTGGAAAGAAAAAAATGCTTTTTGCTTGATTTTTAAAACTGTTTGTAGGCTTTTGAAGATGCAGATTACAGATTTTCAAATTTGCTTTTGAAGATGGTTACAGAATTTTGAAGAATGCTTGACAGATTGGAAAAGGTTGCAGGGATTTGATTTATTAGGCTTGAAGGTGGTTACAGGGTAAATGGTTTACATTTTTATTTGAGGATTTGAATATGATAACTGATTTGCTTTTGAGATGTTTGATTACTGATTTAGGAATGAAGAGGATTTACTGATTTTGGTTTTAGAGAAAGTGTTTTCAGATTTTGTTAACTTAGCTTTTGATTTTGAAAAGAAAAGGAATGGAATGGAAAAGGGTTTGTTTATATAAAGGCTGAAATTATTTGTAAATAAAAATAAAAGAAAACAAAATTTCAAATGCCACTTGTAAATAATCTCAACATTTGTCAAATGAAATGCTTACTCTCTTAACATTTCTTTAATGATGCTTTAAAAATACAACACTTGTCTTTGTAAGGTAATTTGTATTTAAATTTATATGTTAATATATGTATTAGGCCTAATTGATTTGTTAATTGATATTTAATATGTATATAAATTTGTAAAAGAAATAAAAAAAAATCATGTTTATAAATTAAAACTTTACATATAAAAATTAAAACAAAAAGAAAAATCTATACTTTGGATTTTTAAATTTAAATTCAAATCTAATATTTTAAAAATCAAGTTATGAATACAGATTAAATTTTGAAATAACAATTGCCATTCTTATTCAAAACCTATTTATAAAGACAATACACTATTGATATTGTTTTTTAGAAATATCTTATTATTAAATTAAAATCATTTTACAAGAAATTATATTTTTATCAATAAAATATCTATTTTATTAAGTCATAAAACCATTTTGTTTTTTTATTCTAAATTTAAAACTCAATCCAATTTAATTTAAACATTTAATATTTTTCTTATCAATTTTAAAATCATATATTTATTTATGAAATAGTTTTAAAAACTCAATACTAATTTAAAATCAATCTTCCAAATTAAAAGGTAAATATTAGAATTTTTAAAACATGATTGAATTATTAAATTTAAACCAAAATCATTTATTTAACTTTGAAAAGCTTAAATATTAAATAAAACAAATTTTCCAAATTACTACAAATATTAAAACTAGAAAATATGCTTTACTTATTAAAATTAAAACAATACCAATCTATTTAAAATATAAACCATATATTTATTTATAATTAGAAATCAATTTATATCATTTAAAAGATAAAATGACCAATTTAAATATTTATTGAAGAAGATTATTAAATCTATTTGAACAATTATTAACAGAATATCAATATCAATTTAATTTTAACTACAGATTATTAAATTGATATTGTTAAAAATTCCGGGATATTACAATCCTTCCCCCTTAAAAGAATTTCATCCTCGAAATTTAAAACAAAGGTAATTTAATAATCTTATTAAATTTCAAATTAAACACAAGCATGTATCAAACATATGATAACAACCAAAAACAACCAATCAAACAAATCTAATTATCCAGACAAATTCTGAATAGAATTTTATCGAGTTTCCCCAAGTATATATATATACCGGGATACTCGCTCCAGAGAATCCAAACAAACAATACTATGAAGCTACAAAGCTCCTATACAACTATATCTAGAACACTAGACAAGATATCAGATTACAGACGAGTCTGGCTCAACAACCAAAACTCCAAAACTGTTGGTTCCAAAACCAGAAATAGATCATACACGTACTCCCTCAGAGATACGTGAAACTCATCGAATTCCAGTTATCCAAACTGGTAATTCAATCCTGTAGATTAATCACTTAACCTCCAAGATCACAGAAAAGATCCAAAACTCTTCAGAGCTAACTTCTCAGACTTACCCAATCTCATAGCTCCTTTACGATCGGAGAAAATTTATCCCAAAACAAATCTTCGACTTCAGAGTCCAAATTCCTTCATCTCAAATCCACAAACTCTTCGGACGATCCTTGGCTATCCACAACTTACTGATTAGCTCAACCTTCGCTAATACTTCTAGAAAAAACTAGACCAATCAACTCAACAAAATGATCTCCTCAAGATCAACCAAAACCAAGAACTCAAACTCAACTCCTCAACATCAGATTACAACAACTTCTCCTATCCGGAAAAGAAAAGCAGATGCACTTCCAAACTGCTTCCGCTGCTCAACTCTGATCCGAAGTACAAGAGAATGCTAAAGAAGAACACAAGCACAACTAGACAACACAACCCAGAGATATGGTTCAACAAATCCATAAGAAAAATTCAGAAGTTCCTCCAAAACTCCGAGCTGCTACACCAACTCAATCTCCTTGAAACCATTCTTCTAAAAAGCTGAACCACCGATACCACTCCTGGAATTCGAGTTGATAAGAAAACTCAATCTTCAGATGCAGATAAAACTCTGACTTTCTGAAGACATTCAGAAAAATCAGATAACCCAAGAGAACACTCAAGCAATCGAAAGTCACTTTTGCGTTCCATCCAAACCAAATCCAAGAAAAACTGTTCTCCCTTAACCAAACAGAACAGCTTAAACTTAATTAGCCAACCCATCGAAGGAACGGGTCCACTCAGCTTCTTCTGAACTCCACTTTAGAAAATCTGCTAAGCCAGAAGATCTCTTGCCAACACCGAGAACACTCCAAGCTGCACTGCTGCCACAGTTTCCAAAGAATTCCAAAACAAGCTCTTCGAGAAACTCAAACCTCAAAGCAAACAGAAACACCGGCTGAACACAGCCACAACACCGAAGCAGACTCACCTCCTTAAACTTGTTCCAAAGAAAACATCTTCGGGATCATCCATAGTCACTGCATCTCATCACGCAGCTACTACTCCCTGATGTATCCAAAATACCATCACTTGCTTCTGCTCAATCAACAGATCCAAATTCTACTCATCCAACTTCAAGAATTAACTCCGAACCTCAACAGGTTACCTTCAGAGTTTAATGAAGTTCTTCGTTATTACAAAACTCGCTCGAGACGGTATTAGGTCTACAGTCTCGACAGATACATTTCCAACCTCAAACATTCAAACTCCAACCAATGGTAGTCGTGTCACACACACCACTACCCATCTACCTTTATAACTTATATTGGAAAACCCGAACAGGTAACCCAACAGATAGGTAGGAATATATATATATATATATATATATATATATATATATATATATTTAAAATTACAAATACGCTCTCTCAAGAAAGACACCACTACAGAGCCTAGGTATTCACTCAACCTAATGCTCTGATACCAAGTGAAACGACCCGACTTTCTTACCACAGAAAATCGCATCATTTTTAAGAAAGAAAGGGATAGAAAAGAGAATAGAAAGAAGAGAAGAAAGAAACATTATCAGAATCTAAACAGCGGAACGAATAAACTATATTAATAACATAAATATTACATAGTTTACAACTATATCAGAGTTACACAGATATACAACACATACTAGACAGTTATAAACACCTGTCTAGTTATTACAACTCAATGCAGTACAAGAAACAACTCAGAGAAAACTACACAGCGGAATACTATATATATCTACACGCAGAAGCCTCCTGCTCCATTGCTCCTCCACAATTCGTCAAAGCTAACCTGAATCCTAACCTGAATCCCTTGGCTACTCATAAAAATTTGAGTACCCAAGAGTTTATGAAAACAAAAGATAAACTCCGGGTCAGACATGGGTCTGGTGTGAGTAACAGGTTAAGGTTGCTTAACTTAAAAAAAACCTTTTGAAAAGAAAGGTATCACGTAAGACTTCCCAAACATAAACATGGAAAAGTTTTTACCTTACGCTAACCAAAACATTTGATAGGAAATTTAGTGATATTATAATAGGGTCTAGGGTTTTCATATAAATAAGAAATAGCCGAAATTGTTACATTTATTAAATTCCAGCTACTAGCCACAAAAGTGGGTAATAAAATCAAAAACATTGGCACTTATTGGATTTTGGATTCCATACAATGGCAGGGCTACTGGGGTACCGCCCGTCACAGTACGTGGCCTAGATCACCGTACCGAGGAGCCACCCTAACTCCCCTGCAACACAAGGCCGGACCCATTCCTTACTGAACAGTTCCGAACAAGATAACCCCGACGGTTGGAGCTCAAAAACAGTCCACACAGCCGTAATAAAAAGGGACCTCTAGACAGGGGTAAATCTCACTCTCAAGTGGGGGCTACCCACGAAGCCTTGCTGCACCTCCCCTGTTTTAGCCATTCCCGGTTGATGAGGCTTGAGGCTACGATTACCTTTATAGGACATATCATCTTAGAATGCTCATCGTCCACCTGACGATGTTCTGAAAGCATTCAACCCATACAAGTTCGTTCCGGGTTTGAAATAAACCGAAGGCATTATCTCGTTACACTCGTTTTGGAATCACCCTCAGAGTTAACGACAATAACCCTTTCACTCTGAACCACCATCTCGAACATATAAGTACTATTCCGTCAAACTCATTACGGAATCACCCATAGAGTTATATTGACTTATAGTCCTTACACCTCGAGTCTTCACAAAGCTCCACTTTGATTCACGATCTAACGTTATTTGGAATCGATGTGGTTTTCGATATCCAAATATGGAAACCCGATCCCGGTCTCATCGAAATCCAAAGCGTATCTTTTAGGTCCAAGTTGTTTTAAAGTTTTAAAACAATTCATTATAGTATCTATATACACACAGATAGATAATTCATAAATCATAACTTATAATCAACATTATCACATAACAGGTAACCCACATTATCACTATAAAATAGATATTCCATATATCACCATCACAATAGATAACCTATGTTATCATCACAATACAATCAAACATCCATACCACACAATATCATTTATATCATCACTGAGATCACAAAGTATCCAAGACAATCAATGACATCCATTCATACATAAGCAATGATTTATTCATCATCAATATAATTAATTTAAAATTGAATTAAATTAACTATCTCTATCACTAATTAATTTAAAATGAATTAAATTAATTACTTCATCTTTAATTAATTTAAAATAAATTAAATTAATTACTTCACCAATATATATCTTGCTTACTCAAACATTTAATTGATTACAATCAATTAATCATTCCTTATTAATTACCTAAATTAATCACCCTTGATTAATTATCCTTAATTACATTCATGTAATTATCCTTAATTAATTTCACAAATTAATTATTCTCAACTAAACAGTAATTAACCTTTAATTACTCAATTAATTAATTAATCATAATTAATTACATTAATTCTTAATTAATTACATTAATTAATTTCCTTTAATTACCTATTATTGATTAATTAATCATAATTAATCAACTTTAATTACATCATTAATTAAAATAATTAATGATCTTTAATTATTAATACCTTAAGTAATTAACTTATAATTATTAATCATCATCAAAGATTAATTACATTTAGTAATTAACTAACTTAATTACTTTATTAAACCAAATTAATTATACTTTAATTTATTACTTAATTAATCCCTTGATTAATTATTTAGTAATTTAAATCCAAATTACTTCATTTTTAACATCTTCACTGAGTTACAATCTGTAATTATTAATCAATTACTTAACAAAGAGATTTTCAATCCATTAATTACATATAGTAATTATTTTTAAAACTCAAGTGTTTAAAATTTATTAAACTTAATCAATTAAATTAAACAATCATATTAAACTAAATTAATTACATTAAGTAATTAATTCCTTAATTACTTTACTAAGTAATTATACTCAAACCATTCATAATTGATTATTATTAAATTAATTAATCTAATTAATTATAAAAATTAATCACATTAATTAATTATTTAAATAATCCTGGTTAATGACCTTTATTAACCCTTCTCTAATTATTTTTATTAAGTAATTAATTAAGATTAATTACAAATTTAATTATCTTCAATTATCTATAATTTAAAGTCTAATTATTTAATTAATTAAACTTGATTAAAACTTAATTACTTAATTAATAATTTATTAATCATTAATTAATAATCTAATTAATGATCTAAATTTCAAATTTATTAACCCCTAATCACTATTCATTAAATTTTAATAAATTAAATAAATAAATTAATTAATTCTTAATTACCTTTTTAATAATTTAATTTCAAAACATTAATTCTTAAGTTAATTTTAAAATAAAACATTTCTAAATTATGTTTAAAAACAAATTTATTTGAAAACAAATTGCTTTTGAAATTACTTTAAATTTCATTTTAAATACATGATTTAAAATGAATATAATTTAAACTTAATCAAAGTTTAAACAAATTTAAACTTTTTTAAAAAAAAAAAATTTCAAGACAACCAAGTGTTTGTCTTAGAAATGAATTTCATAAGGATTTTGAAACTAAATTCATTTTTAAATTTAATAATTTAAATTTAAATTTCACATACAAATTTGTTTAAATCTTTCAAATCTAAAACTTCAGTTTTAAAAAGGTTTAATCTACTATCAAAAATAAAGTAGTTAAACAAGTTTAACTTTAAAACTTTTATTTTTATTTAAAACTGAGGTTAGAATTTAAACTTGGATGCTAAAATTCAAACTGAAATTTTAAAACTTATTTAACTTTTCCTTATATCAAAGCTTCAGGTTCTTTTTTTTTAAAAAAAAAAACTAAAATTCATTTCCAGATTTTAAATTGAATTCCAAATCTTTCTCAAATTTTTAACATAGTTTCATTTTTAAAAGATTAAACTACTTCATCAATCTAAAGTAGTAACTTAGGCTAACTTTCTTTTAAACTTCATTTTATTTAAACTGGGATTTTTAAATTAACTTGAATTCAAATAAATTCAAAACTTGAATTCAAATATGATTTAAATTTTCTTAATATTTAAAAGATTCAGGGTTTACAAATTTTTAAACCCAGATGCTACAGGTTTATTAAAACCTGTAAAACAAAAACACCTGAACCTCACAAAATTCTACTACGAGACAAAACAAAGATTACCCGAACAAATCAATCTACTGCTTCCGGCTACTCACTACATCAACTCGAGCAAACCAAACTCAGGCCAACCAACAACAGATACTTCTCATCACCGTGCATATGCATGGTGACTGTGGCCACAGTTGATCATCAGAGATGATCTTAACCAACCATAAAATGACCCAGTAATCCACCGCAACCATCAATTCAAGATTCAACTATCGAATTCAAGTTCGAGATTCTTAAACCCCACCTGGAAACAGTAACAGGTTTCCCCCCTTTCAAAACCTGTCAACGGTAAATACTTTTCCCTCCGCCCACGTCTTCAACTACGGCCAACCTTCAATCCTCAAAAGCTTGTAACACTCGGTCAATCATACAAGCCAATACGACCGATTCCTTAAAACCTAGCAAAACTAGGGTTAAAAGTAAAATTCCCAAATCTGCAATTATTCTGACAATATTTTCAACATTCAAGATTTTCCCTAACCTCTGCTATTCCTACACAATCACACAGAAGTAACTCCAGATTTCCAAATCCAAAAATCATCGGATTTTGCCAAAAATTCAATAACAGTTGAAACCTCGACTGTAACTTCATTTATCACTTTAAAATCCTAATTCTTGATATAAAAATCAAGTGATAGTTAATGCTTTATATTTGTGAAACTTCATTACAAATTTAAGTTATTTTAATTTTTGTTAAAATTATCTTATACTGATCTTCTTTGTGTTTTCCAGTGACAAACACTTATTATATTTTTTCTTACTTAAATTTAAGTATTGACTTAAGAGAATCAATCAACACTTCTTTATAAATTTCCTTACATCAGGAATTAAATTAAAAGATAAAGATTTGTCACAGTTTCTTGAACAACAGAGACAACAGAAAATACTGCATGCAAACAAATACATATCACAGCAACTTTATCATCACACAAGAAATGTTTATCTATGTTAAACATTTTAGCATGCAACTTTTTTTTTAAAATTTAAAAGTTAAAAGTTACTCACCTGAAAAATTATGAGCAGAGCATTCACTGTTAATTGAAAAGCTTGATCCTGAAATGCATTGATTCAAATCTTCAAATTGCTTTAGTACTTTTAAAAACTGCAGTTTGCTTCTTTTATTTTTGTAAACTTTAAATTCTATTTGAATTTGCTCCCTGATTCTACATGCATGCTTCCAGATAAAAATTGCATTTTTGCTTCTGCTTCTAGGTTTATAGTTGCATGCAGATTTTTGGAAGTGAGCTTTGCAATCCTTTGAATTTGCTTTGTTTACAGGTGGCATGCAAATCCAATTTCCAGATTGGAAAGAAAAAATGCTTTTTGCTTGATTTTTAAAACTGTTTGTAGGCTTGGTTGAAGATGCAGATTACAGATTTTCAAATTTGCTTTTGAAGATGGTTACAGAATTTTGAAGAATGCTTGACAGATTTGAAAAGGTTGCAGGGATTTGATTTACTAGGCTTGAAGGTAGTTACAGGGTAAATGGTTTACATTTTTGTTTGAGGATTTGAACATGATAACTGATTTGCTTTTGAGATGTTTGATTACTGATTTTGGAATGAAGAGGATTTACTGATTTTGGTTTTAGAGAAAGTGTTTTCAGATTTTGTTAACTAAGCTTTAGATTTTGAAAAGAAAAAGAATGGAATGGAAAAGGGTTTGTTTATATAAAGGCTGAAATTATTTGTAAATAAAAATAAATGAAAAGAAAATTTCAAATGCCACTTGTAAATAATCTCAACATTTGTCAAATGAAATGCTTACTCTCTTAACATTTGTTTAATGATGCTTTAAAAATACAACACTTGTCTTTGTAAGGTAATTTATATTTAAATTTATATGTTAATATATGTATTAGGCCTAATTGATTTGTTAATTGATATTTAATATGTATATAAATTTGTAAAAGAAATAAAAAAAAATCATGTTTATAAATTAAAACTTATACATATAAAAATTAAAACAAAAAGAAAAATCTATACTTTAGATTTTTAAATTTAAATTCAAATCTAATATTTTAAAAATCAAGTTATGAATACAGATTAAATTTTGAAATAACAATTGCCATTCTTATTCAAAACCTATTTATAAAGACAATACACTATTGATATTGTTTTTTAGAAATATCCTATTATTAAATTAAAATCATTTTACAAGAAATTATATTTTTATCAATAAAATATCTATTTTATTAAGTCATAAAACCATTTTGTTTTTTTATTCTAAATTTAAAACTCAATCCAATTTAATTTAAACATTTAATATTTTTCTTATCAATTTTAAAATCATATATTTATTTATGAAATAGTTTTAAAAACTCAATACTAATTTAAAATCAATCTTCCAAATTAAAAGGTAAATATTAGAATTTTTAAAACATGATTGAATTATTAAATTTAAACCAAAATCATTTATTTAACTTTGAAAAGCTTAAATATTAAATAAAGCAAATTTTCCAAATTACTACAAATATTAAAACTAGAAAATATGCTTTACTTATTAAAATTAAAACAATACCAATCTATTTAAAATATAAACCATATATTTATTTATAATTAGAAATCAATTTATATCATTTAAAAGATAAAATGACCAATTTAAATATTTATTGAAGAAGATTATTAAATCTATTTGAATAATTATTAACAAAATATCAATATCAATTTAATTTTAACTACAGATTATTAAATTGATATTGTTAAAAATTCCGGGATATTACAGGTATGGAAGTTAGTGTTCTGTTTGATATTGATGCATCGCATTCTTTTATATCTCGATGTTTGTTAGATAAGTTTAATCTAGAACCCTCATACCTAGTTACTTTCTTAAGTGTTGCAAATCCGATAGGAGAGCATGCAACACTTGGGATGAGATGTGACCACCTAAAGTTTGACTTATTAGATCATATCTTTGTCTGCAGTTTGCATGTATTTGATTTCATAAGGTTCAAAATTATTTTGGATATGGATTGGTTAAGTAGGAACGATGTTAGGATATTTTTCCATGATGGGAAAATATCGTTTAGACACCCAGACTGTAGGGAGTGGATTGTATGTTCGTAGAAAATCCAAGCTATGAGGTGAATATTTTGTTGGGTGTTGTGGAGACAGAAGATGAACTGAATCGAGTTTTTATGGTTAGAAAATTCGTGGATATTTTTGAATCCATAGTAGGCTTGCCACAGAAATGGACTATTGAGTTTCGGATAGATTTGGTGCCTGGAACAGAACCAGTGAGTAGACCGTCAAGCAGGACAATACCTACCGAAATGAGCGAGCTCAAGGTGTAGTTGGTGGATTTGGAAGGAAAGAATTTTATTAGACCTGGTAGTTCACCTTGAGGAGCAACAATAGTGTTTGTTAAGAAGACGGACATATCGTTAAGGTTATGTATCGATTATCGTAAGTCGAATGAAAAAAACGATGAAGAACCGATATACGTTGCCTAGGATAGAAGATTTGTTTGATTAGTTGAGTGGAGCCAAGATATTTTCGCAGTTGGATTTAGCAACAGGTTTCCATTAGCTTAGAATGGCAGAGGATAGTATTCCTTTGACAGCGTTTAGAACCAGATATGGATCGTATGCATGGATAGTGGTGTCGTTCGGACTAACAAATGCGCCAACTTTCTTTGTAGATTTGATGAACCAGATTTTTCGAGAGCACCTGGATAGGTTCATATTGGTCTTCATAGATGATATTTTAGTGTACCCTATGGATGAAAGAGAGCATGAAATTCGTCTTAGAGTAGTGCTTGAAATGATGAGGCAACATCAGCTAAAGACAAAGATTTTGAAATGTCATTTCTGGAAGAAGGAAGTGAAGTTTCTTGGCCATGTGGTTTCAAAGAATTGGTTATCAGTAGATCCAGCAACGATCGAGGCCGTGAATAGTTGGAAGAGACCAGAAACGATGACTGAGATAAGAAGTTTTTTGAGATTGGCTGGTTACTATCGGAGGTTTATAAAGGATTTTTCGTAGATAGCGGTACTAATGACCAAGCTAACTCGAAAGCATGTGAAGTTCGTTTGGACCGATATGTGTGCGGGGGCAGTCCAGAAGCTAAAATACTTATTGACTAATGCACCTATATTGGTTATTCCAGAGGGGAATTAGGATTTGGTGGTGTATATGGATGGATGTGCGGCTGAGTAAGGAGCTGTATTAATGAAAAGGGGTAGAGTAATTGCCTATGCTTCTCGACAGCTTAGACCGTATGAAAGCAGATACCCAACCCATGACTTGGAGCTAGCTGCAGTAATTTTTGCTCTAAAGGCATAGAGCCATTATCTTTTGGGTGAAAGATTTGAGTTGTATACGGATCATAAATCATTGAAGTATTTGTTCTCTCAGAAGGAGCTAACATGAGACAACAGAGGTGGTTAGAGTTCTTAGCTTTTTATGATTTCGGTATTGAGTACACACCGAGGAAAGGCAACAAGGTTGTAGATGCACTTGGCAAGAAACATCAGAATGTGGTGTTAGCGATGATAGCTGAGTGGAAAGATTTGGAAGCATTAGCGACCTACATAGTACAGTGGAGGACTAAGAGTAGTTCAAATACAGAAACTGTTTTATTATCATGTTTGGAAGTTCGACCAGTTATGATAAAAAAGGTTGCTTCTAAACAGCTAGAGGATACATTGTTGGCTAAACGGATCAGAAAGCTGAGAGATGGAACGAAGAGCGATGAATTAAAAGATTTTAGTCTTGACCAAAATGGGTGGTTGAGAAAGAAAGGAAGATTGTGTGTTCTGAATGTGGGAGACATTAGGAAGGACGTTTTGGAGGAATGCCATCGTTCGAAGCTCGCTATTCATCCGGGAGGAACTAAGATGTATCAAGACATGAAGAGAAGTTTCTTCTAGGAAGGTATGAAGAGGGATATAGACATATGGGTGAAGCAGTGTCTGAACCGCCAACGGGTAAATGCCAAAGATCAGAAGCCAAGTGGGTTGCTTTTGCCTTTGGACATTCCAGTATGGAAGTGGTATTATATTTCTATGGATTTCATTGATGGATTGCCAAGGTCTAATAGTGGAAATGAAAGCATATGAGTCCTTGTGTACAGACTGACCAAGAATTTCCAATTCATTCCAATGAAGTCAACTAGAACGTCACTTGTGTTAGCGAAATTGTTTATGAAGAATGTAGTTAGACTGCACAGAATTCCTACTAGTATAGTGAGTGATAGAGATTCTTTATTCACTAGCGAGTTTTGGAAGAGTCTATAGGTACATTAAGTACTAAGCTCAAGATGAGTACTGCTTACCATCTACAGACTGATGGGAAAACGAAGAGCATTAACAAAGTCTTGGAGGATTAATTACGGGCTTATATGGTAGATTTTATGGGATCATGGGAAAACCATCTACATCTAGTCGAGTTTTCGTATAACAATAGTTATTTGGCAAGTATAGTGATGGAATCATATGAATATTTGTATGGAAGGCCATGCTAATCTCCAGTTTGTTGGTTAGAGACCGGGGATACGTTGGTTCTTGGTCCGGATTTGGTCAGAGAAGCTGCAGAAAAGGTTGAGTTGATTCGAGCTAGAATGAAGAAAGCTTAATCTTGGCAGAAGAGTTATGCAGACAAAAGACAGAAAGACTTAGATTTTTCTATTGGAGAGCATGTTTTCATTAAGTTCTCGCTGATGAAGGGTGTGATTCGATTTGGGAAATCAGGGAAGTTGACACCGAGGTTCGTTGGACCATTTCCAATTATTGAAAGGATTGGGAAACTCGCATGTAAACTAGAGTTACCGAGCGGTTTAGCAGGAGTCCATGATGTTTTCCATGTTTCTTGTCTAAGGAAATGTATTCAAGATCCGGATATTACTATATTACCGACTGTGTTAGATGACTTAGTCGTAGAGCCGAATTTGACTATAGTTAGAAAGCTGGTTCGCATAGTCGCAAAAGATGAGAAGAGGCTTAGGAAAAAGACAGTCAGATTAGTTAAAGTCCATTGGAGTAAGGACAATAGAGACTATACTTGGGAAACTGAGAACATGGTGAGATATACTTATCCTAATTGGTTTGATGGTATGTTTTACCTTCAATTTCTTTGATGTGTACTTTATCGTAATTTCGAGGATGAAATTATTTAAGGAGGGGAGTTTGTAACACCCCATATTTTTAGTAACATTATTTAGAATCCTTAATTAGTTGAATAAAATAAAATAATGTAAGATGATTAATGGATTGAGATTTGTGATTAAACAAGGAGGAGTCGTGCCATGTTAAACAAGTGAACTATAGAACAAAAGAGAATAAAAGGTTAGGAAATATACAAGGGTAAAATAGGAACAAGGCACATTTTTATACCCTAAACCCGTAGCCCTTCAATACTCACGTCCACTTCATTACTCACAAACCAAAAATACAAGCTAAGGCCGGCCACCATTAGCAACTCAAGAGAAGATAAAAGTTAGGATTCAAAAGGAAGAATCAAATCACTTAATCAAAAACAAATATCACATTTTTAATCATAAAGCTAAGGTCAATAATGACTATATCTAAAAAAAATTAATGGTTTTTCATTTTTGGTATGAAATCCGAATTATTTGCAAATGTCTTACCATGTTTTCGATGATAAAATGTATATCTATATGTTGTTGATGATTTATGCAAATTCACATAGATTTTTTGATATGTTTTGACATGAAAACCCTATTATATGACATCCAATTGCCTTTCGAATTTAAATTTAGATTAGGAAAAATAATTTAGAAATGAGTTTCAATTTTCATAATTTTCTGAATTAATGTGGATTTTATATGAATTTTCCAGTGAAGAAAATGCTATTTTGGATTAAAAATTAATTACGGTCAAATTATAATGGCTTAGGGTTTGAAATTTATATATGTTGGAAAAAATATTAAAAATGATTTACAAGAATTTTTGTAGAATTTTCCTAAGTGTTTTAATGGATACATAAAATTATTTAAGGTATAAGACTTAAATATTTTATATATTTATAAAAAGGAGAAGGGGTATATTGTAAATAATCCAAATTGTTATTTCTAAAATTTGGCAGTATTTTTGGAAAAGAAAAATTTGCAACCAAGCATAATTTGATAAATAAGACAGGTTGGGTACAAAGGACTAATTTAAAAAAGTCAAATCAACATGCTTTTCCTGTTTCAATGCTTTCAGCACTAGGCTTCCGACTCCATACCTCCACCTCCGACTCCATCGAAACCAACGTACATGGTACTAGATACCTGGTGCATAGTGAATTGGATATAGGCAGAAGGTACTAGGTCGAAACCAAAGGTTCCGAGGGAATCGAAGTATACTTTATTTTAAATTTAAAATGCGCCTACTTTTGCTTTCGAAGGAAGTGCTTTCGACTTGGTTGGCTTTCGGCTGAGTCAAACGTTTAAATGGAAAGGTTTCGAATGGGTTGGCCTTTTATTTTAAATGAATGCTTTTGAAGAGGTCAAAGCCCCTGACTGCCGCTTTTTACCTTTCGACCCAGACTGTTTTCGAAACGGTTACCTTGTTTTTAAAACCAAGCCGCTTCTCCAATACTTTTAAAGGGATGGTTTCGACACCATCACTTCTTTACTTAGGAAATGCGTTCAAAAAAGACGCTTTCGACTAAAATGTTTTAATGACCCTTTTGCTCTATAAAAGGTAGAACCCAAATGGTTTCGAAAGAGATAGTTTTAAAGGTTTCGAAGGGTGCTTCCATAAGTTATAAATTGAACCCTAATGCTTTCGAAAGGATTGATGTTTTGTTGCTTTTGGAAGTTTTTAAAGAAAGTTTTCTAAGGGCTGGTTCCCCAATGGTTTCGAAAGGTCTAAAAGGAAAGGTTTTCCAATGGTTTTGAAAGGCAATGTTTAAGTGTTTTAAAGATAGGATTTTAAGGTTTTAAAGCTTTCGAATGAGATGTTTCTTAATGCTTTCGAAAGGATAAATAGGAATGGTTTCGAAAGGTATGATTTCGAAAGATATGTTTTGGCCTTCGGCCTAAGGTTTTACTTGTATTGAAAGGGATACTTCCAAAGGTTTCGAAAGAGGTATTTTCGAAAGTTTAAACATTTTCAACAACAAGGTTTTGTGTGAAGATCAAGTAACATGGCAAGGTGATTTGAGTAAAGAAAAGGGTATATATATAAATAATTTTCTTGTTTAAAGAATGATCTAAAGGTTTAAACCAATTTGAAAGAAAAGGTTTTCAAGGAAAATTTTATGGGTAGATAACCCTAAGTAAAATGACTTAGATATTAGAATACCAGATGGGACTGGTATGAGATCACACCCTATACTTTAGCTAGTAGACCCTATCTAAAACAGGTCTAATATTCCAGTGTGTAGGGTTTTGTCACAAGTGAGACTAAATATGTTACACACAGAAAGAATCTAAAAAGGAAAAACTGGTTATTGGTGTGCCCGCCAAACCATTAGGATCGGTTTGACGTGGAGATGTAAGTAACGATAGATCGTCCATAAAAGGAATATCTAACAGATGTTTGATTTTTATGTTTTTTTGGTAGGCCCGAGTCTGCCAAGGGTAAGTTGTTAGCCAAACAAAACTACTGTATATGGACAGATAGTCCATTTGATAACTGATATGCACAAATACATGATATTGCTTTACATGTTTAACCAGTCTTGGTTGTAGGATTATAATTTGCAAAAGATATGTTTTAAAAGGATATTATTGAGGGGAAACCTGTTCCACTAAGCAGCGTGGTCTCACTTAATATCAAATAACCAAGATGTATAGTATTATTCACACCAGGCTTTATGTCTGACTCGAAGTTTATGTTTTTTCCCTTAAACTCTCGGGTGCTCCAAATTGATTTGAGTTGGCCAAGGATTAAGGTTTATAGGTTTTAGTAGGTTAGAGAATAAAGCTTTCGATGATGAATAGGTGGCAGATGGATAGCCAATTAGGAGTTGTTGTTTTATTTTGGATTAATTTCGCTGTGTAGTATGTATAATACTCTGATCAACAAAGGGGGCATCGTCATATGTCACTCTTGGCGTAATTATGTAATAATTATATTTTATCTGAACCTCGGAAAATGAGGGGATTATGTAATTTCAATATGTATTTTGAAAATGTAATCAAAAGCACTTTTTTTGAAATCTGTGATTTTGTTTCATATTCATGTGCTTCTAATATTTTAGATACCATTTACATAATCGTAATTGGTCATCGAAAGTTAATACTATAGATGACTGCAGCATTTATAGTTCTTAGCTTCGGGCCTCCAGATAGGGGATGTTACAAGTTGCTGAAAAGAAAAGTTAAAACTGAGCCCGTCGAGGCGGACATTGACGATCCTCATCTTGTGCCACTGCAAGTTATTCCACCTAGCGGGTTGATTCCCTATGAACTTGTACGGCAGTCTCAAAACCTATTATGTGATTAAAAGTTTTTTGTTTACTGTTGAGTTTTCGTGTCAATTGTTATTTAAGTAGTTGAAATACTACTTTCCATTCAATGTATTTGTAATTAGTTGATCATAAATTCGGGTAAAAATCACCAACATTATCCCAAAGCCTCCAAGTGGTCGTAGCCTCAAGTCGTATCAAACACTATGCTCTGGCCTTAGCGTCACGTTGTCAAATTCGGTGGTTTTTGAGTAACTATACCCCTGTCCCTGATTCTAATTTGGCATGGATAGGTGTTGGACGATCGAATTCCATCCTTAGAGAGTTTATACTCCTCCCATCAGTTTTAGGTCAGAGTTTGTGGAATAGAGAATGCTTAAACTCTACTCGTCTATTCATTTATACTTGTATCCACACTTTAGGGATAGGAATTAGTTAAAGGGGGTAACAGTGTTGGAAATGCGGATTACGAATCTTAAGGCAGAATTAACACTTGAGGGGGGGGGTGAATATTGTTTAATTAATTTTATAAATCTTTTTGAAATCTCTTCAAATTAAATTCAAATATATGCAATTCACAAACATAGAAACAATCACAGAATCAGACAACAGATGCAAATAGTAAATAAAAGAAGTAAAGGAAAGAATACACCGAAATTTTATACTGGTTCGGAGTTACCCTACATCAAGTCCCACATAATTTCTTATGCAGATTTCTTTTCAAATATAATGTCGATATTACAACCTCGTTTTCAAGGCCACGACATACACCCTCCTGTCTCCGAGTCTAGGGCAAACTCTCTTGATTTAACCAGGCTACAAGATTACCTAATTGATTTATGGGCTACAATCACACCCAATTGATTTACGGGCCACAATCACAATGTTTCCAATCACACTTTGATAGAGAGACTTGGTACGCTTCGATCTTTAGATCTTTGATTACAAATGATCCTATAACTCTGAATAGCACTAAGATCTTTGAGAGAGAGTGACAGAGAATTAAACTAGAGATGATCTAGTTTGCTTCACTTTGGATTTGGGAAGAGTTTTGTTAAAATATAAGAAAATATTTGAGTGGAGAAGAAGGAGTGAAGAAATGATGAAAACTTACTGAAAGTTCGTTGAAAACAATTGGTATATATAGGAGAACAACAGTCACTTCCATTTGCGAAAGGTTATGACGAATATACACTTCTTTTGAACATTTAAAATTTGAATTCTACGGTCAGCATGTCGACATGGGGGATGAGAGATGTCGACATGCCTATGTGAATTTTGAAAATTAATTTTACTTTTAAAAGATTTCTATTCTAAAACTTATCAAAACAATTTCTAATCTTTGTAAACCATTTTTAATATAGTTTAAAGTTGTAAAAGAGTTCGATTATATATATATATATATATAATGCATAAAATATTAAAAACTAAGTATAGATATATTTTCGAGACGTAATGCTAAAATATAAAATCCAAGAGATAGTTTAGAAACAAGAGATGATTTTGATATTTAAAAATATCTTCTGAATTAAGGCCAAAAATACTTAAACCAAGAGAGATGTTTTTTAAAAGGATAGTTTTGAAAAAATCTTAAAAATAAATCATTTTGAAAATTTCGTGGATTCCATTCCACTAGAGAAGGTCGTGGGTTCCATCTCACTAAAGATGTCTTGGGTTCCATCCCACTATTAAAGCAAGAAGGTGGATTTCATTCCCCAATTAAAATCAAAATATAAAAATTTATGCTATTATGAAGTTTTACATACTAAACTCTATTACTTATCTTGATATCTTGAACTCTTAAACTCTTGATACTCATGAGTCTACAGTCTTGATTACTTCAGTCTTGAATACGTCAGTCTTGAATCTCTATACCCAGTCTTGAATTTTTATATCATACAGTCTTTATTCTCAGTACCTACATATATATATCCTATATATACATATATATTTGGACAAGAATATTAGTATTTATATTTTCTAACAAGTCATAAGGTTGTTGTCATCAAAACCATCATCTCAGGAACTAACAATCTTTCCATTTTTGATGACGACGACCTTTGTTTATAAAGTATACTCCAACAAACTTCGATTCTACTCCAACTCCCCCATATTCCAACAACTACCCCTTAATCTAAGCCCATCTAACCTGTTTTATAACACTCCCCCTTTGTCATCAACAAATAATTAGCCAAAACTACAAAACTCACCCTTAAACTAATATTATGGAACTAAATGCTAAAAACAAAGTATAATAAATGAAACATTAATCTAATTTTATTATATATGATTTTACATTACACATATATATGAAACATAGAAACAAATGTATACAAGTATATAAAATATAAAAACATAAACATAATAACAATCTAACGAGAGTCCTTGACAATTGGTGACTTGTGAATCAAACAATTTGAGTAATGGAGACAAAACTTTACATATTGTTCGACCAAATTGCCATTTCTGTCAAAACAAACTTCTCCAACGCAAAAAACTTTATCGTCTTCATCCATTTGTGCTTCTTCATCATCTTCTCTTCGTCCTCTAATGGATTATGAACATGTATGTTAGAGGAATCATCTTCAATCACAATAGGGTCTGCATGATTATCCATTAGAAAATTTTCAAATTTCTAAGAATCTTGCCCTGTTTCTCTTATTCCTTTGCCATCCTTATCTGAGTAACTTGTAATTTAGTCAGCATTTGTAGAGAATCCTTCATGATTTCCTCGGTCTTCATTACTCGAGCCAATGTAGTTTGTTGAAACGGACCAAAATTAGGAGAAGGGAAGGAAAAGGTTGCATTTGGTTTGATTTAGAAGAAGATGATGTAAGAAGACAGAAAAATTCAAAATGTTGTGATTGTATAACAACCAAACTGATTTTAGAGGGAAAAATAAAAATTTCAAATTTTATCGTTGTATGTCGACATGGGGTATAGGGGCATGTCAACATCCTTATAAAAATTTTGACAATTTTGTTTTTTATATTTATTCAAAAATATATGTTGCTGTATCTATATTCTATATCTAAGTTATAGAACAAATACCTAGTTATTTTCTTAATTTAGTAAAGGTTGATTGATTCAACGGTTTGCTCAGGATATCAGCTATTTGATTCTCAGTGTTGATAAATTCAAGAGAAATAATCTCTTTACTTATATTATCTCTGGGAAAATGAAGTCTGATATCAATATATTTAGTTCTGGCAAGGTGAGTAGGATTTTTGGATAAATTTATTACACTTGTATTGTCACAATAAATTGGTGATTTTGAAATATTTAATCCAAAATCCTTTAGGCTCTATTGCATACGGATAACTTTAGAACAAGCCAAAGTAGCAAAGATATACTCTACTTTGGTTGTTGAGACGATATTCAACTTTTTACTAAACTAAGAAACCAGAAAATGTGCTAAAAAGTGACAAGTTCTGCTTGTACTTTTTCAATCAGATTTACAGCTAGCATAGTTAGCATCACAATATGAGATTGAATCAAATGAATTATTTTTAGGGTAAAATAGGCCATAGTCTAAAGTGTGTTTAACAAATCTTAGGATATGTTTAACAGCTTTTAAATGGGTTTCTTTGGGTTGAAATTGGTACTTTGCACAGAGACAGACACTATACATGATATTAGGCCTACTTGCAGTTATATAGAGTAGCGATCCAATCATTCCCCTATATAGTTTTTGAACAACATTTTTTGACATGTCTTTTTTATTCAAGGCTTAATTTGTTGCCATAGGAGTGGGTTTTCCACTCGCAATGGTCATACAAACTTATTAATTAGATCCCTAGCATACTTTTCTTGACTAATGAAAATGCCACTATCTAATTGTTTTATTTGCAATCCTAATGACTCATCTCAAACTCTTTTGTCATTATTTCAGAAAACTCTTTGTTTATTTCATTGTTTGTTGATCCAAAAATTATATCATCTACACAAATCTGTACTAATTGGATATCATTTTTGTTTCTTTTAATAAAAATAGTATTATCTACTTTGCCAATTTCAAAATTTGATTGTAATAGGTAAGATCTTAGTCTATTATACTAGGCTCTAGGAGCTTGTTTCAGACCATATAAAGCTTTCTTTAATTTATAAACATTATTTGGAAACTTTTCATCTTCAAAAGGTGGAGGTTGTTCAACATAAACATCTTCTTTAACAAAACCATTTAAAAATGCACTTTTGACATCCATTTGAAATAATTTGAAATTGTTATGGTTTGCGAAAGTAATTAGAATTCTATTGGCCTCTAATCTTGTTACAGGCGCAAAGGTTTCATCATAGTCTATTCCATCTTCTTGACAATAACCTTGCGCGACTAACCGAGCTTTATTTGTACGACCTAACCTTGTTCATTCATTTTATTTTATAAACCCATTTAGTTCCTATTATATTTTTGTTCTCAGGTCTAGGAACAAGTTCCTATACATCATTTCTGGTGAATTGATTCAGTTCTTCTTGCATAGCAAGAATCCATGAATCGTCAGATGATGCTTTCTTTGGATTTTGGGTTCAATAGTCGATATAAAAGCAACACTACTCATCTTGTTTAGTTGATTTCTAGTTCTTACAACATATTCTATATTTCCTAGTATATTTTCTTCATGATGATCTTTTAAAAGCCAGATCTTTTTATTCGGATGAATAATTTCACAATTTGTTTCATTTGATTCGTTATTTAGAGTAACAAAATCATCTTCTTCGTCTATTTGAACAAAATCTTTGAAATTTTTATCAAAATATACATGCATTATTTCTTCAATGGTGTTAGTTTTTAAATTGAAAACACCGTATGCTTTACTTCTATTAGAATATTCGATAAAGATTCCTTTATCGAATTTAGGATCAAATTTATCCAAATTGTCCTTTGTATTTAGATTAAAGCATTTACTTCCAAAAACTTTAAAATAAGATACCTTTGGTTTCTTATTGAAAAGAAGTTTATATGGTGTTTATTTGGTTAAAGGTCTAATTAAAATCCTATTTAAAATGTAACAAGCTGTAGCAACTGCTTCAGCCCAAAAATTTCTTGGTAATTTACTATCTGAAAGCATAGTTCTTGCACATTCTTAAATCGTCCTATTTTTATGCTTTACCACTCCATTATGTTGTGGAGTTCTTGGAAAGGAAAAATTATGAGTTATTCCTTTTTTATTACATAAATTCTCAAAATTTTCGTTTTCAAATTCTCCACCATGATCAGTACGAATATTTTTTATTTTTTAAAAAAGTTGATTTTGAATTCTTTTTGCAAAAGTTTTAAATAAATGAAAAGCATCACTTTTAAGTTTCAGAAAAAATGTCCATGTAAATCTAGATTAATCGTCTACAATTACAAAAACATATTTATTATGATTTATTGATTGAATTTGAGATGGGTCAAACAGATCTAAACGAAGTAACTCAAGGGGTTTTGAAATTGAAATCATATCTTTTAATTTGATTGAACTCTTCCGAAGTTTTCCTAATTGACAAGCGTCACATATACTATCTACTTTAAAGTCCATTTTAGGGAGGCCTCTTACAGAATCAAGTTTTGAAAGTCTAGTTCAGAGTTTGAAACTCAAATGCCTAAAATTTTCATGCCAAATCCAAGGGTCACTTGAATTAGCCGAAAGACATAGGTTATCATTTGAGATTTTCATACTGAGAATATAAATATTTTTCTTCCTAATAACTTCAAAGATAATATTTGATTTATTATCTTCGATGTGACACGTATCCTTTTCAAATTTAATTTTGTAGCCCTTGTCACATAGTTGACTTATGATAAGTAAGTTGTGTTTTAGATTTCGAACTAACAGAACATCAGAAATAGTAGGAGTTTTAGAGTTACCAACATTGTCAGTACCAATCACATATCCTTTTGAATTATCTCCAAAATTGACCAGTCCTCCATCTTCATAAATTATGCCATTCAATGTCTTTGGATTGCCATACATGTGTCTCGAGTATCCACTATCAAGTATCCATTTGATTTGCACCATTTGTCCATTGAGTGTTGATTCTTCAAAAGCCATGTAACATATCTGTTCCTACACAACACACCAATTCGGTAGATAACTTGATTTTCTATAATAACAATATGCAGACTTATGAGACAATGATGATTTGGAAAGTGTTAATCCCTTTCTGAACGGCAGCTCAATTATTCAGGGAAAGCACATGACTTAATAGATCACAACGCTTCAGCGACCTAACGACCTAAACGTCCAAGCGAGCTAACATAGATGTAAGACCTACAGCGAGTTAGCATGGCAACAACTTAGCGGCATACTCAACCTAACGAGTTAACGACCTAAGCTACTCAACGGGTTACGACCTAGTGACTCACTGAAAAGCAACGACCTAACGAGCTAAGGGAAGAGCGACCTAGCGACTTAACGATCTAACGATCTAAGCGTCTCAACGACCTAAGCGACCTAAACGTTTTAGCGAGCTAATAGGCCCACAACTACACTAGAGCAAGCCGCATATTCTTATGTCGTTTGATTATAGGTCGCACTAGCATTAGGTTGCTGCTACTCCTAAGCCTAGCCTAGATCGCTCCACTTTATGCCTCAATATATTGAAGTCGCTTTCCACTCCCATAGGTCGCTACGTCCTACCAACCAAAGCAGTTGATCAAGCATAAACCTTAACCCGTCCCTGTTAGGTCGCCTACGACCTACGACCTAATTCCTATGCGACCTGCGACCTACCTCCAGATTTTCCCTATAAATACCCCACCTGCTCCACCTAGAAGGGGACTTTTGGGATCATTTCTGGAACGCTGATACTTTGCTGTTTTCTCAACTCCTTCAACACTTCAAACACCGAAGACGCTTCATCGAACTTTGGGAAAAGATCTAACTCATTCAACATGAATTCAAAGGGCTTTTCCACATCGAAGTTTTAGCTACTCATCTTGATCATGTTGTAATTGAAGAATCATTGGAAAAGTTGTAATAAATCAGCAATAAAAGAGATTAAGTGGACGTAGGCTTGACTTTAAGCCGAACCACTATAAAAACTGTTGTCTCTTTACTATTTCTCTGCTATTTTCTGCTTATTTTCAGTCCCCGTACCAACGGGTGGTGCTTTCACCAACTCACAACTTACACCGGGGTGTTAGCGTACATTTTTTGCGTTAACATTTTTAGTGCTTTCACTGAGAACTCGAACTCAGGAGTGCTCTAACCATTGCTTCACAAAGATTTGTTGAACGACTTTCTTTAAGAACTAGAGTTTGTCTGAAATTATGGCTCCTGGAAGAAAATGTAGATCTGCTAGATCTGGAGACACTTGTGACAGCACCGCCACTTCTCCCACGTCAAATGAAGCGGCTCCTAGTGTTGGAATCACAAGGGCGGAGTTGGATGCCGTAGTGTCTGGGCTGTATCAACAAATGGAAGCCCAGAACACTTTGATGTTGGACCGGTTAAATGCTTTGCTTGGAGTTAACCGCCAACCAGAAAACAATGAAGAAACCTTTGCCGAAGATGCTCATGACTCTCAAGGAAAGAGTATTCCTCAAAGGGCAGCTGGCACCGCCGAAGGGGCACCTCCCCAAGCCGGAGGTTCAAGGCCGCAGCCAACTCTTCGCGAACGTTTGTCCAAGCAAACTTCCGAAAAGGTGGCTGACGTCTGTCCCGTGGGGCCTCTAAAAGATGAGGAATACCTCTCGAGAATGGTTCGACAAATTATGAAAGAAAGCATGCAAAGGGAAGAAGATGAAAAAGAATGGGGGTTCGCTCCAAGCAAGACTCCATTTACTGAAAGGATCCTAAAGGCTGAATTTCCAAAGAAGTTTGTTCCTTCCACTATTCCAGCTTATCGGGGAACAAGCGATCCTAACCAATTCTTATACAAGTACGACTGGCATATGACTGGTGCCAGAGCATCGGATGAAATCATGTGCAGATATTTTCCGTTGTATTTGGAAGGAGTGGCTCTGCTTTGGTTCACGAAGCTACCAGTTCGTTCTGTGGATCAATTCTCTGACCTCACTCGGAAATTCAAAGATCAGTTCAGGTTATATGCTTCAAAGGCCAAGAATATAATGTCACTTTCCAACGTAGAGCAAAGCTCCGGAGAGCCACTTAGATCTTTCTTAAACCGCTTCAACATAGCCTTGGCTGAGGTTGACAATGCAGAGCCTAGAATGATTTTGACCTACTTGATGCGAGTCGTTGACAAATCTAGTGAATTTGAAAAATGGCTGAAGATGAAAGAGCCAAATTCACTTGAGAAATTCTACAAGAAGCCTGATGAATTTATGCGCCTAGAAAGCCTTCTTGTGCCGACAAAAGCAGTCGTGAGTGAGGTGGAGAATAATAATGTTGCTTCAAACAAAAAGGAATTTGGTGCACATAAGAGGGAGAATGACGGTGGGAAGAAGCAAGGAAACACGAAGAAAACTCGTCTTTTTAGACCATCAGACTTCACTCCCTTAACTGATACTCCAGAAAATATCTTCTTTGCAACCAAGGATACTTTGAATACCCTAAACCACCTAAGTTGAGGCTTGGGAAAAAGCTGTGCAAAATGGAAGATTCTGTCGGTTCCACAATCAACCCGGCCATGACACTAATGAATATCGCCATTTGAAGAGTTTGATTGAGGAGCTGTTGAGAGAGAATAAACTTCAGCAATATGTGAAGAGAAACAGGAATGATCCAACTTCATCTACTCAGGGGCAACAAGTTTCTGCTCGTCAACCCAGTTCAGCTGAGAGGGCTGCAGCACATGAATCCGAAAGGTCTATCATTAATGTCATCATAGGGGGTCCTCACCCAACAGGCGGAAGTTGGGGTGAGATGGAAAGATATGCTCGTGCTTTGAAATATACCCCGGCCGAAGAAAGTGTTTTTGTCTTGGAAGATGTTGCACCTCTAAAACAGCAAAGAACTTTCAACGATGACATTATATTCTGAGCTAGAGACTCTGTTGGTGTGGAGGCCCCCACCATCAATCCTTTGGTGATATCTGCTGGCATCGGACCAGCCATTGTAAGAAGGGTGCTTGTTGACTACGGTACCTCTTGCAATGTCCTCTTAAAAAGACATTTGATCAAATGAAAATTCCCATGGCTGATGTCCAAGCTTCTTCTCAGAAGATTGTTGGGTTCACTGGAGAACCAAAACAGCCTGTTGGGACTATTGACCTATTTGTGGAACTTGGAGAAGGGGAAAAGAAGGTAGTCCGAAAGCAAACTTTTGTGATTGTTGACGAATTCTATGCTTACAACGCCTTCTTGGGTCGACCAAATCTTGCTGCATTCAAGGCCATTCTCGCCCCATGGTGCTTGACTATGAAGTTCCCCGCTGATAATGGCGTCGGTGTTATGAAAGGGGACCAAAATGCCGGGCGAGAATGCTACCTTACAGAGTTACGGGAGGCGAAGAAGAGAGAAATGGGTAAAAGTGCGGCAGCTCCGCTCCGCATCAAAGAACCCACCTTGTAGCAATTACAAGGTGGACCCTGCACTGGTGAGCATAGTGGTGCGCGAAAAGAAATTGATCCCAGAAAAACCAATGCATGGGAGAGTAGAGTGGTGCCAGTGGAAGTGACGGTGCCAATACCTGTTGACCCGAAAGATCCAAACAAGGTGCTGAATGTGGGTTCACAACTCCGTGTAACAGTTTAGAATATGTTGATATCATTCTTAAAAGCAAACTTAGATGTATTCGCTTGGAGCCATGCCGACATGTGTGGAATATCTCCAGAAATCGCAGCGCATGCTTTGAATATTGATCCGAAATTCACACCCGTCAAGCAGAAAAGAAGAACCTAAGGTCCTGAAAGGTCGGCAGCATTAAAAGAAGAAGTAGACCGGCTCATGGAAAATGGCTTCATCAGAGAATCCACTTATCCAAATTGGGTATCTAATCCGGTGTTGGTTAAAAAAGCAAACGGAAAGTGGAGAGTATGCATCGACTTTTCAGACTTGAACAAAGCATGCCCAAAAGACTGTTTCCGTTACCCAGGATCGATCAGTTGGTGGATGGAACAGCCGGGCATGAATTATTGTCTTTTATGGATGCTTACTCAGAATATAATCAAATCATGATGCATGAGCCAGATCAGGAGGACACGAGCTTCATCACTGATGTTGGTCTTTACTGCTATAAAGTCATGCCCTTCGGACTAAAGAACGCGGGGGCAACTTATCAAAGACTTGTTAATGCCATGTACAAGCCCCAGATTGGCAAGACTATGGAAGTATATGTTGATGATATGTTGGTGAAATCAAAGAAGGCAGTAGACCATATGGATCATTTGGAAGAAATGTTCGCGATCCTTCGAAAATATGGAATGAAGCTAAACCCTCGGAAATGTTCATTCGGGGTAGAGTCCGGAAAATTCTTGGGTTTCATTGTGAGTGCTAGGGGCATCGAAGCTAATCCTGCTCAGATTACTGCCTTAAGAGAAGTCAAAGCCCCTAGGACAAAGAAGGAATTACAAAGCCTTAACGGGAAAGTCACTGCTTTGAGTCGGTTTATCTCCAGGGCCACTGATAAATGCATTCCCTTCTTTGACGCTCTGAAGAAAGGAAAGAAAAACTTTGAATGGACTCCTGAATGCCAGAAAGCTTTTGATTGAATTGATTCGTCACATGGAATCGCCTCAAATACTTTCTAAGCCCAGTGATGGTGAAGATCTTTTCATATATTTGGCAGTTTCATCTCATGCTCTCAGTGCAGCATTGGTTCAGGAAGACGCAAAAGTTCAGCGCCCGGTTTATTACATCAGCAAAAGATCGCTGGGGAAGAGATGAATTATTCAAAACTGGAAAAGCTTGCCTAGTGTCTGTTGATTGCGTCCAGAAAGTTGAGGCCATATTTCCAAGCTCATCCTATCAAAGTCCTCACCGATCAACCTCTAAAGCAAGTCCCATTTCGCCCTGAAACTTCGGGTCGTCTTTTGAAATGGAATATTGAACCCAGCCAATACGATATCACCTATCATCCTTTAAGAGCAATCAATGGACAAGCTCTAGTAGATTTCATCGCAGAATACACTGATAAAGGTGACAGTGAGGAAGAGGTGACTGATGACACCTTAATCCGATGGAAATTATATGTTGATGGTGTAAGAAATGATTACTGTTCCGGAGCTGGGGTTGTGCTTGAAACCCCCGAAGGGCGGTCATTGTGCTATGCATTGAGATTAGAATTTCCTTCAACAAATAATGAAGCAGAATATGAAGCTCTTATTGCCGGCTTGAAGATTGCTACAGAACTGAACATCAGAGTATTACAGATCTTCAGCGATTCTCGGCTTATTGTATGCCAAGTCAAGAAAGAGTTTCAAGCTAAGGGAGGAAATCTTCCTGCTTACTTGTCAAAGGCCTGGGAGCTTCTTGATAATTTTGACCATTACACAATAAGCCTTATACCCCGTGAAGAGAACATGAAGGCAGATTCTCTCGCAAAGTATTCAAGCTCTGGTGAAGCTCAATTATTGGGATTGGTCCCTGTGGAAGTCTTGTTAGCTCCAAGTACTGATGAGATGGATATTGACTGGATCATGGCTGTATCTCAAGGGCAGGAGTCGTGGATGACTCCGATCAAGGAATATCTACTCAACGGCTCCCTGCCAGAAAACTCAAAAGAATGTCAGAAGTTGTTAAGAAAAGCCCCGAGATATGTAATTCAAGACGGTCGGTTGTACAGAAGGGGATTCTCGATGCCATTACTCCGATGTGTAACCAAGGAAGAGGCTAAGACAATTTCAGCTGAGGTGCACGGAGGAGAGTGTGTGGATCATTCAGGAGGCCAAACTTTAGCAAAGAAAATCCTCCACTATGGGTATTTTTTGCCAGATGTTAATCGAGATGCTGCTAGCTGTTCCCGAAAGTGTGACAGATGCCATAGATATGCAAAAATCCCAAGAGCACCTTCCACCGAGCTAACACAGATGGTCGGTCCATGGACATTCGCCATTTGGGGGATAGATCTAATTGGGCCTTTACCGACTGCCAAGTCCGAAATCAAATATGCTATTGTTGCTGTTGATTATTTCACTAAATGGGCTGAAGCTGAACCATTGGCTACTATTACCTCTAAAAAGATGATAAATTTTATGACTAAAAATATCATTTGCAGGTTGGTGTGCCTCAGAAGATAATCACAGACAATGGTACCCAATTCGAAAGCGAAGAATTCCAAGATTTTTGCAAGCGATTCAAGATCCAAAAAAGCTTCTTAGTAGTGGCTCATCCGCAGGCAAACGGCAAGTGGAAGCAGTGAACAAAATTATCAAATCAACCATCAAAAAACAGCTGGAAAAAGCAAAAGGTGGTTGGGTCGATAAGCTGCCATTAGCACTATGGGTATACAGAACTACCCACAAAACTGCGACTGGGCACACTCCATTCTCATTAGCATATGGATCAGAAGCAATGATTCCGGTGGAAATAGAGGTCCCCTCACGCAGAAGAATCCATTTCAACCAAGCTGAAAATGAAAAGCTGCAACTTGAAGCACTTGACTTCCTTGATGAAAGAAGGGAAGAGGCTAAGCTCAGAATTGCACCCCATCAGCAAAGGATAGCCAGACACTTCAATTCCAAAGTTCGCCAATGAAACTTTGAAATTGGGGATCTAGTCTTGAAAAGGATCATGACAGCAACAGGAGTGTTTGGGCCAAACTGGGAAGGGCCGTATGTCATAGGCAAAAAACTTCTTGATGGCACTTTCAAACTCACAACTGTCGAAGGATATCCAATTCCAAGAGCTTGGAATAGAAATCACTTGCGTCCATATTTTACTTAGAAGCTTTGCTTAAAATTGTAAAATGATTATGGATGTATGATTCTTGTATTGTAAGCCATTGTAAAATCAGTGCAAATGAATAATAAGAACTATAAAGTGGATGTAGGCCCAGCTCTTGGCCGAACCACTATAAATCTTATGTTCTCTACTACTATAAAATGCCTGTTTCATTTTGATATGCAAATATCTTAAATGTATTGCTAGAATGTCGATTTAATATTGCAGGCTATAAAAGCAAAGCTTACCTATTCAATACATCACAAGGTTCAGCGATTCCTACAAATCACTCAACAATCAAATGTCGAGCCACAAAAAATTACAAATTCAATTCCTACATAAGAAGTGCTTCTCACAAATAGTTGGTGATTTCACCGGAGGGGCACCTTCCCGAAGTGAAGGTTCCAGGCCCTTGCTAACTGGTTGCGATCGTTTGTGCAAATGGACATCCGATTAAATAGCTTGCATCTGCCCCGTGGAATCACTCAATAATGAAATACACTTCTCTGGAAAAAAGCAAATAACTTTCAAAGGAAGAGAACATGTGCTTGGAAACAACAACGAGGAATCGCTGAGAGGCAGATGGTTGAAAGGCATGGGCAAGCAAACAAAGAAACAGCCAAAATGGAATCTTGTCTCTCAACCAAGTTGGTGGAACCACTGGAGGGGCACCTTCCCAAAGTGAAGGTTCCAGGCCATTGCTAGTTAATTGTGATCGTTTGTGCAAACGAACATCCAGTTAGGTAGCTTGCGTCTGCCCCGTGGACCCACTTAACTGTGAGATTCAACTTTCCTGGCGAATGGAGAAAAAAAGCCCTCTTTCGAGGCCCACTTCACCAGAGTTGAAGTGCCAAAGCCCTCTTCGGAGGCCCACTTCACCAGAGTTGAAGTGCCAAAGCCCTCTTTGGAGGCCCGCTACCCCGCATAAAGGGAAAAAACAAAGCCCACTTCGGAGGCCCGCTACCCCGCGTAAAGGAAAAAACAAAGCCCTCTTTGGAGGCCGGCTACCCCGCATAAAGGGAAAAAACAAAGCCCTCTTCGGAGGCCCGCTACCCCGCGTAAAGAGAAAAAACAAAGCCCTCCTCAAAGGCATAAAAAAAAAGTAAAGCCCTCTTCGGAGGCACACTTCTACTCTCAAGGGAAGATCAATTTCTCCATAATGAGAACATTCTTCCCCAAAAATCGAAGTGCCAAATCAAAGCCTTCTTTGGAAGCCCACTTCACCTCTTAGGGGAATCCACTTGTCAAAAATAAAAGTGACCATCTCCGAAAGAGAAGTGTAAAAAAAATTTCAAACAAAAAAGAAAGAAAACTTCTCCAATACAAAGCACACTCTACTAGAGTAGAATAATATTTCCAAAAAATGGAAGAATTATTCTCCAAAGTAAGGGTACAAGTCTTCTCAAAGTGGAAGAATTGTTCTCCAAAGTAAGAGTACAAGTTTTCTCAAAATGGAGAAGATTGCAATAAGCCGTGGTATGAGGGCAATATAATATATCCGTGTTAATAAAAGTGACGCTCAAGCAACATACCATGAGCTCACTGCAATATCATACAAGGAAAATAAAGAAACTTGTGTGATAAAAATGAATAAATGCATTTATAAATACAGACAAAAGTTTGTACAAGTAAAAAGAATCATTTTATTCCATACTATAAAAAATCTTTATTCATGTGCAGGTTTCAAAAAGCAGGGGCCGGTACCCGCACAATCTCCGGTCAATACAAGCAAAAAGCAAAAACGAAAAACAAGAAGGATAAAGCCGGACCCATCACTTCTTCTTCCCTCCGCCTTTGGAGCCTTCTCCCGGCCTAATGGTTAACTTCTTAAGTCGGCTTGAACGGGTCGGGGAAAGAGGCGCAATCGGGTCCTCTTCTGCTGTCTCATCACTAGCAGAAGTCTCCTTCCTTTTCTTCGAAACTCCACGCTTTCCCCTCTTCTTTGAAGAAGATTCACTACCCAAAGCAATAAGATCAATCAACTTTGTATCGTCGGCAGTGAATTCCTCCGGGGACCTCTCACCCTCTTCAAGCCCTTCAGTTTTCTGCTCTTGCGAAGCGGCCGGGTAATCCAAGCCTTGAAGAGCTTCTATCTGTTCTTCTTGAGACCCCGGTTGAGAAGCAAGAGAAGGAGTAACTTGAAGAGATGAAGGAGCGACAACTGGAGGAAGCAAAGCTTGTGCAGTACTTGTTGTTTTCACTACAGAAGATGAAGAATTAAGAGTCAATATTTCCCGCAAAAAGAGGAGATAGTGGCACGTCAAGGTTTAAGTAATAACCAAGAAGTTCATCAAACTCATGTGAAGCAAACAAGTAGTCCACTTGAGCTAGATCAATGTTGAAGTTACCTGGAGGAGTTGACTTTATCACGTCGATTTCAAAATCATAGGCTTCGATGTCTTCCTGGGCCTCGGTGTGGGCAGTTGTAATTTCGGTCTCGGCTTTGGCAGGAGGCGGAGAGTAAGAACTAGAGCGAATAACATCAACTTCAGCCGAAGCCAGAGGATAAGTTGGGTCGGTCAAAGGTGCCTTCCCTAAATGCTCCTCCCGCCGCTTCGGCTCGTTCTTTGGCGAGTTGTTCTTTTCCTCTGGCAAGGGCGGCTTGACCTTCATCGTCCAAAAAATGAGCCTCAAGACCCTCCTCAGCGTAGCTGGCACCTTTAAGCATTTCAACCGCCGCCTCCCACACTTCAGCTAGAGTAATTTCATACTTTGGGCCCAAAAATGAGAGACTGCCATGCCCCAAGATGTTGTGAATGTAAAACTTAAATAAAGTAGAACTGACGTTGGCCTTCGTCTCCTCATGAGATTGTTCAGCTGCTGCTTTTCCAGCAATGGCCTCGTCGCGCACTTTTTCAACTTTAGAAAGCTGAACTTTTAACATTTTAATCTCCATGTCTTGGGAGCTAGTATTTTCCCACAACTGAGCAACATCAGTGCGGTAGCTTTCCACAATTTTCTGTTGTGCCTCAAGTCTAGCCCCAACATCTCGTTGACTAGCATGGGCATCTCTTACTTGCTTTTGAAGCACCTCTTCCTTTTGAGCATAAGAAGTGGAAGAGGTAGCAAGGTCATCTTTAAGTTGCTTGACTTCAGCCTTGAGTTTCTCGTTATATGCAGTGATGTTCTTCATCTCCGTGTCATGCTGGTCAAGAACTTTTTGCCATTCAGATTTGTCACTCTCCATGGTCAGCATAGCTTCGAGATTTAGACGGTTCACTCGTTGAAGCTCATCGACTAGCTTTTGCCACCCGGACATTCTTTCAATGTCAAGCCTAACGACATCAAGATTTCTTAGCATAGCCTGTTTGTCAATGGGGACCAAGTCCAAATCAAAGCGTACTCCTTTTAAACACCAGTTTGGAAACCGGCTTTGGAGTGTAGGCAGAGCATTCTCAACTTGATACGGAGGCCTATTAATAATTGTTTGAATCGCATCTCTTTTGAGGGTGGAGAGCTAGAAGGGATGTCCAAAGAAATAAAAGTAGCGGGCACTTTATAGATTCCAGCTGAAGTTCTTTCGCTGGGCTTGGCCCGCTTACTGGACTCTTCAGTTTCATAACTCTTCCCTTTGTCGTCGTGAGACCTTCTTTTATGAGAGTCATCATCCCTTTGGTGAGAGTCATGGTGGCTATCTCTTCTACCATACCGCTGCTTATAAAGCTGCCTCTCGCGAGCTTTTCTGGCAGCTCTTTCCTCATCGGTTTCTCTGGAGGCAGGAAAATAACGCCTAGGGTCATAAGAATCGCGCCTCCCATAGCATTGAAAGTCGTCGTAGTACGAACCACTGCGTCCCATTGAAGAACCTGAAAGTGAAGAAGAGACAAGTTTAGAAATCTTCGAAGTAAAGAAGTTAAGTGCACATAATTGCCAAAATCCTAAGTGTGTGTGGCGTGTGAACTACGCGCGTCAAGCTACAAACCACTCTTCGGTTTGGGAGTCAATTCTTGGATTGATAGAGTTGATCACAAAACAGACGTCACTTCAATTGATGGAGAATCGAGCTTAGAGGTGATGATGTCATCTTTAAAAAGCTCTTGGGAAGTCACCATAAGGTCACTCAGTCCCCCGAAGACATCATCACCATTGTGCCCAATGGAACTCTCTTTCCCAACTCCCTCGTCGGTCTCTCCAGTGGCCTTCCCAGAACGTTGAGAAAGTTCCTCTTCTTCAATGACTGGGAGAAGTTCAGATTTTCCAGATAATCCCGCATCGTCAACAGAACTTGAGCATTTCACTAATGAAGCCTCAACAATAGATTCCTTCGGTGCGGATTCCTTCACGGAGGCTGGGGCATCTGACACTTCTGCCTAAGAACTAGGGGCATTACGAGGCTGAATAGATCGAGAAGGGTGCAAAAGTCCGAATTGGTGCAAAAACTCGTCCTTCAGTAGGAATTTAATATTTCTCTCTTCAGCAGCTATAGTACTCAATCTATCAAAAGTCGGTTTATGGCTAGAATCTCTTAAGGGAGGAGGAATTGCTGCAAAAGTAGAGAATGAAGTTAGCACTCGACTACTTGAATTTTGAAAGGCTCACAAATCAAGTGAACGGAGATAAGTAGTCTTACTTCCTACTCTCCAGATGCCGTAGAATCCCAGGGGCAGCGAATAAAGAAGAACTAATTCAAAAACTCGTGGGCGCTTTCAGGAAGATCAGTAATTAGTTTACGGTTTCTTGCGCTCCTCACAAGTGTAATAGAAGGATGATCTTTGTTCTTCGCAAATGTGCACAAATAACAAATCTCTTCAAAGCTCGGAAGACGGTCGAGTGTCCTTCTGAACAACATGCACAATCCCATCAAAATGGCGTAGCCATTAGGGTGTAACTGGAAAGGAGAAATAGTCAATCGAAGGAGGAGTACTCTAAGAAAATCATTGAATGGGGGGATAGCTCCGTTCAAGCACATTTGACGGTTGACGGCCACTAAGCCAGGAGGTGGCCTATCGGCAGTGTCGTTTACCCCTGGAAGCAAAGCATCCGCTTCAGCAATGCCGAATTGAGTGCATAGATGATTGAAAGCCCGTTGGCTCAATGAAGTTGTAACTCTTTCTGGAGGATTCTCTAAGGGATCAGCTATTGGAAAGACCTCTTCGGCCCGCTCTATTATCTCCTTTTGCATTCGTTGAGAAGTCATTCTATACATGGAACTAGATATTCAAATGTGAAGGTGCACGTTTTCTAAAAGTGTGAAGTGTTGTGCAAAACTAATAAAAAGAAAAGGCAAATGTAACTGGAATTAAACTAATTGGCATTTGTCGATTATAGTTTCGGGGCTTGTTATTTTAAGTCCAAGTACAGTATTGATGCAAGCAGATCAGCTTTAGTTGATTAATTTAGCTTTGCTTTAATACTTCACTTGAACGTGTTAATCCATAGCACTTCATTCATGTAATTCCATTAAGTTGATTATTCTTTATCAACTAATCTGTCATTTGATGTGGGCAGTCAATGGCAGTATATTCGCCCTATTTTTCTGCAAATGTTGTGTTTGACAGGTTGTTGGCTTAAAAGTTAATTCAATCTGTGGATGCAACATGTTCAAGTAGTTTATCCTGGCAGTTCAAGTTGAAGATTCAATTAAGTGCTGTCAAGTTTTACAAGTGAACAAGTTCAAATGACTTAGCATAGGTCGAAGCTTCCTTAAGTCGCTCCGTGCAAGTTATGGAGTTTATTATTCATGCTCTTACGAGTTAAAGTTATGCTACGGGCTATGGCATAAGGCTTTAAGTCAAGACAAAGCATATTTGTTTAAGTGTTAGCTCGTTCGAATAAACCAGCGACCTAAAGGTTATGACGCAAGAAGTTAAGTCGCCCAGATCGAGTGCGACCCAATAATAGGTCGTTAAGAGGGTTATCCCGTCCAAAGAAGTATGCTATGCAAGTTAAGTCGCAAGTTCGAAAGTCGTTCAGCTTCCTTTAAGTCGCAAGGCTCTTAGGTCGTTCGATTCATTAGGTTGCTCTTGAAGTAGCTCGGAAGTACCAAACTTTCGCCCATCAAAAAACCCTAAGGCCTGCTCTCCACTCACACTTTGCCACGCGTCCACCGCCCTTGCATCACCAAAAGCACCACAGCTTAACCTAAAATCCTCTAACCCGTTAACCAAACATCCCTTCGTCTCCTCCAAGCACCTAAAGCCTCATCGTCTCCTCCAAATTTCCAGGAACCATCGTTAACTCCACAAATTCAAACACTCACCAAATAACTCTGTGAAACCCTAAGCCGTTTCATTTTTCAAAGCAATTACCAACGATTCGACGAAAATGGGGGGGCGAACCAAAATATAGTCTTACAACATGATAATGAAAATTGTATGGAGCTGATTATGGAGGAAACGATGGTAAACTTGATGGATAGATGATCGGAATTACCTAAATTTGCTGTTGAAATCAATGATTGGGGATGAAAAGGAGAGGATTTCGTGTTAGCTTCCGAGCTCGAATGCAACAATAGCGTCAAAGTATAAGTAATAAAGTGAAGAGGACGAAGTGGTTTAACGGCTTATATAGGAGAAAAGAGGAGAAGACGAATAGGCGCGCGAGTTAACGAGCTTCTTCAGTCGCCCATGACCTAGCAAAGTTGAATCGAAGCACAAGACCTATAACATAGGCATATACTTCGAGGGGCAAGTGTTAATCCCTTTCTGAACGGCGGCTCAATTATTCAAGGAAAGCACACGACTTAATAGATCACAACGCTTCAGCGACCTAACGACCTAAACGTCCAAGCGAGCTAACATAGATGTAAGACCTACAGCGAGTTAGCGTGGCAACAACTTAGCGACATACTCGACCTAAGGAGTTAACGACCTAAGCTACTCAACGGGTTACGACCTAGTGACTCAATGAAAAGCAACGATCTAACGAGCTAAGGGAAGAGCGACCTAGCGACTTAACGATCTAAGCGTCTCAGCGACCTAAGCAACCTAAACATTTTAGCGAGCTAATAGGCCTACAACTACACCAGAGCAAGCCGCATATTCTTATGTCGTTTGATTATAGGTCGCACCAGCATTAGGTCGCTGCTACTCCTAAGCCTAGCCTAGGTCGCTCCACTTTATGCCTCAATATATTGAAGTCGCTTTCCACTCCCATAGGTCGCTACGACCTACCAACCAAAGTAGTTGATCAAGCATGAACCTTAACCCGTCCCTGTTAGGCCGCCTACGACCTACGACCTAATTCCTATGCGACCTGCAACCTACGACCTACCTCCAGATTTTCCCTATAAATACACCACCTGCTCCACCTGGAAGGGGACTTTTGGGATCATTTCTGTAACGCCGATACTTTGCTGTTTTCTCAACTCCTTCAACACTTCAAACACCGAAGACGCTTCAACGAACTTCGGGAAATAATCTAACTCATTCAACATGAATTCAAAGGGCTTTTCTACATCGAAGTTTTAGCTACTCGTCTTGATCTGTTGTAATTGAAGAATCATTGGAAAAGTTGTAATAAATTAGCAATAAAAGAGATTAAGTGGATGTAGGCTGGACTTTAAGCCGAACCACTATAAAAACTGTTGTCTCTTTACTATTTCTCTGCTATTTTCTGCTTATTTTCAGACCCCATACCAACGGGTCGTGCTTTCGCTAACTCACAACTTACACCGGGGTGTTAGCGTACATTTTTTGCGTTAACAGACGATTTTGAACTAGTATTAACAGAATTTCCAAAAATTGCCATTTTAAAAAATTTCAAAATTCAGATTATGATAACTTTGAAAATCAATGCTCTAATACCAAATGTTGAAAATGCGGATTACGGATCTTAAGGAAAAACTAACACCAGAGGGAGGTGAATAATGTTTAATAAATTTTATGAATCCTTTTGAAATATTTTCAAATAAATGCAATTCATGAACACAGAAACAATCACGGAATCAGACACAGATGCAAGTAGTAAATAAAAGCGTTAAAGGAAAGAACATATCGGAATTTTATACCGGTTCAAAGTTACCCTACGTCTAGTCTCACATAATTTCTTTTGCAGATTTCTTTTCAAATATAATGTCAATATTACAACCTTGATTTCAAGGCCATAAGATACACCCTTCTATCTTCGAGTCCAGGGAAAACTCTTTTGATTTAACCAGGCTACATCACATAATTGATTTACGGGCTACAATCACATCTAATTGATTTACGGGCCATAATCACACCGTTTCCAATCACACTTTGATAGAAAGAGACTCGATACACTTTGATCTTTCGATCTTTGATTAAAATGATCCTATAACTTTGAATAGCATTGAGATTTTTAAGAGAGTGTGATAGAGAATCAAACTAGAGATGATCGAGTTCAATTCACTTCATATTTCGTTAGAGTTTTGTTAAAATATAAGAGAATATTTGAGTGGACAAGAAGGAGTGAAGAAATGAAGAAAACTTAAAATTTGTTGAAAACAACTAGTATATACAGGAGAACAACAGTCATGTCCATTCGCGAAAGTTTATGAGGAATAGACACTTTTTCTGAAAATTTGAAATTTGAATTCTACAGCAACCATGTCGACATGGGGGATGAGGGATGTCGACATGCCTATATGAATATTAAAAATTAATTTTTCTTTAAAATGATTTCTATTCTAAAACTTGTCAAAACAATTTCTAATCCTTGTAAACCATTTTGAATATAGTTTAAACTTATAAAGGAGTTTTAGAAAATATTCTAAAAATATATATAATCTATAAAATATTAAATACTAATTATAGATATATTTTTGAGATTTAAAGCAAAAATATAAAATCCAGGAGATAGTTTAGAGATAAGAGATGATTTTGAAATTTAAAAATAGGTTTTTAATTAAGGAAAAAAATATATAAACCAAGAAAGATGTCTTCAAAATGGATGGTTTTGAAAAAAATCTTGAAAATAAATCATTATGAAAATTTCATGGATTCCATTCCATTAGAGAAGGTCGTCGGTTCCATCCCACTAAATAGGTTATGGGTTCCATCCCAATATTAAAGCGAGAAGCTGGATTTCATTCCACAATTAAAATCAAAATAAAAAATTTAGTGCTATTATGAAGTTTTAACATAAATCTAGACTCTATTACTTATCTTGATATCTTTAACTATTGATACTCATGAATCTTCAGTCTTGATTTCTTCAATCTTGAATTCGTTGGTCTTAAATATCTATACTTAGTCTTGAACCTTTATACTGTATAGTCTTCATTCTCAGTGCCTGCATATTATATATATATATATATATATATATATCCTGCATATACATATGTATCTAGATAAGAATATTAGAATTTATATTTTATAACAATCTATGGTTGTTGTCATCAAAACCATCATCTTAGGAGCTGACAGTCGGATCGTACCTAACTTATGTTTATACTCTAGTTCACCCTCCGGGGACTTAGATTTGTTTCACGGGTGGATGATTATCACCCGATTTACATATATACTCCATTCCACGCTCTGGGCACTTACAGTTATTTCATGGGTGGTCGGTTCACACCCGATTTATGTTTATACTCCAGTCCCCACTCTGGGGACTTAGATTTATTTTGGAGAGCATTTTATCGCACTCTCTTTGATTTATTAATTTCCCCCCAAGATTTGGGGTTTTATTTAACGAGCAATCGATCATACCTTGGTCGCTTTGATTTTGCCTCCGTTCCATAGATGGCAGGAGTTATTTGATCATCTGATCATCGGCCGCATTCATTCCTTACCGTGTATTCCATCCTTTGGTTTGTGAATGAGAGTCGTTAAACAAACAAGTTGATTGAGCTTATCTTGTTTAATCCCATTGGGAGTTTGCATGATTGATTGATTTCAAACTCTGGGAGCCTGTTCACGCATATTGACACCAATCAGTTTTGTTGTGTAATTAGCATACAATGCAATAGAAAACATAAATACAATGGAAGCTTGAAACTTTATTCATTAAATGGAAAGAAATAACATAAACTGTCTTTTTACATTCAAAAAATCAAATGTTAAAGCAGATTCTGAAAGTAAATACAACTGAAATGTAAACGAAATAAACTAAGTGAAATAGAGTCGTAAATATTCATTATTCCACACCCTTGGAAGTGTAATGCCATTGGCAATCGCTAGTCTAAAAGTTCCTTCTTCGAACCTTTATTCAATGACATATGGTTCTTCCAAGATTGGATTCATGTGCAATGTGGTAAAAAAAACCATTTTAGGACGATATTGCCAATTTGAAGGTTCTCGGTCGAACTTTACTGTTGTAATACCAGGTGATTAGATGTCAATGTGCAGCCGCCCTCAGATCAGCTTCTTCGCTTCTCTCTATAAAGTCAAAAGATTCAAAGAGGAGATCCTTATTTGTTTTGGTATTATAGTAATTCACTCGATGAGAAGGGACTTTGAGTTCAACATGAATAATGGCTTCGGAGCCGTAAACAACGGCTCTAGGGAGTTCATCCACCCACCTACCTCTAGCCTTCTCCAAATGCTTCTTTAGAATGGACTTTATGATTATTATTTTACAATTTCAATCTGTCCATTTGCCTGAGGGTGAGCGACCATTGCAAATCTCTTTTCAACAAAAGTCTTTGAATTCAGCACTGTCAAATTGAGTCCTATTAGCTATTACAATAGTTCGCGGAAGAACGAATTGGCATATGATGTTTCGGACAATAAAGTTGATTACTTTTTTCTTGTGATCTTGGCTACTGCTTTAACCTATTTGGTGAAGTAGTCAACTGCAACAATTGCCTACTTGGCACCACCTTCGGAGATTGGTAAGGAGCCAATGATGTTTATACCCATATGGAAAATGGCCATGGGCTGACCATCTGCGTGATTTCTGTTGGCGGATCCCTTAGAACTTCTGCATATATTTGACATTTATCACATCATCTTGCATAATTAGCTGCATCTTGATTTATGGTTGGCCAATAATCCCGTAACGGATTATTTTCTTTACTAAAGTTTGCCTCCCATGTGATCGCCACATTCTCCATCATGACTTCTGTTAAAACATGTTTTATCTGATCATGAGCGATGCATCGGAGTAGAGGGACTGAGATACCTTTCTTATACATAATTCCTCCTTGTAGAATATACTATGAAGCTTTGCGAAGGACATGTCACTTTTTATTCCTCTTATCAGGCAGGGCTCCATGTAGTAAATAATCTTTAATTGGAGTGATCCACGATTACCTTTTAGATTCTGCTTCCAGTATTTGGTCGATCTTCATCATGTTTATGCTTACTTCGATCGGAATAGAGCCCATTTTTTGTGCATCGGCGGTGTAAGCAAACTTTGCTAGTGTATCGGCTTCTCTATTTTGATCTCATGGAATATGTTAAATGTCATAGTATTCAAATTCTGTCAACAACTCCTGAACTTCAGTAAGGTATGAGGCAAGCCATTGTCCCTTAGCCTGATAGTCTCACCCAACTTGATACACCGCCAACTGCGAATTGCAAAAGATTTCAGGAAATTTCACTCTGAGCCCTTTAGAGAATTTAAGTCAAGCAATCAAAGCTTCATACTCAGCTTTATTTTTTTTTGCTTGGAAATCAAGCTTCAAAGCTAAAAAATTGACCGGTTTTTAGGGGTTACAAACACAATCCCAGCTCCAGAACAATGATCATTAGATACTCCATCAGTATACAATTTCCATTTTATAGTAGGGATTTAGCTGCCTTCTAGAAGACTATCTTGCACAGTAAACTTTGCTATAAAGTTTGCCAATGCTTGACCCTCGATAGCTTTTCGAGGGAGATAAGTAATGTCGAATTGTATGAGCTTAATATTCCACTTGAGTAACCTTCGAGACGTCTCAGGTGGTTGTTAGACCTGTTGTAACGGCTGGTTGGTGTAAACATTGATCGGATGTGCATGGAAGTATTGACGAAACTTCTATGATGCAATTAGATAGCAGTACGCCAATTTCTCTATTTTTAGATAGTTCCTTTCTACTCTCCTTAATTGTTTACTGACATAATACACCGGCTTCTATATTTGATTCCCCTCACGAATCAAAGCAACGCTTATAGGGTGTGCCGATATAGTCAAATAAATGTACAACTCCTCTTAATCTATCGTCTTTGGCAAGATATGTGGACTCTCCAAATGATTCACCAGAGCTTGAAACGCGTCTTTACAATCATGCATCCATTCGAAGTTTCTTTCCCTTTCCTAATCAAATCAAGGAAATTGATGCATTTGTCGGTAGATCTGGAGATAAATCGACTTAAGGCGACAACTTTCCTATTCAGGCTCTACACTTCTTTAATAGTTCTCGATGCTAAGATATCACGGATAGCCTAAATCTTATCAGGATTAGCTTCTATTCCACAAGCACTGACAATAAAGCCTAAGAATTTTATTGATGCAACACCAAATGAACACTTCAAAGGATTGATTTTCATCTTGTAATATCGAAGGATGTCAAACATTTCTTCCAAATCTTCAATGTGGTTGCTTGATCATCGTAACTTCACGAGCATATCATCCACATACACTTCCATTGTTTTTCCTTTCTGATCTTTAAACATCCTATTAACTAAGCATCAATAGGTTGCTCTGGCATTCTTCAACAAAAACGGAATTACTACATAACAGTACAACCCAACATCCATGATAAAATGGTATGCTTCTGATTGGGGATATGCACCAGGATTTGGTTATATCCCAAATATGCATCCATGAACCATAAAAATTTGTGTTTGGTAGCTGAATCAAATAGTTGGTCAATCCTTGCAAGGGGAAAACTTTCTTTTAAACACGCTTTGTTCAAATCTAAGTAATATATGCACACTCTCCATTTCCAGTTCGCTTTCTTCACAAGTACAGGATTAGGTACCCATTTTGGGTAGAGGGCATCGCGAATAAACCCGTTAACTTTTAGTGTGTCTACCTCCTCTTCAAGAGCAACAGATCTCTCCAGATCTATAACGCGTCTTTTTTTCTTCACTTGGACATACCGTGGGTCAATATTCATTGCATGGCACACAATGGCAGGCGAGATTCCACACATGTTAGAGTGAGTCCTAGCGAAAACATCTAGATTCTCTTGGAGAAAACCAACAAGTTCTGTCATCATTAGAGGGCTGAAGTAATAACTAACATTATTTAGGAGATTTAATTAGTTAAATTAAGTAAAATAATGCAATGATTAGGGGATTTAGTTTGTGTAACTAAGGGGTAGCCGTGCCATGTATCTTAATGAACTAAGTAAATTGAGATAAAACACGATGTTAGGAAATAGACAAGGGCAATATAGGAATTAGTATTACTCTTATACCCTAAATCCCATAAGCCATATTCTATAGGTTCATTTCATATTCACAAAACAAAATAAAAACTTAAGGCCGGCCACCATTAAGGAAAAACAAGAGAAGTTAAAGCTAGGATCAAGAGGAAAGCTTAAGTAACAAAATCAAAGATCAAATCTCAACACCTTAATCTCAAAGAAAAGGTAAATAATGACTACATCTTATATTTTTCTTGTTTTTGATTTTGTGATGAAATTCGAAGTATTTGGCAAAGTTATTTTCCATTTTTTTGATTATAGAAAGGGAGATAATGCTTGCTGATGATTTATGATAATTCATATAGGTTTTATGATATGTTTTAGGTTGAAAAACCAATTATATGACATCTACATGCCTAGCAAATATTAGTATATGATCAGAAATGATATTTTAGAAATGGGTTTCAATTTTCATAATTTTATAAATTAATGTGAATTTTATATTAATTTTATAGTAAGGAAAATTGATATTTGGATTTGAAATAATTTATGGCTAAATTATATATGTTTTGGGTCTGAAATTTATACATGTTTGAACACATATTATAGGAATTTTTGTAGAATTTTTCTAAGTACTTTAATGAATAAATTATTTAGGGTATGGGACTCAAATGTTTTATATATTTATAAAAGAAGAAGGGGTAATTTGTAAATAAATTAAATTGCTTATTTTTGAAATATTGGCCGCACTTTTAGAAAAGAAATTAAGAACCAATAGTATTTTGACAAACAAGGCAGGTTAGTTGAAAAGATTACTTTAAAAGGCTAGAAATCAGTTTAGACATGCTTTTTACACGTTTCGCCACTTTCGGCACCTTCCTTCCGACGCCTTACTTCTGCCTCCTTCTTAGTCGAAACCATTGCGCCTGGTATCAATACTTGGTACGTAGTGAATTAGATGAAGGTGGAAGGTACAAGGTCAAAGCATAGTGTTTCGAAGGGGTCGAAGCGTGTCTTCCTTTTTAAAAGAAAATGCGCCTGCTTTGCTTTTGACTTAATTAGCTTTTGATTTGGTTAGTTTTCGTCTGGGCTAAATTGTTTTAAACGAATGGTTGTGCACTTTTGTTTTAAGTAATGTATTTTGACTAGGTCGAAACCCCCCTTGTTGGTGCCTTTTTCCTTTTGATGCAGTGCGTTCGAAAGGTCCTTTAGTTTTAAAATCCAAGCCACTTCTCCATTGCTTTCGAAGGGGATGGTTTCGACACCATCACTTCTTTTACTTAGAAAATAATTTTCGAAACTGGTTCTTTCTACCATGTTCTTTTATAACCCTCTTGAGATTTTTAAAGATAAACCCAAAGGTTTTTAATAACATAGTTTTGAATGGTTTCGAAAGGTTGTTCCACATGTTTTACTTAAACCCAAATGCTTTCAAAAGGTCTGATGGATTTAATGCTTTCGGAAGATTTTAAAAGAAAGGTTTCGAAGGGGTGGTTCCCCAATGATTTCGAAAGGTTTTAAATGGAAGGTTTCCATAGGTTTCTAAAGGAATATTTAAAGTGTTTGGAAAAAAGGATGTTTAAGGTTTGTAAAGCTTTCAAAAGAGATGGTTTTAATTGTTTTGAAAGGACTATGTGATTGGTTTCGAAAGGTATGTTTTCGCCTTTCGCATAAGATTTTACTTGATCGAAAGATGTACTTTAAAGGGTTCGAAAAGGGTACTTTCTATGGTTTTAAATGATATTGTTTAAAGGTTTAAACAAAGGATTAATGGTTTGATCAACATTATTTTTAGGAGAAGCATATATGACATGGCAAAGTGATTTGTGTGAAGCAAGTATATTTTCCTTGTTTACGTATGATTTAAAAGGATTAAATCATTTTGATAAGAAAAGGTTTTCAAGGAAAATTTTGGGAAATAACCCTAAATAAAATGACTCGAATATTAGAATACCAGATGGGACCGGTATAGGATCACGTCTTATACAGTAGCTATTATCCCCTAGCTAATTTAGTCCAAAATTCCAGTGTATAGGGTTTTGCCACAGGTAAGACTAAAATGATGTTACACACAGAAAGGAATATACAAAGAGAGGAAAGGTTATTAGTGAGCCCGTAAAACCATTAGTATCAGTTGACCCTGGAGAATTAAATTTGGGACAGACCGTCTAGAAGAGAAGTATCTAACAGAATAGATTATTTGTTTATTTTGTTTAGTAGGCCCGAGTCAGTTAAACAAAACTATATTGTTCAGACAGATAGTTCATTTGTTACCTGATTTATATGCTTTCATGATATTGGTATTATTGTTTTAACCAGTTTGTTTGCAGGATTAAGATCTGTAAAAGATATGTTTTAAAAGGATATTAGTAAGGGGAAGCCCGTTCCGTTAATCAGCGTGATCTCACTGATATCAAACAGCCGAGATGTATAGTATTATTTACAACAGGCTTTATGTCTGACTCGAAGTTTATGTTTTTCCCCTTAAACTCTTTGGTGCTCAAAATTGATTAGAGTAGGCTGAGGTTGAGGATTTACAGGTTTTTAGTTGGTAAATGCTTAAGGCTTCCGAAGACGAGCAGAAGGTTGAAGTTAGAAGTTAGCGCCAAAATTGGTAGCTAACACCTAAATGCAGATGAAAGCACCAACTAACAGTTACACTTCATAAATAGTAAATATGAAGAGGAAATAAGTATGAAGAACTATCAACATTAAAAAGAAGGCAGTAATAAGACGAGGTTATAGTGGTTCGACTAATTTCAAGCTACGTCCACTCTAGAAATTTCCCTTTTACTGATAAGAGAATTGATTATGGTTCAATCCCAAGTTTTTAAAAAAATGGTAGAGTAACTTGAACAGCTTTTGTAGAAGAAGTTATGGAAGAATAGAATGAGAATCCCCTTTTCTAAAGCCCTTCCTATTGTATTTATAGGCAAAATCCAGGTTACTGGGCTTCCTAGGCGATACGGGCCCACCAAAACCATAGTCGAGTCCACGCTGTCGACCACTGATTTCCAAGAGTATAAAATATACCGACCCCTGGTGACCAGAATCTGACCCGAAGCAGCCTCCATTTTGACCCAAAGCAGATTACAATGTGACTCCAAGTAGAAAACATGCCGACCTGAGAATCCAAACATGCCGACACCAAGTGGCCTAAGTCATGATCCAAAGCAGGTTGAGCAGTGACTCGTAATAAATTATGCCAGAACTTGAAGTAGAAAACGTACCGACCCTATACCTTATGCCGACCTGATTACCCTAAGTTCGACCCAGGGTATTTCAATTACCAACCCCAAGCAACAAAAAAAATGCCTACCTCTCAAATGTGTCGACCCCTTAGTGATATGCCGACCCGAAGATTTGTATTTACCGACCCCAAATATGTAGCCTGCCGACCCCAAGTAGCACTGAACCCTCTAGATTATGCTGATCCCACGTGACCCAAAGCAAAGCCTTCTCTGACCCGGAGCAAACTAGGTGAAAACCCATAGTAAACCTACAGGTGACTCGAAGCAAGATGTTGCCGACCCCATCTTCGCAGCTTTTATGCCGATCCTACCTTAATGCTGACCCAAATCATTCAAAGTGCCGACCCGAGTATCTCCAAGTGCCGACCCGAGTTCTTTGAAAATGCCAATCCCTTTGTACTAGCCAACCCCATAATAATATGCCGACCCCAAGTGACTCGGGTAGTGACTCAAAGTAAACAGCTTGTCGACCCGTAGTAAACACCAACCCCTCCAAAACATGCTGATCCATATAGACCTGAAGCAAAGCCTCACCTGACTCGAAGCAACCACCATAAAAACCCGAAGTAAATCCAATGATGACTCGAAGCAAAATCCAAACAACCTAAAATGACTCGATTTTTATCGAAACTCATCTTTCATGTATCCCTCACCTTTTGTCCATCAACTATGCCGAATCCCGGCTTCATAATCATGTTTATCATTCATGGCCGATCGTCCATCCATTCAGCTGATTCAAACCCATAGTGTTCCAACCTCGACAACCGTGCAGTCGATTGGGTTAAATCTGCATGTACGCTGCCTTGCCAAAAGGCGGGTTAACACATTGCCTCCCAAAACATGCCTTGCGATCGGAAGGCATTTATTGTATTGCCATAGGTCTGAAGTCCATAAACCATTGATTTCCATATTCAACCTTGAATCCTATTTGTTGCCAAACCGATTCCTCGATCTCTCTGGATAATTAACAAAATCCACGATTGTTCTGAGTCGATTTCCAATTCTGAATTCCTTCAAATCCATTAACAGGATTTACGACCTCTCCGGATCATTTTATTCAAGTATGGAACCTCTTTGGGTTCTATAATCCAAAACCAGGACGTCGTTGGGTCCTATAATCCATATCTGGGACCTCACCGGGTCCATATCCAAAACTGAGACCTCATTAGGTCCTATAATTCTTACCCAGGACCTCATGGGTCCATACCAAAAACAGGGACCTCTCCAATATCATATCAAAAATTAGGACCCCACCATTCCTACAATCCATATCCGAGACCTTGTCGGGTCCATATCCAAAATCAGGACCACGCCGGGTCCTATAATCCATATCCGGGACCTCGTCGGGTCCATATCCAAAATTATAGGACCTCGCCAGGTCCTATAATCCATATCCGAGACCTCGACGGGTCGATCCAAAACCGAGACCTCACCGATTCTATATCCGAAATCGGACTTCGATGGGTCCTATAATCCATATCTGGGACTTCGCCAGGTCCATATCTAAAACCGAGGCCTCGCCGGGTCTTGTAATCCATATCTTGGACCTCGCCAGTCCATATCCAAAACTGGGACTTCGTCGGGTCCTATAATCCATATCCGGTACCTCGCTGGTCCATATCCAAAGCCAAGACCCCGTCGAGTCCAATAATCCATATCCGGGACCTCATAGGGTCCATATCCAAAACCAGGACCTCCCCAGGTCTTATAATCTATATCCGGGACCTTGTCGGGTCCATATCCAAAACTGGGACCACGCCGAGCCCTATAATCCGTATCCGAGGCCTCGTCGGGTCTATTTTTCCTAAGCTAGCCTCGAATCTCCGATCAAGGACTTATATTCTTCGGCATCGACTCTCTGATCGAAGATTTTTATATTCTCCAGCCTTCACTCTCTGGTCGAGGTCTTTATATTCTTCGGCCTTGACTCTCAGGTCGAGGACTTATATTTTTTGGGTTCTCACCGAGCATAGTCCATACTCGACAACTTTTTTACCAAAACCAGAGGAAATCCATATCAAAAATCGAGACCAAAATTCAAACCAAAAGGCAAGCATTCAAACCAAATTCCAAACCAGAAAACTAACAAAACCAAGAGTTCAAACCAAACTCTAGAACCAAACCAGAAAAAGCAAATATCCAAATCAGAAAGAAAATGCAAATTTCACAAACTAGAGCATCATGGTTTATCATCATCTCGGAGCATGCCTAGGGGCTATATCCATCCCCATACATGAGTAAGTGACTTAGCCATCTACCCAGAGTTTGCTACTTATTCCATACCATCTTGATTAGTTGATGACATGTGCCTTTAAACCAGACTAGGTCCGATTTGTGGTGGATGATAGCTGATCCTATTCCATCACTGCTATCTATTTCCAAACAAAGCCATCCAAATCCATGACCCCAGTTCCATGGATAGTTGTGCCAACCCATTAACTTTGGTCGAGGTTTGCCTTCGGCTCTTCTGATCCATGTCCAAGCCAGTTAATCTCCATTCCAAGTCCTGGGTTCTAATTTCCAGCTATTCCAGCATCTATATGTTATTTCCAACCACCACTCCCATCCCACTTCTGAGTCCACTAGGGAATCCTAGATCGTCCTCTTCCAAGCGTGCATCCAAATTCTGGTCCATGTCAGAATCCATAGCTCCATCCAACATTTGTTTGCTTCTTTTTCCTTGGTTCTGCGCTCCAGCCTATCAAATCTGCTGGAGTAGGTTCTGCATTGTATCCTCCTCACTCTTTAGCATCCTTTACTGCACAACATCCATCATCATCATCCCTATCTCATCTCTGGTGATGAAAACTAAGGTCTAATTAGCTCCTGAGGAAGCCTCCTGACTTCCTTCATGATGATTCTTTTTCGCTCTTTGTCTTCTTGTTGATTGCTTTGCCATTGCTTCCAGAATCCAAGTTCCTAAGCCTTTAAATCCAAATTCCAAGCTTCAGAATACCTGAATGCTAGCTTTCTCAGTGAAAGCACCAAAATGTTGGCGCCAACATTGGTCACTAACACCCAGACGTAGATGAAAGCACCAACTAACAGTTACAATTCACAGATAGTAAATATGAAGTGGAAATAAATATGAAAAAAAATAAAAATTAAAAAGAAAGCAGTAATAAGATAGGATTTATAGTTGTTCGATTAACTCCGAGCAACATCCACTGTAGAAATTTTCTTTTTATTGATTAGAGAATTAATTACAATTACAATCCTAAATTTTAAAAATAAAAATGGCAGAGTAAATTGAACAGCCTTTGTAGAAGAAGTTATGGAATAACAGAATGAAAATCTCCTTTTTTAAAGCCCCGCCTGTTGTATTCATAGGCAAAATCCAGGTTATTGGTCTTCCTTGGCGATACGGGCCCACCAAAACCATAGTCGAGTCCGTACTGTCGACCACTGATTTCTTAGAGTACAAAACATACCGACCCTAAATGACCCGGGTCATGACCCAAAGCAGCTCCATTTTGACCCAAAGCAGATTGCAATGCGACTCCAAGTAGAAAACATGCCAACCTGAGAATCCAAACCTTCCGACCCTAAGTAACCGAAGTCATGACCCGAAGCAGGTTGAGTGGTGACTCAAAGGAACTCTTGCCAGAACTCGAAGAAGAAAATATGCCGACCGTATAGCCTTATGCCGACCTAACTTCCCAAAGGTCAACCCAGAGTACTTCAATTACCTACCCCAAGCAACCAAAAACATGCCGACCTCTCAAAGATTTCGACCCCTTAGTGATATGCCGACCCGAAGATTTGTACCTGCCGACCCCAAGTAAGTAGCCTGCCGATCCCAAGTAGCATTGAATCCTCTAGATTATGTCGATCCCACGAGACTCGAAGCAAAGCCTTCTCTGGTAAAAACATGTAGTAAACCTATAAGTGACTCGAAGCAAGATACCGCCGATCCCATCTTCCAATCTTCTGTGTCGATGCCACCTTGATGTCGACTCGAGTCATTCCAAATGCTGACCCGAGTTTCTCCTAGTGTCGACTCGAGTTCTTTGAAGTTGTCGATCCCTTTGGACTAGCCGACCCCATAGTAATATGCTGACCCTAAGTGACTCGGATAGTGACCTAAAGTAAATAGCTACCGACCCAAAGTAAACACCGACCCCTCCAAAACATGTTGATCCCTATTGACCCGAAGCAAGGCCTCACCTGACTTGAAGCAACCACCATAAAAACTAGAAGTAAATCTAATAATGACTCGAAGCAAAATCCAAACAATCTGAAATGACTCGATTTTTTTCGAAACTCATATTTCAAGTATCCCAGGCCTTTTGTTCATCGACTATGCCGAATCCCGGCTTCATAATCATGTTTATTATCCATGATTGATCATCTATCCATCTAATCGAGTCGAACCCATAATATTCCAACGTCGACAACTGTGCAGTTGATTGGGTTAAATGCGCCTGTACACTGCCTTACCAAAAGGCCAGTTAACACTAGCTATTTAGGAGTAGTTTTGTTTGTTTTATTCTGCCATATTGTATTAAGTCGGTTATGACTATATAGTACGCTAGGCAAGGCATATTTTGTATTAATTATATCTGATCTAAACCTAGGAAACTTTTGGGATTTTATAACTTGGATATGAAAGGTGGTTTTGAAATGTAATCAGAAAAATGTTTTAATCCGTGATGATTTTTATTTCATATTCAAGTGCTTCTGATATTATGGGTACCATTAACATTACCATATTTGGTCATCGGAAGTTAATACTATGGATGACTGCAACATCTATAGTGCTTAGCTTCGGGCCTCCGGATAGGGGATGTTACAATTTGGTATCAGAGCATAGGTTTATGAAAAACTTTAAGCTAAAATGATTATTGAAAACATAATCCTAAGGAATCAGAGATTAGATCGGAGTATGGGATAACGCTATAGTAACTTACTTTTATTTGCTATATACAAATATATGTTGTATCGCTATTCCCCTATCTGTCCTAGGATATTCTTTCATATCTCATGAGAGTTGAATATAGATATAGATGGTAGAAGTGGAGGGGTTAACCTTAGGGAAAGCACCACAACAAATGGAAACGCCGGACCAAATATAAGGAGAAACCCAGGTCAGGCGCAAGCATGAAATGTCAGTGCTAGAGTACCACAAGTTGACATGGGAGCTATGTATTAGTTCTTTGTCAACATGATGCAGGCATGTGTTACTGCTGGAGTAGTTGGACGATGAATTCAGGAAGCTCCAGTGGTCAACCGCTATGCGGTTCTGAGTTGGGATTATGCTCGGTTGGGAGGAAAACCATTTACTGGAACTGAAGACACCATCGAAGTAGAGAAATGGTCACTACACTATGAGAGAATCTTTGCCGATTTAGGGATCAACGATGAGCAGAAGAGAAGGTTTGCTTCGAAATAGCTTCAAGAAGCAGCTTTATACTGGTGGAATAGTGTGACGGTAGGAGTAATGAGGAGCTGATGACATGGCTCAAGCTAAAAAGGAGATTTGAGTAAAGGTTTATGGCGGAGATTGCTAAGTGTGTTCTGCTTAGGAAGTTTGCTGAATTGGACCAGGGAGACATGACTGTACTTAAGTATGTGAGGAGGTTTGATGAGCTAGCAAGATATGGCTATGCTATGATCGATACTAATATTTAGAGAATAAGAAGTTCGTTAAGGGGTTGAAGCCTGAATTGGGAAAAGCTACATTACTTCATATCAAAGACCCTTGTGATACCGTAGTGGAAATGGCTCTGAGGAATGAGGAGATGCTTGCTTTTTTAGAGCAAAACAAGGCAAAGGAAGTCAAGATGGGGCAGAGTCAGAAGAGAAAGTTCTTCCATAAGAAGGGAGCTCAGAAGGGAAAAGCTGCCAAGAAAGGAAGTCAGAGGTTGTCTGCTTTAAGTGTGGCAAAAAGGGATACTATGCCCATGAGTGCCGGACAGTCAAAGGGAAAGAAAGCCACAGAGAAGAAAGAGGTGAGGTGTTTCAACTACAATCAAATTGGTCATTACAAGAGCCAGTGCAAGGAACTTGCTAAGGATGGAAGGAGCAAAGTATTTGCACTAGAGCCAGCTACCTCCAAGCCAACGACATAGGAAAAAGGGAAATCTGTGTTGAGAGGTATGCTTTAGATTCATGGTATGTTAGTTAGCGTTCTGTTTGATACTTGTGCATTGCATTCTTAATATCTCGTTGTTTGGTAGAAAACCATAACCTAGAACCCTCATACTTAGTTACTTCCATAAGGGTTGAAAATCTGATAGGAGGGTATGCGGCACTTGGGATGAAGTGTGACCACCTAGAGTTTGTTTTGTTAGGTCATACATTTGTTTTTAGTTTGCATGTGGTTGATTTCGTAAGGTTCAAAATTATTTTGGGTATGGATTGGTTAAGTACGATGCTAGGGTATTTTGCCATGATAGGAAAATATCACTTAGACACCCTGAATGTAGTGATCGGATTGTATATACAATAGAGAACCCTAGTTGTGAGGTGAATGCTTTGTTGGGTGTTGTGGAGGTAGAAGACGAGTTGAATCGAGTTTTCGTGGTTAGAGAATTCGCGGGTGTTTTTGAACCTATATTAGGATTGCCATCAAAATGAACCATCGAGTTTTGGATAGATTTAGTATCAGGAGCAGAACCAGTGAGTAGAATGTCAAGCAGGATAACACCTACAGAGATTAGGGAGTTAAAGGTGCAGTTGGTAGATTTGGAAGACAAGAAATTTATTAGACCTAGTAGTTTTCCTTAGGGAACAACCGCAATGTTTGCTAAGAAGTCGGATGGATCTTTGAGGTTATGTATCGATTATTGTAAGTTGAATGAGAAGACGATAAATAATCGATATCCGTTGCCTAGAATTAACGATTTGTTTAATCAGTTGAGTGGAGCTAAGGTATTTTCTCAATTGGATTTGGCAACAGGTTTCCATCAGCTTAGAGTAGCAGCGGATAGTATTCATTTGATGGTGTTTATAACTAAATATGAATCGTACGTATGGTTAGTGATGCCGTTCGGACTAACTAATCGCCCGCATTCTTTGTGGATTCAATGAACCAAATTTTCCGAGAGCACTTGGATAGGTTTGTGTTGGTTTTCATAGATGATATTTTTATATACTGTGATGATGATATTGAGCATGAATTTCATCTTAGAGTTGTGCTTGAGACGCTGAGGCAGAATCAACTGAAGGCGTAGTTAAGTGAAGTTTCTTGGTCATGTAGTCTCAGAGAAGGATTGTCTATAGATCCGACTAAGATTGAAGCAGTGAATAATTGAAAGAGACCCGAGACAGTGATTAAGATAAAGAGTTTTCTTGAATTGGCTGGATATTATAGGAGGTTCATTAAGGATTTTTTGTGGATAGCAGCACCGACGACCAAGCTAACGCAAAAGGACGTGAGTTTGTTTGGACGATAAGTGTGAGGAAGCATTCCAAAGCTTGAAGCACTTATTGACTCATGCACCTATACTAGTTGTTCAAGAAGGGAATTAGGATTTGGTAGTATATACAGATGCGTGTGGAAATGGATTTGGAGCTATGTTAATGCAGAGAGGTAAAGTGATTGCCTATGCTTCTGGACAACTTAGACCGCACGAGGTTAGATATCCAACACATGATTTGGAATTAGCTATGATGATATTTGCATTGAAGGTGTGGAAAGATTACATTTTTGGGAGAGAGGATTGAGAAATATAAGAATCATAAGTCATTGAAGTACTTGTTCTCCCAGATTGAGTTAAACATGAGACGACAGAGATGGTTAGAGTTTGTTGTTGCTTATAAACTTGGAATTGAGTACACACCAAGAAAAGGTAAAAAGGTTGCGGATGCGCTTGGCAGAAGACATCAAAATGCAGTGCTGGGAATGATAGTTGAGTGGAAAGATTTGGAAGCGTTGACAACATATAGAGTACAATGGAGTTCTGAAGCTAGATTTAGTAAGGAAATTGCTATGTAGTCATGATTAGTAGTTCGACCAGTTATGATTGAAAAGATTGCTTCTAAATAGATGGAGTATCCAGTAATAGTTGAAAGGATCAAGAATATAAGGGATGGAGCAGAGAGCGATGACTTGAAGGATTTCAGTCTTGACCAAAATGGGTGGTTGAGAAAGAAAGGAAGATTATGTGTTCTGATTGTAGGAGACATTAAGAAGGAAGTTTTGGAGGAATGCCATCGTTCGAAGTTCACTATTCATCCAGGAGGAAATATGATGTATCGGTATATGAAGAGGAGTTTCTTCTGGGAAGGCATGAAGAAGGATGTGGGCTTACAGGTAAAGCGGTGTTTGAACTACCAGTGGGTAAAAGCCAAGCACCAGAAGTCAAATGGGCTGCTTCAACCATTAGATATTCCAGTACGGCGGTGGGATTCTAGTTCTATGGATTTTATAGATGGTTTGCCAACATAAAATAAAGGAAATGTAGGTATATGGTCATCGTAGACAAATTAACCAAGAGTGCCCATTTCATTCTATTTAAGTCAACTAGGATGACAACTGTTTTTGGCTAAGTTATTTATGAAGAATGTAGTTAGACTACATGGAATTCCTAGTAGCATAGTAAGTGATAGAGATTCCATGTTCACTAGAGAGTTTTGGAAAAGTCTACAGAAAATTTTAGAAACCAAGCTCAAGATGAGTATCGGTTACCATCCACAGATTAATGGGAAAATAGAAAGAGTTAACAAAGTCTTGGAAGATTTGTTAAGAGCTTGTGTATTAGATTTTAGAGGATCATGGGAAGACCATCTATACTTAGTTGATTTTTCATATAACAATAGTTATCTGGCTAGTATAGGGATTGCATCGTTTGAAGCTTTATATGAAAGGCCACACAAATCACCCATTCGTTGGATAGAGACAGAGGATAGGTTGGTTCTTGGTCCGAATTTAGTTAGAGAAGCTGCAGAGAAGATTGATTTAATTCGGGAAAGGATGAAGGAAGCTCAGTAGATAGAAGATGGAAAGACTCAAAGTTCTCTGTTGAAGACCATGTGTTCGTCAAGGTATCACCGACGAAAGGTGTAATTCGAATTGGGAAATCAGGGAAGCTGGCACCGAGATTCGTAGGATGATTTCCTATTGTAGAGAGGATTTAGAAACTCTCACATAGAATAGAGTTACCGAACAATTTGGCAGGAGTCCACGATGTCTTTCATATTTCTCATCTAAGAAAGTGTGTTAGAAATCCGAAGACTACTTTAGCTCCAACTTTGTTAGAGGACTGAGTAGTAGAGCTGAATTTGACTATAGTTACAAAGCCAGTTCGTACAGTCGCAAGAGATGAGGAAAGATTAAGGAACAAGACAGTCATATTAGTTAAGATGCAGTGGAGTGACGATGAGAGAGACTATACTTGGGAGACTCAGAGCAATATAAGAGACGCTTATCCTGAATTGTTTCATAGTATCTTTTACCTTATTAATTGACTTGTATGAGTATATAATCGTAATTTCGAGGACGAAATTCTTTAAGGAGGGGATTTTGTAATGACCCTAATTTTTTGCAACATTATTTAGGAGATTTAATTAGTTAAATAAAATAATGTATTGATTAGAGAATTGGAATTTGTGTAACTAAGGGATAGCCGTGCCATGTATCCAAAATGAACTAAGTAAATTGAAATGAAATACAATGTTAGTAAATAGACAAGGGAAATATAGGAATTAGTATTATTCTTATATCCTAAACCCATTAAGTCATATTTAAACATTAATTTCATATTCACAAAACAAAATATAAACTCGAGGTTGGCTACCATTAAGGAAAAATAAGAGAAGATAAAGCTAGGATCAAAAGGAAAGCTTAAGTAACAAATTCGAAGATCAAATCTCAATATCTTAATCTAATAGCTAAGGTGAATAATGACTACATATCATATTTTTCATGTTTTCGATTATGATGAAATCCGAATTATTTTGCAAAGTTATATGCTAAGTTTTTTATTGTAGAAATGGAGGTATATGCTTGTTAATGATTTATGATAAATTCATATAAGTTTTATGATATGTTTTAGGTTGGAAAGTCAATAACACGACATCCAAATGCCTAGTGATTTTAGTATATGATCAGAAATGATATTTTAGAGATGACTTTCAGTTTTTAGAATTTTTTGTATTAATATGGATTTTATATTAAGTGAGGAAAATGGGTATTTGGGTTTAAAATAATTTATGGCTAAAATATATATGTTTTGGGTCTGAAATTTATATATATTAGAAAACAAATTAAAAATGATATATAGGAATTTTTGTAGAATTTTACTAAGTGTTTTAATGAATATATAAAATTATTTAAGGTATGGGACTTAAATGTATTGTATAATTATAAAAGGAGAAAGGGTAATTTGTAAATAAATTAAATTATTTATTTCTGAAATATTGGCAACACTTTTAGAAAAGAAATTAGCAACTAATGATATTTTAGCAAACAAGGCAGGCTAGTTGAAAGGATTACTTTAAAAAACTAAAAATTAGCTTAAACATGCTTTTTACATGTTTTTCGCCGCTTTCGGCACCCTCCTTCCGACGCCTTACTTCCGCCTCCTTCTCAATCAAAACCAATGCGCCTGGTATCAATATTTGGTGCATAGCGAATTAGATTTAGGCAGAAGGTATGAGGTTGAAGCATGGAGTTCTGAAGGTGTCGAAGCGTGTCTTCGTTTTTAAAAGAGGATGTGCCTGCTTTGCTTTCGACTTAATTAGCTTTCAATTTGGTTAGTTTTCGTCTCGGTTAAATAGTTTTAAAGGAATGGTTGCACCTTATTGTTTGAAGTAATGGCTTTCAACTAGGTCGAAACCCCCTTGGTGCTGCCTTTTTCCTTTCGATGCAATGCGTATGAAAGGTCCATTTGTTTTAAAATACAAGCTGCTTCTCCATTGCTTTCGAAGGGAATGTTTCGACACCATCACTTCTTTTACTTAGGAATAGCTTTCGAAAGTGTTGCATTCGACCCTATTCTTTTATGACCCTTTTGAGGTTTTTAAAGATAAACCTAAGGTTTCGAGTAACATAGTTTTGAATGGTTTTGAAAGGTTGTTCCACATGTTTTACTTGAACCCAAATACTTTCAAAAGGTTTGATGGATTTAGTGCTTTCGAAAGATTTTAAAAGAAAGGTTTTGAAGGGGTGGTTCCCCAATGATTTCAAAAGGTTTTAAATGGAAGGTTTACAAAGGTTTTGAAAGGCATATTAAAGTGTTTGGAAAAAAAGGATGTTTATGGTTTGTAAAGCTTTGGGAAGAGATGGTTTTAATGTTTTCGAAAGGACTGTGTGATTGGTTTCGGAAGGTATGTTTTGGCCTTTCGGCCTAAGATTTTACTTGATCGAAAAGGTTACTTTCAAGGGTTCGAAAGGGATACTTTCTATGGTTTTAAATGATATTGTTTAAAGGTTTAAACAAAGGATTAATGGTTTCATCAACATTGTTTTTGGGAGAAACATATATAACATGGCAAAGTGATTTGAGTAATGCATAATATATTTTCCTTGCTTAAGTATGATTTAAAAGGATTAAATCATTTTGATAAGAGAAGGTTTTCAAGGAAAATTTTGGGTAGTTAACCCTAAGTAAAATGACTCGGATATTAGAGTACCAGATGAGACTAGCATAGGGTTGTGCCCAATACATTAGCTATTAGCCCCTAGCTAATTTAGTCCAAAATTGCAGTGTGCAGGGCTTTGTCATAGGTATGACTAAAATGATGTTACGCATAGAATGGAATATACAGAGAGAGGAAAGGTCATTAGTAAGCCCCCAAAACCATTAGGATCAGTTGACCCTGGAGAATTAAATTAGGGATAGACCGTCCAAAGTAAGAGTATCTAACAGAAGTTAGGTTATTTGTTTATTTTATCTGGTAGGCCCGAGTTAGCCAAAGGTTAATAGTTAGCCAAACAAAACCATATTTTTCAGGCAGATAGTTAATTTTTTTACCTGATTTATATGCTTTCATGATACTGGTATTATTATTTTAACCAGTTTTGGTTGTAGGATTAGGAATTGCAAAAGATATGTTTTAAAAGGATATTAATGAGGGGAAACCCGTTCCGCTAAGCAGCGTGGTCTCACTTAATATCAAATCACCGAGATGTATAGTACTATTCACACCAGGCTTTATGTCTGACTTGAAGTTTATGTATTTCCCCATAAACTCTTGGGTGCTCAAAATTTATTTGAGTAGGCCGATGGTTGAGGATTTATGGGTTTTTAGTAGATGGACGGATAAAGCTTCCAAAGACGAGCAGGAGGCTGAAGTTGGCTATTTAGGAGTAGTTTTGTTTGTTTTATTCCACCGTGTTGTATTAAGTTAGTTATGACAATATAGTATTCTAGTCAACCAGAGGGCATCTTCATATGTCGCTTTTGGTATATTTTGTATTAATTATATTTGATCTGAACCTGGAAAACATTTGGGATTATGTAACTTGGATATGAAAGGTTGTTTTGAATTGCAGTCGGAAAAATGTTTTTATCTATGATGATTTTTATTTCATATTCAAGTGCTTCTGATATTATGGATACCATTAACATTACCATATTTGATCACTGGAAGTTAATACTATGGATGACTGTAGCATCTTTAGCGCTTAGCTTTGGACTTCCAGATAGGGGATGTTGCAGCTGAGCTATGATCCAAATTTTAGGACTCGTGATGGATCGTTGTGGCTGACCGTAACATCAGTGGTTACCTCAACCGGTGCGATCTTGGTCTCTTTAGGCTCCTCTTCATCGTCCCTTGGATCTATATCTCTATAGAACAAAATGTGGTCCCCGAGCTAAGGCTTAGGCGCCGATTGTCAATCTTTCGCAACTTGGATACGGACAATTTTGTCCACACCCTTTTTTTGCGCTATGCTTCCCTCAACTTAGCTACATAATAGGCACTCCGGTCGTGTGATCGCCATGAACAACTCCTACACCATTATCCATCGGAAACTCCAAAGTTAAACATTATAGGGCAAGAGCTGCTCGAAATTTAACCCGGGCCGTTCGACCTAGAAAAATATTGTATGGAAAGTAAACATCCAAAACAATAAATGGCAAGTTTCACACTCTCCTTCGTTCACCTTTTCCCAATTCAACAAGTAATTCAACATTGCTAACAGCTTTGGTTACAACTCCATTAAAACCATGCATATGAGCTTAGATGGTTTTAAATCTTTGGCTTTCATTTTCATCTGATCATATACTTTTTGGTAGATTATATTCATCGAACTTTCACAATCAATCAAAATTCTTCTCACCAATGCATGACCAATCATAGCTGAAATGACCATCAGGTCGATTGTCGAAGGCTCTACTTTGTCTATGTCCCTATTTCTAAGCACAATATCATCACTGTTCGTTGCTGTTCTACCGGAGCTCCATCTTCCGTATTCGAACAGCATTCAAAATCGACATGCCTAATCATGCTAGCATAGCGCTCCATCTCTTGCCAACTCCTATCTTCTGGGTGCGGTCCTCCAACTATCATATTTATCACTAGTCTTCCACCGGTCCATGCAGGCTCCTCAACCCTATGCAGAGCTTGTCCTCGATTGGGGTCACCACTGCCTATCATCCTGTAGGGTTTTTACAGATTGTTGCAATTTCCTTTCCCGAATTAGCTTTTCTATAACATCTTGGAGATGGATGCACTCATTAGTGTTATGCCCATAGCACTCATGAAACCGATTGTATTTTCCGGCCTTCTTCTGCTTCTCTGTTAACTCCTTTAGAGGTGGCTTCCTATGATGCATGGTATTGCAAGTGTATAGATAAATATTCTCCAAAGACATGTTTATTGGCATGGAATGATCATACATTGAAATCCTAGACTTTAGTCTCCCAGAATCCCTCTTTCGCTCTCGGTTCCTATCTCCGCCTCTTTTTTTCTCATTTAGCTTATTTTGAACATTGACTTGTACTTCTCTAGAACTATCATCAGACTATTTTGTTGCAATGTTACACTGCACTACTTCTCCACTTGGTCCCACGGCGTTCTTTTTGCTAAAGGATCTAGCTTCCTCCTTTCTCAGAAACCAAACTGCCTTTGAATAGAAGCACTCCAACATAGCAAGCGGTTTTTCCAGCCAGCCAATCGCCAAACACAGACTCTGGATCAATCGCTCTCGTCATAGCCATAAGTATAGCATGATCATTCGTATTACTGACCTCTATGGCAGTTGTATGAAATCTCTCCAAATAATCTTTCAATGATTCCCATTGAGCCTGGATCACATTGTAAAGGGACATTACGTGTTTAGGATGAGTCGTAAGCATTCAGAATTACTCCACAAACTTGGTTGCCAACTCATCGAATCTAGAAATAGATCGTGGAGGTAGTCTCATGAACCACATCGTCGCTATTTTAGAAAGGGTTATGGGAAAACATCTGCACTTAGCCACATCATTGGCTCGTGTAGATTCCACCAGCCATTCATATCTCATAATATGCTACGTGGGGTCAATTTTTCCCTCATAAGTAAGCACTGATGCATGTTGAACCTTCTCGGATATTATACATGTAGAATATTTTCAGTAAATGAGGTATGACATCTCAAAATTCCTCAATCATCATTAGCCAAGCCTTGGTTCCCTCTAACCAACTGTCTGACCATTGCCGTTAAGTTCGGTATTTGGATGGTTGGCGCCAAGCGGTGGTTGTGCTCCACCTTACATGAACGGTCCGGTTGATGTCTATAGGCCGTATCACGCCTTCTTGGTTCACCATCTTCTTGGTGCGCATCTTGAACATTTATCTCATCATCATTCTGAAGGGATACCTAGTCAACATTCAAATGAACTCCACCATCCAAGCTTTTAGGAATAGTTTTAGCATGGTTCCTTAAGTGTAAGGGGGAATCCCTCCTCCGGAGGAGGAATCGGTACCGATCCCTAGGAAGGGATCGACGCCGATTGGTCGTGGCAGACCTTGATGGTCTTCCAAGAGAAGCTATGAAGTTTCTATAAGATCTTCGTCAATCCTGCGATGCCTATGCATGTGATATTCATCCGATGAGCTTGAACTTCCCGACGATGAGTAAGGTGTGGGATCCCTCCTAGCCTTCCCACGCTGCTGCTAAGTAATCTGGTTCATCAAGTTGATATTAGTCAGATTTTGCTGATTTAATTGTCGAAGACTTTCCATTAACCCTCTCATTAGATTATGAAATTCAGCTCTGGTTTCAACTGGATTAGCATTCAAATTTGTAGGTTGATTGCTTTGGTCTCCTTGCTGAATGCTAACAGTTTCATTTCCATCCACATTTTGAGAAGTAGATCTAGTATGTCACACCATTATCAGTCTCCTTACTTAGATATCATAAAATTTGAGTAGTATAAGAAACTTTATGAAGATACCTATGGATCTCCTTTGGAAGATTTGTCCAATTCAGCAGCAACAAAAGGGATCCTAATAAGTTGAGAATCACACACTCTATGAAATCACCAAAATGTTTACAACCAAATTGGTCACAAACACCCAAGACTAGATTTATGTAGAGAAGTAAATGAAGAAAGAAAATTAAAACTAAGGAATAGAATAAATTAACAGCAAATAAAGAACAATAATCAGAAACACAGAGATTTATAGTGGTTCGGCGTCGTATGCCTATGTCCACTTTGAGCTTCTCTTCATTGATCAATTAATAATCTGATTGCAGCAGTAAGGAACAGAAAAACTTGATTACAATAAAGAATAAGGTAACCAGTAGCGTAAAGATCCTTAGAATGACCCCTCAGGCCAGTATTTATAGGTGAAGATGACTGCCAATTTCCATGGAACTTTGGCTAAAGGACCTTCTACTCCACATGGGCCAACTAAAGGGGTCGTTTTGCCCAAATTCAATAAAGAGAGATCGGTATCGTTCCCTTCATTGTTTAATTTTTGGGCAGTGATCCTTATGGTGGCTTAACATGTAATTTTTGTTTAACAGAGCTTGAGTTATTGATTGTTCTTTGATTTGACTCTACTTGTAAATTGCTTTCTAAGGAACCCTCTGAAGGGTTGTATACTGATCCATATTAAGTGAAGCTTGCCAACCCATATTTTGCAATATAGCATGTCGATCCCTCTCTTTCATTTAATATGCCAAATTATCTTATTCAAAATACGCCAATCTCTCCTTTACTCAGCTATGTCGATCCATCTGAATTGATTATGTCGACCCCTTCCTTATGAGTTGAAGTATGTCGATCCCTCTTGATTAAGCTTATCCATACCGATCCATACTTCCTAGAAAAATAGGCCAACCCCTTCTCAATACAGTATACCGAGTCCTCCTCTATGAATTGAAGTATGCTTATCAATTCTAGCCAATGATGTCGATCCCTTATTTAGCCAATCTTGTTGATCCCTATCAAGTTGCCAAACCATGCCGACTCCTTTATTTGACTAAGCTATATTCCATATTTCAAGCATCCTGCATTGTTTGTGTACCAATTCCCTTCAATCCTGGCTTCATATAACCATATGTACTTTACTTTTGGGTCCCACAATCACTGCTTTGGGGTCAACGAACTTGATAACAGTCAGATCTATCTTGTGTAATTAGTTCAATATAGCCGGGTTAGAATGTTGGTTAATACCAGCATTCATTCGTGCCATGTCCATAGTGTTCATGGAACTGATAGTAATTTCTGATTTGTTTCCGCTTCCCTATTGATTCGTTTAGAGTCTACTTCCTATATTGCATGTATTGCATGTAAAAAATAGATAGTCTTCACGGAAGTACTCAATAGCGTATCAAAATCCTAGGCTTCCCTCTTCCAGAATCCCACTTTCATTATCGCCCCCTACCTATGCTTTTCTTTGCTGATTCGGCTTGTTTTAGACATTCACTTGAACTTTTCCAAAGCTATCATCAGACTGCTTTACTGCAATATTACTCTATACTCCCTCTCTGCTCGGTCTTGCAACATTCTTCTTCCCGAAGGACCTGGCTTCCTCCTTTCTCCAATATTGAGCCGCCTTTGCGAAAAAGCGTTCTAACTTTGCGAATGGCTTGCCAGCAATTAATCACCGAAATCAGATTCTGTATTTATCCCTCTCATTACGGAGATCAATATTGCATGTCAATTGGATTATTGATATACGTAACAATTGTATGAAATCTCTCTAAATAATTTTTCAATGGTTCTCCTGGAGCCCGAATCACGCTGGACATGGACATTACATCCTTGGGGAAAGTTGCGTGCATTCGAAACTGCTCCACAAACCTTGTTGCCAAATCATCGAATCTACAAATTGATCATATGGGTAACCTTGAGAACCATATCGTTGTTATTCCAAATAGAGTTATGGGAAATCATCTACACTTAGTTGCATCATATGCTTGCACGGAATCCATCAACCATTCATATATCGTAATGTGCTGCCTGAGGTCGGTTTTTTTCAAATAGGCAGGCATTGATGGCATGTTAAACCTCCTTGGATACTCCACATGTAGAACATTATCAGTAAATAGGTTATGGCTTCTTAAGATTCCCCAGTCATCATTGGTTAAGCCTTGGCCCTCTATCACTAACTGTCTGACATAGCCGATAAATCTGACGTGTAGATAGTTGGTGCCAAGCAGTGGTCATGCTCCACCTCAGATGAATGGTTCGATCGATGTCTATGGGACATTCCATGCCATCTTGGTTTACCATCTTCCTGATGTTTATCTCGAAAATTCACTTCATCATTGGTCCGGGGAAGCATTTGGTCAACATTTAATTGAACTCCAGCATCCAAGCCAACTAAAGTAGCTCCAGCTTGATTGCCATGATGCATGGGTTGGTTCCCTCTTTTAGGGGAGGGATCGGTACCGATCCCTACAGAGGTATAGGCACCAATCGATCCCAGTAAACCATGATGGTATGCCCATTGACGTCCTGAAGTTTTTGCATGATATTCATCTATTCTGCGACACCTATGCCTCTTGTCTGATGAGCTAGAACTCTTTGATGCCGAATAAGAAATAGGGTCCCTCCTAGCGTTCCCTAGCTGATGTTGATTGAGTTGGTTCATTAAGTTGATGTTGGTCTGAATCTGTTAATTTAATTGTCGACGGTTCTCCATCAGCTCTCTAAATAGATTCTGAAATTCTACTCTTGTAATAGAATCAGTGGGATTCTGAACTTCCACTGGTTCAGCATTCACATCCATTGGTTGATTGCTTGGGCCTCCTTGTTGGATGATAGTTTTCTCATTTCCTTCCACATTTTGAGAAGTAGATCTAGTGTTCCTCACCATTATCGATAGGTGTACTTAGATTTTTGCAAATTAGAGTAAAACGAGCAAACTTCTTAAAAATAACTATGGATCTTCTTTGGGGAATTTATGCAATCCAATAGATACAAAGGGATCCTTATAAGCTCAGAATCAAGTTTCTCAGTGAAATCACCAAAATGTTTGCACCTAAAATAGTCGCAAACACCCAAGAATAGCTTTTGTAGAGAAGTAAATGAAGAAAAGCAAAATTAAACTAAGTATATGATTAAGAAAGCAATAGAGAATAAGCAATAATCAAAGACGTATAATTTTATAGTGGTTCGGCATTGTATGCCTACGTCCACTTCGAAGATTATTCTTTGTTACTCTCTTATGAATTTGATTACACTAGTAGAAATAAGATAGCACTTGACTATAATGGAGGCTAGAGTAAATGCCATGTAAAGATTCTGAGAATGACCCATCTAGCCAGTATTTATAGATGAAGATGGCCAAATATCTCTCTGAAATCTCGGTTGAAGGACCTTTAAAACCATATGGGGACACTATAGGATCGCTAGGCCTAATTCCCAAAGAGTAGGGCTTAGTACCGATCGCTTCTTTGCTCGAATTTTGGGAAGCGATCCCTCTAATGGCTTCCTCATGCAAAAATATGTTTGCCTTCAAATTTCATGTCATTTGAATCATTGGAGCTCGAGTTATTGCTTGATCTTCGATTCAACATGGCTTGTATGCAGCTTTCTATTGATCCCTTCCAAGGGATATATACTGATCCCTCCAACCTTGTCCTTCTGATGTGTGATCCCTAGGGCAGGTTCCCTAGGGTCCTTATATTTTACTCTTTAAATTTCATAGGCGTTGGACATGTAGACTTTAGATATTGATTATTTCCCACAAGAATGCTCTTGTACTTTGCAACATGCTGATCCCTCTTGTTGGAGACAATCTATGCCGATCCATCCTATGTGTTAATCCATATTTACTTTGAATGTTATACATTGCACCTCTATCGATCCCATTTAATCCTAACTTCGTATGATCATCTGCACTTGGCTTTTAGGCCCCACAATTATCACTCTAAAGTCATCGGCCTTGACGACAGTCGAATCTAACTCTTGCAATCTATTCAATATAGCTGATTAGAATGTCAGATAACATGGAGCATCGAGTGGAGATGGTATGAAATTACTTATCATCCATGAACTGCAATCGAAGGACAAGCCCTGGCAGATTTTATTGGAGAATTCAATATTAGGGATGAGGAAGTGGAATCCCGGGAGGAAGAGGCTCTTTAATGGAAAATGTATGTAGACAGAGACTCGAATGAACATGACTCTGGTGCAGGGGTGGTACTATTGCGCCTGAAGGGAAGAAGTTAAGCTACAATATACGATTGGAATTCAAGACAATAAACAACATGGTGGAATATAAGGCTTTAATTGCAGGGTTGGAGATAGCAAAGAAGCTAGGACTCAGGTTGTTGTGTGTGCACAGTGCCTCGCAATAGGTGGTGAATGAGGTGCTTGGCGAATTCCAAGCTAAAGGATAATGCTTGAGGTCATATTTAGGGAAGGAAAAGACTTTTCTTAACAAAATGGAACACCATGTGATCAAGCACATCCCTAAAGAAGAGAATAAGGATGCTAATGGGCTTGCAAAGTTGGCAAGTTCAGGTTCCAGGCCCTCATTGGGATCGGTACCTATTACCACCCTACTTAGGTCTAGCATTGAGGAAGTGACTGTGATTGCAACTATCAACAGCGAGGAGATCTCACTGTTGGTAAAATATTAAAATAAAGGGGTGTTACCAGGAAACAGGGATGAAGTTAGAAAAAATCTTGAGGAAGGCACCTCGCTTTATTATCCAGGATAGTGTGTTGTATCAAAGAGGATTTTCTAACTCGCTTCTGAGGTGTGTCGTCGAAAGGGAAGCTGAGGAGGTGTTGGAAAACATACTTTATGGAAGCTACGGAGATCACATTTGGGATGAACTTTAGCAAAGTAGATATTGCAATATGGGCACTTGTAGCCAACATTAAATCACAATGGCATGGAGTACACAAGAAGGTGTGACAACTACCAACAATTTGCAAAGATTCCAAGATTACACCAGCTAAGCTAACTCACATGGTTATCCCATGGTCTTTTACGATTTGGAAAATAGACCTGGTCTGCGAACTCCTTATGGTTAGAGGTGGAGTGAAGTATGCTATAGTGGCAGTTAACTACTTTACTAAGTAGGTTGAAGCTGAACCACTCGCTAAAGTGTTGACAATCAAGGTTACAAACTTTTCCATCAGAAATGTAATTTGCAGGCACGGAGTTCCCCTCCAGGTCATCTCAAATAATAGAATAGTTTAATAGATAGGAATTTTCTGGTTTCTGCCAGAAGCATCGAATAAAGAAGAGTCTCTCTGCAGTGGCGTATTCGTTGGCTAATGGGCAAGTGGAGGCGGTCAATAAGGTTTTGAAGACCCTCATTAAAAAGTGATTGGTAAAAGTTAAAGGAACATGGGTGGATGAACTCCCTTTGGCACTGTAGGCTTACCATACTTCTCTTAAAATGGCCATAGGTCATACTCCTTTCTTATTGGCCTATGGTTCGGAAGCGACATTGCTAGTGGAGATAGCAGTACCATCACACCGGAGGATTTACCATGGCCCAAGTGAGAATAAGGAGGTGCTGAGTATGTTAGTGGATCAAGAAGCTACTTTAAAGGATGAAGCACATAAAAATGGATAACCAATTAATGAAATTCTAAAATCAAACCTCGTTCATTCAAGAAAGGAGATGTAGTGCTAAAACATAATTCCCTAGATTGGGGGCACTTGACCTAATATGGGAAGGGCCTTATGTCATACACAAGAACTTAGTTAATGGAGCCTTCATCCTTAGTACAGTGGATAGAGCTATATTCAGAAAAGCCTAGAATGCATATAATCTTCATCGCTATTTTACTTGGGATTCAATTGTTTTACTAGTTCTATTTCAACAATGTAATCGAAATGGTTATAAAATCTAATAAAATGTGATTCCTTTAAAATCTTGTTGTGGAAGATAATGAGTATGAAAATGTAACATTATGTTATAACCTAGGTGCATCAAGCTAGCATTGGCGCTAAGAAAGTGTCACGTATGCCTGATAAGCTCAAATTGTCCACTCGAGGGCAAATTGTGTTACTGTGACAAAGAGCTCTTCCCTCAAATTTCTTGCTGGCAGTGGTGGAACGGAGTGACCCTAATCGGGTGTCTACCATTGATGATCGGCTTAAACTTCTTGGTGGCACTAATGGACCAGAGTGAACCTAATTGGGTGTCCATCATTGAAAATCAGTTGAAACTTCTCGTAGGCACTGGTAGACCAGTAACGTAAACTAGGTGTCCACCATTGGCGATTAGCTCAAACTTTTTACTAGTAGTGGTGGACCATAGTGATCCTAACCGGGTGTCCACCATTGACGATCGGCTCAAACTTCTTGTCGGTAGTGATGAAACAAAGTGACCCTAACCGGGTGTCCATCGTTAATGATCAGCTCAAACTTCTTGCCAACAATGGTGGTCCAGAGTGACCCTAACCGCATGTTCACTATTAACGATTGACTCAAACTTCTTACCGACAATGGTGGATCAGAGTGACCCTAATTAGACATTCATCATTGATGATAACTCAAAATCGTGGATGGTCGTGAAGAACCCGACTTACCGACGTCGGGACTTAGCCACTATTAGATAGTTAAGTTTGAAAATATTAAAGGGAAACTATCGAATCAGAGAAGTCTAAGGTATACATGGGTGATGTAATAATAAACAACAAGAAAGATGAAATTGCAGTAAGAAAAAGTAGATATGCATGGATAACAAACATACAAATTATACTGCCAAATATCCTAACATTTATAACTAAGTTAGTATGTATCGGAAGTAATATGTACTCGACCTTACCAATACATCAAAATTGGCCAAGCATGGATAACGATGTTTAGTACAAACAAAAAATGTACAATAGTCTACTCCAAAGATAAAACAAAAGGAATGCAATTGCCAACATCACGTAGGCTTGATTTTGGAAGAATGCCACTTCTTAGCTGGCATGGAACCCACATGCTCTATTTCCTTCTGCACATCTTTCAGCTTGCGAGCGGCCATCTTGTTAAGCTTTTCTTGTTGTTCCTTCATCAACTTTAAATCCTCAATTACCTCTAGTTTGACCCTCACAAACTCTTCTAAATTTTTTCTTCAGATGCTCTATTTCAAGGCTAGTTCTTTATCAAAGTCCTCAACAGATCCATGGCACCCAATATTTCAATGTCAATGTCATCCTCGAGGGAAGCAATCATCTCGTTCTCTTCCATATCAAATGGAGGGTCAGATATGCCTGAGGGCATGACCCCCAAGGACAGAGCCTTAGAAATAATTACTGTTTCAAATGGGCTTGTCACCAGAGTGTCACCTGCATGGAAATGAGGAGGGTTGTCAGGTATGGTTTTGCCTAATGAGCTCTAACTATACTGAGCAGTGGCTTGTAGACTGTAAAGAGAATTCTACCTCTTTTTGGAGAAATGTTGATTCCATCGTATGTTTGAGCATTGCCAGGAGATGGAGGATGTCTCGAGGCTGGCTAATAGTTGAAGCATCTGAAGAAATGTGGAAAACAGTTGGGGGAACATCATGCATAAACTTTTTTTGAAATCTTCTCTATTGAAAAGTGAGAATCGATGGCTTCAAGGCCGAAGGGTGGACTTCCCTGCTCACTTGCGACTTTTTCTGTTTTAATTAGTTTCTTCTAGATTGAAGCCATGACCTCTTGATAGTCGCCATACATGCAAAACTTTTCTCTATGAATATTCTAAAATAGATTTCATTTAGAAGTGCCTCCACCTGGTCTAGCTAGCTCTTCATGTCATCACACTCTGCTCGTAGTTTTGTGACCTTCAAAGTTTCAATAGCTTTTTCGGTAGTTAGGATCCCAAACACGGATCAAAGGGTGACCCTCTTATCTTTCCACTCCAAAACTCTCTTATTTAGGTCAGTAAGGCCATGCTCCATTTTTCATTGCCACCGTCTATAGCTCATCCAGCCTCTTGGTGAATTTAGTTCCAACGTTCTAGTAGTCATCAAAGAGTTGCCCAGCTTTAACATTATACTCCTATTTGGTAGCTTTGATATTAGTAAAATGATCCCTTCCCACCTTCACCAGTTCCTCGTCATGCACATCCTTAAGCTTCGTAATCTCTTTTGCTTGAGACCTATCTGGAGCCTCTAACACTGCTTTGTGATCTAAGTCCTTTTGGTGCATCTTCTTTCTCAAGTTGAAAATCTTTAGGTTTTTCTCAACGTTCATTCAGATGATTTCCTCCTCATCATTAACCACTCTGCTATGAAACTCTAACAGGACCTTTACACCGGTCAACCCATCCATAAGAAGATCGATCAACCCTGGAAAAAAAAGAGGGGCGCCTCAGAAAGCAAGCATGTGAATGGGTCTCTAGGCTGATAGGGTTGTTGAAAATCATCAAAGTTTAGGTCTGTGGGGTTAGTAATGATGGTTTTCCTTCTTTACCCTTCCCTTTATCTTCGCTTTTGAGGGTAAGAACAATAGCTCCACTTTTATCCATCTTCTGTTGTTGCATAGAGGCGTTCGAGTTGGATAAGTGGAAAAGTAAAGCTCGAGGATATTTAGAGGAATGACCTAGGGTCTTGGATCTTAAGTTGCTCTTGGGGGATCAAGACCTTTTTCTTGATCCATCCTTAGGATCTTGTAGCCTACGTCCCTAACCATGCGAAAAAATATGGTCTCCTCCATCTTAAGCTTTATAACCAGCCGCCCGACATTCTCGCTTGGGCCAAATGAAGAGGCGACTTTTTGGATGTCTTTGGGAGGTGCTCCTGGCCCCAGTTGCTTCATTTTAGACAGAAACTTCCCTCTTTTCGAACTCATGCTTCTTGCAATCATGTAAATACGACGAGATAGAATCAAGAGAATGCTTAAAAAGTGCATGACTATAGCGTAGATGCATGAGAGAGTGTGTGTGCATGTGTGAACCCACGTGCATGACATCTAGACGAACCCTAGGGGTCCTTATGGGTTTCCTTCTACCATCGGATTTATGCTATTGATGCAAAATCCCAATAATCAATCCCTATCTCTATGTCTTGAAGATAGTCAAAAATGGTAATATATTCAGGAACAAATTTTTCCTCCTCCTCTATGCCGAAATTACATTGTAGGGCCTCCTCCACTTCTAGATTAAGCGAGCTGTCTAGGATAATGTCACCCGAAAAATGTGCTTCGCTATGTTTTGAACCAGTGCTTTCACTGTCATGAGAATGGGAGCATACCTGTTCAACTATGTTCGTATGGATGTTACCATCATCTCATTCCCTTAAGGCCGTGAGTCGATTGCCTTTATGAGGTTCAATCCTAAAAGAGTCTAAACCAACTCTCCTATATCTACAAGAATAGTAGGGTCAACTCTTGGAGGACTTGTAGTCAAGATGACACCAGAGACGAAAGGTTGAGAGGATGGTATTTCACTTGTTTTGTCAATTGTAGAATTTTTACCTTTCTTTCTCTTTACAGTCTTATGAGTGGAGGGTACCCTACCTTTCCCTATTGAGAAAGCGACAGCCAATGGCCTGAGCTATCCTAAATTATCAACAGTAACTAAATGGAGAACCTCCTTGAGCTCCATCAGAATTTGTTAAAATCTTCATAGCATGCACTCTAAGTCCTCCCAAGTTGCTTCTCTCACCACACCTGGAAGAGAAGTACAAAGAAGAGAAGAAACAATATTTATCGCACAATTTCTTAAAGAAAAATTATGAAAGGAAAAGATAGGTAAAATTGGATTATATCCAGAATGCCACGGATGGAAGCACGAAGATTCATTTCGAGTGATGAAATTCTCCCTTTTAAACATGCTATACTTGGAATAAAGGTTCTCAACCGGCTTGAACTTACTCCTCGCTTTAAGATAAATAAAAGGAGAGCTTTCTATTTTGCTTTTTAGAGCATAGAGAAACCTGATTTGACAATGAGTAAGGGGAACCTAAAATTCCCTCATAAAAATGGCATATAAGCTGATCAGAATAGCATAACCATTAGGACGCAGCTGGAATGGAGCAACCTTTAGGTACACAAAAAAGCCTATGGTCCATTGAGGAAGAGGAGGCAGGACCCCGACCACACAACGATATCAAAAGTAAGCCTTGTATCCTTCCAGTGTGGCATGAGCATGTTGTGCGAGAGTAGGAAAAAGAATATCTTAACTACAAAAGCCATAGGTGGCCACAATTCCATTTAGCTGCCTAGAAGTTAGGCTAGAGGCCTTAAAGTCGATAGGATCTACCAACAGTTGCGATGGCGCAAACCCAAGCACTAGGAAATGAGTAGATCTAGGCAGGTTAGTCCGGCGCCCCGATGGCGTAGGATTCAAAGGAGAAGAAGAGGAGGTAGCCAGATCTCCAAAGATAGTCAGTGAACGAGTCTGGCGACGGTGCAACGTACGTGTCTAATATTATAACCTAACTCACAAACTATCGTAGAGTGTGTGTGAGTGCTTGTGAGCATACAGGCTTGCACATGTGCAATGAATGAACAACTAATTGCTAGACAATGATGGTATAAGCTTCATAATAAGGAGTATATGCTACAATTAAATATACATTAGACACCCTCCTAGCAATCATCCTATCCGGTAACCGAATAAGCGATGCATCTAAACCCTAGCTAAGGATTCCAGATCCTCTAGGTTCAAAGGCACGTAGAGATCGGAGCATTGCAAGCAAAGTGTTTTTATGTGACAAGGTAACCTAAACCACTACCAGTTAAAATGAGTCAAATAGGGAGAAACCCCAGCCCCTAATCTTAAACCAAGCAACAAATCAATCATGCAAGAATTAAGTATAGCGAACTTACCGAAGTGGAATACACATATAGATGGCATTTGTTACATGTTAGAGATGTTTGGAGTAGATTCAACACGGCTATAGGCTTAGGAGACGTACAAGCACGAGAAGGGTAAAGGCCAAAGAAGTGAGAGAAGACGTTCGAGTGAGAGGACACTCGGCATTTATATAGACATTTAGACATATTCAGTTCCAAATAGAATTGTAATAACCATAAATTTTACAGTTAATTAAATAAGTTAAGTAAAAGGAAAAGACGGGTTAAATAAAGTAAGTAGTGAAGAACGAACTAATAGAAGTGGTATGTGGGCCCAGGCCTAACTTATTATGGGACAATATACATTACTCATTTCTATTCATTCATTTCATTCTACTCAAACTAAAATAAAAGGCTAGAGAAACTCTTTAATGGTGGAAGCATAAGAAGGCAAATAAGTGGATGATAAGAAAATGCAAGCTAGAACTAAGAAGATAAAGCTATATATCTTAAAGATGTAGGTGAGTAATACTTAACCCTTCTAAACTAATTTCCTTGTATATGGAATTGCTTCAGATCTAAATGTTTTATATATGATGGGGCTCATACGGGTTTACATGTGAAGTCTAAATGTTTAATGAATGTTTTGGGGAAGGATCGGTGAGCAAGGGAAGTTTACATGTGTTTTCCTTACTTTAATGATCTCAAAACTTAATAGAAATTTTCTATAATGTTTAAATCGTGATTTCTGAAGTGGGTTTTCAGTTTGAGGAATTTCCTAAGCTTATATAATCTTGAATGAATTTTTGAAGTTGTCTAACTTGACAATAACAAGTGAAATATTCTTAAAAACTACAAAATATATGTAAACTACGGAAGAACATAGGGTCGGGAAGTTTTAAAGAATTTTATTTGAATTTTCTACTATAAAATAAAAGGATTAAACAGCTAATTATTATGGTGGAAATTTTTTGTACCACGGGAGATGCAGGAAATGAAATTGTATAAAGAGATATCCTAATAGGGTTTAGAGAAAAGAGAAAAAATATCTAATTTATTTATTGAAATGAACACTACAAATAACCGAAAGTGAAATCTAACCAAATGGTATAATGACACATGTAAAGGCATTGTCGGGGATGTCAATGCTGTCAGGTAATGACATTGGGGCACCGGCTCTAAATTTATAAGTAAGAGTACTACACTAAATACAGAATAATCATCTATGCTAAAACTTTGAGAAAAACACTTAATAAGTAAAGTGTAAAGCATATTACAAGGGTCAAGAGGACGGCGATATAAGTTGCCCTGCCTTTAAGATACATAGGACCCAAAGAAATAAGGGAGCTGGATAAGAAAATATCTGAGCTATTTAATAAAGGATTCATTCGTAGGAGTACTTTAGAGTGGGAGCCCTAATTGTTTTTGCCACTGAGGCTGATGGTTCTTTGAGACTTTGCATCAATTATTGGGAATTTAACAAGTTGACAAGGAAAAATAGATACCCTTTACCTAGGATATATGACTTGTTTGATTAGCCTGGAGAAGCTAAATTCTATTCTTGGTAAGACTTAGCAACTACATTCCATCAGTTAAGGATTGCAAAAGAAAGCAAGTCTAAGATTGCATTTCGCACACCAGATGGAATCTATGAGTGGGAAGTGATGCCATTTGGATTGCTGAATGCTACAGCATACCTTGTGGAGTTGATAAGTAGGGTTTTCAGGGGGCAGCTCAATAATTTGTCGTTGTGTTCATAGATTATATTTTGGTTTCCTTCAAGAGCAAAGAGGAGAAAGAGGATCACCTAAGAGAGGTATTAGAAGCCCTAAGAAGAAAACAACTTAAGGCTATATTGGCTAAATGCCACTTTTGGAGAAAAGAAGTTATATGTCTTGGGCATATTGGTTTCTTAGCAAGGATTGGCAATAGACTTTGCCAAAGTGGAAGCTGTTAGTCCGTGAGATGATGGTTTTGATGACAACAACCTTAGAATAGATTATAAAATATAAATACTAATATTTAAGTTTAGATATATATGTATATGCAGGATTTAACCATGTAGGTACTAAGAATGAAGACTGTACAGTATAGAGATTCAAGATATCAAGATAAAATATTATCGAGACTATCAAGAGTTCAAGATTTCAAGGATAAGTATTTTTTATTATTATTAGGAATTTTTGTTAAAACTCGTAGAAAAGCACTGGCATCTTAAAATCCAATTTATTCGTGGAATGGAATCCACTTCGAGCCCGTTAAAGGGATGGAACCTACGAAAAATCTAGTGGAACATTGTTTTGTATCCGCTAACTTTTATTCAAAATGATTTTTCAAAATTATATCATGTTTTCAAAATGTTTTCAAAACTTTTCTTTTAAAAGATTCAAAACCCTCAATCCTGATTTTAAATAATTTTAGCCTCAAAAACATCTTTATTTTCAAAGTCAAATTACTCCTGATTTTAAACCATATTTTTAAATAATATATTTAACTTTTAAATATTTATACTTAGATTTAAATATAAAATTATAGTTAAAATCTATATATATTATTCTTTATATTTACTTATTAATTTTAACTATAGTCAAGTATATTTATAAAGTTTAAAATAGTTTTTATATAAGATAAAGGTTATTTTCAAAGAAAATCAAAAGCACCAAAAAATCCTTTGGAATGTCGACATGCCTAGCATGACCATGTCGACATGGTGACAGTTTGATTCCAAAATTCAAATTTCAAAAGAAGTGTGTATTCGCCATAACTCTTCATGAATGGTCATGGCTGTTGTTCTTTTATAAATGGGGGTCAGTTTCAACGAATTTTCAATCATAATTTTCTAGTTTTCACTCCTCTTCTTCTTCCTCATTTCTTAATACATATTCTTATCATTACTCTGCCGAAATCAACATTGAATCATACTCGATTACTTCTAGTTTGGTTCTCTATCACTATCTCTACAAGATTCTCGGTGCTATTCAGAGTTATAGACGTCTTTGTAATCTATTAAGCGAGAAAAGGTGTGATTGTCGCCTTGGAAATCAATCAAAAGGGAAAAGGTGTGATTGTAGCCTTGGTAAATCAATTGGGTAAACTTGTGGCCCGAAAATCAAGTATCTCTACCCAGAGGATCGAAATTCTAGAGGGTGTACCTCGTAGCCTTGAAACCGAGGGTGTAATTGTACAATTGCATTTGAAAGGAAATCTGTACTTAGGTTGCGGGACTTGATGTAGGGTAACTCCGAACCAGTATAAAATCCGGTGCGTTCTTTCCTTTACTGCTTTTATTTTATTTTTGCATCTGTGATTGTTTCTGTGATCATATCTGTGTCTGTATATTGCATACTTTTGTGTCTAAATTAACATAAATTAAAAAGAATTAGTAATTCTTTATTACCACTATTAACCCCCCCCCCCTCTAGTGTTAATCTTAGCATTAAGATCCGTAATCCGCATTTCTCACAATTGGTATCAGAGCAAGGTTTTCAAAGTTTCATAATCTGATTTTTGAAAAGTTTTCAAAATGGCTACCAACACTGGTACTGTTATTGACACTAGTATCCCTATCACTAGTTCATTTGTAGAGGGTCAGTCTACTTTCAGACCACCACTTTTTAATGGCAGTAACTATGCATATTGGGAATGTAGGATGAAAATATATTTACAATCTATAGGATTAGACACTTGGAATATCATACAAACTGAATATTCTGAACCCACAATTGATTTTGCACAGTGGACTGCTGAGCAAAAGACTGTTGCACAAAATAATTCTAAGGCAATGAAGATTCTGTTTTGTTCACTAGATAGAAATGAATTCAATAGAGTGTCAGTTTGTAAGTATGCATATGAAATTTGAAAAACTTTGCAAGTTACTCACGAAGGAACAAGCAAAGTTAAACAGACCAAAATTTCCATGCTCACAAATCAGTTTCAATTATTTAAAATGAATGCTAATGAGGCTATTTCAGATATGTATAGTAGATTTCAGGATATTGTGCATTCTCTAATATCTTTGGGAAAGGAATTTTATGAAGAAATCAAGTCATAAAAATTTTAAATTCTCTAACTCCAGAGTGGGATCAAAAGACACTTGCGATCGAAGAGGCAAATGACATCAGTATTTTGAAGATAGAAGAATTAATTGGAAATCTAATGTCGTATGAAGTTCAAATGATCGGGAGAAGAGAAATTAAAGCATCTAAAAAGAAATCAATGGCATTCAATGCTTTGACCGATGGATCAGACTCAAACAGCGATAATAATGAAGAGATAGCCTTTATGACCAGAAATTTTAGGAGATTCCTGAAATACAGAAAGATGAATAATCTCAAGGGAAACAACTATAAGAATTCTGGAAATCAGAATATAGTGCCAAATAACGACAAGTGTTACACCTGTGATAAACCAAGCCACTTCAAAAGAGACTGTCCGTATCGAGAAAGGCAGAATCCTCCTATGAACAATGAACCAGCAAAGAAACGAAAGCGTGCATTTACTGCTACTCTAGATGACTCAGACTCGTCCTAAAGTGATGATGATCAGAAGACGGATAATTCTAATTTGTATTACACAACTGTTCACGACTCCGACGAATTCAGAGAAACGGACTCAGAAAAAAGTACACGTTTACAATACAATTGGTTGAAATTGCTTGCTTAAGGTTAGTTGCTTGATTGTTTGATTGATTGATTTTAAATTGGTGTGTTGTTAGAATTTTAAAATTTATTTTCTATTTTATATTATTTTTTTATTATTTTTAATACTTTCTGAAATCTATTATAAGTATAATAATATTTCAGGAATATATAATAGACGTTAATAATAATATATATATTAGAGATCTTAGGAAAAATCAATTCATGAAAATTCAAAAGCACATGTCGACATGGTCCCTACCATGATGTCGACATGGCTACCTGAATTTGAATTTCAAAATTTGAATTCAAATGTTTGAATTTCCCTCCACCTTTTCACTTCATTCAATTCTCTGAAAAGATACCATTTGACCAGAGAATATGTCCTTTAAGAATTTATTTATTCACTATCTTTTATCATATCTTTTCACTTTCATTCTCAAATTCAAACTCTCTCTTCATAACTTCAAGCTCTCTACTCTCTACTCTAATGGCTTCTTCAAGCAACCCCTCAAACATGAGAATTTCCAGAAAAATCAAAGAGCAATTATTCAATGATCCGGAGGCAATTAAAGCATACATCAATTATGCTAACTATGCGAAAGTCCATCCCGGAAAATTTGCTATTTTTCAAGATTTTTCTAATTATGAAATTGATTCTCTTTTTGCAAACAATGGTGTTCTTAGTCTTATTGATGCTTCTCAAAATGATTTTGTTTGCTATCCTAATCTTGTGAAAATTTTCTATGCAATTTTAAATCGCGGATTTTATGTTGGAAACAAAGGTGAAATTTGGAGTAGTGTCAAAGGCACTCAAATTGTTTTGAATTGTGAGCTTTTGGGTACCATTCTCAATTGCAAGAGTTCGGAAATGGATCTTTCTAACTTTAAAATCAATGAACATGATCGTGAGACATTTCATCACATTTTCGAAAGAGATGATGATTTTGATTTTAAAAATAGAAATTTTCGACCAAAAGCAAGAATTGTTAATATTCTTTTGCAACATACTTTGACCCCAAGATCGGGAAATTTTAACAATCCTACTTCAAAAGTTTGCAAAGTTCTTTTTTCTATTTTCAGAAACTATGACATAAATTGGGCGCAAGTTATTTTGGATGAACTTCGTCCTAAAAATCTTGAAATGGGTGAGAATACATTATACCATGGAATTTATCTCGCTCGGATTTTTAACTATTTTGGAGTTGATTTCAAAGGCGAAGAATTTGTTTCTAAAAAAGTTTTCAATCATTCCAACATTTCGCTTATGAAAATTCCATTTGTTTTTCAACCTTATGAGACACTTACCGAAAAGGAAGAGCGTTTGGCTCATGAGGAAATGGAAGAAGAGGAAGTTGAAGAAGAAGAAGAAAGGGATGAAATGGAAATTGAAGAAGAAGAAGAAGGTGAAACGTCTTTGGAAAGCATTGAATATCCTTCCAATCCATCCAACAAAACCCTTCTCAAAAACCAAAAGATAATTGTGAGGAATCAACGGATTCTAAAATGATCCGTTAGTAAAATGTTGGATAACATTTCTTCGAAGATGAACAAGTTCTTTTCCAAAGTCAGCAAGAAAATTGGACTATCTTCATCATCTTCATCCTCTAACTAGTTTTATCTTTTCGTATCTTGTTGTATTTGTTTTAGTTTGCTTTATTTTGAATGTTCATGTAGTTTGTTGTGTGCTTAATCATTGTATTATCGTAGTATGCAATAAATGAAATTTCCTTTCTGTTATCTACCTTATCTTATCTCTAGAATAAATGTTAGTATATTATATATATATATACACAATTATTCACAAAATCAAATTGGTTATAACATTTCACTAACTCATGTCGACATCCCCTATGTGACCATGTCGACATGTACTGGTCAGAAATGGCAATTGATTTTGAATTTGAAATTTGAATAACTACCACATGTTTATTCAATTCAAACGGATTTCTACACCTATATATACCTGTTTCTTCCAGAATTCTTCACTGAAATTTATTTCTTATCATCTATATCCTCCATTTCTTTCACAAATTCAACCATGGCTAATCCTATTCACAATTTATCCCAAAATCTTGAAGAAACTCGTAACTCGTTCAAGAATATTCTCTCATTTATTCTACGAAACCAGCATCATTTAGAATTAAGTCAAATGCAGATGATAAAGGAACAAGAAAGGCACTTCGATGCGATACGATGGATGATCTCCTCTCTGCAAAAGGATGGTAATGAAGCACATCCTCCTGTCTCTCTCACCAATGACAATGATAATTGGGATGCTATTAAGGCAGACCCAATCTTTGGAGAAGAAGGATGGGTGAAAGTTCCACGTAACGTTTGATTTTTTATTACTTTGTTTGATTTATTTGAATTGATTTGGTTTGAATTGATACTTTGTGTGGATTGATTTCTTATTGATTTGAAGAATTGAAATGTATATAATCTTTAAATTAGTTATCATGCTTAGAAGTATAATTATTTCCTACTCTATATATTCCGTTTTATAGTTTATCAATGCAGGTACTGAAGTCCAAGAATGAGGGGGAGTAATTTTTTGTTGATGACAAAGGGGGAGAAATAAAAAATATGGTAGTTAGGTATAGATTAAGGGGGAGTTGTTAGTTTTAGGGGAAGTTATTAGAATAAAAATAATATTTTATAAACAAAGGTTGTCATCATCAAAAAGGGGGAGATTGTTAGTCCATGAGATGATGGTTTTGATGACAACAACCTTAGAATAGATTATAAAATATAAATACTAACATTTAAGTTTATATATATATGTATATGCAGGATGTAACCATGCAGGTACTAAGAATGAAGACTGTACAGTATAGAGATTCAAGATATCATGATAAAATATCAAGATAGAAGACTCATGAGTATCGAGACTATCAAGAGTTCAAGATTTCAAGGATAAGTATTTTTTTATTATTATTAGGAATTTTTGTTAAAACTCGTAGAAAAGCACTTGCATCTTAAAATCCAATTTATTCGTGGAATGGAATCCACTTCGAGCCTGTTAAAGGGATGGAACCCTAAGTAGGATGGAACCTACGAAAAATCTAGTCAAACGTTGTTTTGTATCCGCTGACTTTTATTCAAAATGATTTTTCAAAATTATATCCTGTTTTCAAAATGTTTTCAAAACTTTCCTTCTAAAAGATTCAAAACCCTCGATCCTGATTTTAAATAATTTTAGCCTCAAAAACATCTTTATTTTCAAAGTCAAATTACTCCTGATTTTAAACTATCTTTTTAAATAATATATTTAACTTTTAAATATTTATACTTAGATTTAAATATAAATTATAGTTAAAATCTATATATATTATTCTTTATATTTACCTATGAATTTTAACTATAGTCAAGTATATTTATAAAGTTTAAAATAGTTTTTATATAATATAAAGTTTATTTTCAAAGAAAATAAAAAACACTAAAAAATCCTTTGGGATGTCGACATGCCTAGCATGACCATGTCGATATGGTGACAGTTTGATTCAAAAATTCAAATTTCAAAAGAAGTGTCTATTCGCCATAACTCTTCATGAATGGTCATGGCTGTTGTTCTTCTATACATAGGGGTCAGTTTCAACGAATTTTCAATCATAATTTTCTGGTTTTCACTCCTCTTCTTCTTCCTCGTTTCTTAATACATATTCTTATCATTACTCTGCCGAAATCAACGTTGAATCATATTCGATTACTTCTAGTTTGATTCTCTATCACTATCTCTACAAGATTCTCAGTGCTATTCAGAGCTATAGACTTCTTTGTAATCTATTAAGCGAGAAAAGGTATGATTGTAGCCTTGGAAATCAATCAAAAGGGAAAAGGTGTGATTGTAGCCTTGGTAAATCAACTGGGTAAACTTGTGGCCCGGAAATCAAGTATCTCTACCCAAAGATCGAAATTCTGGAGGGCGTACCTCGTAGCCTTGAAACCAAGGGTGTAATTGTACAATTGCTTTTGAAAGAAAATCTATACTTGTGTTGCGGGACTGGATGTAGGGTAACTCCAAACCAGTATAAAATCCGATGTGTTCTTTCCTTTACTGCTTTTATTTTATTTTTGCATCTGTGATTGTTTCTGTGATCATATCTGTGTCTGTATATTGCATACTTTTGTGTCTAAATTAACATAAATTAAAAAGATTTAGTAATTCTTTATTAACACTTTTCAACCCCCCCCCCCCCCCCTCTAGTGTTAATCTTAGCCTTAAGATCCGTAATCCGCATTTCTCACAGAAGCTGCTCAAGGATGGAAGACTCGTGGGAATGCATTGGAGGTTAGAAGTTTTCTTGGGTTGGCATGCTACTATAGAAAATTCATCAAGAACTTTGCAAGAATAGCAGCCCCTTTAACCCAATTGACTAAGAAGAATCTTGATTTTTTTTGAGACGATAGATACACTAAGGCATTTGAGAAGCTTAAGGCGTTATTGACTAGTGCACATGTGCTCACTATTCTCGATGGAGCCAAACCGTTTACAGTTTTCACGAATACTTATGGCATAAGGTTAGGAGCAGTTCTAATGCAAGAAAAAAATGCTTATGCTAGTAGGCAACTGAAGGATCATGAGAAGAGATATCAGTTCATGACGTGGAGTTAGTAGCTATCATCTTTGCCTTGAAGATATGGTGGCATTATATCTTGGGAGAACAGTTTGAGTTATTCACTGAACATAAATCACAAAAATGCCGTTTCCCTAAAAAGATTTGAATCATAGGCAGCAGAGATGGATGGAGTATATAACATCATGTGACTTTAGTATTCAATACACCTTTTGGAAAATGGAACACGGTCGCCGATTCCCTTAGTCGGAGGTACCCTATCCTAGATTCTATATATGAATGGCAGTAGTTGGAGTTCCTCTCAAATTTTAATTTCCAACTGCCAATAGAACCCATCTAAGGATCTTTAGCAGTTATGGAGATTAGACCAGCCTTGATGGACCGTATAGGGTTTAAGTAAGTGAAGGACGAAAAGTTAGTAGAGGTTCTAGAGAAGCCGAGGAGTGGAGAGAACTTTCCCCATAATAGTAGGTATCCAATCGATGAGAAGGGGTGCTAAAGAAGAGATGGATGCCTTTATGCCCCTATGGTTCATAGTTTCCAGAGAGAAGTGCTTATGTAGTGTCACTACTCGAAGATGACCATTCACCCTGGAAGAGATAAGATGTATAAGGATATGCATGAGATATTATTTTGGCATGGAATGAAGAAGAGTGTAGTTGAGTTTGTTGCTAAGTGCTTGACATGTTAGAGAGTAAAAGCTGCGCAAGGGAAGCCTGATGGATTGCCATTGCCTTTAGAAAATCCAACTTGGAAGTGGGAACACATTTCGATAGATTAGATTGCTTAGAAGTCAAAGGGGTAATGAAGCTATTTGGGTTGTTGTGGATAGACTCGCTAAGAGTGATACTTCTCTCATGCAGAGCCACATTAGAGAGGTAGTTCGGTTGCATGAAATTCCTATGAGTATAGTTAGTGATAGAGACCTCATGTTTACTAGTGAGTTTTGGAGGAGCCTACAAGTAGCTTTAGGGACTTCTTTGAATCTCAACACTGCAATCACCCATAGATGATGGACAAACGGAGAGGGTGAATAGGATTTTGGAAGACTTGTTGACGGCTTGTAATTTGGATTTAGAGGACATTGGGAATGGCACCTACCATTGGTCGAATTCCCATATATTATTAAGCGATGGTTGTTATGGTCCTTTCTGAAGCATTTTATGGAAGGCCATGCAAATCGCCAAGCTTTTGGTGGAAAACCACCGACAAGGTATTACACGGACCCAATTTGATCCGTGATACCATGGAAAAATTAGAGTTGCTCAAACAATGAATGAAGAAAGTGCAAGACCGTCGGAAATCTTATGCAGATAGAAGAAGGAAAGAGCTTGAGTCTAAGGTTGGAGATATGATATTTTTCAAAGTCTCCCCTTTTAGAAAAGTGATTAGGTTTAGCAAGTCTGGAAAATTGGTGCCTATATTCGTTACGCCATTCGTATTTTAGAAAAGGATAGGAAAACTTGCTTATTGCATGGAGCATCCTGACAGATTGGCAGGAGTCCATAATGTTTTCCACATTTCTCACCTTAGGAAATGCGTTCATGACACCACAATTAGAGTTAAGCCTAATTAGTTGGAGGAAGTAGAGATGGAGTTAATAAGTACCGAGTGCCACTGTTATGGAGCATGGAACTAAGAGACTCCATAACAAAATAATTAGGCTGGTCTAAGTACAATGGGGAGACAACCCGATGGAAAGCACATGGAAAACCTAGGAGAAGAAGAAGAACACTCATCTAGAGCTTTTCATTGGTAAATTTTCTCTATAAAATTAGGATTTTGGTTGCATTATGGTTGCTAGATTGAATGGTTGGAGATGACTGCCACACTTTTTTACAACAACTTTACACTTACGTAGAACTTTTTATGCATTTTTAGGGTATTTGCATACATATTTGCATGACACGGTTACACACTCGCACTAGGATTGAGCTCATTTTAGTATGTTTGTAGTACATATTCACATTGCACTTTAGCTGAATAGATGGTTGTCTAATATGGATGTTATTGCGCATTGCGCAGTTTGCTCCTTAAAAGATCTTGGGATGAAATCCTTTTTAAGGGGGAAGAATGTAATGGCCCATTTTTCCGTACCATTTGAATCGGCAATAAACTACACATGTCCAATTCGAATTGCACGAATGAGTGGATCATTAAGGGTGGAAAGAAAAAAAAGACAGAGCAGAATCTCACACGAATGGAATAACATATATTATTTCAATAATAATCTTTACAGTGGAAAATTTTAAAACACAATATCAGAGTCTAACCTAGATTCAGCCTGGACAGTTATAATACCTGCCCTTACAAATGCTGACAAACAACAAAACAAATAAAATAGATGCAGCGGATGATTGAATACGTCCATACGATGATGAAGATCTCTAGGTCTCCTCTAGAAACTCAAACCATCTTCAACTCAACCTGAAACTACTCGGATCTGACCAGAGTATTAAAAATACCCGGATCAGGCTTGATAAACCAGCATGAGATACTCGAAATTTAAAATGTATAGATCATGACAATGTTATCAAAACATTTGAAAAGAAGGGTATTTCATAAGACCGCGTCCACACATAAACAGGATGGATTTTTACCTTATGATAAACAAAACACTTTTATATATCAAAACGTTTGATATTATTTCTAATGACATCCTTTTGAAAACACTTTTCAAATGAACTGATTCAAATAAGGTATCAATACCCGGACAAAATCTAAGGTAATATATCTGGACTGGGTCAACGGAATATACCGAACAGAATATATGATACCTAAAAGGGGTAGCTGAAATGTTTGCAAGTCATTACAGCTATTTTAGGAATACAATCAAAACCTTAAATCTTGTATTGGAATTGGATTTCCAACATGACAGGGAAATAATGACCTTTTCTCCGATTCGCGCATAACAAACATAGTTCCCACTGTGCCTTAATCGCTTTTCTCAGACTAGTCACTTGGAACTATACTTGCTATACTACAAATGATAATCGATAGTTCCCTGCTTTTCTCAAGCTAACCACTTTATCCATATGGGGCAATAAACGCCTTGAGGGACGTATCCCCCAAAGGACCGAACATATTTGACACCACCAAACACACTCACTTATTCCAAATTTGCATCTGTAAGACCACATAGTATCCATCATAACTGGGGTGTGAGGCTTGTGAGGCTACTCAATTTCTTCAAAACCGTGCTTTTCATACAAAACCACGCTTTGATCATAACAGGTTCCACTTTGAATGCCACATTGTCATTCCTTTGATCACTATTTGCCTTCCACAAAAATAAAACCATTGAGCTCGTATGTCTCAAAGAGAGTGTTAAGCTAAGAGAAGTTGCCTTCTCCGCCACAATTGATGTACATTTGTAAAAGTCAAACGTTGTGTCTTAGAAATGCAATGTCAGACATTCGCCATACAAGTTTGTTCTAGGTCTGAACAAAACCGAAGGCACTTTCCTTGGCCATTACTAGGCGAGAAGCCCTTGCAATTCGAAAAATCTCCACAACGAGGAGACCACTGCTATAAATAACTCTATAATGGAAGCTACCTAGAGCATGTTCAACAAGCAGTCCTCATGCTATGAAGATCCACCGTCTTCAATAACCGTCATCTTCAATATGTCTTCACTATCGAATGTATACATTAGTTCGAAGTGGTTTTCGGATAGGAATCAACCAAATCCGACTTCGGTTCCTTCGAAGCCAATCATCTCTTTAAAAGATGTTAGGTTCATATGTGGATATCAATCATCAATCACTTACTTCATCTTTTATAAAATATCTTTCTTAGATATACTCTTTTCAATTTATTCCATTTTTTTCAAGAGTATATGGAATCATTAAGCCTTGTTTATCAAATCATTTGATTTATTTATTTACACCTTTCTTAAATCCTAGAATAATTCCAAATCATTTTCTCTTTTACTTGGAAAAACATTTCCAAATCATTCATTAAACCTTAATCAAAGATTTCATATATTCAAGTTATACCTTTTAACCTAGGGAAAATATTCCCAAATCACTTATTAAATCTTAATCAAAGATTTCTTATATTAAATTACTTTTATCTTAGGGAAAATATTCTCAAATCATTCATTAAAACTTAATCAAAGATTTCTTTCTTAATTTCAAATCACAATCTTGCAAATCGAAGATTTTCATAACATAGTACTGCTGCCACCTTAGATATGGTAAATTTCACCTCCAGGGACGAATGGCAAGTTTCACCTCCAGGAATTAATGGCAAGTAATCCTACATCACGAATATCTTTGTCTTTAACGGTCTTTGTCTTCAATATATTTTATTTCGAAAATTAGTTTGAAGCGGTTTTCGGATAAGAATCACCCAAATCTGATCCCGGTTTCTTCGTACCAACCATCGAATAAAATATGTTAAGTGGTTAATTAACATTTTAAGAATTTTTTCTTTTCTTTTATCTTGGAAAAACTTAAATATGATCTTTTAGAGCATCTGGGCTTTCCTTTCGATCTATTCCACCCCTCACCTAAAAAGAGAAAACATAGGCCACGTAAGTTCAGGGCATTGTTTGCTCCATCCCTAACCTTAGTTAAACACCTTGTTTTTATCTTCCTAGATCTCACAGACAAGACAAATGTACTAGTCATTTCCGCATACTCAATTTGTTATTACATTCAATATTCGTCACTTTTTGTTTAAGTGGTATAACAATTTCTCTTAACTATTTATTCAAAGTCTTATTAAAACTTCCGAATCATCTTTACATTACTTAATTATTCCTTTAAAATCATTCACAAAAGATTTAGGAAAGAATTGATAAGTTTAAAACTACATTTCAAAAGGTTATAGAATTCGCAGCATAAAAGTGCTGCGGAAAGTGCTATATAAGCTTATTTGATTTAAACAACTTTTTAATATTTGAAAATTCATATTTTCCATTCCAAATCTCTTTTAAACCATTCCAATAGGTTTATCAAATTTATTTCATATTTTTAATCATTTAAAAATATCGTTTATAAAGAAATCTCCTTTTGGATTCCGAACTGCAAAACCATGATGTTTTTAGAAAATCGTTTTGGACATATTTCAAAATGTACTTAATGAAATCTTGATTTTCTTTCCTCCTTGGAAAACTATTATTATTGTGAACCAGAGAATTTTTATTTCGAAGAAATTCGACTTATAAATCATTCTCTACATTAATTTGAAATTACGGGTCAAAATTTACGAATTACCGCTACGTGACGAGCTCGATTTTGACCAATTTTGTGAATTGCTTCGAAACTTGTCCGAAACACTTCACATTTATTTTGAACCATATTTGAACTATTTTAACTCATTTAAAATCATTAAGAGTCTAAATAACTTCCATACACACATTTATGTGGATTTAATTTCTATTGAATTAACTATACTTACTAACCATTTTTTTTATCATTTATCAAACAAGTTATCAACCATATAAACAATCACATATTCAACTAATTTGCAACCAATTTATCAAACATTTAATCATTCAACATACTTAAACTTTTAAATCATTATACTTTAAATAATATATGGATTTATTAGTAAATAAGAGTACTCACCTTTAATTTAACCAATTCTTCCTACCAACATTCATGCGCAACAACACTTCACTTAAACTTCAACTAATCAACTTCTACTCCATTTCTTTTGCTTTATGCCATCGACCTCTTCTTTCAAACTCCCGAAAATCCGGCAGCGCTTCCGCAACACCTTGAATTTGCTCCTAGCTCCTTGGAATGAAATCGACATCACTTCCTTCTCTTTTTCTTGCTCCGGAGCTTCATGACTTACTCCTTCTCTTACATATGTTCGGCCTCCATCTATTTCTCCCCTTCCTCCAATATTTTTTCACTTCTCATGTGCTAAACCACGTTTTAATGGTATTCTAAGGTCTTTGGTAAAGTTTGGTGGTGTTTGGAGTTGATTTGATATGCTTTTGAAAAAAGTTGTAAGGATTTAGAAGAGAAAATGAAGCCATAAAAGAGAGTTTCGAGGAAGAAGAAGAAGATAGAAAATGGTGTAAAAACAGAGGAAGAATGGTGGTCTTATTTATAGAAAAAGTTTTGGATTAAAATAATATTTTGAAAAAAGATCAAAATACCCTCACTTACTTATAAAGTAATCTTATTTTTTTTCAATACATAACATCACAATTCAAGTCATTACATCATGACATTTTCATTTAAGTATTAAGTAAAGAAAGTAACAATTATGTTTCTTTGATTTGATTTTTTACTGTTTACTTTGAAATGGCATTTTTGTCTTTTTGTGCTTACTTTTTCCTAATTATATTCTAAAATTTTATAAGCGTGTTTAGTAAAATTAAACTTGATTAGTGAAATAATTTATACTTATACTATTTGAATATATGTTTCTATATAAGAAAATAAAGGTGCGACGACGTTGCGACAACTTTTAGTCGACAAAACATTGTTTTTCGACAAAATGTTTTACGGTCACGTTTCGACGTTTTAGTTAAACTATTTATTTATGTAAACCAAATTCAAAAGTGAACTTTTCACTTCTTCAAATAAATTAAAACATGTCTCTTTATATTTTAAAATCATATTTAAATAATATCAAAATCTCTAATTTTTATGGTGGATGTAAAACTGACAAAATGCGACATAATTTGGTTATTTTTATAAAATGATTATTAACATACTTATAAATATTTTAATGTACTTTTATTATCTTTATTAGATGTTTTCAATAAGTTTTATCTTTTTAAATAAATATTTAAACCTATTTATTCAATCATTTATTTATTTTTAACAAAATTTAACTTTTGTTGATTTGTTTTAAAATCCAAATTTATGCTTTTTAAATTATCAACTATAAGAATAAATAATTTCTCTATTATTATCTTTTTATCTATAACTTATTTGTTTACGTTTTAAACCTTATTAAATTTAAAACAAATGAAATATCTCATTTTCGAAGTAGTGAAATTACGGGCCGTTACAAAAAAAGTAACACCACATAAAATCAACTATAAGTGAGTGAGTTAAATTAAATAAGGTAGGGTTGAAAATGGAAATTTTATAAAAAGTCAAAATTTGTCCAATAAAGTTATTCCGTTGCATTCGTGGCAAAATTTTGATCTTTTTCCATATATAATATGCTAAGAACGTAGCTCAACAAAGAAGTTATGGGTGTTTGGAGGTTTTAGATTTAAATTAATTTAATTCGAATTAAAGTTCAGATGGGTATTCATAAATATTTGAGAAATATCTCGAACCTTTGTCATTTTCTCTCTTCAGTTAGATTCAGAAATTCAATTAGAAATTTAGTTAAGGATCTACTCCTTTTCTAAATATTCATTTAATCTATTTTCTTCTCTTCCAACCATTTTAAATCTAACAAAATTATATATACATACTTATCCTTCACCATGTATAAGTATTAAGAGAAGGAGATTTGGAAAAGAGTTGATTTGGCGTTGCAAATCCATACAAGAGAAGCTAAGGATAATCTGTAAGTGGAAACCTTAGTATTTCTATTTCAGCAATTGATTAGTATATATCTATGGATTTGAATATGCCTTAGGGATTTTGAGATTGCAAAAATACGATAGATGAAATCCCCAAAAATTCCTTTTTTATTCAGAAATGTCAATTGTAGATGGAGATTCTCAATTATTTATGTTAATTTGATGGGATTTATATTATTCTTCAATTTATGATAATTTCATATTCTATTCCGCTTCTCCTCCTTTGGTTCAAATTGTAATTTTCGATAATAAAATAAGGGTATGAAGTACGAATTCTATTCATAGTTTACACCACTTATTCGATCTAAAATTCCCTCGTTTATTTTTGTGTAAAAGAGGAATTGAATAGAATATAAAGTCATAATTGCAATTCCTATTGTTTAGGATATTCCATTAGATTGATGTAATAAATTGGATTTCTACTTTTACAAGTCTATGTATTGCAGTTTTATATATGAATATTTAATCCCTAGTTATAGATATTGAAATCGTGGGAATTTGAAGGATAATGACTTATATCGGTATTATGGTTAAAAGAATTAGCATTTAATGCTAGTTTAAGGTGTATAAATTACACGCTAGAATTGATTAGGCACCTATACAAATATTTATTTCTGTAGCATAATAAACGTATAATTATGGATATAATTACATAGTTAATTAGGTAGTAGTCATCATTAATTTTCCCATTTATGAAGGTAATTGATATTTCAAGGCGCAATACAGAAGATTCCTTATAATGCCTTATTTATGAAATAGTGAGACAAGTATTATATATGGAGAACCTTTAAATTATGGCAAAATCATAGGGATCGAAGGTCAGTAGAGTTGAACGATAGAAGTCCACCCTTTACTTTGAGGATACCGATAGTTGTGCATACTTCTTATTGATATGAGACATCTCCAATGATAAATATTTATGATGATGCGAGGTTAGTCCCAAATTCTATAGGAAAAATTTGCCCAGCTAATCTGGCTACTAGTTCTTATGAATATTCAGGCAAATGTGAGATGTCATTATGAGTATGGTTCATAATACGTAGGGCCTGCTTTGGGGTATTGAGGTATTAAGTGGTTGTTTGACCACCCACCTCTTCGACCCTCAGAAAGTGACACTAATAGATCATCAGTACTCACATGCCCCAAATCCAAGTGCTAGAGAGGCAAATTATCAAGGATTTTAAAAGAAATAAAGATAGAAGACAAAACAAAATAGAATATCATATCATATTTATAACAACTTATAGTTACACATGTGGAAAGTACACGAACACTCCTAAGTGATTCATCAAAGTTACGGTAGGTACTAACCCATCCAGGGACAGTTATAACTGCCTATCCCTTACAAGGGCTGGTGGATACCCAATACATAATACAATATTACAAAGGAAACTAATAATAGATAACTATCATCATAAGAACCTCCATGCTTCATGTTTCTCCTAAAATGATCTGTGCTTCTCCTAAAATTCTCCATGCTACCTAACTACTTAGTTTCCCAAAAAATAGGGCACCTTGAGTTTGAGGGAATAAGAAAATAAACTCCGGTTCAGTCATGGGACCAGTGTGAAAAACTCAAAGTATGGATATTTGAAAACAAAGGTATCTTGTAAGACCACACCGCATTAAAACATGGAATTGGTTTTTACCGTATGATAACCAAAACATTTGATATGCAAAATCAAAGATATTATCTTTAGTGACATTTCTTTGAAAACCTTTCAAATAACATATTTATCATAGCTAGAATTGTTACATTTGTTAAATTCGACAGCATAATAGGTTAACTAAAACTGTAAAGGCTCGTACAAGTGGATTTCATACAATAACAAGGTAAGGGACTACCTTCTAACAGTGCATCTCTAGAAAAATGCACCAAGGCACCAATAGATGGTACTCTACCAATGTAGAACCGGCCTACCTTCACCATAGATAGTACTGAATATGTTATCACCCCGGTCGTTACTGACCGTTACTAGGAGCTTGATGCATACACAACATACTCGATATATATTTGGCAATAGAAAGGTGATGATCATATCCTAATGGATGCGACCCACATAGCCCTGCCGTATCTACCATGTATTTATTATTTCCGAATGATGAGGCTCGGGTAACGATTACTTTTCTCAAAGCATACATTTCACTTAAATTCCACATTGCCAATTCCAACACAAACTATTGATTTCTACGCATGTACAACCTCTGGGCTCGTACGTCCTAGAGAAGAGTTTTAAGTATAGAAGAGTTACCCCCTATACCACCAAAGAGATGTATGTTTGTACAAATCAATGTATGTTCATTTTATAAATGCAATGCCAACATTCATGCATAAAAGTTGTCTAGGAAAAGGACAAATCAAAGGCACTCTCCTATTACATCCTATTTTGGGAATTAACCCTAGGATTAGTAGCGAGAAGTCCTTGCAACGAAGATTTTCAAAATTTAGTGCTACTGCCACCATATTCATATAATAAGGAAATCGAGGGACTAGTGGCAATAGCCTTTTATTACGAAGATCTACATCTTCAAAATAATTGCCTTTATCATGTTTCACTTTCGAACGTACATTGGTTCAAAGTGGTTTTTCGGATAGGAATCACCCAAATTCGATCTCGGTCTCTCCGAACCTATTATCGATAAGTCATCCTTTAGAGATACATCATTTCTTTACGATATAAACGAGACTATTAAACCTCTCTTTAACTTTGGAAAACACTAAATCATGTCGGAAAACATTATTGAGTAAAAAGGGTCGATAAAAATTATGCTAATTCTACTCAATATCAATTTCCGTATTCCACATTTACTATCCACCGAATAACGGTGGAATCACATTTTAAATTCACGTGGATTGTTGGGCGGATTTTCACCCAGAAGATCTCAAGACCAAGAAGCCGCAGTTTCACCCGGGCTCGCGAGCAACCTCTACTTTGTTATCCCGTTTTTTGGTCAAAACTGGAATATCAATGTCGAGCGCGTCTCCACCACGATCAAGCTAAGAAGAAGCAACCAGCAAGCGTATGTAAGCCCAGAGTTCCACTCAAAATCCAAATACAAAGTCCATTCGGCCTTATACTCTCATGTTCATTCGGCTATGCAAGCATACAGTCCCATTCGGCATTCACATGCGCAAGTTCATTCGGCATAAGCTACCGAACCAACTCCCTGCTACCCCATGCCGAACCAACTCCCTGCTACCCCATGCCGAACCAACTCCCTGCTGCCCCATGCCGAACCAACCACGAGAACTCACCATCAACCGAACCAAGTAACCACCGAATCAAACCCAAGGTGGCACCGAACCACACTCCTCTCCTCTACCACCGAACCAAGCTTCGCCGAACCAGAAAGCTGCCAGTCCAGATTGCTTCAGCCCAAGCCCACCTGCAGCTATATACTTCCAAGACCCCTGCCCCCTACCTCACTCTATAAATAGAGGGGCAGGGGTACAACAATGGAGGACAATTTTTGGAGACAAGTTTGAGAGCTCAAGCAAGGAAGGAACTTTCAAACTACTTTCATACACTTGTATACAACGCATTGTACTTGTAACCTGAAAGAAAGAGGATAATAACATATAAAGTGGACGTAGGCACATTCTGGCCGAACCACTATAAATCTGTGTGTCTTTTACATTTCAGCCCCTACTTTTCTCATATTTACATACTCATCTAAAATCATTGAAAATTACATATAATCAACTAAATAATACGACTTGGAGGTGTTTGTCCATTTTTTGTGCAAACATTTTTGGTGCTTTCACTGAGAGCTGAACTCAAACTTCATCTTCTCCCACTCAACCTTTTTCCTAACGACATCACTCGTTGCTTAGAAATCATGCCTTCCAAACAGAGAAGGGATGTTAACAAAGGAAAGAACATCGCAACTAGCAGCCTTCCAGATCCAGCAATCACAGATCAGCCCACTTCAACAGCAGTACCAGATGAAAATCAGGAAAATCCAACTGGTCCCGCAACGGAACAACCAATCACTAGGGCAGATCTGGACAGGGTTGTGGCTGAAGTAACTAACCGCTTCACATCCCAACAAGAAACTTTGGTGGACCAACTCATGACACGCTTAAGGGACGCTGAAGAGTCCAACCGCAACACTGAATCATGGGGTGAATCCCAATCCGGAGGATCCCGGAGGCAACAAAGGTCTTCACTCTTCGAACAAGCTATCAACAGGAAAAACAATGATAGGGGCCGCGCCCGGACTCAGCCCGAATTCCGACTCGAGGAAGCCCTTGGAACCGAACCTAGCGGGGGAGGCACCAGGCGAGGGTCGGATGTAGCTGAGCCAGTCATGCCACCTAATCATAGAAACCCCGCTGAACGGAGCCGAGCTAGAACCCAGCCCGAAGTTGACCCCATGGATGTGCTCGAAACAGAACCCCACAGGGGAAGATCAAGGCAGGGGGCAACTGTAGCTGGTCCTAGCGTGCATCCAAGCAGCCAAAGACAACCACTGGATAATGCTAGAGGTGATAGACTGTACCATCCCTACAGGTCATCTGGACGAGATAGATCCCGCAGGGAAGAACCGAGCTCATTTTTGTCCGCTCCAAGTTCTGACGAGCGGATGGCACGATTATTCAGAGAATGTGTCCAACGGGAGCAAAGGGACCGGGGAATAGGCGCTAGGGTCACCAGTCCCTTTACCCGAAATATCGAAACTGCCGTCACCCCCCGGGAATGGAAAATGCCAACCATGGAACCTTACAAAGGAACTTCCGACCCCATCGTACACCTGCAGAGATACACCCAGCATATGCTCATGAGTGGAGCAACAGAAGGAGTATTATGTAAATGCTTTCCGCTATTCCTATCAGATCTAGCTACCTCCTGGTTCTGCCATCTACCCCAAGGATCCATCAACTCATGGGAGATGTTAAAAGAAAGGTTTATTAGCCAGTTCCGCATCCATGTGGAACAACCCAGGGATGCTTATTCTCTATCCAATGTCAAACAGAAAACCGGAGAGACGCTACAACAATATCTAACATGGTTCAACGCCGCAGCGGCAGCAGTTCAAGATGCCGATGAAAAACTCACTCTAATGGCCCTCTGTAGTGGTGTGCATCCAGACACCAAGTTTGCCAGAAGATTAACTAAGGAAAAACCAGTTACCTTGCCTGATTTCTTCCATGAAGCTGGAAAGTATATGAGACTTGAAGACGCTGCTACGGAGAGGCAGCCAGGGCAACAAGGCAAGATAATTCAGGACAAGGTTCCCACTGCAGCTAAGGACGCTCGAAGAAATGAATCTAGAGACAATGCTGGGGGCAGAAAGGGTGAGAAGCGCCAATATCGACCAGGGCCAAGATTTGACTCCTACACTCCTTTGAATGAAACAATCGAAAACATCTACCTAGCCACTCAGGGCGAACTCGGATACAAGCGCCCCCCGCACAAGAAAGAATCAGATAACGCACTCAAGTCCGGAAAGTTCTGTCGCTTCCACGAATCCCACGGACATGACACCAATGAATGCCACCATCTTCGGGACTTGATCGAAGAACACATTAGAAGAAGAAGACTGGAACGTTATGTGAAAAGTCAGAACAGGACTCCAACTCCTGCCAATGAGAACTCAAAGCAACCCCTCCCAGAAGTAGGCGGAGGGAGTCGCAACAATCACAACACCAGTGGCTCTAGTCAAGAGAAGATAGTAGTCCTTACCATCTCAGGAGGACCACACATTGCCGACAGAAGTTGGGCAGAGATGGAAAGGTACGGCAAGTCGCTTAGAAATACCGAAGGATACGTTAACTCCGTCACAGAAGAACGCCAACCGAAACGAAAAGAGAGCGACGACATCATATTCAGTAGACGCGATTTGGAAGGAAGACAGTACCCACATATGGATCCTATGGTCATCTCTGCCTGGTTCGGCCCTGCTAAAGTTTTTCGGATTCTAATAGACACGGGAAGCTCCGTAAACATCTTGTTCAAACATGCTTTCGACAAAATGAAGTTATCAATGAAGGATGTGTCTCCCTGCGACAAACCACTGCACGGTTTCACTGGAGATGCAAAAATGCCCCTCGGGCAACTTGACCTCTTCGTCGAAATAGGAAGTCATCCCCGCTCCGTGGTGCGAAAACAAACGTTCGTGCTAATAGAGAACCACTCGGCTTACAACGCCTTCTTGGGGAGACCAGCCTTGTCTGACTTCCAAATTGTCCTAGCCCCCTGGTGCCTGAAGATGAAATTCCCGACAGACAACGGAATAGGAGAAGTAGAAGGAGATCAAGACGCTGCCCGAGACTGCTATGTAACTGAGCTTCGCAACAACCGCAGAAAGAATAAAGGAAAAGATGCAGAGACTACTCTCTGCATGAAAAGCTTGGAGGCATAGCAACTAAAGAAAGCCCCTCCTCTTCGATACACAAGCGATCCCTTCAATGAACTAGACCCCCGGGATAAAGAGGAGGAGGCTACCGCCGAGCCTGCAGAGGCTATGGAATTCGTATCTGTAGATAAGCATGATTCAAGTAGACTATTAAAAATCGGATCTCAGCTGAAAACGGAATTGAAGGATCGACTCATTGACTTTCTCCGCCACAACTTAGATGTATTTGCGTGGACCCATGCCGATATGACAGGAATCTCCCCAGACGTAGCATGCCACATGTTGAACATCGATCCCACCAAGGTACCAGTAAAGCAGAAAAAGAGGAGCATGGGGGCAGAGCGATCAGCAGCCCTTGATGAGGAAGTAAAAAATCTACTTGCTAATGACTTCATACGGGAAGCCATCTACCCAGAATGGATCGCTAACCCAGTGCTAGTAAAAAAGGCCAATGGAAAGTGGCGAACATGTATTGACTTCTCCAATCTGAATGACGCTTGCCCGAAAGACTGCTTCCCACTTCCCCGAATTGACCAACTCGTGGACAGCACAGCTGGGCACGAACTCCTATCTTTTATGGATGCATACTCCGGATATAACCAGATCCCCATGCACGCTCCCGATCAGGACCACACTAGCTTCATCACCGACCGCGGATTATATTGTTACAAAGTCATGCCTTTTGGACTCAAAAATGCTGGAGCTACCTATCAACGCCTCGTCAACAAAATGTTCGCAGAACTGATAGGACGTACTATGGAAGTATATGTGGATGACATGTTGGTGAAGTCCAGGAAAGCCAACGACCATGTAAGCCATCTGGACGATATGTTTCGGGTACTTCGCCGATATGGAATGAAGCTGAATCCTCTAAAGTGCTCCTTCGGAGTATCATCGGGAAAATTCTTAGGATTCATCGTCCACGCCAGAGGAATCGAAGCAAACCCTGAACAAATCCGAGCTTTAAAAGAAATAAGGATACCTTCCACTCGAAAAGAAATGCAGAGCCTAAACGGAAAGGTGGCCGCCCTAAGCAGATTCATTTCCAAGGCAACTGACAAGTGTGTCCCTTTCTTCGAAGCACTCAAGAAAGACAAAGGGAGGTTCGAGTGGACCGACGAATGCTTAAAAGCCTTCCTCAACCTAATCGAACACCTTCAGAGACCACCAGTACTCTCAACTCCAAATGAAGGTGAAGTGTTATACCTATACCTCGCTGTATCATCTCATGCTCTAAGCGCCGCCTTGGTAAGAGAAGAAGACCGCACACAACGTCCGGTTTACTTTGTAAGCAAGAGATTTACGGGGGCAGAAGCCAGATATCCTAAACTTGAGAAGTTAGCATATTGTTTATTGATCGCGTCACGGAAACTGCGACACTACTTCCAGTCTCACTCCATCAGGGTTCTAACCGATCAACCACTAAGACAAGTGCTCCATCGTCCTGACACTTCTGGGCGACTCCTCAAATGGTGCATCGAACTAAGTCAGTATGATATCACCTACCATCCCCGCACCGCTATCAAAGGACAAGCCATGGCTGATTTCATTGCCGAATTCACTACCAACGAAGGCAAGGAACAATCCGAAGTAGCAAAAAACATCAAGTGGAACCTCTTTGTAGACGGAGCATCGAACGAACAAGGCTCGGGGGCAGGTATTGTGATCGTCACCCCCAGGGGAAGAAAGTTGTACTATGCATTAAGATTGGAGTTCACGGCCACTAACAACGATGCTGAATATGAAGCAGTAATAGCGGGATTGGAACTGGCCCTAGAAATTGGGATCAATTCCTTATGTATTCATAGTGATTCTCAGCTTATCGTAAACCAGGTACTAGGAGAATTCCAGACTCGAGGAGAACGGCTCACAGCATACCTAAAGAAAACCAGACTGCTGCTCGATCGATTGGACCATTATCTAATCAAACACATTCCTCGAGAAGAAAACCAAGAGGCAGATGAACTTGCAAAGCAAGCTAGTATGAAGGACAGCACCATTCCCGGAGCACTAGTAATCTCAAGGCAGCTAGCCCCAAGTTTCGAACAAGTAAATCTGATAACTGCAATCGAAGAAGGAACCTGGATGACTCCTATCCGGAAATATTTGCAAGATGGCATACTACCCGACAGGCGTGACGAAGCCAAGAAGATCTTGAGAAAAGTTCCCCACTACACAATACAAGAAGGCATCCTCTACCGGCGTGGCTTCTCTAGCCCCTTATTAAGATGCGTCGCCGGAAGGGAAGCCAAGGAGATATTAACAAACATCCATCAGGGAGGATGCGGAGATCACACTGGAGGACAGACTTTGGCAAGAAAGATACTCCGATATGGATATTACTGGCCCACACTAAACAAAGATACCCTAGACTTCGTTAAGAAATGCGACAGATGTCAGAAGTTCGCCAAGATCCCTCGACTGCCCACAAACGAAATTACTCAAATGACCAGCCCTTGGCCCTTTGCTGTATGGGGAATTGACTTAATTGGCGAACTGCCAACGGGCCGAGGCGGAGCCAAATATGCTATAGTGGCAGTCGATTATTTCACCAAATGGGTGGAAGTGGAACCTTTAAATAAAATATCTTCAGCAAAAATTATTAACTTCTTGATCAAAAACATTCTGTGCAGGTATGGAGTCCCCCTCAAGATCGTATCAGACAACGGACTCCAATTTGACAGCGAAGAATTTGCCGACTGGTGCCAAGAGCATGGAATTCATAAAAGCTTCTCATCAGTAGCTTACCCTCAGGCAAACGGACAAGTTGAAGCTGTCAACAAAATTCTCAAAACCCTAATCAAGAAGAAACTTGAAAAGTCAAAAGGCGCTTGGGTGGACGAACTTCCTACGGCACTATGGGCATACCGCACATCTTTCAGAACATCAACGGGACATACTCCTTTCTCTTTGGCATATGGATCGGAGGCAATGCTCCCAGTTGAGACTATTGTGCCTTCCCACCGTAGAATCCACTACAACCCAGAAGAAAACGAAGAACTCCTCCTCATGTCTTTGGAACTGATTGAGGAAAGGAGAAACGATGCAGCACTCAAAGCAGCAGCTCACAAACAAAAAGTGGCAGCACTATACAATTCCAAAGTCAAGCATCGCAGCTTACAAGAAGGAGATCTTGTCCTCAGGCGAATCTTTCCGCGCCCCGGGGCACTGGACCCCATCTGGGACGGACCATATGTAATTCACAAAGATCTCCACAACGGAGCTTACATTTTGTCAACAGTGGACGGAGAGGTGTTCCAGAGGGCATGGAACATCCGACACCTCCGTCGATACTTTTCTTAACTTGTACTGCCCATATGAAGTGAATTAACAAAGAGAACCAGTGGACGTAGGCATTTTCGTGCCGAACCACTTTAAAAAATCTTGTCTCTTTTTAACTTGTTCCTTTATGTCTTGGCTACTTGTTAAGTTTTATCCCTTTCTGTTGAACAAAATCCTATGGCATCTCCACTCAAGACGCACCGCGGCCTCATCTAGACTAGGCCTAACAGGTACGCCACGATTCTATGCACTCGCCAATGAGACTCTTTTGCTCCAGCATCCCTCTGCTGCGGGTTAACTCATTGCGCGCCTGCCCTCAAAGCCAACTGTAATGAGCCGATTATAAGTCATCATAAAGGCCGACTATAGCCGATGGCAGCTCATTACGGCGTTCGGCTCGTCGGTAACCGTGAACCTACTTTAAGCCCCAACATAAGGTGTGGCCAGCCAGGGGTAGTTCACGGCCAACGGCACCCACGCTAGCCGGCCACGGTAAATCGAATAATACCCACGATTACGGACCATAACGGTTCGGGTAGTTACCGTGCGCGATCTCGGCTCCGATGTGTCTTAAGTGCGGCTGTGGTAAAAAAGAAAACTCCCCGCGGAGGCGTAAGATGGGTGACAAATGTCTCCAAGACCCACAGCTAGGGAAAGTGACTACAAAACCCGTTTGCCACGAACTTAAGCACATCGACGGCCTTCCGTGACTGGAAGTTTTACTTTTACTATATTTCCATTTCATTTAAATATTTTTCTCCTATCCTGTATAACAAACTCTAAAGTACAGGAAACCAAATAGGAAACATTCACTCATGAGGCTCTAAGCCTGCGTGCTGGGTAGCAGGGCGCTCTGCTATACCCGTGAACAGTTACACAAGACACTCAAAGCTACCGCCTGCGAATAAAACATAAAGGGCGGTACTCTCTTCTCTTGTACATAAATGCGTAACTATAACTTATTCATACACTGACATTGCAAAACGTGAAATTATATTTCAAGCAAAAACTTAACATCAAACACAAGTGGAATCACAGGCATATACATAATTATACTTCTCACACAGCACATAAAGATAGCAACAACATTTAAACATGACAAAATCAGCTTATATTATAAGATCACACGAAGTTATTCTTTGCAAATAATTTTATTACAGTTGCATATCAAAGACTAACATGAACAGTGATAAAAAAGAAACAAAAAGATGGCAGATGCATCCACACTCCATCACCAACTCCCCCAGCCTACTTAGCCGCAGGATCGGAGCCCCCAGCATGTGGATCTGAAGTCCCACCTGTCCAGATCGGAAGAGGAATTCATTAAACGAACGATCAAGTTATGAAAACACGGAAAGAAAAGAAAGGGAAAAGAATAACTCACCAGCATCCGCCGCTTGATCCTCATCATCCAACTGCACGCCCGCTTCCTCCGCAGCAAGCAGCCGCATCCCCTCCTTCACCGCCGCTTGCTCCTCCTTTGAGAACTGAGCAGTAACCGCACTCAAGTTGAAAGCCTCTCCGCCTTCCTTACCCGCGTTCACCCTGGCCTCCTCTAAAGCCTGGAGATACACCTTGGCCATGACCCGAGGGTAATCGTCCATCCAAGACAAGCCGCCCTCTTTCCAAGTATGGAAGTACATATCCTGAAGCATCTCATCCATCATCCCCTCATTTTCCTCAAACTCCCTCACCCGAGCCTCGGAAGCTTGCAACTTAGCGACGGCGACGTCCCTCTCTGATTGGTATCTCAAGCAGTCAGCCTGGAGTGACCTCCTCATTTCCTCCTCCTTCAACCTAAGGGACCTCCTCATCTCCTCCATCTCCTCCTTCAACTCAGCCTGAGCCATCTCCGCAGCCTCGAGTCTCCCCGACAACTCCTCTACCCGCTCGAGATCCGCATTTCGAACCTCATCCACCGTTGTAATGGCCATGTTAATCCGCTCCCTGCAGGTAACCTCCATCTTCCGTAACTCCGCCCTACTGGCCTTCTCCATGGTCTCTTTCAGACGCTGGGAGGCTTCCTCATGCTGGGAGATCTGGATGGCTTGGTCGGCAAGCTGCTTGGCCTGATCGGCAACCTTTAGCCTTAACCGAATATTAGCACTCCCAATCTCCTCCCCGGCCTTGACCAATCGAGCATGATGCTCCATTAACTTCTTAGTCTCTTCGGCCACCCGGTCAATATTAGCCTTGGCCTCGTCCCCCATAGTAACTACCCGAGTAGTAAGCAGATCAAGATCTAGGGACTTGGCCTCATCCAGCACACGTACCATGGGGTTGCGGGGAAGTAGGTGCTCGCCCGTGGTCTCATCAAATGAAATGTCCCGAAAACTTGGGTCTAAATCAGGATGACCGGCAAAAGGGTCACGAGGCACGGGGCGAGGCACATCGGGACGCCTTATATGAATGACAGTAGATCTCTTGGAAGGAGGAGGAGGGGGGCAGGGCTCCGTGCTCTCCTCCGTAGTATCACAAGGAGGCTGAGTAGGGGGAGACAGAGTAGGAAGCTGCGAAGCAGAAGAAGACTCAAATAAGGAACGGCTCCGCTTCCTCTTCTGAATGCCCTCTTCGATGACCCCAAGAAGAGGGCGGTACTTGACTACGTCCCCAGTGCGATCAGTAGAAGGTTTCGCGGAAGCTCTCCTCGACTTAAATTGTTCAAGGCGGTGTCGAACATCCGACGTTTTACCCGCCTGGCCTGCCCCTGGAATAAAGAACAAGTGTTACGAACATACAATAATCCGCAATTCAAAAAATGTGCTAAGTTAAAAAGAAAGAAAAGTGAGGAGACACATCTGTTATACAAACCCGGCGGAGGAGTGGGATACTGCAATAAGTCCTGGATCTCATTCCAGGACGGAAGTGAACCGTAAAAAATTTCTAAGTCCCTATCGAAAATGGAATCGGCAGAAGACAAAAGTTCACCTTGCATCGCCGGGGTCACCCTAGCTGAGGAACCCTTAGAGGATGGGTCAGTGCTAACCACAGCTTTGCCGGTTTCCTCTGCCTTCTCCGTTTCCTTCTCTGTTTCCGACTCCCCCTCTGACTCCCCGAAGGCCCGACGGAGAGCCTCATCCAGTTCGAGGTCCTGCTCAGAGGTTAGAGCAGCAACACCGCTACCACCCTGACCATCGCCATCTCCTCCACCCTCCGACCCTTCTCCAACTTCACCTCCTTCCTCCTCTTCTACACCTTCCTCCTCCGGGACATCCGGGCAAGTACTTGGAGAAGGGCCATCGGACTCCTTGAGCTTCTTGCCTCCTACGACTGGACGTTGTGCAAAGGGCTTCCTCTTGCCACCCTTCGCTGTCACCCCACCTTTAGGCTGGGCAGCCTTCTCTTCTGCCGTGTCCCTCTGTTTGACTACGGACTGATGTGGGAGGATCAAATTATACGACAAGAGCCTGGCATTCCTAATCAGATAAGCAGCCGATCTGTCTCTCCCGGAAATAGCTTCAATTTCTGCTGCCATCCGAACCAAGCGATCATCTTCCACAACCGCAAAACCACCTGTCGCTAGCAAGAAATAAAAGCGCATAAGAGAGTGAATTACAGCCAAGACAGGAATTATGAGTAGAGTTTTTACTTACATCCGGAGGTAAATCGGCGAATAGAGACGGAGTCATCCCTGACAAAGAACCACTCCTTCTTGAACATGCTATACTTCGAGTATAAATCCAAAACAGGCTTGAAGGAAACGGCTGACTCCAAGCTAATATATGGGGACCCCTTCCTGTACCCCCTCAGATTGTACAGATATCGTATTTCCCGGTGGGAGGGGGCGCGCCCATATCTCTTCTGGAAGATAGCATATAAGCATACCAGAATGGCATAAGAGTTGGGCTGAAGCTGGAATGGAGCCACCTTCAGATAAGTGACGAAGCTTAGTATCCAGGCGTTGATTGGAGGAATAGCCCCGCACATGCAATGGTACCGGCTATAAGCGAAGTACCCCTCAGGGGGATCATATGGCATGACCCCTTCCCCCGGTAACAACATAAGAGCCCTGTCTATCCCAAAGGAACGGGATATAACGTCAAGTTGCTCCTCCTTTAAGGAGCTTGGGAAGCAGTCAGGGGGAGAGTTCAAAAGTTCCTGTGGACCACATCCGTCCACTAGAGACTTCGGAATAGGTCGGTGTTGCCCGGATCCTGATTGGACTGGGGGCGAGGAAGAAGAAGGCTCTCCTGTGCCTCTAGACTTCTTTCTGTCTGATCGTGTTTCCGCTTTGCGAGACATTTTCTGCAGCACAAGAAAAACCTAATATTAGAACAAGGAAAATAGAAAAGTAAACAAACAAGTGCGTGCAAGTGTGGAATTTCATTCGCAAGCTGAAGTCTTCCAGATCACAAGTTCATTCGGTTTCCATGTTCATTCGGCTTCCAAGTTCATTCGGTTTCCAAGTTCATTCGGTTTCCAAGTTCATTCGGTTTCAACCCCATTCGGTTTTCATCTCATTCGGCTCCAAGGCAGTAGTCCCATTCGGTGAAGCAAGGACATACGTGTGTATTCGGTAATAAGTATATACCTGGTTCGGTATAAGGTTGGTTCGGCAAACACTTGATTCGGCAATGGAGTGATTCGGCTCTACTCGTTCGGTAAAGAAAAACAAGGGGGGTACGGCCTCTATATATAGGCAAACTCACAACCACCGAACCAGATGTCTCGCCCAACCGGACCAATGATACCGGACCACCAGAAGCCGGATGAGAATAGCCGGACCAACCAAGAACCGAATGGAACCCTCTATCTACCGTCCAAGACCAGGAACTGGGGGCACGCAGGGCGCTTCACTCAGATAAGTGCCGAACTCTAAGAGCTTACTAATAAAATAAAAAATATGATAACAATGGATAAGTCGTGAATCTCTCACTAACATGGATTAATCATTTACACGTGCACGCGACCACGAACGGTCCATAGGCACGCTCTGAATGGCTATTAACCCTATCGTCATGAGAATTTACACTTTGACATCCCTTTTTAAGCTCATCAGTCAAATGGATATTTGATAATTATGAAATGGCTAAGCTACTTACACATGTACGGGGTCGAGAACAACCCCTAGGCATGCTCTGAGCTAGCGATAAACCACCTTGACAAACGATCCAGGGAACCACTCTAACGTGAACCTGGCATCGATAACCCCCTCGGGGTACACTAACTCGCCTCGAACGGCGCAATTCACTTGATCACAAATATTTCGACCCCGAACGGTCGTTATTTGAAACCACACTAAAACTATAAATCTCTTTGCAGGACATCCACAAGATATAAACATCCAGCCCATGACATTACAAGACGAGTCTTCCCACCAACGAGAAACAAAGCGCGACACGTGCAAGCACGTGCCCCACTTTGGGGGGCAAATGTTGGGCGGATTTTCACCCAGAAGATCTCAAGACCAAGAAGCCGCAGTTTCACCCGGGCTCGCGAGCAACCTCTACTTTGTTATCCCGTTTTTTGGTCAAAACTGGAATATCAATGTCGAGCGCGTCTCCACCACGATCAAGCTAAGAAGAAGCAACCAGCAAGCGTATGTAAGCCCAGAGTTCCACTCAAAATCCAAATACAAAGTCCATTCGGCCTTATACTCTCATGTTCATTCGGCTATGCAAGCATACAGTCCCATTCGGCATTCACATGCGCAAGTTCATTCGGCATAAGCTACCGAACCAACTCCCTGCTACCCCATGCCGAACCAACTCCCTGCTACCCCATGCCGAACCAACTCCCTGCTGCCCCATGCCGAACCAACCACGAGAACTCACCATCAACCGAACCAAGTAACCACCGAATCAAACCCAAGGTGGCACCGAACCACACTCCTCTCCTCTACCACCGAACCAAGCTTCGCCGAACCAGAAAGCTGCCAGTCCAGATTGCTTCAGCCCAAGCCCACCTGCAGCTATATACTTCCAAGACCCCTGCCCCCTACCTCACTCTATAAATAGAGGGGCAGGGGTACAACAATGGAGGACAATTTTTGGAGACAAGTTTGAGAGCTCAAGCAAGGAAGGAACTTTCAAACTACTTTCATACACTTGTATACAACGCATTGTACTTGTAACCTGAAAGAAAGAGGATAATAACATATAAAGTGGACGTAGGCACATTCTGGCCGAACCACTATAAATCTGTGTGTCTTTTACATTTCAGCCCCTACTTTTCTCATATTTACATACTCATCTAAAATCATTGAAAATTACATATAATCAACTAAATAATACGACTTGGAGGTGTTTGTCCATTTTTTGTGCAAACATGGATAGTATGGGTTCACTCCTCGAAATTTTAACCAAGTATAAGAAGATTATTTCTACACAATCAAAGTTGTATTAAATTTGTAAATTTGAATCTTTTATACTTGCCTTGTTTTAGACATTTCGACCTTATCTATTCCTCACCCAAGAAAGAAGCTAGGTGAGCCAAGGCACAAGTTGCTCTTGAACATCTCCTTATTTTAAGAACTCCACATCTAGATCTCATGAACAGAAAAACCCAGGCTACTCATCGGCTGTCGGAGCCAAGATTAAATCATTAATTTATAACAACTTTTCTTTTAGCCATTTATTTAAACCTTTTAAAAGTAACTTTAAAACTTCCAAATCATCTTTAAAATACATTATTATTATTATTTGAAATTATTTATGAAAGATTTGGGAAAGAATAATTAAGTTTAAATCTATATTTCAAAAGTTACTAAAAACTACTGCAAAAAATGCTGCGAATAGTACTTTTAAGGCTTATTTGATCAAAACAACTTTTCTATCATTTAAAAATCCAATTTTATAACTCAAAACTCTTTTAAAACATATTAATATATTTATAGAATTTATTCTACATTTTTAAGAATTTAAGATATCCATTTTAAAGAATTTATCGCTTTAGTTTCCGAACTGCCAAAGCGCGACTATTTTGAAAACTTATTTTCCCCATATTTCAGAATCTACCAAATGAAATCTCGATCTCTTTATTTTGTTTGAAAATTATGATTATAAGAGTTTGAAAATTCTTATTCCAACGAATTTCAACTCTGATTCCATCATATAAATGGATTTAAACTATTACAGCACGAAATCGTGAACTGCCGTTACGCGACGCGCCTATTTTTGACTCTAATTTCAATTCCTCTCAAAACTTCACCAAACCGAGTTTTAGTTATTACAAAACATTTATAAACCAATTAAAGAGGTTTACTCATCTCGTAACACTTTTATAATTCATTTCGAAAAGTGATTTCCTTCATGTAATTTCGACGTTATTAAACGTGAATATTTCTCATAACCAAACAAACATATTATCATATTCAAACACGGTAAACAACCATCATAACCAAGCATATCCAAACATATATCATCCAATATAGCATATATAAATAGAGTTTCTCACCTTCATTGACTACTAAGCTTATGAAAATGGACCATAGCTTTGCTACGATCGAACTGGAGCTGAAGGAATCAAGCTTTGGACCATTGGGAAGGCTCAGCCTATGCTTGCAAGTGGAGGTGCGCTTGGCCAAGAATATATATGGGTGTGGCCATGAGCTTTGAGTGGAGATGTGGAGTGATTTGCATGAGGTGGAAAGACATGGTGTGTATAGATGTGCATATATTTTACTTTATTTTGCAATAACTTTGCAAATATTTTTTTAAGGCATGGAAGCCATTTTAGAAGAGTTTTTAGAGCTTTAAGAAGAAGAAGTGAATGGATGAATGAAATGAGAGAGCTAAAGCCTTGTATTTGTAGGCAAAAATGTGTGAAAAATATCTAAATGTGCATTTCCTTTTCTATCCACATCCCTCTTTTCCCATCATCTTACATGTTATCCCCCCATGTGCCTCCATCATTTCACTTCACTTCATGGCATGTGCATTGACTTTGCATAGCTCAAGGATGAAGTTTTGCAAAATATCTTTAATTTTTTTGCATATATATGTATATAAATGTATATAAGTGTTATGTATATATATGGGTATATGTGTATATTAGGGTGTGTACATGTGTGTTATATATGTGCACAAGACATATAAACAAGGTTGCAACAACTTTGAACAACTTTTGTTTGCTAAACCGTTGAAAATCTGAAAACCGATTCCCGATCACATTATCACTTATTAATTAAATCACATATAAATGTAAATAAAATTTGTAAACTAATTTCTTATCATTTATAACTAATTAAAATGATCCAATTTTAATTATACAAACATCTAAACCAATATTAAACAACTGTTTACAGAAAGTGTTGTAATATCTATAAAGCGATATCAATTTTCCTTATAATTTCAAGTCATATATATATATATAACTTTTATAAATGATTTATCATCATTTCATAACTAATTGAAATGAATTAGTATTGTTTAAAAACAATTATTTGAATAATTATAATAATTATTAAATTAATAAATTTCAGTTTAAATTCATAGATCAATTGTTAAATATGAAACTTATTGATGCCATAAATACATTCAAAATAAAAAAAATTATTTCATATTCTTGTTTAAATAGATAGATAAGTGTTATATCCAGCTCCGTGCGCGACTTATGATAATTATAGAGCTATTTATTGATAAAATGATTTTCGACCATTTTATCGATATTCCTTCAAAATATATTTTTTAAATACTTATTCAAAATAAGATTACCATCATTATTTATTATTCAAGGTATCATAATCTATGTTAAAAAGCCTTATATTTGAATATTTGAAAAATAAATAAAATCTATCAAAGTGGTAAATTTGCGGGTCGTTACATTAACAACACGTCTGCTTGCACCATGAGCCACATGGAATCTGTATGACACGGCTCCTATAGTCATCGGCTACCATTACCTCTCCCCTCTGGGTATAAAGACAATCATCCACCATAGGCTTGATAACGCATAGCCTCTTGGGTCACAACTACTGATATATGCCCTTATGGTGACTAACTATTGGCCTATACAACACAAGAGGAACCCGCAACCAATCCCGTGATATGCATTAAATACCAAAAACAACAACGATGTTGTAGATTTGGGACACTACTCCATGATTTGGCCACCAGGGTGGATATTGGGCGAGTCATATCCAACATACCCCATATGAGTGTCATCCACGAGTAAAAAATAACTGAATAAATAACACAACTTTTCATACTACCGCATGTTACTAGATCTTTTATTTAATACTCACATATCACACTAGCTTCTTCAATATTCTACATTGCAAGTCCAAAGAATAACTATAAAAGTGTTATCGGAAATCCCATACTAGACGATATTACTAAACTGTTTATTCTAGTTTCTCATCACATGGAATAAAATAGCAAAAACCACATGAGAATGTCATCGACCTATTATATCGAAATCATCAACTAACTCAATATCAATGGTGAATCACTCATATAATCAGAACCAATACAAAATAGATAAGAAATTAGAAATTAGAAACTAATATAAAAATAGATTATTCAAATAAATATAAATAAACAAATCAATATGCAACAATAAACCACTCATAGCATTTAATTTTAAATAAAAAAATAAATACTAAAAGAGAGATAATAAATTCATATTCCAAAATAATTTAAATAATTATCTAAACTCGGTATAGTTTAACATTTATTATAAATAACTAATTTCTCAGTTTTACTTATAATTGGTCAATTATTTAATATTTATTAATAACATGAGGAAACACAATTCTTTCATTTAAATTCACAAAACAGACAGTAAAGCTAAATATTGCATATATAAATTATTTTATAGTTTACTATAGTTAAATAATATTTTAAATAATTATAAGTCATTCAACTTAATTTGATTTATTCATAATCAAATGAATACATATTTAAAACTTGAAATATGTGTGTATGTGTGTTAAAATTAAAAGCTTTTATAAAATAATAATTACAGACCATATAAATCAAATAATTAAATTCATTTTATTAATTTATCAAACTTATATTTACATTCAAATATATAAGTAATATCTAATAAGTGTATATTAAAGTTTAGTATATTTAAATTAGTTATTTTAAATGTAATATATATATATATGTACATTCATAAATTACTTAAACTTGCACATATATAGAGTTGCTTACATGCACATAAGCAAGAAGTGAAAACATAGAAAATCATTGTAAAATATAGTACATCATCAATTTTGCCATAGCTAAAAATTTGAGATAATAAGGTCATAAACATAGGAATTACATAACAATATAAGATCAAATATTCAAAACATGTTCATCAGCAAAACATACACACATATTCACAAATTATACAACCCACGCATAACATTTAAACTCACAACCCGCTCACATACATAGATTATACACTATGACCGTATAAAACACACAACACGGCACGCACATAGTAAAAACAAAACCACACGACACTACACACATATAATTACACTCACAACATATATTAAACCAAACAATCGTGCATACCCCACAAACACAGTCATACATAACACAATTGTGTGCATATACATATAGAGTACACATTACATACACACATAAAAACGCACACACACACATACAAAATCTCCACCGGTGCATCGGTCATTACACAAAGATAATATGATAACTCTAACATAGATAATTAAATCATCAGAGAGTGCATATAAATATAATAATGTATACCTTATATATAGTGTCATAAATAATCATCAAAGCATCATCTCACTCAAATAATTCATATCCATAAGAAATATTCATCACTAGTATCAAAACATGTCATCACCTATATAGAAACACATCAAATTAGAATTATCAGAAAATAACATAAATGGATGAATCATACATATCCAAAATCATCACTAAATCTAGAAGTATCAATAGATGAGTTATCACCAATTATAATCAAGCTAGCATGAAGCATTGTATAAATATATCCCTCAATATCATTTTATAAAAATCATCATCAATTACCAAAATCAAAAGGAAACACTTGAGTCATATCATATCAATATCCAAATATAATCAAGAATAAGTTAGTTGTCTACCTAAGAAGAATATGAGGTTGACCATACTCTGGACACAATCTCGGGTGCAATCTCATCTATACATAGTATATGTGTATCTACCACCCACATACATACGTATACACCAAAACCAGATAGGAGATTGATAGCAACTCCGTTGCTCCAGAAGCTACACATGGTCCATATGACATGAGCCCTACAGTCATAGGTTACCATTACCTCTCCCTTTTCGATATCGTGATAATGATCCACCAAAGGCTTGATAACATGTAGCCTCTTCAGCGACAACTACTAATATGTGCTCATATGGTAAATGACTACTGGCCTATGCGACACAAGGGGAAACCAACAATTAATCCCATGACATGCATCAAATACCATAAACAACAATGGCGTCGTGGATCTAAGGTACGACTCCATGATAAAGCCGCCAGGGTGGATACAGGCCAATCTGGTTCACTCTTAAAATATAAAGGGAGTTAGACAATTGGTAGATGGACACATAGTATATATAATCTAAGGCCACGTCTAGCCTCCTCATTTTCTCACCACAGCGAGGAACATCCAACATACCCACGTATAAGTGTATCCACAAGTAAAGAATAATTGAATAAATAACACAACAACGTTCCATACCATCGCGTATTACTGGTCAATTTATTCAGTATTCACACATTACACTCGCTCCCTCAATATTCTACATAATGAGTCCAAAGAATAACCAAAAAAGTGTTGCCAAAAGTCCCATACTATAACGACCCATGATTTTCGATAATTAAAAATATAAATTAAATAAGACTTTGAAATTTAATGTTGAGAGAAATTAAAATTTATGATTTATTAATGTGAAAATAATTAGAATATGATTTAATAAGGTTGTTTGAATGTTACTGATAACTATTTTAATGTAATGTCAATCAATTGAAATAATTGTAAAGTTAATTTTGTTAAATTTGTTAATAAGGAATAAAATAATTGTTGGAATCTATTATTGGAATTAATGTAATTAAATATAATAGTTGATTTGAGTTAAGATGATAACGGTAGAATATTAGTATAATAAGGTGTAAACTAAAGTTAATTATATTCATAAGGTAATAGTTTATTCAATAATAAGAATGTAAATCAGAATAAAAGAATTTGATTGGAATTAAATATAATTAACTGAGGTTTTATTACAGTTATAATTGAACATTAAAATTTATGTAATATTTAAATATTGGATTTAACATGGAAACTTGTATTGTAAAAATTTATAAATTCCATATTGATCAAGAAGGATGAAAACCGTTAGCCTTTGTTATCCCGCATTTTAGTCAAGGCGGGATATCAACAAATTGGCTGGAGAGGATGGATATCAGGATTGGAGATCGACTGGAAACAAGGCTATGATCGATACCGCCAAAATTAGACCAAGCTCTAATCAAGGCGAGATCGATTGGGAATAATGGGCAAGGCTAGAAGAGGCTACATTTCAAATCTCAAGTCAATCGGAGTTCGTATGCTCAAGATATGATCGATGCAAACCAAAGGGATCGGCTTCACTTCGTATCCATCATACTTGTATCGATCCAACTCAGCTTCACTTCGTATCCATCATATTCATATCGATCTGACTTAGCTCATTTCGTATCAATCAGTAATGGCGTGATTGGTCAAATTCGTATCTATCCACTACTTACAATGTTTCATATCGATCAGCTCCGGATCGATATAAACTTGGCTTCCACTATTGACATGAAATAGGCCAAAGATTATTGGTACGAAGTAGCAGCATGTAATCAATGCGAAGCATGGTACGAAAGCCGATAGATGGATGGATACGAAGTACAGGTATGAACGTTGCTGGATGGATGGATACACATAAATGGATGACTCAGCCGAGTGGCACGAAAGGTGGATCTTTCCTGGATCTTCGAGACACGTTATCGATGCGAACTATATCGATACGAAGAGAGGAGAACGTGGAACTTTGGATCGATACGAATGTGATAGCTAACATGTGAATACAAACTTGGGTTGATCATAACTCACATTCTACAAGACCAAACGCGATGAAATTTTGAGAGGAGCTTCGTGATGCACTCTAAAACCTCCATGATCGATCTTAGCTCGATCGAATCAATTTCAAATCGATACGAATTGAGCATGCATCGATCCAAAATCACTATAGATCAATGTGGTGGGCCCACTTGTGCAAGAGAAGAGGTATTCTAGGTTTTGAGGCGGACATTTTCGAATCTACACCTATAAATAGCAGTCCAAGAGCTTTAGAAAAGGGATCTTTTGGTTCTTTTACGCCGTTATTCTACCAAACTCCATTGTAACTCAATTATTATCAATTGTACTCTTGTAACCAGTGAGTGATAATCAATGAAATAGCAACTCTTCAAAGTGGACGTAGGCTGAAGACAGTCGAACCAATATAAACCTTGTGTCTTTACTGCATTCCTTTTAATTTTCTGAGTGTTCTTCATATTTACATTCTCTACACATTTTCTATCGGTGATCTGTGATTGAAAATGGGTGCTTTCGTAGGTAATTGTGTGTTTGTGAACAATTTTAGCACAAACATTTTGGTGCTTTCACTGAGAACCACTGGCGCTCAAGAATTCTAAAGCTTGGATTTCAGATTTGAAAGCTTAAAGACTTGGATTTGGAAAGCTATGGCAAGGCAATCGACAAGAAGACAAAGGACTGAAAGGAGCTAGTATGAAGGGAGTCAGGAGGTTTCATAGGGGGTGAATCAGGCGTCGATCTTCATCACCAGAGACGAGATGGAAACGATGCTCAAAAGACAAGAGGAGGCGATGTAGAACCTACTTCGACAAGTTGGACAAGTTGGAGTGCAAAATCAATGGAACATAACTACAGGAGATGCTGGAGATGGGGATCAGGAGCATGGAGCAACCAAAATTCAAAATGGAGCAGGACCATCCGGTGCAGCACCAGTAGTAGGGGGCACTCACCCAGAGCATGTTGATCCAATCACGGGTAGAGTACCAGGTGGAGCTGAGCAACATGGCGTTGATAAAGGAATGGATACTCGTCCAGGAAAGCAGATTCCAGGAATCCCTCGTGAACTCAGAGGGTGGATTGGAGGCAATGGACAAGGACTATAGGTTGGTGACAGTGATAGATTGGCAAAGATGGATAGGCGAGCTATGAGAAGCGGACTAGTGAATAGAGACTTGGAGGATGTGAATAGGAGTCCCTTTGCTCCTACAATCAGGCAAGCTAGGAACTCGCCAGATTTTAGACTACCAATACTGGAGATGTATGACTGGGGAATGCATCCCATTGTTCACTTGACGAGGTACATGAGGCATATGGAAGTGCTGGAGGCATCGTAGGAGGTCATGGCATGATGCTTCCCTTTGTATTTGACAGATATTGCAGCATTATGGTTCAGACAGTTGGGGAGTGGCTCTATCGACACATGGATAGAGCAGATTGAAAGGTTTATGAGACAGTTTTGGGTCCACATAGTCAGACCCAAGAACGCGATTACTTTAACATCGATGAAACAATGGAAAGGAGAGTCACTCAAGGATTTCTTTACCATATTCAATGCAGCGTTGGCTTTAATGGATCGACCCGATCCATCGACGGTTTTGATAGTGGCAGTCTCATGCAGATGATTCGGATTTCAAGATATCATTGAAACGAGACCCACCGAGGGATCCCAGGGAATTCTACCATGAGGTGGAAAGGTTCCTGAGATGCACAGCCTGAGAGAGAAGGGAGAGAGGCTGAAGCTTATGCAGTAAGGGGTGGAGGTCCACCCAGGGAGGATCCAAATAAAGATGATAAAGGAAAAAGGAAAATGAATGACAATGGTAGCAGTTTGAAAAGGCCTAGAAGGGAGTCAAAGTTTTCTTCTTACATGGATTTAACTGAGACTCTAGAATGGATTTACTTGGATACTCGAGGGCACCTCCGGTATCGAAGGCCGGCAAGGAGGGAACCTCCTGAATACAAATGGACATCGGGAAAGCATTGCATATTCCATGAGCTGGATAGGCATAACACAAACGATTGCAGGCATTTGGAAGATATTGTTGAGGAGTGTGTAAAGAATAGTCATATACAACAGTATGTAATGAGCCGTGGTAATGGAACAGGAGCGACCACCGCCCACCTCGAATGAAGATGGCACTGGACCTAGGCAACGTCATCTTGTTATCAACTAAATAGATTTATGGATTTGAAATAAGTAATAGAACTCAAAGTAATATGACTAAATCACTCGCACATGTACGAGATCGAGGACGGTCCTTAGGCATGCTCTGAGACGATGATAAATCGTGTTGCTCGAGTCTATGAAATCCTATTTTTCTTTTCATTTTCCTGAAAACATTGTTTTGTTCTTGGATGTACAGACATTTATTTGGTTTTTCGTGGCTGTAAAAACTCTTATTTTGAATGATTGGATTTGGATCAATGTAATAAATAATACAGGTCTTTTGATCACGGTTCCAACCGGAGAGATGGGGCAGTGATCGCAAGTTACGTGTCCCTTCGCTAGAGAGCGATGGAATGGACTCAAACATAATATAAAAAGTCCTTGGCCGGAGAGACGAGGCCGAAGAATATAAAAAGTCCTTAATCGAAGAGCCGAGGCCGGAGGATATAAAAAGTCCTTGGCCTGAAAGCCAAGGCCGGAGAATATTAAGAAATCCTTGGCCGAAGAGCTGAGGCTGGAGAATCTAAAAGTCCTTGGCCGGAGAGCCGAGGTCGGAGAACATAAAAGCTCCTGACCGAAGAGCCAAGGTCGGAACAGGATATCTGACCGCAGTGGTCATGGATTTGGTTATTGGATATGAATGGATTAAAGCTCGGTTGACGTATTCGGATAGTTGCGGAGTTGGCTAAGGTTGTGGTTATAGGACTTTGAATTGGACATCGACTCGGAGCAGTTGCAGACATGGATATAGCTATGGCACTTGGATAGGATGGCTTGGTAATAGACTGGATTATGGATCGAATACTATGGCTATGAATGGAATATGGACTTTGGATGTTGGATTCGGAGCTATTCAAAACAAGCCTTCTTAACACAAGGCATGTTTTTGGGGCCAAATGTTATCCTGCCTTTTGGCAAAGGTCGGAATACCAACAAATTGGCTGGAGAGGATGGATATCAGGATTGAAGATCGGTTGGAAACAAGGCTATGATCGATACCGTCAAAATTAGACCAAGCTCTAATCAAGACGGGATTGATTGGGAATGATGGGCAAGGCTAGGGGAGGGTACATTTCAAATATCAAGTCAATCGGAGTTCATATGCTTAAGATATGATCAATGTGAATCGAAGGGATCGGCTTCACTTCGTATCCATCATACTCGTAGCGATCCAACTCAGCTTCACTTCGTATCCGTCATATTCTTATCGATCCGACTTAGCTCATTTGGTATCGATCAGTATTGGCATGATTGGTCCAGTTTGATCGATCCACTACTTACAAGGTTTCATACCGATCAGCTCCGGATTGATGTAAACTTGGCTTCCTCTATTGATACGAAATAGGCCAAAGATTATCGGTACGAAGTAGTAGCATGTAATCGATGCAAAGCATAGGTACGAAAGCCGATGGATGGATTGATATGAAGTATGGGTACGAAAGTTGCTGGATGGATGGATATGAAGTATGGGTACGGAAGTTAATGGATGGATGGATACAAATAAGTGGATGACTCGATCGAATGGCACGAAAGGTGGATCTTTCCTGGATCTTCGAAACACATCATCGATGTGAACTATATCGATATGAAGAGAGGACAGCATGGAACTTTGGATCGACACGAACGTGACAGCTAACTTGTGAACACAAACTTGCATCGATCATAACTCACAATCTACAAGTCTAAAATTTTGAGAGGAGCTTCCCGATGCACTCAAGAACCTCCATGATCGATCTCAACTCAATTGGACCACTTTTGGATCGATACGAATTGAGCATGATCGATCCAAAATAACTATGGATCGATGTGGTAGGCCCACCTGCGCAAGTGAGGAGGCATTTCAGGTTTTGAGGCGGATATTTTCGAATCTACACCTATAAATAGCAGTCCAAGAGCTTCATAAAAGGGATCTTTTGGTTCTTTTATGCCGTTATTCTGTCGAACTCAATTGTAACTCAATTATTATCAATTGTACTCTTATAACCAGCGAGTGATAATCAATAAAATAGCAACTCTTCAAAGTGGACGTAGGCCGAAGATAGCCGAACCACCATAAACCTTATGTCTTTACTGCATTCCTTCTAATTTTCTAAGTGTTCTTCATATTTACATTCTCTATGCATTTGCTATCTTTGATCTGTGATTGAAAACGGGTGCTTTCATAGGTAATTGTGTGTTTGTGACCAATTTGGGCGCAAACAGCTTTTAGTCCAGAATTTAAAAGTGATTAAATCAATTAAATAATAGTTTATCTAATTAACGTGAAAATGCCATTTTGTCCACTATCTCGGATTTAAACGAAAGTAGTTTCATTGGATCCGTAATAGTGAATTATTATAGAATTTCAAGTTTCGTAGCGATCGGACTTATCGTTTGATCGTGCAAGCGCAAAACGTGTAGAAATCGATTAATAGAGAAATTAAATGAATATAATTTGATTTTGAAAGCTAACTTCTGTGTACAATGGAATTAGGGTTTGAAACTAGTTCCATTGAGTTTAAAAATATTGAAAACATGTATTTTGATATATTGGATGACCCACTTTTGATTCGAAAATGAAACGGGCTTTTTGGGTCGTTGTTATCGTTTCAACCTAATTCGATCTGCCCATCCATTCTTATCTATCATTCCCTATACATAGGCTGTTATAAACCTTAGCAGCCTTTTTAATTTATAATGTCTGTACATACATTTCTTTCTCATCTCCTCTTTCCAATGGCAGACAACCCATCAAATTCCCAATTTTAAAACCTTAGTTTAAATTTTAAATCAAAATCCAAAATTCAAACTCCTCAAAACCCTATCGAATAATATATCGATGCGAAGATCTCGACGATACAAACCTATGATAATTGTTCATTTTTGAAAATGATGCTCAGATTAATGAAAAATTATGGTCAAAGCCAGATGGATGAAACCCTAAGTTCCAAATTGGATGTTTGCGATTCTGGTGATTAAAGGTGAAATTGATGGCTGGATTAGGTGGAGATCATGGGGAGGAGTCGATCGGTGGTGTTGTTGCTGGCCAATTTGGCCGGTGGTGGTCAAAATTGATGAGTTAGGGTTCGAAAACCCTAACTGTGGGGTGGCGGCGTGGCATTTAAGGGACACCGAAGGTGGCATGGGAGCTCTGGGTGATGCGGCTTGGAAAGGCACGGTCCGTGGTGGTGGTTCTAAGGTCTACGACGATGCATAGAAGGAGAGGTCGACGGTCAAAGTTTGGCTTTAATGGGTGGTTTTGAGATGTTGATCGTGAATGGTTTGGGGAGATAAGTATAATTACTATATTGCCCTCCTATTTTATTTTATCTAAATTTTAAACTTCTAATGCTAATAACCTTTTCATACGAGCTTGAATTCAAACGCGGTTTCCTCCTTTGCGATTGTATCGAAAATCCAGACAGTATGAACTGGTTTGGCTGTATTCTGAGACTGTTGGAATTTTGGGCTTTATTTGGATTTTAAATCGACAATAAATCAAAGGTGAGTGTTTTAACCCACTCACGAATACTAAATCATCTTATGTTAGTTAAATTAAATTTATGATGTAATTAGAAATTTATTGATTGTTGTTTGGTATTTTAGATTGTCATTTGAATTTAATTTGAATTTATAAGGAATAAAATTGTCATTTAAATTAATATTGAATTTAAATTATTAGTTAATACCTGATATTGATAACCAGTTAATTGTTGTGATTTATTGGTAGATTTGAATGATGATTGTGATAAATGCATAACTATTGACATTTTGGATGATTGACGTTATGTTTATTTTATATGTTGTTATCACACTGCAAGTTCCCTTAGTTATTGTTAGGAAAATCACTAGTGGTTGAAATAGTACATATCGTATGATCTTATAGGTAAGGGAAAAATCGTTACATGTTGAAATGATAAACCTGAGCGATTTTATGGATTTTGAAATTTGTGATTCGGGATACGGGTTGAAATGATATATATCTAGAAATTTAAATTTATTGCGAGTTAAAATTATATATATCTGTATCACTTGACCATAGGGTAGAAAATTATATACGGACACCGGATTGGTTAAATTAAATGGTTTTAAAATCTTGAATTTGGATTTTTGATTAAATGTTATTATTCTAAAGGAAAGAAATTATAGATTTGTATGATTTTAATTGCTTTCTACTTCAAGCTTTGAAAGTTGAAATTTAAATGGTTAAAAATAAATTGTTTAAAAATTAAATTGGGAATGCAAAGTTAAAAATGATATATGACTTTAATTTGGAAATTCGAACTATTTTGAAGATTTGGATCCTAAAATTTAACAATGAAGTTAAATAAGATTTAAGTGGTTTAAATAAGTAAATTGAAATTGGGCTTAAAATTGATGTGAATTGAAATGGTTTTAAAATAAGAATGGAATTGAATTTAAATCATTGATTTGAATTGTTGAATCGAAATTGAGGTTAAAATGAATGTTTCGTAAATTGAGTTATTTCGAATTGAAATTGAAATCACATTGATTTGGAACTATATCGAAAGTAGGTCATCTGAATTGAAAGATTAAAATTGAGTTTTGTTGATTTGAAATCTGGATGTGGCCCAGATTTGTTGAAATGGAAGAAACAGTTTAATTTGATACTATATTCAAAATAAAAATATTTTAATATAACTGATTAAAAATTTATTATTTTAAAATTCGGATTATTTTGATTTTCAAATCTATTTACTATATAAACCATTTCTTTTAATCAAACCATTTTATATTTAATATTTTAACTGTTTTAAAATCCTTAAACTAATTTAAATTATTAAAACTATTTTAAACTATAAAAACTATTTTAAATTATTAAAATTATTTTAAATTATTAAATATATTTCAAACTATTAAACTATTTTAAATTATTAAAAATATTTTAAACTATTAACACTATTCTAAACTATTAAAGCTATTTTAAACTATTAAAACTATTATAAAATATTTTTAACCATTTTAAACTATTTATAACTATTAAACTATTTTTCTAAAATTCAAACTGTGCAAGGTTGAATTTTTAATATTTAAATCATAGATTTGAAGGCGAATATGACTAAATGATGTTATAACTCACGTTGGAATTTGAAATGATATTTTCTTATGAAATGACATATTTTGAGTAAATGTGGTGGTTTTGAAATAAAGGATATTTTGAATTGATTATGATATTTTGATATCAAATAAGAATAAGTTTTGGAAACGTAAAAGAACCAACCAATGTGAAATAAGTGTTTGGTGGAGAATCCGAAATAAAGTAGGCTGGTTTGGCAAATGCTACTTGAACAAAGTAAAAGAACGGTGATGGATAACCTTTACTTCGGGTCATAATTAAACGACTAAAACAGGAGCTATACCTAGGCCAAGTGGGGTCGCTCCCCCTATAGGGCATGCTTCTTTGAAACCATATTTATTACTTTGTGATTTGATTTGGTGGCTACACTTTGATTTGATTATGGGAGTGTGTCTCGAGGTGGGCGGTAGTAGCTGCTATTCGTTACCATCAGCCTAGTTCTGCAAAATGGTAGTATCCTACCCTAGGCATTGCCTCGTATGCCTTGTCTTATTTATCCTGATCGAGCTTACTACGATTTTGGTTTGTGTCTTACATATGGAGTGCTCTTTGATAGCCCACCAGTTTGGCAGAGTTTACAGTACTGTATAGACTACGACATTTATAAAATGTGTTAAGAGAGATATGGGTAACGCTTTAACGCTATTTTAATGCTTTACTGATAGACACTATATATATAGCATATATTACTGGTAAGTTGTTTAACGGATCCTTAGGAGATGGAAATCCCGAACATCTCTTAAGTTATTGTGTGACGATCCGGAATGTTTAAGCATTTAAAATCGGAATATTTAATTGATCTTAAATATTCAATAGAGTAATTTTAACTTGAATTACGAATATCACAATTTATTTGATAATTAAATTATTGAATTAAATAATTTGAAGTTAAGTAAAATGTTGAATCTGGAACTTTAAGCTTGTTAAAAATAATTTGAAAGCTTATAAAATTTATATTGGTAATACTGAAAATAATAAAGGTGTTAAAATTTAATTTAACAATGATTTGTTCAGTTTTAAAATTTCATCGTTTAAATTGAATTTAAAAATAGCGTTCCGAGGCACAGTCTCAGAATTTAACGAAACCAGTTCCATTGGGTCCGTAATATTGAATTGTTACCGGATTTCAAATTTCGTAGCTTTCGGAATTAGCGTGTGAGCGTACGATAGATAAACGCGCTGAGATTGTATGTCGGAAATTTAAATATAACAACTTATTTACTGGTTAAACCCAAATTGTGACAGGTTGATATAAATCATTTCAGCAGTCAACCCTCATCAGTGAAGCGTGCTCAAGACGTTTGTCTGGGTTAAATCAATCTATCTCCTCTTTCCTTTTAGAAAAAAAATAGGAATAAAATACGAACGAAATCAGAGAATTAAAATGGTCACTCGTTCCTCTAGATCACGATTCGTTCAAAAACTTCAATGGACGAAGACTTCTTCTTTCTGGCTTCTTCATTTTCAAATTCGGGATGAAATCAAATTACCTTTTTTATTTTTCGTTCGTTCGAAACCAAATCAAATGAATTCGTTCAAATTTATTGGGAGCGGTAGCAAGCTTTGAATGAAGGGGCGTCGTTCGTGCTGGAATCGAAGGTCGCGACGGCGACGTGGTCGCAAATCTCGAACGACGAGCTTCGGTGGCGAATCTGGAGGAGGCGAATCTCGTGACTGTGGAAGCTCGCGGTGAGAAGGGGAGGAGGTCGATCGATTCATGTTGCCATTGTAGCTCGAACTTGTTGGTGATGGCTCGCGTGGGGCTACAGGATGGCGCAGTTCGATGTGGGGCGTTTGGTGTTTGCGAGGCCGGTAGAGATATGGGGACTGCGGTGACTGTCGTTGGCGACATCGTTGAGCAAAAGGGAGGCTGGGAATTATCGTGGTCTCGAGAAGAGGAGGTTCGGCTAGTGGGTATGGCTCTGTGTTCTATTCTTTTAACTCAAATTGTCTTTTAAATTTAAAAGGAAGTGAATAAAAAAAAGAATTAAACAGAAAATTTATATATGATAAGACTTTGGAAAGGAATAGGGATTTCAAATATTTGACAGTTTATATAAAAATCAGATTTTTTTTATAAAAGTATGTATAGATTTTTAATGTGGGCATATGTTTTTCCAAAAATAAATATACATATTATAAAACTTACTAGTTTAACTTTGAAATAATGGGGATTTATTTGGTAAATTAGTTTATTTAATTATTTTAGCTACTAAGAAATTTTAAAGGACAAATTAATTAAATTTATTTGCTTGTTAATTAAAATTATTTATGGTAATTACCTGGTTGATTTAATCCAAATATTAATAGAATAATCTAAAATCTGTACAAGGTCTGAAATCGAGAAATCAAATCAAGAATGAAGTGGATTGCAAATGTAAAGAGAAAGGTGAGTTAATCTCGCTCAGTTTAAATTTAAATTTAAATTTAAACGATTGAATTTAAATAATTGTTTGAATGCTTGAATTGATTGATGTGATATAGCATGATATAATTTGAAATTGGCATTTTATGTGATGCTAACGTCTGTGGATGGAGGGAAAACAGGTTGGAGGGATCCAACTGGATCCCTCAACATTTATTATTTAATATCCTTTGTGGTGATTAATATTCTATGATGAATTATTGTATGCTATGGTTCGATTGGATATAACCGGGTATAGTGAATTACCAAATATATATATATATATAGGATTCTGGAAAGAAAATAAAAGAAGTAAATTTGTAAGTAAAATAATTATAGAAATTTGAATAAAATTTAAGAATGAATTGGGAAAGAAATAATGTGCCCTTTTAAAATTCTAGTAAATAAATCTTGAGTATAGAAAGGAAATTTTGAATAAACAGGGAATTAATGAATTTTAAAAATTCAATGTTATTATTTAAAAAGAAAAAAACATTTATTTGAAATTTAAGATTTAAAATATTGGAAAGAATAAAGAAGACATTGGGATAAGATCTGGAATTTGTATATTTCAGTTAAAGATTTAAAATCAAACAGAAATTAATAACATTAATAATAAAACACATAATTAATGAATTTTGAAGGAATTGAGTAAGTAAAGAGATTTAATTCAAGTAGTATAAATTGGGAATCAATTTGGAAAATTGATTTAAGTGATTGAAGTTGGAATTCTCCCTGGATAACCAAGTACGTTTTCAAAGTAAATATTTAAATATAAGTTAAAAGATTAAAATTTGTTTTAAAAAAAACAAGTTTTGGAAAATTTCTTATTTCTAATATTTAAATTCTAAAGTAAGTATTTTCTCTTAATTTATTATATTAGTAATTGTTAAAGAATGACTTAATATTATGTTTTTAGAAGTATAAATCTAGTTTTATATTTATGAAGTAACCTTATTTTCAAATATTCATATAGTATGGTATTTTTAATAAATTATTGATGTAGTTTTAACTGAAATGTTTTAAAGTATATTTCAAAGTAAAGTGTTTTAATTTATTTTAGAAATCTAATTTTGTGCTTGGTAATTTCAGAGGAGATAGAAAATATTTAGAAAAGTTTATTCTGAAAGAAGGATTGTTTTGAAACTGTTTTCAAAGGATTGAAAATAGAAATATATCTTGTGAAGATATTTTGAGGTTAATAAATAATTTGGGAAATTATTTATTGTTTGATGGTTGTTTGTGAATATTAATTGATAGTTAAATAACCGACTATTAATATTGGACAAATGCGTTGATCGTTTCGAAGAGACCGGGATCGAGATTTATTTCTCGAAAACCACTTCGATCCGGTTTGTACGTTTTGTGAAAACGATTTTGGATTCGAAGATGGAGCAGTGAAGTGCAAGGGCTAGTCGCTACTAATCCTGAGGATATTTCCAAAATGGATGTAGTAGGAATAGTGCCTTCGGTTCCGTTCGAACCCGGGACGGACTTGTATAGATGAATGCTTGCGAAACATCGTCAGGTGGACGATGGGCATTCTAAGGGATATATTCTAAAAAGGTAACGCTTAGCCTCAAGCCTCATCAAATGGGAATGGCTGAAAATCAGGGGTTATGCAGCAAGGCTTCGTGGGTAGCCCCCACTGGAGTGCGAGGTCATCCCTGTCTAGATGTCCCTTTTATTTCGGCTTAGTGGACGGTTGCTGATCCCAACCGCGGGGAGATCTTGCTCGGAACTGTCCAGTAAGGGATGGTTCCGGTCTTGGGTTGCAGGGGATCGCGTGTGGTCCTCGGTACGCTGATCTAGACCAGGTACTGTGACAGGTGGTACCCCAGTGCCTAGTCATTGTTGGAAATCCATTCTCCCTACGAGCCTTTTACGAGTTTTGTTTGTATTACCCACTCTGTGGCTAGTAGCTGGAATTTAATCATGTAACAAGTTCGGCTATTTTATAAGTATTTGTAAATAGACACTATTATAATATCAGAGGATTTCTATAAAAATTGTTTTAGCTATCGTAAGGTAAAAACCAGACATGTTTATTTGTGGCGTAGTCTTACGAGATGCTTTTGTTTTCAAAGGATTTTTGAAACTTTAATAATCAATTGGGCGTGATTTTCTCACGCTGGTATTCCAGACTGACTCGGGTGTTATTTAACTGTAATGCTCGGGTTAGACCGAGTATTATAGGATACAGGATATGATGCTGTGGAGTTCAGGAGACGAGCTGGATGGCGATACGTACTGTCGTACTTGTTTTATATTTATTCCGCTGTGTTGAGTTGCTGTGTATCCATTTGTATGGTATTGATGGTGAGCTGTGATTGTTGTACTCTGATGATGTAATATATATAAACGAAGATATTTGATTTAGAGTAAAGATCATTTATTATCTATTATATTTTATTCCGCCGCGATGGTTAGATTTTGTTGTTGTTTTCTATTTTCCTCTTCTACCTCTTCTTCTTTAACCCTAATGGTTCGTATTTCTGTGCAACTTGAGTTGATTGTTGTAGAATAGTGTTGACTCAAGGGGTACGGATTTGCGGGCTGTTACATATTGCACGCACCTTATACACCGGATAGGAGATGTTAAATCTCGTAAACATCTCTGAAGCCTTACACTCATATTTATTTACTATTGATTTAACTTACATAATATCTTTTAGTTCTGACTCGAGTGTTTGTTTTTTCATTACACCTGGTCAGCCTGAGCATTTCAGTGTTGAAGACTTTATTTGTGGATGATGAAGACGAAGATTTGTATACTGTATAATATATTTATTCCACTACATCATATTGTTCTGCTACATTCTTTATTATAATGTTGTATGTATAACTCTGACTGTATTGTAAAAGTGTAATCAAATGTATTTGTAAAACAGCGTCATGAACTGTTTATTGGATTATTATATTTTATCATTCTACCGTGAGATTCTGTATTTTGTTTTTTTCTTTTCTCTTATTTTCTTTATTTACCCCATTAACAATCCTCCCTTTTGAATTATTTGCGTTTGACATATGTGTCTAGTTGTGCATCTGGCGGGTGCAGCATGATAGAGGGTTCTCGCATTTGGGTTTGGTAGCAAGCGTATGACTCTTACCCCTACATGTTCTTGGGTTGGTTTAGTCGAGAGGCTGGTCATAAAAGCAGAACACATGTACAACTATATGCCATGGTGGGTTTACTCACTGGCTGGTGTCCCGTTACAGTTAGTATTGGAGCTTTGGTTAAGAGATACCTTAGCCTGTTTGGGGTAAACACATTAGAGATAGGATTATTAATACCTTAGAATGACCTTAAGAGTATATATATGAGAGAATGTATTTGTCAGTGTTATAAAAATGCTTTTATATTGTGTTAATTTGTTCTGCTTAGTATTTATAAATTCGGTCGGTACATAGGACGTTATGGCATCGATAGGGGTTTCTAAACACTTAATAGGGTAGACCGACATAGTATTTTTTTTAAAATATAGGTAAATGAAATTATTTTACCTAGTATTATATTTCATATATAAAAGAATAATTTTTATAAATGAATATAGTTGTATGTGATATGTTGTTTGTTAAGAAGTGAATCTTATAAGTTTTGGTTGCAAAATAAAATTTACAAATAATGTGAATATAAATTGGAACTTTGAGAACTTAAGTTCAGGGGTTTTGGAATTTGTTTTCAAAAGATTTTGGAAAGAATATTTGTATTATTTGGAAGTATTTTGATAGAAATATTTATTTGGGAGAAATGTTTTAAAAGAATTTTTGAAAGGAAATAAGTCCCGTGCTCCCCTCTTTTGTCGCTGGAAAATAATTTCGGTGATGACGGCTGCATCATCGACATTTGTTCTCTAGTTTCAAAGTGGGAAGAAGACTATAGTACCTTTGCTACATATTTGTTTTGATAAACAAATTTTAATTTTATTTTCTTAAGTGTGATTTGATTATTTAAAAGATATAAGTGTGTGTATGTGCATTATTTTAAAATTATTTGAAATGGAACTCGGAAATTAGTTTTTAATTTTTCTATAAATTAAGAATTTCAATTATTTTAATGAAATTAGATCTTAACTATTTTAATAATTAGACATTTCTAAAATTAAAATAATAAATTAGAGGCTAAGTGATTAATGAAGATATAAGAAATTGGAGATTTGTCACTTAAAAATCAAGATAATGAAAATTAAGAAGACGTAAATTGTTGAACATTTTGTTAACTAAACTGAATAAGAATAAACTTGTCTAACATTCAATTACATTCTAAAAACATATATTAACCTACTTGAAATATTTAAAAATTTGAAATGTTAATATGGATATGTAATAGAATATTATACAAGTAAAAGCTTAATAACAAAAATGCTTCAAAATGAATGTATGTTTATAAATGAAAATTAAGATGTACAAGGAATATATAAACTTAAGAAAATTGTTAAAATGATTTATAAATAGATTTAACATTAAAGGAAATACTATGGCGAAAATGAATATGAATTGAAATGTAGAAATACTTAAGTACGAATTTATTCGCTAATGAATATTAATATTAAATGGAAATCAAGTTATATAAGTAAATAATATATGTGAATTAAACTGCGAGAAATTTATGTAATATTTTAAGAATTGATTTATTGATGTTCTGAATGATTGAGTTTGAAATAATCTCTGGGAATAAATGAATGCAAATTAATAAGTGATAACCTTATATGAATAAATTGAAATAAATGAAATGTATGTAATACTTTAACGATGTATTCGATGATGATTTCAAACATTGAATGGGAAATATATTATGTAAATAACATATATAAGTAAATGAATGTAACCTAATGGAAAAATAATGTTGTATGAATGAATGAAAATAAATGAAAAGTAAATGATGAAAAAGAAACCAATCAAATAAACTTAGATAATATTTAAACTCTATGTTGTTTGGCTAATGGGAAGTTTGGGAAAGGATACTTCAAAATGTTTACGGTTGTATGAATAATCTAATAAGTAATTATCTAGGATTGTTGAGCATAGGGTACACTTTATAGTTTATTTATCACCCTTGTACAATGAAAGGTTTCTGAACCTGGACAAACCATTAGTTTGATTGCTATGGATGTACGATTGATTCCTTTGTTGCATATGATGGTCGTGTTGTTTTTTTGCATATATTCTACGTTGATTTGCTTTTGCTACGAATTGAAAACAACTAAATATATATCTTGTACATAATTCTCACTGTTTTGGATTATATAAGTGAAATATAGGTTTATGAAAGCAAAAGCTACTGCTTTGGTTTCGTAAATAAATTTGTTTGCCCGACAAATAGGTACGTTTTCGGATTGCAACAATATTTTAATTGTTTTTCCCATCGTAAAGACATTTTATTATTGAAGTATAATATATATTGTAATTATTGATATTGTTATTTTCCGGACCTAACCGTGCAAAGGAGACTCTGTCGAAATTTTCCATGAATTTAGGACTTAGAAAATTTTGTGAAAGTGAAAATATTTTCAAACTTTTATTGAACTTGAACATGGAAGATTTATTTGTTTATAAATTGATATATCTTATTTAAAACTTAAGTTTGTAAGTTTAAAGTGTTTATAAATTGAACATTTTGAATAAATTTATGTCAAGTTTCTTAATTCCTTCTTGCTCCTTTTCGAGGATGAAAAGTGTTGAGTGGGGGAGAGTATAACGACCCGTAATTTTCTATAATTAAAAATATTAAATAAAATAAAATTTTGAAATTTAAAGTTGAGAGAAATTAAATTTTATGATTTATTAATGAGAAAATAATTAGAATATGATTTAATAAGGTTTTTTTGAATGTTATTGATAACTATTTTAATGTAATTTCAATCAATTGAAACAATTGTAAAGTTAATTTGGTTAAATTTGTTAATAAGGAATAAAATAATTGTTGGAATCTATTATTGGAATTGATGTAATTAAATATTACAGTTTGAAACACCATACATACGTTAGTATGCCCAAAAAGGCATACTAAAAGATGTGGTGCGTTGTAAGTATAGCTAAAAATTTACAAAGACTAAGATTCATAAGACAAAATAGAAAAAACAGCGAAAACATTTAAAACATTAACTTATTTAAAAGTCAAACATCATAAATACATCATAAAATCAAATATGCCTCTAAATACCAAATATCCATGTCTAGTGAAAAACATTATCTCAGTCATAGCATCAGAGTACATAAAATAACTATCCCTCTCAAAGAAAAGGACTAGTATATCAAAATGAAATAAAAACTGAAAAAGAAGAAGTAGAATACATGAAGAAAAATCTCCACAACTGAAATCTCCAAGAGTCCCAAATCTACTGTCCCTGCCTCTGTTGGCATATGGGGGGAAAGGGAAAAATAGAGGAATGGGTCAGACTAAAAGTTTGGTGAGTGGAAGTAACAACTAGTAATTATAAGCGAGATAAAGTTAATAGACTTATCAATGGTTCTAGTATAAAATGGAAATAAAGGAAAAGATAAAGCTAGAATAAAACGTTGCTTGCTTTGATTATTTCGATTGTTTGCTCTTGTCTTAGATTACTGCTTTGATTTGGCTGAATTCCTAATCCTACTACCCTTTGGTCGTCCTTCTGTCTCTGTTGTGCCACTATGAGCTAGTCCCAAATATGGTCCCACAGCAAAAAGACACATGCTAGCACTCTGGAACTCAATAGCGACGTTTCTCCCTACACCGAGGTCGCACGCACGATCATCGTTAGGCTTGCACTATCTGTTGCTCCCGCTTACCCAAAACAACATAAGTGTGCCTAGCCTCACCTCCTCCGTTGTGAGAACATCAGTCTTACTCTGAAAGGATCCTTCCCAGCCGCACCTAAATGTGTTATGAGACCATCAGTCCTAGTCTGAAAGGGAATGCTGCCAATTCTGGTCCTACCAAGAAAAATCTAGTTGTGCCTCTTTCCCAAATCCTCTGATATGACTTCTACCTATTGGCCCTGTGACGTCCCACCTCTATGCTCACAATAACAAAGAGTATTAAATGAAATACTGTCTGTTATTACGAAGAATAAGGCTGGATAGGAGCGGCCATCCGTAGTTAGGCCTTACACTAGTATTGGTTATTTCGATAGGAGTGGTATATATTTTTATTTTTCATCTCTTATTTATTTACTCCCATCGACATACCCAATTTCAGTATAAAATGAACTACGATGGTTCATAATAGTTTATGACAATATATATAATAATAACACAGATAAAGTAAATGCGGAACACAAATATAACAGAAAGTCTCATATATATATATAACTGATGTCAGTTGATATACACGTGATACAATACATATGATACAACTACACTGTCGACTCTGGAAGTTACATATACAAGTACATTATCGTGAATAATATACATGGATATACAACAGCCTATACAAATACACTGACTACTAAACATGACGACGACTACTCCATAAGATATGAAGAGACTTCACAGCTCAAGCAGCAACTCAAAGTAAGATATCAACAACCTGTAAATACTCGGTCTGACCCGAGTATTATATTCAAAAGAAAATAATACACGGGTCAGTCTAATTCAAACTCAGTTATTAGTGCACAGAATCAATAATAATTAAATAATGAATAGACGACAGTCACAATAAATCTCGTCTACCCGATCCTTAGATAAAGAAATCGGATAGCGATAAATATAACACGTAACAGTGTTAACAACAAATTAGCAAATTAAACCAAATCAGAATACAATTCAGAATATTGAATTGAATAAACAAATCAGTTCAAACCATTGAAATATCAATTAAAATATTAATTCGGGTAGGGCTGCAGTACACGCACGCGTGCACTGCCTTGCCACTACAGCATATGGAATATGCAAAAGATCAAATAATTAAAACAAGATAGAATATCATAAAAGCCATACCGTGTGGCTGCAGTTCACGCTTGCATGCACTGCCTTGCCACTACAGTAATGATGTACCCAAAAGATCAACGAACCAAAAATCAAGTGGCATCAACTAAAATCTAGGCACAAGAAGTCTGCAACTCAAACTGCAAGTCCAGACCAATGCACAGTGCAAACTAATGTGCTAAGCAATGACATAGACAGTCTAACATGTATTAAAGAGCATATGCAAGGGTCAAGCATGTGAAATATGCAAACGGACCAATAAATGCAACAGATATGTATGGTGATGCACAAGCAAGAATGTAAATGCAAACATATACCCTACAGTGAAGCAGGTGCATGTGTTAACAGCAGTTACAAAATGCTCATAAACACAAACAGGGCTCAAATACGTGTAAACTCAATTGGACAGTATAAGGTAAAGATATGAGCAATGCAAGCGAACTAGGTTACTACATGTATGTATTAGTATAAGCATGGCAACATGAATGTCAAAGTAAACTACAAAACTCACGGCTACAAAATGGACAACGCAAACTACACATGAGATTCATCAAATTAAAACACAAAGAAAACAGCAAATACTCAAGCTCAAGGCAGTATAATCCAAAAATGCAACATGGATCTGGACAGTGTAAATGTGAGACTCGACTGGACAGCCACACAATGAAATAGTCATGTACAAAACTTGATATAAGGAACTACATGATTAACAAGGATCTAAGTGAATGCAACGTGAACCAACAGTGCGCAAAAGATACGACATATTCGCAACTGTAAATCAGGACAGTGCAAGAATGAGTGCATATATGGATGTAGATATGAAACTTAAACTTCATACTCAACTACAATGTTCACGAAGGCCAAAGTGAACGACTAAATGAACTGGACAGTGCACTAAAGATAAGGTAACACAGCTAGACAGAACACGGGGCAGTAATAACTAACCAATGCCAACAACAACCTGAAGTGTGGACACAAAGTGATACAAGTGAATTACATAGGTATAAACGGGTCCAAACAGCCATTGCATAAGGAGATAGACCAGATCAGCACATATGCAATATGGATATGCAAGCAACCACTTTTAACACGTACAGCTTCAATGCAATGATCAAGAGCAACCCAGGAAGTTATCTAAATCAATGGTCAATATACTGAAATGCAAACCATCTAACATTATCTGTCATAGTGAAGTCAATCATAGAAAAAGAACTAAACAAGTCAAAGTTCATATTGTCACAAAAAGCAAATCAAAGCCGTGTTTATAAATGAGGCAACAAGTCCAGTTACAACCAAAGTACTCAAAACCTCACAGCAACAAGACTCAACGCATAATACTATGCAGAGCTCGAAGCTACAACCCAGCACACGTACACCTCAAACAAACAGCAATTGGTCAAAAGCATAACAAAGTTGATTTCGCAAAGCAAAAGGAGGCCAAAGCCAAATTTCTTTCATGAAATCCAAATCAAAGTCGAACAAGTCAAATGTCAACACAGTGGTGACCAACAAAGCCAGAATCGAAGCAGTGTCAAATTAAAACAAAATCAAAAGGACACGAACAAGAATTCAAAAGCATCAGATTATAACCAAGCAGTAGATAGAAGTAGATGTGAGTGAAATATTCACTCACCTTAGCTTTGATGAGCACGAGATTTGATCGGCAAGCAACCCAGAACGAAGCAAACCACGAATCGAATCCCTAATTTTGAAACGGAGGAGCGAAAGCCCTCATTTCCAATCGAACGAAGAAAATTTCTGAGGCCGCCATTTTTTCTTTCTCTCGTATGATTTATTTAGGGTTTCCCTTGATTAAAAATGAATAGGGGACAGGTATGACTCGAAGTAATTTTGCAACAAAGAAAAACCCATGGGCTGAGATTAAATTTAAAGCCCACAAACACTTAACCAAATTTTCAAACAAATTTAACCTATTAGAGCTCCGATTAGCAATTAACGACCAATATAATCGTCATTTGACGATAATTAACTGTTACTAAACTCCGGGTTGTTACAAACTCCCCTCCTTATAAAAATTGCGTCCCCGCAATTTTCAAAACGATAATCAGAATTCTCAAATCAACAAATATTCGATTATCAAAAACGATAATCAAATCAACAAATATTCGATTATCAAAAACGATAATCAAACCTCAAATCAACAAATATTCGATTATCAAAAACGATAATCAAACCTCAAATCAACAAATATTCGATTATCAAAAACGATAAACAAATCTCAAATCAACAAATATTCAATTATCAAAAACGATAATCAAATCAACAAATATTCGATTATCAAAAACGATAATCAAATCTCAAATCAACTATTCGATTATCAAAAACGATAATCAAGTCAACATATATTCGATTATCAAAAACGATAATCAAATCTCAAATCAACAAATATTCGATTATCAAAAACGATAATCAAATCAACAAATATTCGATTATCAAAAACGATAATCAAATCTCAGATCAACAATTATTCGATTATCAAAAACGATAATCAAATCAACAATTATTCGATTATCAAAAACGATAATCAAATCAACAAATATTCGATTATCAAAAATGATAATCAAATCTCAGATCAACAATGATTCGATTATCAAAAACGATAATCAAATCAACAATTATTCGATTATCAAAAACGATAATCAAACCTCAAATCAACAAACATTCGATTATCAAAAACGATAATCAAATCAACAAATATTCGATTATCAAAAACGATAATCAAATCTCAAATCAACCATTCGATTATCAAAAACGATAATCAAATCTCAAATCAACATATATTCGATTATCAAAAACGATAATCAAACCTCAAATCAACAAATATTCGATTATCAAAAACGATAACCAAATCAACAAATATTCGATTATCAGAAACGATAATCATATCTCAAATCAACTATTCGATTATCAAAAACGATAATCAAATCAACATATATTCGATTATCAAAAACGATAATCAAATCTCAAATCAACAAATATTCGATTATCAAAAACGATAATCAAATCTCAAATCAACAAATATTCGATTATCAAAAACGATAATCAAATCAACAAATATTCGATTATCAAAAACGATAATCAAATCTCAGATCAACAATTATTCGATTATCAACAACGATAATCAAATCAACAATTATTCGATTATCAAAAACGATAATCAAACCTCAAATCAACAATTATTCGATTATCGAAAACGATAATCAAATCTCAGATCAACAATTATTTAATTATCACAAGCGATAATCAAATCAATAAATATCTAATTATCAAAAACGATAATTAGAACTCATATCAACAAATATTTAATTATCACAAGCGATAATCAAATCAACAAATATCTAATTATCAATAACGATAATTAGAACTCATATCAACAAATATCCAATTACCTGCAGATAATTGGAAACAACAAATATCTAGAAATCAATTAAGATACTCTAGAAAATCAACATAAAAGGTTGGATCAATCCCATCAGATGGCGAGTTTTAGCTACGCCGCACGTGCATCACAGAGTGGCCGAAGCCTACCAAGTACTATAAATTTTGGCGCCCATCAGATTGACCCGGAGGTCCGTAGAGTGACCCGAAGGTCTAGTACTGGTATTTGACCCGAAGGTCCGCAGAGTGGCCCGAAAGCCCAACAAATGACCCGAAGGTCCAGCAGAGTGGCCCGAAAGCCCAACAAATGACCCGAAGGTCCAACATATGACCCGAAGATCCGCAGAGTGGCCCGAAAGCCCAACAAATGACCCGAAGGTCCAGCAGAGTGGCCCGAAAGCCCAACAAATGACCCGAAGGTCCAACATATGACCCGAAGGTCCATCAGAGTGGCTCGAAAGCCAAATAAAATCATCAGAATCATCAAAACAGCAGATATTTCAATTAACGAGTCCGGAATTAACCAAAATAGCAAACGCACATGTCCCATAACCACGTGTTTTACTAAATTGTTTGATTCTCTTCATCGTTTCCTTGAAAGTGCAAAATCGTGTATTCCCAAAAATAACATTTCACAATTTCAAACGGACAAGTCCGGAATTAAGCGAATCAGTAAAAGAAAGGGGTCATAGTCCTCGATTTTTCTGAAACGTTTAAATCGCTTCCTCATTCTTTTGAAGGCGAGAAATGCAAAACTTCTGGAAACAATTTCATTAATTTCATAAAAGTAATAATTTACATTCTCAAACGAATAAGTCCGGAATTAAGCGAATCAGTAAAAGAAAGGGGTCATAGTCCTCGATTTTTCTGAAACGTTTAAATTGCTTCCTCATTCTTTTGAAAACGTAAACTGAAAAATTTTGAAAACAATTTTTCTTTTGAAACATTTGAAAAACCGTGTTCAAAACAGCAACATCTGAAACAATTTCGATATGGAAATTGTATTTCTCAAAACATCATAAAAACGGATCTCAAAATCAGCATTGCGGAATAACCGCTTGAAAATCCACTTTAAATTGAAGGTTACTGAAGTCAATACGACAGTAATTTTTAAACATCAAAATCTCATCAAAATGATTCCCATTAAAATATAATACCAATGGATTTTCATTCATTAAAAATGTTAACAAAACACTGTACTTCAAAATATAGCATTGGTGTAAAAATCCCGTTATAAGAATAACGGTAACAAAATACATTTCATAACCAAGCATCGGTTCAACGTAAAATTAATGCAGTAACGTGTAACTTAAATTTGCACGTATACTACAAAATGAACAAAGAAATCATTCAATTATATCTTCAATGAAGATAATGCAAAACAACAGAAATCTCAACAATTTCACATAACTGCAATCACTTCGAATTCTCAAATTGGATTCGAAATTTTCAAAGAAAACAAATTAAACACAGCTATGTAAGTAACAAATGAAATCTATTTCAATTTCATATTTTGATTTTTAAATCAAAAAAAAGGTTATCAGCTGTACTCAGCGAAGACAGTCTCACTGCTTTCGCCGCGCACTCTGATAATCAGAACACAATTTCACTTTTTTTTAATAAAGCTATTTAAAAATTTCATCAAAATTTCAAAACTTTAGTTTTGACTCAAAGCACAATAAAACATCGACTAATAGTTGTAACACATGTTCCATCTAAGTTATGTTTTATAATATGTCCATAAACCCCAAGCTCTGATACCAACAGTGACGTCCCACCTCTATGCTCACAATAACGAAGAGTATTAAAGGAAATACTGACTGTTATTACGAAGAATAAGGCTGGATAGGAGCGGCCATCCGTAGTTAGGCCTTACACTAGTATTGGTTATTTCGATAGGAGTGGTATATATTTTTATTTTTCATCTCTTATTTATTTACTCCCATCGACATACCCAATTTCAGCATAAAATGAACTACGATGGTTCATAATAGTTTATGACAATATATATAATAATAACACAGATAAAGTAAATGCGGAACACAAATATAACAGAAAGTCTCATATATATATATATATATATATATATATATATAACTGATGTCAGTTGATATACACGTGATACAATACATATGATACAACTACACTGTCGACTCTGGAAGTTACATATACAAGTACATTATCGTGAATAATATACACGGATATACAACAGCCTATACAAATACACTGACTACTAAACATGACGACGACTACTCCATAAGATATGAAGAGACTTCACAGCTCAAGCTGCAACTCAAAGTAAGATATCAACAACCTGTAAATACTCGGTCTGACCCGAGTATTATATTCAAAAGAAAATAATACACGGGTCAGTCTAATTCAAACTTAGTTATTAGTGCACAGAAGCAATAATAATTAAATAATGAATAGACGACAGTCACAATAAATCTCATCTACCCGATCCTTAGATAAAGAAATCAGATAGCGATAAATATAACACGTAACGGTGTTAACAACAAATCAGCAAATTAAACCAAATCAGAATACAATTCAGAATATTGAATTGAATAAACAAATCAGTTCAAACCATTGAAATATCAATTAAAATATTAATTCGGGTAGGGCTGTAGTACACGCACGCGTGCACTGCCTCGCCACTATAGCATATGGAATATGCAAAAGATCAAATAATCAAAACAAGATAGAATATCATAAAAGCCATACCATGTGGCTGCAGTTCACGCTTGCATGCAATGCCTTGCCACTACAGTAATGATGTACCCAAAAGATCAACGAACCAAAAATCAAGTGGCATCAACTAAAATCTAGGCACAAGAAGTCTGCAACTCAAACTGCAAGTCCAGACCAATGCACAGTGCAAACTAATGTGCTAAGCAATGACATAGACAGTCTAACATGTATTAAAGAGCATATGCATGGGTCAAGCATGTGAAATATGCAAACAGACCAATAAATGCAACAGATATGTATGGTGATGCACAAGCAAGAATGTAAATGCAAACATATACCCTACAGTGAAGCAGGTGCATGTGTGAACAGCAGTTACAAAATGCTCATAAACACAAACAGGGCTCAAATACGTCTAAACTCAATTGGACAGTATAAGGTAAAGATATGAGCAATGCAAGCGAACTAGGTTACTACATGTATGTACTAGTATAAGCATGGCAACATGAATGTCAAAGTAAACTACAGAACTCACGGCTACAAACTGGATAATGCAAACTACACATGAGATTCATCAAATTAAAACACAAAGAAAACAGCAAATACTCGAGCTCAAGGCAGTATAATCGAAAAATGCAACATGGATCTGGACAGTGTAAATGTGAGACTCGACTGGACAGCCACACAATGAAATAGTCATGTACAAAACTTGATATAAGGAACTACATGATTAACAAGGATCCAAGTGAATGCAACGTGAACCAACAGTGCACAAAAGATACGACATATTCGCAACTGTAAATCAGGACAGTGCAAGAATGAGTGCATATATGGATGTAGATATGAAACTTAAACTTCATACTCAACTACAATGTTCACGAAGGCCAAAGTGAACGACTAAATGAACTGGACAGTGCACTAAAGATAAGGTAACACAGCCAGACAGAACACGGGGCAGTAACAACTAATCAATGCCAACAACAACCTGAAGTGTGGATACAAAGTGATACAAGTGAATTACATAGGTATAAACGGGTCCAAACAGCCATTGCATAAGGAGATAGACCAGATCAGCACATATGCAATATGGATATGCAAGCAACCACTTTTAACACATACAGCTTCAATGCAATGATCAAGAGCAACCCAGGAAGTTATCTAAATCAATGGTCAATACACTGAAATGCAAACCATCTAACATTATCTGTCATAGTGAAGTCAATCATAGAAAAAGAACTAAACAAGTCAAAGTTCATATTGTCACAAAAAGCAAATCAAAGCCGTGTTTATAAATGAGGCAACAAGTCCAGTTACAACCAAAGTACTCAAAACCTCACAGCAACAAGACTCAACGCATAAGTACTATGCAGAGCTCGAAGCTACAACCCAGCACACGTACACCTCAAACAAACAGCAATTGGTCAAAAGCATAACAAAGTTGAGTTCGCAAAGCAAAAGGAGGCCAAAGCCAAATTTCTTTCATGAAATCCAAATCGAAGTCGAACAAGTCAAATGTCAACACAGTGGTGACCAACAAAGCCAGAATCGAAGCAGTGTCAATTTAAAACAAAATCAAAAGGACACGAACAAGAATTCAAAAGCATCAGATTATAACTAAGCAGTAGATAGAAGTAGATGTGAGTGAAATATTCATTCACCTTAGCTTTGATGAGCACGAGATTTGATCGGCAAGCAACCCAGAACGAAGCAAACCACGAATCGAATCCCTAATTTTGAAACGGAGGAGCGAAAGCCCACATTTCCAATCGAACGAAGAAAATTTCTGAGGCCGCCATTTTTTCTTTCTCTCGTATGATTTATTTAGGGTTTCCCATGATTAGAAATGAATAGGGGACGGGTATGACTCGAAGTAATTTTGCAACAAAGAAAAACCCATGGGCTGAGATTAAATTTAAAGCCCACAAACACTTAACCAAATTTTCAAACGAATTTAACCTATTAGAGCTCCAATTAGCAATTAACGACCAATATAATCGTCATTTGACGATAATTAACAGTTACTAAACTCCGGGTTGTTACAGGCCCCCTGGTTACTTTAGTTAGCATAAGCATGTCCCTACCTCACCTAACCTACTGTGAGACAATCAGTCCTAGTCTGAAAGGGTTATGCCCAGCCTCAATTACTGTGAGACCATCAGTCCTACTCTGAAAGGGTCATGTCCAGCCTCACCCAAGTGTATTGTGAGACCATCAGCCCTAGTCTGAAAGGGAATGCTATCAATTTAGGTTCTACCAAACAAAATCTAATTACGCTCCTTGCCCAAATCCCCTGATTTGAACTTCTATCCATTGGCCCCTAAGTTACTTTAATTGGCATAAGCGTGTCCCAGCCTCACGTAACCTACTGTGAGACCATCAGTCCTAGTCTGAAAGGGTTATGCCTAGGCTACCTACTGTGAGACCATCAGTCCTACTCTGAAAGGGTTATGTCCAGCCTCACCTACTGTGAGACCATCAGTCCTGCTCTAAAAGAGTTATGCCCAACCTCACCTATTGTGAAATCCTAGTCTGAAAGGGAATGCTATTGGCTATGGGCCCTACTTCTATCTTTGCTTATTAACTTAATATAATTTTTTTAAATAAGCCTCTTTTGTTCATTCTGCTCTATTTCCTTATTAACTTATTCTAAGTCTTTTAAATAAGCCTCTTCTATTATCCCTGCTATATTTTCTTATTAACTTAGTGTAAGTCTTTAAAATAAGCCTCTTTCTGTTCTTTCTATCTAATTATAACCTATGTTATAATTTCTCTTTTATCTTGTCTCTCTAATTATAATCTACTATAACTTGCTAGCAAATGTCAGATTTGCCTATTTCAGTCTATGTTCTTTTTTTATAGTCCTACTTATTTACGTCTAATTTTTTGTAATTTTAGTTTCTTAAAATTTAGTCCATATTGGTGAATTATCCATTTTTTATTAATTTATTCGCATAGAAGGAATAAAAAGAACTAAAATTTACAAGCTGAAATCTAATGCAAAAGGATGTAAATAAAATACAAATAACTGTAAATGACAGTACATAACTGTAAATAAATGAATAAAATAGCTAAATTAAATAGACCGAAAAGAACATTAAAAACTAACTGTAAACAACTTGTATAAAAGTGGTCCCAAAATTGTAGAAAAACTACAACTATTGAAAACCCTATTATTTTAAATTACTTATAAATCTAAAATAATTACTTAAACATTCACATGTGGTCCTTAGCTTTTTCCTCGGCCTTCCCAGGTCCATTATAGCATGTAAAATATTATAATTAAAAAGATCTTCCCTTTGGGAAAATATTCCTTTTTAAGGTCCAGCCTCAGGCAATGAACACAGATGGAGAAAATATGAATGAGAAAGTACCTAGGTCTAGGGTCTTGTTTATAGTGTCACTTATGGATCTCGGACCATTGGATTTGAAGATTAAATCTGGTGCAATTACATCATTGGCTCGATGGGAACCGTCGGATGGAAGCTTGCACGAGATGCAAAAGAAGTCGAAAAAACGTCATATTTGCATCTGGATGATTTGATGTCCAAAACACAAGGTGGGTCAACCGCTAGGTTGACCTTTGCACATGATAAGTTGACTTAGCCATTGGGAGGGTTGACCCTAGGGTTGACCTGCCCTATTATTTTATTTTATTTAATTTTTTTATTTTTTGCTTTAATTCTTAACTCCTTCGTATGAACTCGGATTTTGACGTTCTATATATGGAAATTGATCATAAAATTAATACGGACACAATGATGCAACTCCTATAGCTTAATTCTGATAATTTCACAAAGTTATTTTATCATTTAATTAATTCGTTAATTAATTACTTTAGCTTAAATTTCAGGTTGTTACACAGTTAATTTGAGTTAAGATAATAATGGTAGAATATTAGTATAATAAAATGTAAACTAATGTTAATTATATTCATACTATAATAGTTGATTCTGCAATAAGAATGTAAATCGAAATAAAAGAATTTGATTAAAATTAAATTATAATTAACTGGGGTTTTATTACAGTTGTAATTGAATGTTAAAAAATTTATAATATTAAAATATTGGATTAAACATGGAAACCTGTATTGTAAAAATTTATAAATTCCCGATTTATCAAGAATGATGAATACTGTTAACTTTTAATCCAGAATTTAAAAGTGATTAAATCAATCAAATAATAGCTTATTTAATTAACGTGAAAATAGCCATTTTGACCACTATCTCGAATTTCGACGAAAGTAGTTTCATCGGAACCGTAAAAGTGAATTATTGTAGGATTTCAAGTCCCGTAGCGATTGGACTTATCGTTTGATCATGCAAGCTCGAAACGCGTATAAATCAATTAACAGAAGTTAAATGAGTATAATTTAATTTTGAAAGCTAACTTCTTCTTACAATGGAATTACGGTTTGAAATTAGTTCCTGTTAGATGAGATTCGGCCGGACCAACTCCCTCTCATGCATGCCGAACCAAAGACACTCCCCCTCATCCACCGAACCAACCTTCTACCGAACCATCAACCCACTCTCCATCTCCCTATCGAACCAACTCCATCTCCATGCACTACCGGTCCGCTCACCACTGGACCATCACCTCCGAACCAAGACACCACCTCACCTCTAGGGCCCGAACCACTCATCACCGGTCCAAGCCATGCCATTCACTACCGAACCAGAAACAAGGGAGGACACGACCGGACCAACCTTGCCAGGCCAGATTGCTTCAGCCCAGGCTCACCAGCAGCTATATACATCCAGGACCCCTACCCTCAGCCTCACTCTATACATAGAGGGGCAGGGGTACAACAAACGTAGACAAGTTTGAGAGCTCAAGCATTGATAGAACTTTCAAACAACTTTCAGTTACTTGTAATCAAAGCTTTGTACTTGTAATCTAAATAGAAAAGGAGAATAACATATAAAGTGGACGTAGGCACGTTCTGGCCGAACCACTATAAATCTGTGTGTCTTTTACAGTTTAGTCCATCTATTTCATATATTTGCATAAATCACCAAAATCATTAAAAACAACATAAAATCGACTAGTTCATACGATTTGGAGGTGTTTGTCCATTTTTTGCGCAAACATTTTTGGTGCTTTCACTGAGAAGGATAGAAGCTCGAAGCTTCAGCTTCTCCCACTCAACCCTTTTCCTATCAACATCGTTCATGGCTTGGAAAACATGCCTCCAGGGCGGAAGAAGGATGCTAACAAAGGAAAGAACATTTCAACTAGTAGTATCCCAGATCCAGTAATCAGAGATCAAGACAATCGTCCGGTTCCAACAGCAAATGAAAATCAGGAAACTCCGACAGCCCCTGCTACGGAACAACCAATTACAAGGACGGATCTGGACAGGATTGTGGCTGAAGTAACTAACCGCTTCGCATCTCAACAAGAAGCCTTGGTGGACCAACTCATGTCACGCTTAAGGGATGCTGAAGAATCCAACCGCAACACTGGATCATGGGGTGAGTTCCGGTCTGGAAGATTTGGGAGACGACAAAAGTCTTTCTTCTTCGAAGAGGTTAACAACAGAAACAGCAATGGTAGGAGCCGAGCCCGGACTCAGCCCGAATTCCAACCCGAGGAAACACTTGGAACCGAAACCAACAGGGGAGGTACCAGGCAGGGGTCGGATGTAGCTGAGCCTGTCATGCTACCTAACCATGGAAACACCAGTAGACGGGGCCGAGCTGGAGTCCAGCTCGAAGTTGGACCCGAGGAAGTGCTGAGAACAGAACCCAGCAGGGGAAGATCAAGGCAAGGGCCAACTGTGGCCGACCCCAGCATGCCCCCGGAAGACCAAAGGCAGCCGTTGGAGAATGTTAGGAGTGATAGACGACACCATCCTTGCAGGTTGTCTGGACGGAATCAATCCCGCAGAGAGGAACCAAACTCATTTCTATCCGCTCCAAGTTCTGATGAAAGAATGGCGCGATTGTTCAGAGAGTGCGTCCAACGGGATCAAAGAGATCGAGGGATAGGCGCTAGGGTGACGAGCCCCTTCGCCCACAATATCGAAATCGCCATCACCCCCCGAGAATGGAAAATGCCAACAATGGAACCTTACAAGGGAACCTCTGACCCCGTCGTACACCTACAAAGATACACACAGCATATGCTCATGAGCGGAGCAACAGAGGGAGTGTTGTGTAAATGCTTCCCGCTATTCTTGGCAGATCTAGCTACCTCCTGGTTCTGCCATCTGCCCTAAGGGTCCATCAGCTCGTGGGAAATGTTGAAAGAAAATTTCATCAGCCAGTTTTGCATTCATGTGGAACAGCCCAAGAACGCTTATTCCTTATCTAATATCAAACAAAAGCCTGGAGAGACAGTGCAGCAATATTTAACCCGATTCAATGCTGCAGCGGCTGCAGTTCAAGATGTCGATGAGAAACTTATCCTAATGGCCCTCTGCAGTAGCGTGCACCCGGATACTAAATTTGCTAGAAGACTAACAAAAGAAAAACCAGCTACTTCACTCGACTTCTTCCATGAAGCTGGAAAATATATGAGACTTGAAGACGCTGCCACTGAGAGGCAGTTGGGACAACAGGCTAAGGCAACTCCAGACAAGGTTCCCGCTGCAGCAAAAAATATTCGAAGAAATGACTCTAGAGACAATGCTAGGGGCAAGAAGGGAGAAAAGCGTTTATATCGACCAGGACCGAGATTTGAATCTTACACTCCTTTGAATGATATAATCGAAAACATCTTCCTGGCCACCCAAGACGAAGTTAGATACAAACGCCCTCCGCACAAGAAAGAATCAGATAACGCAATTAAGTCTGAAAAGTTCTGCCGGTTCCATGAATCTCATGGGCATGATACTAATGAATGTCATCATCTCTGGGACTTGATTGAAGAGCACATCCGAAGGAAGAAACTGGAACGCTATGTAAGAAGTCAAAACAGGACTCCGGCTCCTACCAATGAGAACCCAAGGCACCCCCCTCCAGAAGCGGGCAGAGGGAATCATAACACTAGTGGCTCCAGTCAAGAAAAGATAGTGGTTCATACTATATCAGGAGGACCACACATCGCCGACAGAAGCTGGGCAGAGATGGAAAGATACGGTAAGTCACTTAGAAACGATGAAGGCTACGTTAATTCTGTTATAGAAGAACGCCACCTGAAATGGAAAGAGAATGACGACATCACATTCAGTAGGCATGATCTAGAGGGAAGGCAGTACCCACACATGGATCTTATGGTCATCTCTGCCTGGTTCGGTCCAGCCAAAGTTTTTCGAATTTTAGCAGACACTGGAAGCTCAGTAGATATCCTATTCAAGCATGCTTTCAACAAAATGAAGCTGTCAATGAAGGATGTGTCTCCCTGCAACTAACCACTACATGATTTCACTGGAGATGCGAAGATGCCCCTCGGGCAACTGGACCTCTTTGTTGAAATAGGAAGTCATCCCCGCTCCGTTGTGCGAAAATAAACATTTGTACTAATAGAGAACCACTCGGCCTACAATGCCTTTTTGGGAAGACCAGCCTTGTCTGACTTCCAAATTGTCCTAGCCCCATGGTGCCTGAAGATGAAATTTCCAACAGATAATGGAATAGGAGAAATAGAGGGAGATCAAGACGCCGCTCGAGATTGCTATGTGACAGAACTTCGCAATAACCGCAGGAAAGATAAAGGGAAAAATGCAGAGACTACTCTCTGCATAAAAAGCTTGGAAGCATAGCAACTAAAGAAAGCCCCTCCTCTTCGATATACCAGTGATCCTTTCAATGAATTAGACCCCAGGGACAAAGAGGAGGAGGCCACCGTCGAGCCTGCAGAGGCTATGGAATTTGTAGCTGTAGACAAACATGACTCAAGTAGACTATTGAAAATCGGATCTCAACTTAAAGAAGAATTGAAGGATCAACTCATTGATTTTCTTTGCCACAACATGGATGTATTTGCATGGACGCACGCTGACATGACAGGAATCTCCCCAGACGTAGCATGCTACGAACTGAACATCGATCCCACCAAGGTGCCGGTGAAGCAGAAAAAGAGGAGCATGGGGGCAGAACGATCAGCAGCCCTCGAGGAAGAAGTAAAGAACTTACTTGCCAATGACTTCATACGAGAAGCCATCTACCCAGAATGGATCGCCAACCTGGTACTGGTAAAGAAGGCTAACGGGAAGTGGCGAACATGCATCGACTTCTCCAACTTAAATGACGCTTTCCCGCAGGACTGCTTCCCACTCCCCCGAATCGATCAGCTCGTGGATAGCACAGCCGGACATGAACTCTTATCCTTTATGGACGCATACTCAGGATATAACCAGATCCCTATGCACGCCCCCGATCAAGACCACACTAGTTTCATCACTGACTGGGGATTGTACTGCTACAAAGTAATGCCTTTCAGACTTAAAAACGCCGGAGCTACTTATCAGCAACTCGTCAACAAGATGTTTGCGGAATTAATAGGGCGAACTATGGAAGTCTATGTGGATGACATGCTGGTAAAATCGAGGAAAGCCAACGATCATATAAATCACCTGGACGAGATGTTTCAAGTACTTCGCTAATATGGAATAAAGCTGAATCCTCTAAAGTGCTCCTTCGGAGTATCGTCGGGAAAGTTCTTGGGATTCATCGTCCATGCCAGGAGGATTGAAGCAAACCCCGAACAAGTCCGGGCTTTGCAAGATATCAAGATACCATCCACTCGAAGAGAGATGCAAAGCCTAAATGGGAAGGTGGCAGCCCTAAGCAAGTTCATCTCTAAAGCAACCGACAAATGCATCCCTTTCTTCGAAGCTCTTAAGAAAGACAAAGGAAAGTTCGAATGGACTGACGAATGCTCGGCAGCCTTCCTTAGCCTAATCGAACACCTTCAGAGACCGCCAGTACTCTCAACCCCAAATGAAGGCGAAGAACTATACCTATATCTTGCTGTATCGTCCCATGCCTTAAGCGCCACTCTGGTAAGAGAAGACAACCGCACGCAGCGGCCTGTATACTTTGTAAGCAAGAGATTTACAGGGGCAGAAGCCAAATACCCTAAACTTGAAAAGCTAGCATACTGTTTGCTAATCATGTCATGGAAACTGCGACACTATTTCCAATCTCATTCCATCAGAGTTTTAACCGATCAACCGCTAAGGTAGGTACTCCATCGCCCCGACACTTCTAGGCGACTACTTAAATGGTGTATTGAGCTGAGTCAGTATGATATCACCTACCATCCTCGCATCGCTATCAAGGGGAAAGCCATAGCTGATTTCATTGCCGAATTCACTACTAACGAAGGTAAGGAGCAATCTGAAATAGCAGAAGATATCAAATGGAATCTCTTCGTAGATGGAGCATCAAATGAACAAGGCTCGGGGGTAAGTGTTGTGATAATCACCCCTAGGGGAAGGAAGCTGCACTACGCCCTAAGGTTGGAATTCGCTGCCACCAACAATGACGCAGAATACGAAGCAGTGATAGCCAGATTAGAGATTGCCCTGGAGATTGGAGTCGGTTCTTTATGTCTCCATAGTGATTCTCAACTTATTGTAAATCAAATACTGGGAGAATTCCAGACTCGAGGAGAACGACTCGCAACATATCTAAAGAAGACCAAGCTGCTTCTCAATCAATTGGATCACTATTTAATCAAACACATTCCTCGAGAAGAGAATCAGGAGGCCGACGAACTGGCAAAGCAAGCTAGCATGAAGGACGGCACCGCTTCCCGAACAATAACCATCTCAAAGCAACTAGCCCCGAGTTACGAGCCAATGAATATGATAGCTGCAATCGAAGAGGAAACTTGGATGACTCCCATCCGAAAGTACTTATAAAGTGGTACACTGCCCGACGGGCGTAACGAAGCTAAGAAAATCTTAAGGAAAGCTTCCCGCTACACATTACAAGAAGGCATCCTCTATCGGCGCGGCTTCTCTAATCCCTTATTAAGGTGTACCGCTGGAAGGGAAGCCAGGGAAGTCTTATCCAACATCCATCAAGGAAGTTGCGGAGATCACACCGGAGGGCAGACTCTAGCAAAGAAAATACTCTGATACGGGTATTACTGGCCCACTTTAAGCAAAGACGCCTTAGACTTCGTCAAAAGATGTGACAGATGTCATAAATTTGCTAAGATTCCTCGACTACCAACAAATGAGATTACTCAGATGACCAGCCCTTGGCCCTTTGCGTATAGGGAATTGACTTGATTGGCGAACTGCCAATGGGCCGAGGCGGAGCCAAATATGCCATAGTGGCAGCCGACTATTTCACCAAATGGGTGGAAGCGGAGCCTCTAAATAAAATATCTTCGGCAAAAGTTATTAAATTCTTGATCAAAAATGTTTTATGCAGGTACGGGGTTCCACTCAAAATCATATCGGACAACGGACTTCAATTTGACAGCGAAGAATTCACCGACTGGTGCCAAGAGCACGGAATTCACAAAAGCTTCTCATCTGTAGCTTACCCCCAGGAAAACGGACAAGTCGAAGCTGTCAACAAAATTCTCAAAACCCTAATCAAGAAGAAACTTGAAAAGTCAAAAGGCGCTTGGGTGGATGAACTTCCAACGGCACTTTGGGCCTATCGCACATCTTACAGAACATTAACAGGGCATACTCCTTTCTCTTTGGCATACGGATCGGAGGCCATGCTCCCAGTTGAAACTGTAGTGCCTTCCCACCGTAGGTCCACTACAACCCAGAAGAGAACGAAGAACTCCTCCACTTGTCTTTGGATCTAATTGAGGAGAGAAGAAACAATGCAACACTCAAAGAGGCAGCTCATAAGAAAAAAGTGGCAGCACAATACAACTCCAGGGTCAAACGTCGCAGCTTACAAGAAGGAGACCTTGTCCTTAAACGGATCTTTCCGCGCCCAAGAGCGCTAGATCCAATCTGGGACGGACCCTATGTAATTCATAAAGATCTCCACAACGGAGCTTATATTTTGTCAACAGTGGACGGAGAGGTGTTCCAGAGGGCATGGAACATCCAACACCTTCGTCGATACTTTTATTAACTTGTACTGCCCATATGAAGTGAATTAACAAAGAGAATCAGTGGACGTAGGCATTTTTGTGCCGAACCACTTTAAAAATCTTGTCTCTTTTTAACTTGTTCCTTTATATCTTGGCTGCTTGTTAAGCTTTATCCTTTTCTGTTGAACAAAATCCTGTGTAATGGCATTCCCATTCTGGACACTTCACGGCACAACCTCACCTGGACAAGACCTAACAGGTACGATACGAATCTATGCCCTCGCCAATGAGACACTTTTGCTCCAGCATCCCTCTGCTGCGGGTTAACTCATTGCTCGCGACGGCCCTCAAAGCCAACTATAATGAGCCGATCATAAGCCACCGAGAAGGCCGACTATAACTGAGGCAGCTCATTACGGCGTTCGGCTCGCCGGCGACTGTGAACCGATTATAAGCCCCAACATAAGGTGTGGCCAGCCAGGGGCAGTTCACAGTTGACGATCGGCGCCCACGCTAGCCGGCCACGGTAAATCGAATAACACCCACGATTACGGGCCATAATGGCTCGGGTAGCTACTGTGTGCGATCTCGGCTCCGATGTGTCTTAAGTACGGCTGTGATAAAAAAGAAAACTCCCCATGGAGGCGTAAGATGGGTGACCAATGTCTCCAAGACCCACAGCTAGGGAAAGTGACTACAAAACCCGTTTGCCACGAACTTAAGCACATCGAAGGCCTTCCGTGATTGGAAGTTTTACTATTTCTTATATTTCCATTTTATTTAAAAAAAACTTTCCTCCTATCCTCTATAACGATCACTAAAGTATAGGACACAAAATAGGAGACACTCGCTAGTGGAAATGAGAACTCACAACTGGATAACAGGTCGCTCAGCTGCATTCCATCCTCATTCACACAAGACATTCAAAGCTACCGTCTACAACTAAAACATGAAGGGCGGTACTTCCTTTTCTTGTACATAAACATGTAGCTATAGCCTATTCACACATCGCACTAACATTGCGAGACATGAAATTATATTTTAAGCAAGAGCATAGCATCAAACACGACTGAAGCACATACATAGCTATATCTCATATGCAACACATCAGCATAATGATAGCATTCAAAAATTACATGTTAAAAATAAAGTCGTTCATTGCAATGACATAATTACAACCTGAAAGTACATTAATGTTTTAGAACTAGTGTATACAGGAATGTCAAGTAAAACCAAAAATGCCCGGATCAAGTCAAAATAGTCGGTAGCACCAGAACTTCATCTCTATCCTTCCAACTCCCAAGATCTACTTGACCGCAGGATCAGAACTCCCAACATGCTGACCAGAGGTCCCACCTGTCCAATTCAGAAGAAGAATCTATTAGACGAACGATAAGCAATCAAGTTGAGAAAAGATTAAAAAGGGAAGACTTACCAGCGTCTGCTCCCTGATCATCATCCTCTAATTGCACACCCACTTCCTCGGCGGTAGTCAGCCGCATGCCCTCCTTCACCGCCACTTTCTCCTCCTTGGTGAACTGTGCGGTAACCACATCCATTCCGAAGGCCGCGCCACCCTCTTTATCCGCTTCAGCCTTGGCTTCCTCCAAAGCCCGGAGATATATCCTAGCCATAACTCGGGGATAATCGTCCATCCAGGACAGGTTGCCCTGCTGCCAAGTACGAAAGTACATGTCCTGGAGCATCTCATCCATCATCCCCTCGTTCTCCTCAAACTCCCTCGTCCGGGCCTCGGAACCCGACAGCCTTGCAACGGCAGCGTCTCTCTCCAATCGGTATCTCGAGCAGTCAGCCTGAAGGGATTTCCGCATCGCCTCCATCTCTTTCTTCAGCTTAGCTTGAGCAAGCTCTGCGGCCTCAAGCTTCCCAGATAACTCCTCTATCTGCTCAAGATCCGCTCTCCGAACCTCATCCACAGTGGCAATGGCCATATCAATTCGTTCCTTGCAGGTAGCCTCCATTTTTCGCAGCTCGGCTCTACTAGCCTCCTCCATAGTTTTCTTTAGCCGTCTGGAGGCCGCCTCATGCTGAGAGATCTGAATGGCCTGATCGGCAAGCTGTTTAGCCTGATCGGAAACCATTAGCCGCAGCCGAATGTTAGCACTTCCGATTTCCTCTCCAGCCTTGACCAGTCGGGCTTGATGCTCCATTAACTACTTGGTCTCTTCAGCCACACGATCGATGTTTGCCTTGGCCTTATCCCCCATAGTCACAATCCGAGTAGTCAACAAGTCGAGATCCAAAGCCTTAGCCTCATCAAGTACCCTTACCATAGGATTGCGGGGTAGGAGGTGCTCACAGGTAACCTCATCGAAGGAAATATCATGAGAACTCGGGTCCAGATCTGGATGACCCGCAAATGGGTTATGAGCCAAGCCGGGACAATCAATGTGAGTAACGGAAGGATTCTCTAATGGATGCGGTGATGGTATGGACTCAGTATCTTCCTCCGTGATGCCATGAATAGGCTGGGTTGGGGGTTGAGGTCCAAGTGAAGGTTCGACCATGGAATGCCTCCTCTTTCTCTTTTGAATATCCTCTTCGATAACTCCGAGAAGAGGACGGTAACTGACTACGCTCCCGAAACGGTCAGTCGGGGGCTTCGGTTTAGCAGAAGCCTTGAAGAGTTTGAATTGCTCAAGGCGGTGCCGAATGTCTGATGTCTTGGCCGCCTCAACCGATCCTAGAATAAAAACCAAGTGTTACAAGCATGCATAAGACTATAATTCAAGAAACATATGGAGTTAAAAAAGGAGTTAAGAATTCACCTTGAGCCGCCGGAGTTGCCTTAGCTGAAAAACTCTCAGAAGATAGACTGGCACCAGTCCCGGCCTTATCCGACTTCTTCGATTTCTCCACCAAGGCCGGCCCTTCCTCCAACCCCTCAAAGGCCTGACGGAAGGCATCATCCGTCCACTCTTGAATCTCACCCGCTTGCCCAGAAGTCAAGGCACCAACCCTACTACCCCTCTGCCCTTCGCCGCTGTTACCATCGTCACCTTCTCCACCACCTCCGCTCTCCTCCTCGCCTCTTTCCTCCTCTCCACTTTCCTCCTCCGGAACATTTGGGCATGTGCTGGGAGAGGGTCCATCAGATTTCTTAAGCTTCTTCCCCTCGACGATTGGAGCTATCGAGAAGGGTCTCCTCTTGCTACTCTTCGTCATGGCCCCGCCTTTAGCTTTGGCAGCCCTCTCCTCGGCTGTATCTCTCTGCTTAACCACAGATTGACGTGGCAAAATCAAGTTGTTCTCCAGGAGTGTGGCATTCCTGATCAGGTAAGAAGTTGACCTATCCCTTCCTGAGATGGCCTCTACCTCCGCAGCCATCTGTACCAGGCGATCATTCTCCACGACCGCAAAGCCACCTGTAGCTAGCAAGAAACAGAAGCATATAAGAAGAAGCATTGCAGTCGGGACAGAGAAATTACAAATGAAATTCAACTTACAGCCAGAAGTGAAAAGGCGAAAAGAAACAGAGTCGTCCTTGACGAAGAACCATTCCTTCATAAACATGGTGAACTTCGAGTATAAGTCCAAGACCGGCTTGAAGGACACGGCCGCTTCCAAATTGATGTATGGGGACCCCTTCTTGTAACCTCTCAAATTATATAGGTACCGAATCTCCCGGTTGGAAGGGGGGCGCCCGTACTTCCTCTGGAAAATGATGAACAAACACACCAGGATAGCATAGGAGTTGGGCTGAAGCTGGAATGGAGCCACCTTCAAGTAAGTGAGGAAGCTGACTATCCAGGCATTAATCGGAGGAATGGCCCCGCACATGCAATGTTATCGGCTATAGGCGAAATATCCTTCAGGAGGATCATACGGCATCACACCATCTCCCGGCAACATCATACTCGCCCTATCAATCCCAAAGGAGCGAGTGATGACATCAAGTTGCCCTTCATTGAGGGAGCTCGGAAAGCAATCTGGAGGAGAGTCCAGAAGCTCTTGGGGGCCATATCCGTCCACTAATGACCTCGGGGCAGGTCCCTGTCGCGCTGGTCCTGGTTGGGCAGGGGGCACAACGGGAGGCTCATTTCGGTCCATAGATTTTCTCTTTTCTGATCGAGTTTCAAATTTGTGAGACATTTATGTGCAACACAAGAAAGTACATCGTTAGAACAGAGGATATAAACAAGCGAGTGTATATAGTCTGCAACTTCACACGAATTCAAAACTCAAAGGATAAAGGTTTTCAGGATCATTCGGCATATATGGTCCCTGAACTCATTCGGTACTAAAAGATTCCCGAGTCCATTGGCGTTGAAAAGTTTTTTAGTTCATTCGGTACTGAGTGTCTTTATTCTCATTCGGTGAAACAAAGAAACCTCATTCGGCGAAAGAAACGCACCTGATTCGGCACTAAGATGATTGGCACTAAGATGATTCGGCACTAGGATGATTCGGCACTAAGATGATTCGGCACTAAGATGATTCGGCACTAGGATGATTCGGCACTAGGTGATTCGGCACTTATGTGGTTCGGCTGTCTCATATGATGGAGGTTGAACGAAGGCCTGAAGCCCATACTTATAGGCAATTACGAACGACCGGTCCAGTTGGTTCGGCACGCAGGGCCGAGTGAAGATATCCTAGCTAAAACAAAGCATGCCATGTGTATACACCTGCCCTACTTTGGGGGGCAAGTGTTAGATGAGATTCGGCCGGACCAACTCCCTCTCATGAATGCCGAACCAAAGACACTCCCCCTCATCCACCGAACCAGCCTACTACCGAACCATCAACCCACTCTCCATCTCCCTGCCAAACCAACTCCATCTCCATGCACTACCGGTCCGCTCACCACCGGACCATCACCTCCGAACCAAGACACCACCTCACCTCTAGGGCCCGAACCACTCATCACCGGTCCAAGCCATGCCATTCACTACCGAACCAGAAACAAGGGAGGACACGACCGGACCAACCTTGCCAGGCCAGATTGCTTCAGCCCAGGCCCACCAGCAGCTATATACATCCAGGACCCCTACCCTCAGCCTCACTCTATAAATAAAGGGGCAGGGGTACAACAAACGTAGACAAGTTTGAGAGCTCAAGCACGGATAGAACTTTCAAACAACTTTCAGTTACTTTTAATCAAAGCTTTGTACTTGTAATCTAAATAGAAAAGGAGAATAACATATAAAGTGGACGTAGGCACGTTCTAGCCGAACCACTATAAATATGTGTGTCTTTTACAGTTTAGTCCATCTATTTCATATATTTGCATAAATCACCAAAATCATTAAAAACAACATAAAATCGACTAGCTCATACGACTTGGAGGTGTTTGCCCATTTTTTGCGAAAACAGTTCCATTGAGTTTAAAAACATCGAAAACATATATTTCGATATATTTGATGACCTACTTTTGTTTTGGAAATGAAACGAGCTTTCTGGGCCGTTGTTATCGTTTCGACCAAATTTGATCCGTCCATCCATTCTCATCTATCGTCGCATATATATAGACTGTTATAAACCCTATCATCCTTTTTAATTTGTATTGTCTATACATACATTTTTTTCTCATCACCTCTTTCCAATGGCAGACAACCCAAAATCAAATTCCCAATTTCAAAACCCTAGTTTAAATTTCAAATCAAAATCCAAAATTCAAACTCCTCAAAACCCTATAGAATAATATATCGTTGCGAAGCGTATCTAGTACAATAGTTCGTTTTTGAAAATAACACTCAGATTAATGGAAAATCATGGTTAAAGCTAGATGGGCGAAACTCTAAGTGCCAAATTGGGCGTTTGAAATTCTGGCGACTAAAATTGGTACTAATGACTGGATTAGATGGAGATTGTGGGGAGGAGGGTGGTGTTGTTGCTGGCCAATTCGGCCGGTGGTGGTTGAATTTTATGAGTTAGGGTTCGTAAACCCTAACTATGGGACAACGATGGGCATCGTAGAGGACGCCAAAGGTGGCGTGGGAGCTATGGATGATGCGGCTTGGCAAAGCATGGTCGATGGTGGTGGTTCCAGGGTCTGCATCGACACGTAGGAGGAGAAATTGGTGGTCAAAGTTTGGCTTTGGTGGGTGGGTTAAGCTGTTGATTATGAAGGGTTTGGGGGGTAAGTATAATTACTATATTGCCCTCCTATTTTATTTCATTTAAATTTAAAATTTATAACTTCTAACGCTGATAACTTTTTCATACGAGCTCGGAATTGAACGTGGTTTTCTCCATTACGATTGTATCGAAAATTCAGATAGTATGGGACCGGTTTGGCTACATTCTAAAACTGCTGGAATTTTTGGCTTTATTCGGATTTTAAATCGACAATAAATCAAAGGTGATTGTTTTTAACCCTTTGATTTGATTATGGGAGTGTGTCTTGAGGTGGGCATTAGTACCTACTATGCGGTACCACAGCCCAGTTTTGCAAAACAAAAGTATCCTACCCTGGGCATTGCCTTGTGTGCCTTGTCATATTTATCCTGATCGAACCTACTGTGATTTTGGTTTGTGTCATACCTATGGAGTGCTCCCTGATAGCTCACCGGTTTGATGGAGTTTACAGTACTGTATAGAATACAACATTTATAAAATGTGTCAAGGGAGATATCGGTTACGCCTTAATGCTATTTTAATACTTTACTTTACTAATATACGCTATATATATAGCATATATTACAACATAGTAAGCAGTTTAACAGATCCTTTGGAAATGGAAATCCTGAACGTCTCTTAAGTTATAGCACGCTCGTTCTGAATAGGAGATATAAAATCCCGTAAACATCTCTGAAACCATCACACTCATAATTATTTACTGTTGATCTAACTTACATAAGATCTTTTAGTTCTGGCTCGAGTGTTTTTTCTTTTCATTACGCTTGAGTCAGCCTGATAATTTCAGTGTTGAAGATTTTATTTCTAGCAGACGAAGAAGAAGATTTGCATACTGTATATTATATTTATTCCACTGCATCATGTTGTTTCGCTGCATTATCTTATTATACATGTTGTATGTATAACTCTAATTGTATTGTAAAAATGTAATCAAATGCATTTGTAAAATAGCTTCATGAACTGTTTATTTGATTGTTATATTTTGCCATCCCGCTGTGAGATTCTCTTTTTGTTCTTTTCCTTCTTTTCTCTTATTTTCTTTATCTACCTCATTAACAATCCTCCCTTTTGAATGGTTTGAGTTTGACATGTGTGGTTTCATATAGATTTCAACCGTCCAAAACGGTGGGTCATTGCATATACAGACGACATCACTAAACCGTTTATTATAGTTTGTCGTCAGAAAGAATAAAACGACATAAAATCACAGGAGGATGTCATTAACGTATCATATCAAAATTATCAGCTAAGTCAATATCAACAGTGAATCACTCACATCATCGAAATGGATATAAAATTGATAAGAAATCAAAAATTAGAAACTAATATAAAAATAGATTAGTCAAATAAATATAAATAAACAAATCAATACTTAATAAATCATTCACAACATATAATTTTGTGTAATAAAATAAGTACTAAAGGAGAGATAATAAATTCATATTCCAAAATAATTTAAATAATTATCTAAACTTAGTATAGTTTAATATTTATAATAAATAACTAATTTCTCAATCATATTTAAAACTAGTAGATCATTAAGTATTTACCAATAACACTAGGAAACATATTTCTTTCATTTTAAATTAACATAATAGTTTGTAAAGCTAAATATTACATATCGAAGTTATTGTATAATTTACTTTAATTAAATCCTTTTTAAATCATTATAAATCATCCAACTTAATTTAATTTATATGTTACCAAATGAGAAACACACACACACACACATATATTGAAATTACACACTCGTATAAAATAGTAAGCATGGACCATATGAATCATATAATTAAATTCACTTTATTAATTTATCACTTACAGTTACATTCAAATAAAAAAGTAATATTTAATGAGTGTATATTAAAGTTTAAGTATATTCAAATTAGCTATTTTAAATGTAATATATATATATATATATATATATATATAAATTACTTAAACTTGCATATATATAGTGTTACTCACAAACACATAAGCAAGATGTGAAAACATAGAAAATTGTATACAACATTAGTTTTTCCATAGCTAAATAGTTGAGATCACAAGGACATAAACATAGGAATTACACAATAATATGAGATCAAATATTCAAAATATGTTCATCGGCAAAACACACACTCATATTCACAAATTATACATCCCACGCACAACATTTAAACTCAATACCTACTCGCACATAGGGATTACATACCACACAACATAACACGCACACAGCAAACACAAAGCCACACCACATTACACACATGTAATTACACACGTAACACAGATCAACCTATGCAGTCATGCACACCCTATAAACACTGCCATACATAACTCATTCATGAACATATACACATATAGTACATATTAAACACTCAAACACACACTTACACATTAAAGCTCCACCGGTGCACCGGTCATCACCACCAATCGAACCTGCCTGTAGCAAATATGCTCTAGTCGTGCTTCTCTCAATCCGATTCAATATCCAGTCACTTTCGAATTTGATGCCATTATCATATATATACATAGAAACAATACATTCATAAATATATACATCCAAATTCAAGTGTTTTGACATAGATTTGTATGCACTAAAGCAACGTGGCTTAATCTCCTCCTCACCACTGATGCATATATGTATGGAGATATGCATATTCAAATTTGATAATTTATTTTAATCTATCCTATTTATACTTGAATTTAGAATGGAAGCAGGTTTCCATGGTATTGCATGCATTGGGGAAGATAAAATGTACAAGAATAAAAATAAGCAAACTTGCTAATTTATTTTATCCCATTTATACTTGAATTTAGAATGGAAGAGGGTTTCCCTAGTTTTGCACGCGTTGAGGAAGATAAAATGTAGGAGAATAAAAATAAGCAGTAAGGATATATCCAAAAATAAAATTCTAGAAAGGAAAATTGGCCTAAACTTGAGTAAAAGAAAAATGGGCTTGGGGACCAGAGTTGGGCCAACCATTATAAAGAATGAGTAAATGTACCTTTTTCCCTTTTCCCATACGGACCCAAATTTCTATTTTCTTTTATTTTTAAACTAAGATTCTATCTAAATAAACACCAATTCCTATTTAAAATCACTTCTCTGCCAAATCAATATTTATTTCAAACACGTCACTTTTTTATAAAATTTATTTTGTTTTAAATTATTATTAAATTTAAGTGTTACATTTTCACAAATAAAATTCTTTTATTAAATAATTTCAAAACCAATTTATCAAATAATTCTACAAATTCCAATTTAATTAATTAAATTATTATTAATAACATTAATTAATTATTGCTTAAAAAATTCAGATTACTAGATCTGCATAGGGAGTGTAGTATTCTATGTTTAGATGTAAAAGCTATCTAAACAAGGAAGATGGTTAGGTCTATGCAGGGTGCACAGGTGTAAAGGAAATCTATCCAAGGAAGCATTTAGTTGAAGACGTAAATAAGAAATAATTGTATTAGTGTTTAAACTATTTTACTCGTGATGTCTGTATAGTGAGGGGAAAACATAATCTATGCAGTGTAGGTTGGACTCGCTATATGTTTGTTTTTGGGGACAGTATTATTCATACTACACTTTATGTCAGACTCGTGTTTTTAATATTGTTTTCCCCTTACACTCGTGGGTACTTATTTGAGTAGGCTGAGTTTATCGAATTAGGTAGGTTTGAAATAATGGCCGCATTATAAGTACTAAAGACGGAGTAGAAGGCTCTCTAGCTAATAAAGATTTTGTTTCCACTGTATGCAAGGGTGTAGGCTGCATTTTCATATATGGACCCGACTCTTTGTTACATTATTTGATATTATATTTGACCCCTAGTAGGCACATTATTTGGTAAATATTGATTGAAGTAATTGTAAAGAATATTAAAAGAAATATATTACTATGGAATGAAACTATGTTAGTTTGCTCTTTTTACTTTATCTATGGATCATATCATACTGAACTCACTTCGAAAGATAATTCTAGTGGTGACTACAACATAATTGGCATTCATCTTTGGGTTTCAAGTGGGGAATATTACAAGAATGAACACCAAACCCGGAGAAGGTCACCGAATAAAGCATACCGAACCGGAATAGCATAGGCAAAGTGGCATGTAGTTGCTGATGGGATGGATAGTTATGTATAGTATCCAATTAAGCTCGATTCCTATTCTATGAATTGAGCTCTGGGGGGCAAGTGTTGGGGGGCATTTGTGCCCAAAAGGTCAAGATCCAGTAGAGTAGATTAACACCAAACAACTTACAGGATGAAGAAAGGGGATCAATAAGGTAAAAGGAGATCCATTCATGTTCGGTGCAACCATAGTACCAAACAAAAACTATTGTTCGGCAACCTTAGTAGTGAATAGCAATTTCTTTTTGGCAACTATAGCACCTAACATCAATCGATGTTCGACAACTATATTATCGAGCATCAACTGTTGTTCAATAATAATGACATCGAACAGAACTTGTTGTTCGGCAATTATTGCATCAAACAGGAATTGATGCTCGGCAATCATTGCACAGAATATGAATTTTTGTTCGACAATCATTGCATCAAACCAATTGTCATGCCCATACCTATACCAAGACTGAGCGATGAGGAGACAACAAAGGCCAAACCGTGGGTGATGTGAAGGAATCTGGCCAGCAATGCATCTGCGTCCATCAATCGAACCAATTACCCTTGAATAGAGTTGTTTCAGTCGAACAAAGCATGTTATATATGGTATGAAATCTAAGTATATATGGAAATTTCTGATCATATCTAGTATATATGAAAATAACCGAACTGAACAAGTTATATTGGGAAATTTCCTAATTTACTAGAGTAACCTTCCTGCCTCTACACTCCTATAAATATCTAAGCATCTAGCAGCGTTGGGAATAATTTTTTGGGAATCCTCTAAAACTATACAGAAACAGAAATATAAATCCTATAAATATCTACACTCCTATATATGTTCACGGAAGAGGGAAGGTTTGTTCAATGATGCCCCCTTTATCTCTTTCCTTTTGGAACTTGATGTGATTATATCTGGATCTAATTTCATATTTATTCTAATCATTAAACGCTAAAATATTACACTCAATATATTTACATGTTTGTTACACCTTTTAAAATATGAATATATTTGATGTATTGATACCTTTTCAGATCACATATAATTAAATTAATAAAGAATGAGATAATATTAATAAAATATAATTTTATTAATAACGACTAGATTGATCTAATGAAACCCATTAGACTTTTTAGGCCCATTGTTATCCAAAATATGTAAAAGTTTTGAAATCTATCCATTTCACCCACTGCAAGATAGGTTAGGTTCCTTTAATGGTATCAGCGCCACCATTGTTAGCAGTCTAATTAGCCAGAATTATGGGCTAATTAATAAAAATTTATATTTGATGGGTATCAAGAATAGTAGTGTCTAAGCTTAGGATTGAATAAAAAGCTCTCTCCTCCCTATCTACTAGTATAAAACAATGGATGGAGTAAGTCAATAGGTTGTCCATCATGTAAGTTCTAGATGTTTTTAAGTCTTGGCCTAATTTTTGAATTAAGGTTTGAAAATTTAAACATATATTATAAATTTAAGTGTTAAGTTTAAAATATAAAAGAAATTTTTATAAAAGTTATAAAATAAATTTATACTTTTCAAAATTATTTTGAGAAGTTAAATAATCAATTTAATTTTTAATATGTATTCTATTAGTATGATTAATTAATTTAATCAATTAATTGATTAAAATTCAATTAATTAAAAACGTACATTATATTGATATATGTATGTAACTCTAATTTTAGAGTTGAAAATTTATCTTAAAACTGTAAAAATATAGTTAGATTATAATTCTCAGATTAATTGAATTATTTAATTAAAAAAGGTTTATCAAACAAATAATCAATTAAAATTTAATTAATTAATGTATATATGTATATATTGACATGCATGTATAAACAAAACTATATACATTTATTTGGATATTTATCTTAAATAGTATAAGATGAATAATGTAAATTTTTTTATGATAAAATAAAATTGGTTGATTAAATTAAATATTAAATATAACTGAATATGATCTAACTAATAAGAAATAAAATTAATTAAAAATGATTTGATTATTAGGATACATACATACATATGTATAATTTAACTAAATTTTTATAGTTATAAATAAATCAAACTTATATAACTTGTATGTATAAAAAAAATATAAATTAAACCATAATGAATCCAAATAGGTTTCTAAAGTAAATACATACATATGATACGTATACCATGATTTCAAATGTGTTTAACACCTAAATCACGAAGGTATTTCACAAAAATACATTATTCCTTAAATTGATATCACTCAAAGTGATTAAATATTATGAATTTTTAATACAATTTCCATTTATCATTGATAGATTACTTGCATATGTACTAGTTGTTGAGAAACTCAAGCTAGAGCTGATACATGTAATGCTAATAGTATATTGCCTTAATGATGTAAGATACATGCAAGTATTTATTGAGAAAACTCAAGGTATGTACATTATAGTTAGGTCATCAAGAATAAAAATTAAAATTACATGCATATGAAATCAATTCAAAATAAATTGAAATTAAATCAAGGCCTGAAACTATATAGCCCAATCTCATTTCAATACCCACCTTTCTCCCTTATTCGAGAAACTTTGTAACGATCCGTAAATTTTCGACTATTTAAATTGTTAAATAAATGAGTTTTGGTAATTTAGTACGAAAAGAATTAAAAACTTTGTAATTTAATAATGAAATGAATGCTAAAATGAAATGTAACAATGGTAATTAAAGCTAATAATTCACAATTTGAATGAAATTACAGTTAACTGAAATATTGTAAATTGTTACACTTGGTTATAAATTGATAAGAAAACAAAATGCAAACATTAAATTAATAAATGAAATAGTATGAAATACATGATCATTGAATAAAATTTGGGTTATATAAGAATTGTAATATTTATTTGTGAATAATGAATTCATAAATGTGATTAAAAGTTATAGTAACGATTGTTATAAGTTACATGTTCATTTAGTCCACAAAATTTAAATAGGAAATCAATTAGAATTTAATGAAATTTAATGTTATATTAATGAGAATTAAGGTAATAACTGAAAGTATAAATGTAATAAAATGAATGGAAATGTATATTTTATTCATAAGATAAAATAAAAGAATGAAACCAAGTTGAATAAATTATTTGAGATTTTAATCATATAAATGTATAGATGTGACAAAATTTCAATATAAGTGGAATTATAGTGGTTAATACAAATAAAAATGGAAATAGGGGTATAATAATGCAATGAAATGTAAAACAAATGTTAACTTTGTTTATTTAATAATAATTGATTTTAATAAAAAGGATTGAAATTGAATCAAATTAATTTATTGGAATTAATCATAATTAATAGAATTTACTGAAATTGAGATTTAACATTATAATTAGTGGGATATTCAATATTAAATTTCAGGAATTGCTATAAAGGATTATAAACTACCTAGTAATCCAAACTGATAGAAATTGTAAATAACTAAATATTGAATTGAAATGCGATTTAATTTAATTTAATATTAATTTGTTTAATTAACTGGAAAATAGCCAGTTTGGCAACTGTCTCGGATTTCGACAAAAGCAGTTTCATCGGATCCATAACATCGAATTATTGTAGGATTTCAAGTTTCGTAATGATCGAACTTGTCGTTTGATTGTATGGACTCGAAATGCCTAGAAATCAATTGAATTTAATTTAATTGAAGTCAATTTGAAATAAGCTGATTTTAACGCAACATCTTCACACAATGGAATTGGGACTTGAAACCTGTTCCATTGAGTCCAAAATATTTGAAAACATCTATTTTGGTATATGGATTGACCCATTTTCATTCCGGAGGCAGAACGCGCTTTTCGGGTTGTTTATCGTTCCAATCCAAATCGATCTGGTCCATTCTTTTTATTTTCAGCCCTACCTATAAATATCCTGTTATAAACCCTAGATTGTTTCTATACTCATTTGTGGTACTTACATTTCTTATCAACTCTTCATTCTAATGGCAGACAAACAAATTCCAGTTCAATTTCAAATCAAATTCCAAACTAAAAATTAAAACTCCTCAAACAATATCGAAATATATATCGATTCGATGCCCTCGACGAGCGCAAGTCAAATATGTGATTCTTTTCCGATCTGAGTCTCTGTATGGCCGGAATTGGGTGAATAAGTCATGGCCGTTCATCATAGTTTGATCATCATCGACTGATCATTGAATCAAGAGTTGGCTCATGTAGAGGAGACCGAGCGTGGCTCATCGGAGTAGCTTATTCATCGATTGGATGGTCGGATTTCTCACCAAAATTCGATTAGGGTTTCATGAGGGCTTAACAGCATGCGGCGTTTCTAGCGATCGGAGGGGGTGCGATCGATGGAGGATGGGAAGGCGGTTCCGATGGTGGTGATCGGTGACGTCCAGGTGGCCGGTGGTGGTGTTTTTCGATGGTCAACGTTGGCATTTACGTTTGTGCTCGAGTGGATGTCGTGCGCTAGGCTGCTGGACGAAGAGATGACGTGGTGAATTCTTTTTATTTTTTTATTTTATATATATATATATATATATATATATATATATATATATGTATGTATGTATGTATGTATGTATGTACATATTCTTTTTGAACTCGTATATCTTCTAATCGTCATAACTTTCACATACGAGATCCAATTCACGCACGGTTTCTTGCGCTAGGATCGGACATTTTGACGCTGGTTTGGGATAATTCACAGACTATTCAAATTTTGGGTTTAAATTGGATTTAAATTCAATTTAATTTCAAAGGTGAGTATTTTAACTCACTCACAACTTCTAAAATTTCTTATGTTTGTTAAATTAAATTTATGATGTGATTAGGAATTTATTTATGATTGTTGGGTATATTTTTAATCATCATCTCAGTTAATTTGAATTTATTTGAATTACATCGTTATTTAATTTATTATTGAATATAAATTGCCACTGTTATTGATTATCAGTTCTATATTGATGTTTACGGATTGATTTGGATAATGATTGTGATGGATGTTGATGGTTGATATTGGATAATGAATGTTGTATTTTATATCGTTATAAACTGCAAGTTCGCTATGGGTTGAAATGATACATACCCGAATGATCTATAGATTAGGGAAAAACCATCATGGGTTGAAATGATAGACTCAAGCGATTTTATGGATGTTATTTATTTTGGGATTGCGGTTTGAAATGATATATAACAGTAAAATTTTAAATTGTGGATTTAAATGATAAATATCCGTATCATTTGAACCTAGGATAGAGAATTATATACGGACACCGGATTGGTTAAATTAAATGATTTTAAAATCCTAAATTTTTGAATGATATTTTGAAGTAAAATTTGATATGTACAAATTAAAGTATTTTTGGAAAATCAAGTTTTCGTGTTGAAATGTGAATTGGCTTAAAAAGAACTGTTTTAAGAAATTAAATTGAAATGGTCTGATTTTGTTGAAATGAAACAAATAGTTTTAAATTGATATAAATTCCAAATTCATGTTTTCAATATAAACTGTTTTAAATTATATTATTTTTAAGATTCTAAATCTTAAGATTTTCATATTTATAAACTATTTTAATATATATTAAATATATTAAATCAATTTAACCTATTTTAAACCACTTAAATTATTTTAAAACTAATTAAACCATTTTAACTTATATTAAATCTAATTAATCTATTTTAAAGCTATTTAATCTATTTTAATTTTATTTAATCTACTTTAAATCCATTTAACTATTTACAACTATTTAAGACAATTTCTTCTAAATTCCAAACTAAGTAAAATGGATGGGTTATATTCAAATTCTCGATTTTAAAGTGAATATGGTTAATGATGTTACAACCTAAGTTGGGATTTAAATGTTAACTAATCGAAATAATGATTTTAAAGAAAGAACTTGACCTGTTTTGGAAATATGATTTTTGGAAGAAATATGATTTGAAAGTGGTATAGTTATCTGAGAACACGATATTTTGATATAAATTGTGAATTTGACTTTGAAAGGAAACATAATTATCGAACTATGATTTCAAAGGCGAATATGATTTCGAAAGTGATATGGTTTGAATTGCATATGATATTTTGATATCAATTATGAAATGAATTTGGAAATTTAAAAGAACCATCCGGTGTGTAATAAGCGATTGGTTATCAAAGAGACCGGGATCATATAAGGGCATATTCCTTATCGATACCGAAAACCACTTTAACAATTGTGTACGCAGTGGAGATTCCAGAATGAAATAGGATGGTGTCAACGATATATTTGGTTAAAACAGGAGCGATTCTTCGGCCAAGTGAGGTAGCTCCTCCGATCGGACACACTCCATCGATACTATATTCCAACTTTTGATTTATTTGGTGGCCACCCGCGATTTTTCTCGGGAGTGTGTTTCGAGTTGGGCGGTAGTTGCGGCTATGCGTTACCAACAGTCTGGATGCGTGATTGGCATATCTACCCTGGCATTGCCTAGTTGTGCCATGTCACCTACCCTAGCGTGCCTTCTGCGAGTTTGTTTTATATCGTACCTATGGGGTATCCTCTGGCAGCTCCAGTTTATGGAGAGTTACGGTACTGTATAGACTATTGGCGTTATAAAATGTGTTAAGGGGGGATATGGGCAACACCCTAATGTTATTTTAATAGTTTACTTTACTATAGATATTATTATAATAGCGTATATTACTACATAGTAGATAGTTTAACTGATCCTTAGGAGGTGTGAATCCCGAGCATCTCTTGAGTTACTGCACTCATGTTAGACAATGGATAGGAGATGTCAAACGTCGCAAACATCTCTGACGCCGTTCCACTCCTATTTATTTACCATTGATTTAACTTACATAAGATCTTTTAGTTCTGACTCGAGTGTTTTGTCTTTTTAATTCGCTCGGGTCAGCCTGAGAATTTCAGGATTTGAAGACCTTATTTTTAGAGGACGAAGATGAAGATTTTATCATTATTATTTATTATATTATCCACTGCATCACACTGTTCCGCTGTATTGTTATTTATTTATCTCTGATATGTGTAACTCTGGTTCTGTGTTGTATAAGTATAATCAAATGTTTTGTAAACAGCTTCATGAACTGTTATTTGATTATTATATTTTATCATTCCACTGCAAGATTTTGTTTTTTTCTCTCTGCTTTTTCTTATTTACCCCAACAAAACATCCGTCCTTCTGTATGGTTTGAGTCGACATGTGTATCTGCTTAAAGCATCCAAAAAGGTGGTCTGTTACAAGCTTTACTAATTTTCAAAATCCAAACCCATAACTTATCCTTAGCCCTAATTCCTCCATTCAAAAATCACGACTGCAAATATATACATATACATACATACATACATACATATATATATATATATATATAATAACATAAGGCGATAAAGGTTGGCCATTGTTGATCGTCATGAGGAGAGGAAACCTAGTGTTGCGAATTCTGGAGTAGCCGCAGTGCTGGAAGGATCATGACCTGCCATGATGTTGGGCTGTGTGAGACATTTAATGCTAGGGAAACGAGGCAAGACGCTCGTGATTGACTTAGGCGTCAGCAACAGGTTGTCGTGGAGGCGAGTGGGTTCGTGGTGGATGGCCAGGTAAGGGTGAGTGTGCATGACCTGATGGTCATTTGAGGTAGTGATGCAAGTTCAATTTTGCAGCAGAAGATTATTGTGAGGCTGAAGACGTGGAAGCTTGGCTGTGTGGTTATTGCATTTGGACACAGCAGCGACGTTAATGATTTTTCTCAATAATTCGATATGTTTTCTCACTCACAATTATACCTAAATTCATTATCCGTAATATATATACATCCATGCTAATATTGTCGAATTGTTTTTTAAGGTGATTGTTTGGAATTTGATTAATCGTGAATGTTAATTGTATTGTTTGGACGAATTGTTTAATAGGGAGATTGATTGTGTGATATTGGATTTGTGTACGTTAGATTATTAGAAATGCAAAGGAGATTATGTCTGTTGCATTCTAGTTTGTGTAATTCATTTATATTGTGTGCACAGTGTATCGATGACCAAAATTCAATGGCATTCGACTCGGCTATACGATAAAAATTTATATTTATGATTTTTGATGATTTTGGTGAACCTTGCTCCATAATTCATATTTTTGAACGTTCGATTGATTTTTTGGTTTTAAAATATATATGAAAGCTTTGATAAATTATTTTTGGTATTTTAAAATTAAATTGAACTATATTTATAAGTAAATAATAAAAATTATAAAATAAAATGATTTCTTGGAAAATTATTTTGGGTATAAAATTTTTTTTTGAAAATAATTTATTTCTAACTGTTAAACTATAAAGTGAAGGCTTTAAATTTTAAGTTACATTTTGAAATGAAAAGAATTACTTTTGAGATTTATAAATTTATTATAAAGTAGTATATGGTTATATAAAATTATAGAATAGTTTATATTATTATTTTTGATCTGTAAAGTAAGTTTGGATATTTCAGAAAAATATGTATAAAGAATTTGGAAATGAAATTTTGTGATTAAATCTTATATAGGAATGACCTCAATAAAAAATATGATTTATAAAGTGTGTTTGAATGTTTTAAATTATATATGTAAAAATTTGGAAATGAAATTGGTATTTAAGACGTTATTTTGGTATCATATTTTGTAGTTAGGGATAAATATAATTTATTTGAAGTTTATATATATATGTATGTATGTATATTAATTATAAAATAATGATTGATTATAGAGAATTATGTCTTGACTTCTATAATATGATCTCAAATAATATACACACACATACACTCTTGAATACTTGATTTAAATGTTAACAAAATACTTTTTTGAACATTATTATTTCAAAGTTTGTGTAACGACCGTACGGCTATACCCATATTATTAAAGAACATTACAAGTAATATCGTCTAATAACATGGAGAATACGACTGGTTAAGAACAATCAAATATGAATATATCTTTATAATGACACTGACACGTCTTTATTACCTTTTGAGGTTCTAAACTAAATTTTTTTGACTTGTACAATAAAAATACAAAGAAGTAAACACACCAATTTAAAATATTATGAATAGTTATAATATAAATAAATCAGAATCAGAGTCACAGATCACAGCAAAATAATATACATCATATGCAAATAGAATGTGAGTCTACAAAATATCAATACTAGACCCACATAACACATACATCACATTATCTAATAAAGAGATGACATAATGTTAAACATATGACTTAAATTAAATAAGCAATAATAAAAGTATGCCAGAACAAATGATCAAACTAAGGCATAGTAACAAAATCACCATTGGGTAAAAACCCCGACTCCTAACGTTAAGAAACAGGTGTCGTGTTTATGACAAAGCTATATGAATTTACCTAACGAATACAAATAGGTAAACATTGTTTGGTTGTGAAATAAACTGATAGCCTACATATAACATCTGCTAAGAAAAAAGAAAGGGCAGTCATGTCATACCTTAACAAACCTAACTAAAAGAAATAGGTCTGCCAGCCCTAAATCTAAAACTGTATCGACTCTCAGGTCAATAAAAATAAGTTATCGTCTCTTAAGGATCTGTCAGCCGAAAATGCGAATGCCCTAAGATAATATAACTCTAAGTGTAACTCACTTTCACCTTAATAATTGCTAAAATCTAACCAACTATCTCATACCAGAAGGTGAAATTCCAGTATTTAATAAAAGCTAGTAAATTCCACGCAAACTCTATTTAACAAATTATAATGACAATTGAATAACTTATATGAAACATCCCATACCAATCTGATAATTTAATTGTTTATTAAAATTCTTTGTTTCATAAAAAGTTATGAGATTTTAATAAAATCCCAAAATTCATAATAAATAAAATAAAATAAATTTTATTTTAGGCTACATAAATAAACACACACGCTGATTCAATCAAACTATATATATATATATAGTTTAAAAGGTGTCAGGCTACATAATCAAAGCATGTATAAAATGATAACATGTACAACAGTTCTAAACTATATATATTTTTATGTGAAGTTAGGCTACTAAAAGATGAACAAAGTCAAGATACATAATAAAGGCATGTACAAATTGAAAGGCATGTATAGGCACTAGTTTAAGTTTCATTAGCAAAGTTATAAAATGAAAACATGCACATGTAGTGCATGCCTATCTGAACAAAAATGCTTGCTTGGTTATGTGAATTATAAAGAAACAAAATAAAATAAAATAAAACGGAAGGATACAGATATATTCATGCAATGTGTGCTCAAACACAAAATGACGGGGACGAAGGCAAGAAAGCTTGCTTAGGAGTGTGACTTTCAAGGGAACAAAATAAAATGAAAGAAAACAAAGGGACATATAAAATCAAAGCAAGAATCCATTCTCACTTTAAGCCGTGCATGCCATTAGCTATTTGCCCCAGCTAATTTAGTCCAAAATTCCAACGAGTAGGGTTTTGTCACAGATAAGACTAAAATTATGATTACACACAAAAGGGAATATATATTTATATATAGATAAGTTATTGATGAGCTAGCAAAACCATTAGGATTAGGTGATCCTGGGATAGGGACAGGCCATCTAGAAGAGAAGTATTTAACAGATAGTTAAGGACAGATCGTCCAGAAGAGGAGTGTCCAATAGATGTTAGATTATTTTGTTTATATTGTCTGGTATGCCTGGGTAAGCCAAAGATTAATAGTCATCCAAACAAAACTAAAGTGTTTGAATAGATAGTTCTTTGATTACCTAATATGTATATTTACATAATGATGCTTTACAGCATTTAACTAGTTGTGGTTGTAGTAAGTGATTTGCAAAAGCTATGTTTAAAAGATTGTTAGTGAGGGGAAACTCATTTCGCTTAGAGGCGTGGTCTCACTTAACATTAAATACCGAGATGTACAGTATTATTTACACCAGGCTTTATGTCTGACTCTAAGTTTATGTTTTTCCCCTTAAATTCTCGGATGCTCAAAATTGATTTGAGTAGGCTAAGGGTAGAGGCTTTTCATGTTTTTAGTAGGATGACGAATAAACCTACCGAAGGCAAGCAGGAGGCTAACAATAGCTATTTAGGAGTTGTAGTTCTTTGTTTTGTGTTTATTTCCGTTGTGTGTGTATTAAGTCAGTTATGACTATATGACTCCGATCATCTAAGGAGGCATCTTCGTATGTTGCTCTTGGTGTATTTTGTAGTAAGTATATTTTATCATTGCCTAGGAAACGTTTTGGGATTATGTATTATGAATATGGAACATGTGTTGTGAAATGTAGTGGAAAAATCTGTTTTTGAAATCTGTGATTTTTTTAAATTCAAGTGCTTCTGATATTATAGATATCATTAACATAGCTGTATTTAGCTACCGGAAGTTAATACTATAGATGACTGCGACATCTGTAGCGCTTAGCTTTGGGCCTCTAGATAGGGGATGTTTCAAAGTAGAAGTCTTCCCTCTATGTGAAAACCAAGTGGCACCGAGAGGAATCCTCTCGGTGCTGATAGGAATTTGAGGATGGATGATGCACGAGAAGTGGATACTATGGTAGTATCTGATAAGGAAGATGTAACATCCTCCTCTTAGAGGCCCAAAACAAATGGTTGCGGATGATGTAGTCATCCATAGTTATTAATCATCGACGACCAAATACGGTAATGTTAGATACGTTGATATAACAGAAACACATGGATATGGAAAAAAATTAATATCACAGAACAGATTTCACGTTCCATTTCAAATCATTTCAAATTCATTACATAATGCCAATATGAGAACCACGTTCAGAGAAAATATAATTACTACAACATACGCCAAGGGCGACATATAATGATGCCCCCTTGGATAATCAGAGTATATAACTAGGAAATTAAACAACTTTGCCTTTACAACAAAACACAACGGAATCAAAATAGAAAAGAACTCTAAATAGATATCATGCCTTATGCACGTCTCCGAAAGCTTACATGTCTAAAGAGGTACCTGAAAACCTCAACTCTCAAACTACTCAAAATCAACTAAGCACTCAAGAGTTTAAGCGAAAAACATAAAATTTGAGTCAAACATAAATCCTGGTATGAATAATAATTTACTGTCTCAAACAATTTAGATACCTAGTGAGATCACGCCGCTTAGCGGAACGGATTTTCCACTCACTAGTATCTTAATCAAAACTTTATACCATATCCTATGCTTCTGCATCCACAATGGTTAAAACATAGTAATTCAAAAATATTATGATGATATGCAAATAGGTAATTCAATTCTAGATTGCGCATCCCCATTCATTTTTGACTATCTGTCTTAGTTATTGTTTCTAATGTCACTATTAACTAATAGTTTTCATAAGCTGACTAATAACCTATTTAATGTTTATGGACCCCCGTTTGATTTCATAGTTTTCATGGGATCACTAAGAACCAATTCACCCTGCCAATAACTTCTTCGTTTCATGGGTTCTCCCGGAATATACTGGTATCTCCAATAACTTCCCTCTTATCCTCGTTTTAATGGGTTGACTTGAAACCTATTGACATCTGTCAATAACTTAATCCGGATATAGTTTTCATGGGTTTACTATAAAACAATCAGCCCCTGCCAATAACTCTTTCTAATCATAGTTTTTATGGGTTTACTATGAACCCATTGGCCCTTGCCAATAACTTATTCTAAGCATAGTTTTCATGGATTTACTATGAACCTGTCTATTTGACAACTTCTTTAACTAGTATTTAGGCATCCTATATTCTGGTCTATCTGAAATCTTGGATGCAATTCTACTCATTTAGGAGTTAACTCAATTTATATTCACTACTGGGTCAACCTAGCTAGTTATTCTATCTTTTTTTTCAAAGTACAGTTGTGGGTCCACATTAAAGTGAATAAAAATATTAGAAGAAGCAAACATAATAACATAATAATACCAATAGTTGTGGTTTAATATCCTTGAAATAAATTTCATATAAAACATTTTTTTAATTCCTTTAACCTATTATTTTATCAAGGAAAGCTTCTTCAAAAACACCAAAGTAAAAGCATTTAAAATCTCTTTTGAAATGCCATGGGTTTTACCTTTAAAAATTGAGATCGGGTTCTTTGTTTTGAAACTAGGGCTTTCAAAACCTATAATCTTTACTTTCGAAACCATTGGAAAACTTCCTTTCGAAAGATTTTAAACCTTCTTTTTCAAAACACTAGGCACCTACCTTTCAAAACACTTTAAAACCTTGCTTTTGAAACATTTCGAATGCATTAAAGTATTACCATTCAATTATAGAAGATTAGCTTCAAAACCACTTGAAAGTACTCCTTTCAAAACCATTGGAAGTACCCCTTTCAAAAACATCGGGTTTATCTTTAAAAATATCTTTTGAGTCCAAGTGAATACAACCGAAAGTAACCTTTTGAAATATTTACCTTTAAATAAGATGATTGGGGAAAGCTGATGTTTTTGGAGCCATCCTTTCGAAAGCTTAGATCCTTTAGGTAAAACATTGGAAGTATAGCTGCGAATTCCCGTTTCGAAGTCATTGCCTTCGAAACCCTTGAACCCTTTCGAAAGCTTTAGGAAGTGGCTTCGTACAATTATAAAACAAAAATACATTTCGAAAATATTGATGACTTCGATCCCTTCAAAAGGAAAATGGACAGAAGAAGGGTTTTGACTTGGTCGTAACTACCCTTTTCGGAAGCAATGATTTTTAAAATTAAGTAACTCACTCAGAAGCTACAAATTAAATAAAAAGTAGCAACCCCATTTGAAAGCAATTTAAAACGACCCCTTCAAAAGCATATGTTTCGGCCCTTCGAAAGCATTTAGCAAAACAGGCAAGCACATTTCTTTAGAGAAATAAAACAAAGGTTTTGACCCCATCGGAAGATATGTTTTGACACCATGTCTTCCGCCCTTCTCCAATCAACTACGTACCAATGTTTGATACCTTGTGTATTTGTTTTGGCTTAGTCGGTTTCGACTTGGTTGAAGGTGGAAGCATAGGGTAGAAAGGTGCTTCTAAAAGAGGAGGAACCTACTTTTCTGCATAAAGACAAATTTAATGGCATTTAATGTAAGTACTTTATAACTAACCTGCTTTCTGTAAAAATTTGATTAGTTGCCATAACTTCTCAAATTCTTTACCAAAATAACTGCCTTATAATTTCATATCTAAACAAAATTAATTTTCACAATTAAGCCCTTTCATTAAGCAAAACAATTAAAACAATTAAATCTTTCTTCTAAAATAATTTAATTTCCATAGTAAATTACCCAGGAAAAATCCCCAAAAATAATAGAAATTCACTTTCAATATGTTATCTAACATATAAAAAATTCCAGACTCAAATTCTTCACAAAATAATCGAAATTAATTTTTAAACCCAATTATACATATTTTTCTTTCAAATTCATAATAAATTTTCAACTGCTTGGAAAATTATAAAAATTAAAACCCATCTCCAAATCATATTTTACATAACATTTAATTTCCTCATGGCATTCGAAATTCATTATAATAGATTTTACCCTTAAAACCATATAAACAATTATCAAACAATTTTGTTTAAATCATATATGTTATAAAATCCAAGCATATCATCATCAAAATTCATCATAATGGATTTAATCTTAAATCCAAAAATCAAATTGTCATAAAAAAATAAAGATGGTTTAGATTATTGTTCACCTTGATTAGGATATGGACATCGAGGTTTGATTGAGATTAATCTTCCTTGCTTTAATTCCTTAGCTTTAGATCGACTTTCTCATCTTTTCTCCTAAGTAATGGCCGGCTTTGCTCCTCTTTGTTTTTGTTTGTTTGTATTTTGTAAAAATGAACTTGAATGGGAATAAAACGAAAATATAAGGTAATGGTGTCGCAATTTCCTAATAAGCCCTTGCATTAATTAATTAGCATATATATAACCATTTAAGCCCATCTATTTAGTTAAGCACGACCTCTAATTTATTTTCAAATCCCAATCCCCTTATCACTCTAATATGTACATTATTATATTTAATTTATCTAATTAAATCTTTTGAATAATCTTATTAAAAATTAGAGGCATCACAGGCTCCCTTCCTTCAAGAATTTCATCCTCGAAATTCAGTAAGGACTAAATACTAAACATAGCAATCATCTGTAACAACTTATAACAACCATATTAGCCTACCTGACTAGCAACTATCTATATAAATCTAACATAGACATACCCTTAAAGCAGATCAAGATAAGTATCTCTAATCCTGCATTCTGTCTGCCAAGTACAGTCTTTCTCGTTGTCGCTCCACTGAACTTTCACCACCCCGACCGTCTTGTTTCTCAATCTTTTCTCATCTCTCGCCACAACTCGAACTGGTTGTCCAACAAAAGGCAAATTCATTTTTACTATCAAATCATCCAACCCTATCGGAGGAATAGTAGTCTCTAGATCAAGCACATACTTGGGAAGATGAAACACATGAAACATGTTATGGGCACCTGCCATACTGCTCGGCAACTCTAATTCTATATGCCAGCTTTCTAATCCTTTTTATAATCTGGAACAAACCTACATATCTTGGTGCCAGTTTCCCTAACTTTCCAAATCATACCACACCCTTCGTCGGTGATGAAAACCTTATCTCCAACCGAGAAATCTAGGCATTTACACCTCCTATGTACGTAACTCTTCTGTATGGACTGAGCTTCCTTCATCCTTTCTTGAATCAACTCAATCTTCTATATCGTCTCTCTAACTAGATCTAGACCTAAGACCAATCTATTTCCAATCTCCAACCAACATGCCCGTGATTTGCATAACCTTTCATACAAAGCGTCAAAATGCACCATTTCTATACAAGGCTGATAACTATTATTATAGGAAAAATCTACCAAATGTAGGTGATCTTCCCAAGATCCACCAAAATCCAATACACAAGCTCTCAATAAATTCTCAAGTGCCTTATTGACTCTCTATGTCTGCCCATCCATTTGAGGGTGATATGCAGTACTCATGCTAAGCTTGGTACCTAATACTTCCTGTAGACTCTTCTAGAATACACTAGTGAACAAAGCATCTATGTCACTAACTATATTACTAGGAATACCATGTAGTCTAACTATGTTCTTCACGAACAACTTAGCTAAAACATGTGTCGTCTTGGTTGACTTATCTGGAATGAAATTAGCACTTTTGCTCAACCCGTCCATTATGATCCATATACTTTCATTTCCCCTATTTGACCTTGGCAACCCATCTATAAAATTGATGGATATTGAATCCCATTTCCAAACTATAATCTCCAAAGGCTGAAGCAACCTAATCGGCATCTGATGTTCGGCCTTCACTTGTTGACAGTTTTCACACAGCCTAATCCACAAGCCAACATCCCTCTTCATACCTTCCTAATAGAAGCTTCTCTTCATATCTTGATACAGCTTGGTCCCTTCAGGATAAATCGTAAACTTGGAATGATGACATTCTCCAAGAACTTCTTTCCTTAAGTCAACATTCGGAACACACAACTATCCTTTTTTTCTCAACCACTCTCTCTGGTCAAGACTAAAACCCCTTAGATCATCAATCTCTGATCCCCCTCAAGCCTTCTAATCCCCTCGACTAATACTATATCATCCTTCTTCTTAAAGTCAATCCTTTCGTTCAATACTGGTCGAACTTCTAAACAGGACAACATGGTGGTACTCTGACTGGAACTAGCAGTCGGTCTTAACTGCACACTACAAGTAGTCAAAGCTTCTAAGTCCTTCCATTCTGCCAACATAGCTAACACCACATTCTGATGTCTTCTGCTAAGAGCATCTGCTACTTTATTTCCTTTCCTAAGAGTATACTCTATACCAAAATCACAAGCAGCTAAAAACTCCAGTCAACTCTATTGTCCCATGTTCAGCTCCTTCTAAGAGAATAAATACATTAAGGACTTATAACATATGTATAGCATAAAATCTCTCCCCTAAGAGACAATGTCTCCATATCTTTAATTCAAAGATCACTGCAGCCAACTCCAAATCATGAATAGGATACCTTACTTCATGTGGTCTAAGATATCGTGAAGCATATGCAGTAACTTTACCCTTCTGCACTAATATAGCTCCTAATCCAGTCCCACAAGCATCTGTATACACCACCAACCCTTGGTTTTCATCTCGAACTACTAATGTTGGTGCATTGGTCAACAAATGCTTTTACTTAAGGAATGCTCCCTCACATTTGTCAGACCAGACATACTTCACATCTTTACTAGTTAACTTAGTCAAAGGGGCTGCTATCCGCAAGAAATCCTCAATGAATCTCTGATAATAGCCAGCAAGTCCAAAAAAACTTCTAATCTCATTCACCGCCTCTAGTCTCTTCCAATTATTAACAACTTCGATCTTATCTGGATCGACTGACAACCCTACTCTGAAACCACATGACCAAGAAATTTAACCACTTTCTTCCAAAAATGGCACTTGGAAAACTTTGCTTTTAGCTGATGCTACCTCAGTGTCTCAAGCAGTATTCTAAGATGATCTTCATGCTCCCTTTCATCCTTAGAGTACACTAAAGTTTCATCTATAAACACCAACACAAACCTATCCAAGTACTCTCATAAAACTCGGTTCATCAAATCCATGAAAAAAGCAGGTGCATTCGTTAACCCGAATGGCATTAATAACCACTCATACGAACCATATCTAGTCCGAAATACTGTCAATGGAATACTGTCCTCTCCACTCTTAACTGATGGAAACCTATCACCAAATCCAATTGGGAAAACACTCCAGGTCTACACAACTGATCAAATAGATCGTCTATTCTCGGCAAAGGATACTTATTCTTAATCATTCTCTCATTCAACTAACGATAGTCAATGCACATCCTCAATGACCTATTTGGTTTCTTCACGAACACCATGGCCGCTCCCTAAGGTGAACTATTTGGTCTAATAAAATTTCTTTCTTCTAGATCCACTAGCTGCACCTTCAATTCCCTCATCTCAGTCGGTGTCAACTTGATAGGTGGTCTACTCACTTGTTTAGCTCCTGGCACAAGATCTATCCAAAACTCAATAGCTCGTTTTGGCGGTAGTCTTGTAACTGTCTCAAAGACATCTGCAAAATCTCTAGCTATTCGAACCTGTCTTAACTCTTTTTCCACTTTCATAGCACTTAACAAAGCATATATACTCTGGTCAGAATTCTTCACTGAGAATGTAATTTGGTTATGAATATCAAGATGTCTTAGTAATATCTCCCTATCCTGGCAAAATATCCTAGCCTTATACTTACCCAACCAATCCAAACCAAACTGATTCCAAATCTACAAAATCAATAACATACAGACTGCATGAAAACTTATGACCTTACAATTCTAGTCCTAACTGGTCATATTTCATCCCTAGAGTTGCATACCCTCCTATCGGATTCGCAACCCTTAAGGAAGCAATAAGATATGTGGGTTCTAAGCATAACCTATCTACCAAACACTGAGATATAAATGAATGTGATGCATCGGTATCAAATAGTACCCTAACCGGTATACTCTAAATCAAAAGTGTACCTTCCATCACAGTCCTCCTTTTTTTAGCTGTAGTTGGCTTAGCAGATGATGGTCCCACAGCATAAACCTTTCCCTTTTCCGCCCAGACTGGTTCTAGACACTGATTCTTATAATGCCCAACTTGGTCACAGTTAAAGCACTTCACATTCTTCTTTTCTTCAACCTTCTTCCTCTTGCCTGACCAGCACTCATGAGCATAATGACCTTTCTTGTCACACTTAAAGCAAACTAAATCAGCCTTCGCTTTCTTGGCAGCCCCCCTTCTAGGCTTCCTTCTTCTTAAAGAACTTTCTCTTCTTTCCCTAAGAACCCTGGATTTTAACCGGCTTTTCTTTCACATAGATAGAAAGCACCTCCTCATGTCGGATTGCTATCTCCATAATTACATTACAAGGATCATGGAAATGTAGCAGGGTTGCCCTAGAAATCTCAGGTCTCAATCCCCGAATGAACCTCTCATTCCTCTTAATCACGGTGTCTATAGTAGCATACCCATATCGGGACAACTCATCATGCTTAGTAGCATACTCAACTACCAACATCTCTCCCTGCACCAAATCTATAAACTTTCTCATCGATGTTGACTTAGTAACGTCACATAAAAACCTCTATTCAAATCTCCTTCTAAAATCTGCTCAAGTCAACTCTTTCTTCGGAAGTCCGACGTAACACTATTCCACCAATGAAACGCTGCCCCTTGCAACTGCCTAGAGGCCAGCCTCCTCTTCTTCTCATCATCCAAACCCAAAATAGTAAAGATTCTCTCACAATGCAATAGCCAATTATCCACTTCTATGACATCCCTTGTTCCCGTAAACAGTTTTCCACCAAGACTAGTGTTGTCTCTGCTCAACTTAGCATAGTTATTCCCAACTAGAGTCACATAATTAGCTCATCCAACATTTCCAACAACACCAGCAGCAACTCCTACTTGCATCATATTGATGAAGAACTGATACATTTCCCTCATATCCACTGGTGGATTTCCAGCATCCACATTGGCACCTACATTTTGGTTAGCATTAGCCTATCAACCCAGGTTCCTCTTGGTGGGTTAAACATTTCCGTTGGTTGTGGTGGTTCCTCCACCGAGATTTCCTATTTTGTTTCCTGCCTCCATATCTTCTTTCTCGTAAATCTACATATGAGCCTAAGTAAGATACATAAGAACGCTCTAAGAGAGAGGGGAATACGTACTTATATATATCTCAATATATCAAATACAAGTATGTTACTATAGCATTAACCCAAACCCCGGTCTTATTTTTTGATTCATTGGATTATGTTTTGAGAAATCTTTTAGGTTTACAGTTCTTTTAAGTTTCATAAACCATGCTCTAATACCAACTTGTAACATCCCCCACTTGGAGGCCCAAAACTAATGGCAAGGGATGCTGCGGTCTTCCATAGTTATTAATCCTCAATGACCAAATATGGTAATGTTGGATACATTGATATACCATAAACACATGGATATCGAAAAAAATTAAAATCACAAAACAACTTTCACGTTCCATTTCAAATAATTTCAAATTCATTACATAATCCTAATACGAGAACCACGTTTAGAGAAAATATGATAATTACAATATATGCTTAGAGCGACATATGAAGATGCCCCATTGGATAATCAGAGTATAATTAAACAACTTTCCCTTTACAACAAAACACGGTGAAATCAAAATAGAAAAGAACTCTCGATAGCTATCATGCCTCCTGCACATCTCTGGAAGCTTATTCACCTAAAGAGGTACCTTGAAACTTCAACTCTTAAACTACTCATGATCAATTGAGCACCTGAGAGTTTAAGGGAAAACATAAAATTTGAGTCAGACATAAATCCTGGTATGAATAATAATCTACCATCTCAAACCATTTAAATGTTTAATGAGACCATCTCGCTTAGCGAAACGGGTTTTCCCCTTACTAGTATCTTAATCAAAACTTAAAACCATATACTATGCTCTTGCATTCACAATGGTTAAAACATAGCAATTCAAAAATATTATGATGATATGCAGACATGTAATTCAATTCTGGATTACCCATCCCCATTTGTTTTTGACTATCCATCTTAGTTATAGTTTCTAGGGCCACTATTAACCTACTAGTTTTCATGGGCTGACTAATAACCTGTTTAAAGGTTATGGACTTCCTATCCAATTTCATAGTTTTCATGGGATCACGAAGAACCAATTCACCCCTGCCAATTGCTTCTTTGTTTCATGGGGTTTCCCTGAACCTATTGATTTCTCTAATAACTTCCCTCTTATAAAAGTTTTCATGTGTTGACTAGGAACCTATTGGCATCTGTCAATAACTTAACCCGACTATAGTTTTCATGGGTTCGCTACAAACCTATTTGCCCCAGCCAATAACTCTTTCTAATCATAATTTTCATGGGTTTACTATGAAACCATTGGCCCCTGCCGATAACTTATTCTAAGCATAGTTTTCATAGGTTTACTATGAACTTGTCTATCTGACAACTTCTTTAACTAGTATTTAGGCATCTTATATTTCGGTCTATTAGACCTCTTGGATGCAATTCTACTCGTTCATGTAACGATCCAGAATCTTAGTCATTTGAAATTTGAATATTTAATTAATTTAAATATTCACAAGTAAATTTTATAAGTGGAATAACTTATATTTTGAATATCTTGATTTAATTGGATAATTAAACTTATAATTTAATATTTGAAATTATAGAAATAATTGAAATTCAAATTTAATGTGAATGAAAATGATTTATAAAGTTGAATTAAATTCTATTTGAATTAGAATGATGTTAGAGAAATTTTAAAATTGAATTAAAAGTTAAATTACAAAGTTTGAATATTTTAATATTTAATTAACGTGTACAAATAGTCATTTTTCATACAGTCTCGGATTTCAACGAAACCAGTTTCATTGGAACCGTAATGTTATATTATTGTAGGATTTCAAATTTCATGTCAATCGGATTTACGTTTTAGTCATGGCAAGCTAAAACACATAGAAATTTGTTTAAGTTAAATTTTAAATTTAAATAGTCGATTCGAAAGCCTATCTTCCAAATACAATCGAATTGTCTCTCGATGTATATTCCATTGAGTTCGAAATAGGGGTAAAACATTATAAATGCAAGGAGGCATGCTTCGTTTGGAGTATGAAAAATTTTTGGGTGAATAGTGTCGTAAAATTTTCTACAAAAGACCAACTTATTTTCTATTTCGCAAACCCTAATCCAAACTAGGGCAGGCCAACATTAACTTTTCAACGGCTAAAATCATTCAATCTTTCTTCCCTCTTTTTATCATGTTCAGTCGACCTATACGAAAAACTTCTAACTGCAACATTGAAGAGCACAACGAGATCTTCGAATCCAACTGGTATGATCGAACTTGGTGTAGAGGATAGGCGTGGATCTCGATGCAAAGGCATGGCTTAGATCTAATGATGCAAAATCAATGGCTGTGATTCAAGCTAGGTTTTAAAATAAAATAAAAAAATGTGTAAATTTATATATATATATATATATATATATATATATATATATATATATATATATATATTCGTATTAACTTCTAACATCACAACTCTGTCGTACGAGGTCCGTTTTTGACGAAACGAATTGCGTTGGGTTCGTATTAACGAGCAATACATTTTAGAGATGGTTTGGAGTTAATTAAAGCTAGTTTAAATTTTGGATAAAATTAAATGCTTGTTTAATTTTATTCGCAATAAAACACTGCAACTACTATTGGAATCAATGTGAGTACAACTCTCTCTTTCTGACACATTGATATTTTTATATAAGTGAGAAATAACCTATTTTATACTGACTGATGATTGTTTGGATGATATATGATATGTTGTACATAATTGATTTGTATTTGGATATATTCCCGCCTATTGGAGCAGATGAGACCGTATACGTTACCTTGTATGAGCAGATGACCCTTTGTACGTGCGTCTGCCTTGAAGAAGACATTGTACACATATTCTAATATGTATATTTGTTGCAGGTGACAGGTTGGAAGGATCCAACTGGATTTCTCACCACTGTTGATTTATTTACAGATATTGTGATATATGCTGTTATCATATGATATATGATGTTTTGGATGTTGTGATTGATGTATTTAGTGTTGTTGCAGCATTAGGCCTATTTTGGAATTTTAAAAATATTAAAGTGGTGATTTCAAATTGAAAAGGATTTTAAAGTGATTTGAAAATATACATTTTGTTGAATTTTGAATTGGTAAGAAGTGGATTTATTTAAATAAATAAATGCTATAATTTTTATGCTATAAAAATTATTGTTTTTGGGGAATATAACCCGAATATGATTTTTGGAATATGGAGATTAATTATTTTGTAAAATAGTTAAAATCAAATTTTTTAATTTAATATAAACGGATTATTTATAGATTTATAAAATTGAATTTTTATAAATCGAAATAGTGGAATTATAAAGGAGTTTTGAAAGTGTTAAAATGAAGCTATAAATGAATCTTATAAGTAAATAAGATTTAAAAGAATTATGAATTTGTGATGTTATAAAAATAATGATTTTAAATAAATGATTTATAAGTATAACTTATAATTTGGATTTTGGCATGCAAATGCGATATAAATGAGATTGGTTAATAAAGGAATTTTGTATATTGAAGTTTTTATAGAATATATATGAAATTTATAAACATTGTTTTACAAATCTGAAATAAATTGAATTTGATAAGTTAGATATAAAAGCTTATTAAAGGAATTTCATCCACGATTTGGACAGTGGATAATCCTTTAATAAATATGTAAAAGTAATTAATTTGGTTAATGAATTTATATTCACGATTTTGGACAGTGAATAATCTTTTAAATAAAATGGATATGTTTTGGAAAGTGATCTTTTAAATCAAAAGACAGGTTTTGGAAAGTGATATTTTAAATGAGGTTAAATGATTTGAAGATGTTTTAAAATGTGTTAAGTATCGAAACCATAGATTTCAGCATCTATTGTTGAAATAGACGTTTTTGAGAAGTAAAGAAATGATGGACTATAACACTGTTGTTATAGTAAATGATTTTCGAAAGGAGATGTTATGTATAGTATTTGGGATTTATATATCTATCTAATTATCGAATCCCTATACTAATGATTTTGGGTTGTCTTAACAATGTTTTACACATCATTCGTTTTGACCCAAGTAAATATGTTTGAGAGAATGTTTTCCTTAAAGAATAAAATATATTCTTAATCCTGATTTAGATATATGTAATATTTTCTAAGTGTTGAAAATAAATTGAATTGTGAATTACTTATTTTTAAATAAGTATATGGAAATGTTTTCCAATATAGGAAGTTGAAATGGTTTGAGAGTTGTATCCTTTTAACGATAATTTGAAGTGAATATTTGGCAAAAGATTTAATTAATAAAAGATTAATTGAAAGGGCCTAGGGATTACATATGGTGCTAAATATTTTTTTATTTGTTTTGATAGTCTAATACCACAAGTCCTAGGTCCCATAACCCATAGGTCCCAGGATCGAAACCTGGCTCTGGTACCACGTGTGACGACCTGCAAATCCATACCCTTTGAATCGACAATAAACCACACATGTCCGACCCAAAAAGCACATGCTGACGGAAAGTTAGGAGAAAGAAAAGAAGAGAGAAGAAGAGAAGAGAAGAAAGAGAGAATATAGAACTAAATAGAACAATACAGAAAGTCACATCGCAGTGAAAAACATATAATATCATATCAATTATCTTTACAAAACAGAAACTGTATATACATACATCAATTAGAGTACAACGATCAATCCATAATTATCTGCTTGGACAGTTATGATAACCTATCCTTATAATTACCGATAATATACAACAACTCAGTGGATAATCAAAACAGATACGTGTATGCGAAAATAAAGATCTCCAGCTCTCCTACTGAAGCATCAATAGCACCAAATTTGAACCTGTAAATATACTCTGTCAGACTTGAGCATTGAAATAGAAGAACATCTGGATCAGTTTGGTAAACCAACGTGAGAAACACACTCAACTAAATTTATTAAAGTACCAAACTTTTTCTTTATCAAAACAAAAGTATCTCATATGACATGCCCACACATAAACACGGACATGTTTTTACCTTACGATAACTAAGACATTTCATATCAAATTCTCTTATATTATAATAGTGTCTAGTATACAAATAATATTAATCATAGCCAAAATTGTTACATTGATTAAATTCCAGCATATATCCCAAAATGGGTAATACAATCAAAATGGCAGGTACATAGCGAAGTTTGGATTTCCATACAAATGACCAGGTGAAGGGACTACCTTTCGATGGGTACGCCTCTAAATGGATGTCCTGAGAAACCATCACAAAGTTCCTCTACCAACACAAGACCGGCCTACCTTTATAACTAGGTAGTATCGAATATGTCATCCTCCGGTCGTTATCGACATTTTTTGAGCGCCCTCAAATCATAGAAATCACAATAATCAGATACACGACGTCATAGCGTGTAAAGATATATCTAAAAGAGGATGATCATATTCTACTTGGGAGCAACCCACTTAGCCTTGCTGCATCTAACCTTGTTTCGATCATTTCCGGTTGATGAGGCTTAAGGTAACGATTACCTTTCACAAATCACATATCATATCACTTTGAATGCCACACGGCCATTTCCGTTGACTACTAATTGTCTTCCACAAAAATACAACGCTTAAGCTCATATGTCTTAAGAAGGGTGTTAAGCTAAGAGAAGTTGCCTTCTCTGCCACCACTGATGCACATTTGTAAAAAATGATGCACGTAATCTTTAGAAATGCAATACCATACAAACATCCATACAAGTTGTCCAGGAACAGGACAAATCGAAGGTACTTTCCTACCACATCCTGTCGGGAAATCCCTAGGATCAGTAGCGAATAGTCCTTGCATTGGATATTTCATAACGAAAAGACTACTACTACTGGATGTATATTGGGATTTTAGCCCCAAACTATCAACAAGAAGTCCTACACTACGAAACTCCTGAATATCAATATCATCACAACCAACCTGCACAATCGTCGCATAAATGTTGGTCCGAAGTGGTTGTCAGATAAATCTGATCCCGGTCTCTTCGCATCAACAATGCAAAAGCGTTTCTCAACCTCACACAGAAACCAAGTCTCGTAGACTTATCATGTCTCCAACTTTCAACTTGCTATCCTTCGGCCAAGAAGGAAGCTCGACAGACTGGATAACACTCCGCACTACATGAATCAACATCCTCAACACAAACGATAATCAAGCCTACACACAGGACTACATACTAAGTGTACGATTAAACAGTTCCCACATCAAGTCGAGGAACTAAAATTGACCTAATTTTGATAGTCAGTTATTTAACTATCAAAACAAACAAACAAATATTTAGCACCATATGCAATCACTAGGCTCTTTTAATTAATCTTTTATTAATTAAATCACTTGCCAAATATTCACTTCCAATTATATTTAAAAAGATATAACTCTCAAACCATTTCAACTTCCTATATTCGAAAACATTTCCATATACTTATTTAACAATAAGTAATTAGCAATTCAGTTTATTTTCAACACTTAGAAAATATTACATATAATTAAATCAGGATTAAGTATATATTTTATTCTTTAAGGTAAACATTCTCTTAATCACATTTATTTGGGTCAAAACGAATGTTGCATAAAAACATTGTTACGACAACCCAAAATCATTAGTATAGGGAATTCAATAATTAGATAGATATATAAATCCCAAATACTATACAAAACATCTCCTTCAAAAATAATTTACTATAACAACAGTGTTATAATCCATCATTTCCTTACTTTTCGAAAACATCTATTTCGACAATAGATGCTAAAATCTATGGTTACGATACTTAACACATTTTAAAACATCTTCAAATCATTTAACCTCATTTAAAATATCACTTTCCAAAACCTATCTTTTAATTTAAAAGATAACTTTCCAAAACATATCCATTTTATTTGAAAGATTATTCACTGTCCAAAATCATGAATATAAATTCATTAACCAAATTCATTACTTCTACATATTCATTAAAGGATTATCCACTATCCAAAATCGTGGATGAAACTCGTTTAATAAGCGTTCATATCTAACTTATCAAATTCAATTTATTTCGAATTTATAAAACAATACTTATAAATTCCATACATATTTTATAAAAACTTCAATATACATATCAACCAATCTCATTTATATCTCATTTACATGCCAAAATCCAAATTATAAGTTAATTTACTTATAAATCATTTATTCACAAATCATTCTTTTTGTAACATCACAAATTCATAAATCTTATTTACCTACAAGATTTATTTATAGATTCATTTTAACACTTTTAAAACTCCTTTATAATTCCACTGTTTCGATTTATAAAAATTCAATTTTATAGATGTATACATATAAACCGTTTATAATAAATTCAAAATTCTCATTTTAACTATTTTACAAAATAATTAATCTTTGTATTCCAAATATCATAGTCGAATTATATTCCCAAAAATCATAATTTTTATAACATAAAATTATAGCATTTATTTATTTAAATAAACCCACTTCTTAACAATTCAAAATTCAACAAAAACATATATTTTCAAATTGCTTTAAAATCCTTTTCAATTTGAAATCACTACTTTAATATTTTTAAAATTCCAAAATAGGCCCAATGCTGCAACAACACTAAATACATCAATCACAACATCTAAAACATCATATATCATATGATAACAGCATATATCACAATATCTATAAATAAATCAATAGTGGTGGGAAATCCAGTTGGATCCCTCCAACCTATCACCTGCAATAAATATACATATTAGAATATGTGTACAATGTCCGCTTTAAGGCAGACGCGCGTACAAAGGGTCATCCGCTCACAAACGGGAACGTATAGGGTCTCATCTACTCCAATAGGCAGGAATATTTCCAAATACCAATCAATATATATACAACATATCGTATATCATCAAAACAATCATCAATCAACATAAAATAAATTATTTCTCACTTATATAAAAATATCAGTGAGTCAGAAAGAGTGAGTTGTACTCACATTGATTCCAATAGCAGTTGCAGTGTTTTATTCCGAATAAAATCAAACAAGCGTTTAATTTTATAACTCCAAACTGGCTCTAAAATGTAGTTCTCGTCCATACGGACCCAGCGCATTTCGTTTCATCAAAAACGGACCTCGTATGACAAAGTTGTGATGTTTAGAAGTTAATACGAATTTATATATATAAATTTACACATGTTTTATTTTATTTTAAAACCAAGCTTGAATCACAGTCGTTGATTTTGCATCATTAGATCTAGGCCGTGCCTTTGCATCGAGATCCATGCCTATCCTCTACTCTAAATTCGATCATACCCATTTGATTCGAAGATATCGTTGTGCTCTTCGGTACTGTAGTTGGAAGTTTTTCGTATAGGTCGATGGATCATAAGAAAAAGAAGGAAGAAAGATTGAATGATTTGGGCCATTGAAATGTTAATGGCGGCCTGCCCTAATTAGGATTAGGGTTTGCAAAATAGAAAATAAGTTGGTCCTTTATAGAAAATTTTACGACGCTATTCACCCGAAAAACTTTCATACTCCAAACGAAGTGTGCCGCCTAGCGTTTACATTGTTTTACCCCTATTTCGAACACAATGGAATATATATCGAGAGCCAATTTGATCGTATTTGGAAGATAGGTTTTCGAATCGACTATTTAAATTTAAAATTTCACTTAAACAAATTTCTATGCGCTTCACCTTGCCACGACTAAACCGTAAATCCGATTGACACGAAATTGGAAATCCTATAATAATATAGCATCACGGATCCAATGAAACTTATTTTGTTGAAATCCAAGACTGTGTGAAAAATGACTATTTTTACACGTTAACTAAATATTAAAATATTCAGTTTCAATAATTTAACTTTTAATTCAATTTTAAAAGTTCTCTAACATCATTCTAATTCAAATAGAATTTAATTCAACTTTATAAATCATTTTCATTCACATTAAATTCAAATTTCAATTATTTCTACAATTTCAAATATTAAATTTATAATTTAATTACCCAATTAAATCAAGATATGTGAAATATAAGTTATTCAACTTGTAAAATTTACTTGTGAATATTTAAAATTAATTTAATATCTGAATTTCAAATGAATAAAATTCTAGGTTGTTACAGTTTAGGAGTTAACTCAATTTATATTCACTACTAGGTCGACCTAGCTCGTTATTCTACCTTTTTTTCCAAAATACAGTTATAGGTCCATATTAAAGTGGATATGCATATTAGAAGAAGTAAAGATAATAACATAATAATACCAACACCTATGGTTTAATATCCTTGAAATTAATTTCATATAAAACATGGTTAATCCCTTTAACCTATTATTTTATCAAGGAAAGCTTCTTCAAAAACGCTAATTTAAAATCATTTAAAATCTCTTTTAAAATGCCATGGATTTTACCTTTAAAATTTGAGATTGGGTTCTTTGTTTTGAAATTAAGGCTTTCAAAACCTATAATCTTTACTTTCGAAACCATTGGAAAACTTTCTTTCAAAAGCTTTTAAATCTTCTTTTTCAAAACACTTGGAACCTACCATTCGAAACTCTTTAAAACCTTTCTTTCGAAACCTTTCGAATGTATTAAAGTATTACCATTCAATTGTAGAAGCTTAGCTTCGAAACCATTTGAAAGTACCCCTTTCGAAAACATTGGGTTTATCTTGATAAAGATCTTTTAAGTCTAAGTGAATACAACTGAAAGTAACCATTTTGAAAATATTAACCTTTAAATAAGACGATTGGGAAAACTGATGTTTTTGGAACCATCCTTTCAAAAGCTTGAATCCTTTAGGTAAACAATTGAAAGGATAATTTCGAAACCCCCTTTCGAAGTCATTGCCTTCGAAACCCTTGAACCCTTTCGAAAGCCTTAGGAAGCGGCTTCATACAAATATAAAACAAACTACCTTTCGAAAGCATTATTGACTTCAATCCCTACGAAAGGCATATGGGCGACAGAAGGGTTTCGACTTGATCGAAACTATCCTTTTCGGTAGCATTGATTTTTAAAACAAGTGACTCGCTCGGAAGCTACAATTCAAACAAGAAGAGGCAACCCCTTTTGAAAGCAATTTAAAAAGACACCTTCGAAAGCATATGTTTTAGCCACTTTGAAAGCATTTAGTAAAACAGGTAAGCACATTTCTTTAGACAATAAAACAAAGGTTTAGGCCCCATCGAAGGCTATGTTTTGACACCATGCCTTCCGCCCTTCTCTAATCCACTACATACAAATGTTTAATACATTGTGTATTGGTTTCGGCTTAGTTGGTTTCGACCTGGCAGGTTTCCACTTGGTTGAAGGTGGAAGCATAAGGTCGAAAGGTGCTTCTGAAAGAGGTGGAATCTACTTTTCTGGGTAAAGATAGATTTAATGCCATTTAAAGTAAGTACTTTATAACTAACGTACCTATTTGTAAACATTTGATTAGTTGCCATAACTTTTCAAGTTCTTTGCCAAAATAAATGTCGCATAATTTTAGATCTAAACAAAGATTAATTTTCACAATTAAGCCCTTCCATTAAGCATAACAATTAAAACAATTAAATCCTTCTTCTAAAATAATTTAGTTTCCATAGTAAGTTACCTAGGAAAAATTCCCAAAAATTACAGAAATTCACTTTTAATATGTTATCCAACATATAAAAATTCTAGACTCAAATTCTTCATAAAATAATCAAAATTAATTTCTAAACCCAATTATACATATTTTCCATTGAAAATTAATAACAAAATTTCCATGGCTTGGAAAATTGTAAAAGTTAAAACCCATCTCCAAAATCATGTTTTACATAACATATAATTTCCTCATGACATTCAAAATTCATTATTATCAAGTTTAACCTTAAAAACGTGTAAACATTTATCAAAAAAAATTGTTTGAATCAAATATGTTATAAAATCCAAGCATATCATCATCCAAAATCATCATGATGGATTTAATCTTAAATTCGAAAATCAAATTATCGTAAAAACAAAATAGAGATGGTTTAGATCATTATTCACTTTGATTAGGATAAGGACTTTGAGATTTGATTGAGATTAATCTTCCTTATTTAATTCCATAGCTTTAGATCGATTTTCTCTTCTTTTCTCCTAAGTAATGGCCGGCTTTGCTCCTATTTGTTTATGTTTGTTTGTATTTTGTAAAAATGAACATGAATGGGAATAAAACGAGAATATAAGGTAATGGTGTGGCAATTTCCTAATAAGCCCTTGCATTAATTAATTATCACATATAACCATTTATAAGCCCATTTATTTAGTTAAGCACGGTCTCCAATTTATTTCAAATCTCAATCCCCTTATCACTCTAATATTTACATTATTCTATTTAATTTATCTAATTAAATCCCTTGAATAATGTTGTTAAAAATTAGGGGTGTTACAGAAGAGGATGTACAGCTTGATGGTGGTGGTTTGGAGTTGGATGTTGATGCCGGTGAAGGTGAAGTTCAATTAACCGCGATTCAATCAACCATACGTCCATGAAATACTGAAGGAGTGGTTATCCAAAGACAGAAGGACCTAGACGTTAGCTAGCAAACCGAGACCACTTGCAGAGTCAAACACTCGATGCAGCCCTTGACATTCGATCTTTGGATTATCTTGCCTACAAGGAGTACATCGCTAACATTGTCGAATGATTGGTGGCAGAAAGCAGGGGTAGGAAAAATGAGGAATGAGGTTCCACACCGAGTTGAACTCCATTCGCTAAAAATATCTTGAGAGAAGAATACCCTAGAAAATTCATTATACCGATAATCCCATCATACAATGGAACTACCAACCTTAGACAACATTTACTCAAGTACGAATTGCATGTGGATGGAGCTAGAGCTACGGATGTTATTTGTTGTAGATGTTTCCCTATCTTTTTGGAGGGAGTCGCTTCCATGTGGTTCATTAGCTCGCACCAAGGTCTATATCTGCTTTTGATGAATTAGCTAAAAAGTTTCTAGAGTAGCTTAAGCTCCAAGCTCCTTGACCAAAGGACGTGATGCCCCTGTCTGGCTTGTCTCAAAGACCGAAGGAGTCATCGAAGGGTTTCTTGATCTGATTCAACATCATCTTTATAAAAGTTAGCAATCCGAAGGAGGATCTTGTGTTTGTGGCACTTTCCAAGGCATTCACCCAGACATAGGTTCTGGTAGATGGCTGAAGATGAAACAATCGACTACAATGGAAGATTCCATCGAAAGGCGAATCGATTTCCGTAATTAGAAGAATCTAGTCTAGTCTAAGGAAAGGTTAGCAACGGACGACTAAAAGAGGTAAATCAAAGAAATGAGGCGATTAAACAAGATGGAAAAAACTCTAGTGAAGTTGCAGGAAATTCTAGAAATTCTAGGAATAAGAAAACGAGGAACCAAAACTTTGGTAATAGGCCTAACAAGAACAGGAAGCACCCTAGGAATATGCGACCAAAGGATTATATGCCATCGAGTGACACACTGAAAAACAATTACCTTGTTACTTAAGGAATCAAGCAATACAAAAAAATTGCTTAAGATGGAGGTAATAGAGAAAGAGAAACATTTTGGAAAGTACTATCGCTTCCATGAAACTTATGGATACAACACCAATGAATGTCGTCACGTGAAGGTCTTGATTGAGGAGTTGATATAGAAGAACAACTTCCAATGGTATGTTAAGCAACAACAGAATGTTGTTCAGGTTGTCCATCCCCAAGGACCTCTAACTCAAGAAAATTCCCTTGGACTCGTTGTCGAAGGGCCAAGATGTACCGATGGAAGATTTCTAATTAAATACCATAATCGAAGGACCTCATCCAGCGGAGAAAAAGTAGGGTGAGATGGAGAGGTGTGCGAGTCCACTGAAGCACTCACCATGGGAAAGTTGCTATGCCATCAAAGATGGAGCTCCGACTAAGCAACAAAAGATGATAACGGATGATATTTTGTTTAGAAACCAAAATTCTGATGGAGTCAACCCTTGAACCTATAGTGATAACCATAGGAATCAGACCAATTACATTTGGTCTTGGTGGATAATAGAAGCTTGGTTTACATCTTGTTCAGAAAGACTTTGACCAGATGAAAATCAGTATGAAGGATGTGACTAACTGCAAAATGAAAATTCAGGTATTTACACGCAAAGCTAAACAACCAATTACGACGATCGACTGGCCATAGAACTTGGTAAAGGAGAATGTAGGGTAGTTCACATTCAAAAATTCATTATTATTGATGAGTTCATCAGTGTACAATGCTTTGTTAGGACAATCGGCCCTAGCTGATTTTAGGACTACTTTAGCTTCATGGCGCCTAAAGATGAAGTTCCCTATACAGAATGGGATAGGAATAAGGCAAGGAGACCAAAGTGCGGCGAGAGAATGTTCTATGGCAAACTACGGGAAGTTAACGTCGGGAAAAAGAATGTGGGGATGACTCTCCATATTCAAGACCCACAAGAATAATAATTAAACCCTCGACCTGGCTCTAGAACCATAGCTGATTCAATAAAGCTATGGATCACAGGAAGTAGTCATGGGAAGGTGACTAGCATCGGTCGAGCTGACGGTTAATGTTCCAATCAACATGGATGATCCTAGTAGGGTCCTGAAGAATGATCTCGGCTCAATGTGCACTGAAGAAAGGAATTGGTGAATTTTTCCAAGGAAACTAGTGTAACGCCTTGGCCCAGTACCAAACTCTCAAAGGGAGGTCACCATTCGAAAGCACGAAGAAAAGGACATGATAGGAATGATCTCTCGTGTATACTCCCTCATGTCAACACGAATACATGATATCATAAACTTGAATCTCTAGAAAGCACATTTCTTATCTCGACATAAAGTAATATATACGAGTTTTCTAGGGTGAATGATATAGAGATAGGATTACATAAAATAGAAGATCAGCAACAACATCATTGTAGTCATAAAGTCACACATATATGTATTGATTACATCCTTATATACAACTGATGCCAACATCCAGTAATAGATACCATCAAAAAGATACATACATAACTATGCACATGGTTACCATCCCTCTTAAATACTAGAGTACAATCCTGAAGTCTCGAATGATCTAGTCGCAGATCACCTCAACTTCTATGATTGATACATCAAAATATGTGAAATAGAATACTATAACTAGAGGCAAGATAGAAACAATATTATAAATGCACATCCTAAAATATAATCTCAGTCTGACCCAAGTTTATTAAAACAAATAACAACTCGGGTCAATCAAAAAACTAGCCACGAATAAAGTCAAATATCAAATAATAAAAGAGAAAGGAACAAGATCATTGTATAAATATGGCAATTACGCAACCCTCCTGTTGGTATCATATATAAATCATATTACAGATGTCTGTTTCTATTTAATTTGACAGTAATTGCAAATCTACTCAATTGTGATTCTCTTTAATCATAAATTATTAATACCAAATCTGATAATCATATAACAGCGATAAATTTGATCAACTACCAAAAATTGAATCGACATCCAGTGATACCTAGTACCACCTATGTCTCAATATGCCAAAAACCGAATCAACACCCAGTGATAATGAATATCATTTATAAATCATCATTGTGGGTGCACCCACATGACCTACAATACTATATATGACCCTCCCTGGTCTACTCTTACCAACATGAAAACACTCCTCTATCCATCCTCTGATTTAAGTCATGTATCCAACACACTCGATGCCCATACAACAGATCGTCGGACCAGTGACATCGGGGCAAGGATGCCACACTCAAGGTGCTACCCTAAACCAATTTGCTAAGATGGATACTAGCTCTATCTTATATAGCACTACATTTATCAATTACAATATTTAACATTTTATACAAGTGTATATTCGATAGTAATCCCAGCTAACTGTCATTAACCCGATGTCACTAAAAGGTTCAATATATTCAAATTACAATCCGACAGTAATCCTACATAACTGTCATTAACTCGGTGTCATTAAAGGGTTTACATGTTTGAACACTATTCTTACCTTATGCAATTAACATATATGATCAACCATTCATGACAATATATGCAAATAATTAAACATTTCATACCATATTCAAATATCAAATCCATCATAGTAACTTATTTCAAAGCATATCTAAAGTAGCATGGTAAGAATAAACCCAAGATAAATTTTAAATAAGGTTGACTCACTGATCAATCATCAACAATATCAACCATTTTCTAACCGAATTTCAATCAAAAATAGCCACCAAGCCATCTTCAATCGGTATAGGAATTAAAATATGATCATACTCTTTTATGGATCCTATGAATCAAATTGAAATCAAATTAACAATGAAGTTACTCACCGGATGACCCTTCTTTTCGATCTTTAGGTGAAGTGTTTAAACGAGGGAAAGGAAAATGGTAAGGAAGTGGGAATGAATGAAATGAAAGGAGAGGGTTAGGGGTTTATATATACATAAGGCATAATCATACTATTTTGTTTTATTAGGCAAGTAATTACACAAATTTATTACTGGATAAGTAATTATATTATTTTGTTTTATAAGGCAAGTCATTATGGTATTTTGTTTTATTAGGCTAGACATTATGCTATTTTGTTTTATTAGGCAAGTTATTTTATTGTTTTGTTTTATTAGGCAATGAATTATGCTATTTCGTTTTATATTATATTATTTTACCAGGCACATAATTATATTATTTTGTTTTATTAGACAGGTAATTACGCATTTTGTCTTACACTACTTTGTTTTATTAGGTAGATCATTATACTATTTTGTTTTATACTATTGTTTTATTATGCTAGTTAGTATACCATTTTTTTATTAAGTAGATAAGCACATTATTATTTTTTATTAGTCCAGTTATTATGCTATTTTGCTTTATTATGCATGGTTAATAGTTCTTTTTTTTCAATAGGCAAATTCATTTTTTAATTTCTAAAGAGCAATCATTCTCATTTGTTTTATTAGGAAAACACAATAATACTTTTATTTATTTATTCCTTAATATCTAAGCAAATACAAAACTAAAATAACCACGTGCATTTGTGTTTAAGTTTCCATTTCAAACACAAAAATGCAATTAAATTCCATATAAATACTCACTGTCACTTATTTTCTATATCGAAAGCATTTTTCAGTTTATTTTCTCGAATTAAATCACAACTATATTTATTTTATTAATATTCAAGAAAATAACATTTTTCCTTCTAAATCAAAAATTATCTTTTGTTTTCATGATTAAATTTCGAATTACTTCAAAAATATTTTTAGATGTCAAATAATAATATTACAGTTTTTAGGTTGTCACAATTTAGATGTATTCAAATGGACACATTCGAATATATATAACGACCCGTATTTTTAACCATTTAAAAACATTAAAGTAAATTAAAATTTTGACATAATTGTTAGAAAGTAAAATTTTATGATTTTATCAATGTTAAAAAATTATTAGAATATAGGTTATGATCTTAATTTGAATTTTTATTAATGACATAGATTGTATTAAGATAATTGGGTAACATATATTAGGATATGATTTAATGATATTGGGTTGAATGTAATTAATAACATGGATTGGATTATATAAATGTTAATTTTAATAAAGAATAAAAGCAATGTTTTTATTAAAGGAGAAAGCATAAGTTTATTTATTTGAAATATCTTTTAGATAAGTTTGATTACAGGAATAAGAAATCAATTATTTAGTAAGCAATTTATAACTCTTGTTTGTATACAATAATTTTATAAATATGATTGAATTACTATAAAAAAATATAATTGTTTAACTTCCTATTAATTAGAGACCGTTATAAAATTTAATATTGAAATTAATTGTAATTAATTTGATATGGAATCTTTCAGTTAAAAAGAAAGAAAAGTAAATTGTAATTAATGGGTTTAATAAAAGAAACATATGTTTGTACTAAAATAAAAAGGACGTTTTAATAGAAATAAAAGAATGTTTTGAGAAAAATAAAATAAACGTTTTTATTTTGAAGGTAAGCATAATTTTATAAAAAGGAAATAATTGAATTTTGAAACAACATTTTACAATGATTAAATAGCAGTCATAGGCGGCACGAAAGTGATTTTAATGCTAACCGTAAAATTTTAAAAAAATTAAATATTTGAGTTCGTGATTGCATGTTGAGAAAACCATCGTTTTTAAATTTGAATTTGGAGTCCCGACTCATCTTTTATTTTATGTAGCGGCGGTCCCCTTACGTTAACTAGAGGGTTAAATTTTATTTATTAGATATAAAGAATAAATGGGTGTAAATTTGAGTATATTGGAGTTAATAAATTATTTTAGAGGAGCATACGTTTTGGAATTGGAACCCAAAAGTTTTGTTCGAAGTGTACAGCCGGTCCCTTCCATTGCTTTATATTTTAGTGATTATTGCCTCTTTTCTATTTCTACATCTTCATTTGCTTGAAGCTTCATTTTGCAAAGGTGAGATTTACTATTTCTCCCTTCACCTCCCTTACATCCACACCAATCTCCTCACCACCACACCTCCGCTAGTAGCCACCTTGACCCATGCCCGGTACCGCCTGATTCGCCCATCCTTGCCACCCTGTCAGTGCCTACTCCCCTTCCTTATTACCATTTCCGAACCATGTACAATACAACCACCCCAGCCCATACCCTAGGCTACCTCACCCATTCCCACGTCAAAAGTTGCCTGTGACCCCAGCTCCTCACCTCCGCCAGCTCCACCATCCCTTTCCCAGCCTCGAGAAGCACTGACCCACACCCCCGTTATCACCTTCTGCAAGCACCGATGTCCTCAGACACGTCAGCGGCCAGCCACAACCACATCCCTATTCATGCATACCCAAGCATCCTACACCATCCAACCTATCCGTGAGCCCAAGCCCACACCACTCTCCTCCATTCCAATCTGAAGCATCACCCTACATTCTCCTTTTTATAGTTTGAATTATTTTATTTTGTCGAAGCATCATTCGTACGTTGATAGAGTTCATGGTTTATATTGTTGGTGCCTAAGTTGATCATTGTTTGTTGTCGTACTCTTGTCTCACTTGATTTTGTTTTGAAAATTTTAGTGCGCTAACTCAAAGGTGAGTTTTAAACTCATGATCTACATTTTCTTGTGGAATTAAATTAAAATCCTGTTTGGATAAATTGAATCTGAATTTAATATTTTGTCATACTATTGAAATTCAATTGATTTAAAATCTAATGTTGACATTATATTATTGAATTGAAATGAATTAAATTGAAATAACTTGAAATCTCTTTGTTTGAAATAAATATTTGAATTTAACCTTTTATTATAAAAATAATGTTTCAATGAAATTCATTTGAAAATAAGATAAAATTTTCATGGTTTGGAGTTTAGATACGAAATTTTTATTAACTATTTATGGGTGTTATGTTGATTGATTGTATTGTTGAACAGTGTTATGGTTATACTATGATGATTTTATTTACAATTCTTTGTCATTCCCATTGAATTGATTATTAAGATACCCTCTTGACACTATATTACACCCTATCATCGTTGATTATTTAGGGATGTTATGTCCATTAATATTATTATTAAATAGCATAATTTAAATAACATTGATATTTGGTATTGAATAAAAAGACTCGAAACTGGAATTTTAATGTTTTAGCATTAGAATAGAAAATCTAAATTAAACGTTGTTCTGTCCTTATTTGAAAATATTCACAAAGAAATGTGTTTTATTCTAAAGTTTTGATACGTTATAATAAATGATATATTGAATAAGATAGTCTAAAATTAGGTATGAAGTTTAAGTGTAGATTTATAAGAATAAAATATGTAATTAAATACAAAAAAATAGGTGGTTTGTAAAAAGTGTCATTATAACTTGAAATTTTTTCTATGACTCCATTTTAGTAAAATAAAAATATTTTGTAAAGAAACAAGTATTAATTCTTAATAATTTCTACGTTTTATTCTTTGAAAATAGAATTATTAGAATTTTGAAATTTTGTAAAACATTAAAATGACCTAAAATTCTTGTTGTGAAACCTGCATATTATTGGAGAATATTTAATAAAGGGATATATATTTAATTCAACCATAAAATAATTTTAATGATTAAATCTATGAAATTATCAATTTGAAAATTAGGGTAAATTATTAAATTTATTTTGAAGAAATAGAAAATTTTGCAATTTTACTGGAAATTCTATCGGAATGTCAAGAACTCTGAAATTTAAATTATAATTTTTTTGCAAATCTTTAGCCATTAATAATTTTTCTAGCGTAATAACTGATGTATTTTGACTATGAAAAATATTAAATATTTATTGAAATTTATTATACTTTTTCTATGGATTCTTGAAGTAAAATGGAGAACTTTTCATGTTCAGCGCTTTTGAAATTTCCTAACTAATTTTGCTATAAAAGTCAAATTGAACAAAATAGCACCCTTTTATAAAATGAACAATTAGTTATTAAGGTGACCAGGGCCGGATAATGACATAATATATATTGTTTACCAGAACCACTTTAATAATCATATACATGGAGGATGTTTCTAGAATGTAGAGGTTGAATTGGTGAACATTTGCTGGAATGAAGTAAGAGAACGATGATGGATGACCCGGACATTATGCCAATTTAAAATGACTAAAACATAAGCTCTATGAACTGGTCAATGCAATTAGCTACCTCTAGCGAACATCTTTCCTTCATATTACTATCTTGATTTTGAAATTGATTGGTATACCTTGATTTTGGATTGATGGACATAGTCGGCCATTAGGGGTTATGACCAACCGGGAAGGATAAACTAATAGTATCTGACCTTGGACATTGTCACACGTGCCTTATCGTCATTTATGTCTATACGAGACCACTACCACTATTTTTAGTATTGTACCTATAGGATGCTCCCTAGCTACCGACATTATTGGTTGTGTTACAAGACCTGCATAGAAAACATGCTTAAAAATGTGTTAAAGAGGATCAATGTAAAGCCTTAATGCTACTTTAATATTTATATTACTGGTAGACATTACATATATAGCATATCCTACTACATATAGATAGTTTAATGAATCTTTAGGAGATGGGAAGTCTATTAACATCTCTTAAGTCATTGTACACTTACCCTTGATTTGAATTTACTTACATAAGAATGTATAGTCCTGACTCAAGTGTATTGTTTTTCTTTATGCTCGGGTCAGCCTAAGTTGTTTTAGAGTTTCGAAGACGTTTTTTTCTTGAAGATGAATATGGAGTTTGGTAGACTTTATGTACTAGTATTATTTACTGCATTATTTTTTTACGTCTATTAATGTATAACTCTGATTTATATCATAAAAGGAAATCAAATGTATATTGTAAAACAGCTTCATGAACTATTTATATAATTATTATATTTTGTCATTCCACTATGCGATTCTGTGTATTGTTCTCTTCTCTTCTTATATTCTTATGCAAACCCCAATGATAATCTTTCTTTTGGACTGTTTGAGTTAGAGATGTGTGGTTTACTGTCGGCTTTAATCATTCAAAATGATGGGTCATCACAATATGTGAGGGATATCGCCGGAGATATAGTGTCACACGCTAAATATCGATCCAAGGTTCTCACCAGTAAGATAGAAAAGGCATAGTCTGGGTTCGAAATGATCCGCTGCGTTAAGGGAAAAGTGGATAAGCTGTTGGTAAACAACTTTATCCGCGATGCTTTATACCCCAATAGGGTATCCAATCGTGTATTGGTTAAAAAGTCAAACAAAAAATGGTGAACGTGTGTCGACTATTCAGACTTGAATAAGGCATGTCCAAAGGATAGCTTTCCTTTCCCAAGGATTGATCAACTAGTGGACGGAACTGTATGGCATGAATTGCTCAGGTTTATAGTTATTTGGGCAATAACTAGATTTCGATATATATACTAGATCCGGAGAATACTAGCTTTGTCATGGACTTTGGATTATACTGCTATCATGTGATGCTTTTTGGTTTGAAGAATGCAAGAGCTACATACGAGAGATTGGCAATTCTATGTTCAAGGACCAAATCAGATGGACCATGGAAGTTTATGTAGATGATATGCTTATGAAGTAATGAGTATCGTGAAATAATCTGGATGGCCTTTCAAAAATGTTTGAAGTTCTACAAAAGTACAGAATAAAGCTAAATCCTTAAAATTTATCTTTCAGAATAGCATCAGGAAAGTTTCTATGATTTATTGCCAATGCACGAGGTATCGAGGCTAATCCAGAGTGATAAATTCCTTGAGGAATGTAACTGCCCCAAGCATAAAGAAGCGACTTTAAAGCTTGGATGGAAAGATCGCTGCTTTGAGTTGGTTCATCTCAAAGGCGACAGATAAGTGCATACCGTTCTTCGACGCCCTTAAAAAGGTAAAGAGAAATTTGAATGGGATCGGGATCCTTAATATGCCTTCCAGGAGCTGCTAAGGCACATGAAAACGCCATCGGTCAAACCCAGACCATTGAACGGGGAGGATTTGTTTGTTTATCTAGTAGTGTCTGCTCACGCACTAAGTCCAGCATTAGTACATAAGGATGCAAGGATTTACAAACTGGTATACTACATTAGCAAGCGGTTCACCGAACTAAAAAGAACTACCTGATGTTTGCGCCAAAAATGGTCACAAACCCCAAGTATCATGAAAGCACTAGTGTATGAACACAAATCAGCAATATTCAAGCACAAATCTCAGATCTAAGCGAACAACAAACATCAATCCAGTAATAATAAACAAAGACGCGAGATTTATAGTGGTTCGACTATCTCCGGCCAACGTCCACTTCACGGTTTTATCTTTTATTGATTATCGTTGCTGGTTACAGATGATTACAGCGATTACAATGAAGTAATTTGAGTACAACAGCGATAGTAGTGTGCAGAATTGAATCTGGCAGAGTCTGGACGTCGAATAGCCAAAAGGCCCTCTTTCTGTAGGCTTCAAGGGGCTATTTATAGGCGTAGGAGGCTGATATCACGCTCAAACTTCGGAAGACTTCTTCTGGCACGTAAGTGGGCCCACGCGACCGATCCCACCAAGTTTCGACTCGATCTGTGATCGATACGAAATCATTTCGTATCGATCAAGAAATGGTCGAATCAAGCTGAAACTTGACAGGAACATTATCTACCTTGTATGCAAGCTGCTGTGAAAATTTCGTTGCATTTGGATAAGCGGTTTAGGAGATATGATCGATACGAGTCGATGTTCTTCGGAAGGCTGTCCGGTTCGAATCCATGGCTTCGTATCCATCCCTTTCGCATCGATCAGGAGCACGTGCGCGCAGTGACATGGAGTGACGTGGAGCGATTTTCCTGGATCGATCCACTTTTTGTGCCGAGTTTGACCGAGTTATTCGCATCCAACTCCGAAGATTCATTCGCACCGACGCATAATTCGTATCCACTCACTTCAGTCCTTCCTCGAATCAACTATCGATTATATTGATCCCTTGTTCGTATCGATAGATGTTGGCACACTTCGTATCGATTGCTCATCGATACGAAATGAACTCACTCGAGCATGATGGATGCGAACAAGGAATCCAGCACGACCGGTTCGAGCAATCACGAACTGGATGGATACGAACTATGCTTACCTGCGACCGATGCGAACTGAACTAGCCCATGATCGATACGAAGCAGTCTTACCATGCTGGATACAAACCGAAACCGACTGGATGCTTCTGTTTGGATCGATGCGAGCCTGATGGATTCGAACTGCACATGACTCGTTCGATTCGAACATACTGAGGTGATGTCATTCCGATGGATACGAAACAGATCGATTCGAACAAGCCAATGCCATGATTTCCTGATGGATACGAATATGATGGATTCGAACAAACCATCACCTCAACCCACCGATGGATACGACAGCATATTCTTCTCACCTTGTATCTATCATATCTTCTTCATACGAACTCCGATTAACCTGAAATTTGAAACATAGCTTCTTCTTGCTTTGATCATCATCTCCAATCGATTATGTCCTGATCGGAGCTCGGCCAAATTTTAACGACATCGATTGCAGCCCTGTTTCCAATCGATCTCCAATCCCGATATCCATCATTCCTTGCCAATTTGTTGATATTCCAGCCTTGACCAAAAGGTGGATAACATTTGCCTCCCAAAACATGCCTTGTGATAAGAAGGCGTGTTTTGAATAGTTCTGAATCCGATATCCGAAGTCCATAGCCATATCACTAGAGTACATCATCCTTGACTACTCCGAGTCGATGCTCAATTCCAAATCCGGCAACCAAAGCCTTTAATCAATTCCATATCCATCTAAACCCGACAACCGAGTTCTAATCCATCCTTATCTAATAGCCAGTAACCGAATCCAGGACCTCTTCGGGTCGATATCCAAATCCATAACCTCTTCGGGCTCTTTCCAAGCGCAATCCACACTTAACGACCATGGTCCAGTGTCCCTGGACGTTGAGCTAACCTCTCCGGGTTCTTGCCAAGCGCAGTCCACACTTGACGGCCGTGGTCCAGTGTCCCTGAACATTGTACAATGCCATGGCTTAAGTCCTAAGCCGAATCCTGGTCTCTCCGGACCCTTGCCGAGCACAGTCCATACTCAGCGATCCGAAACAATAATCGATAATATGGGGCCTAAGTCCTAGGCAGAATCCTGGTCACTCCGGACCCTTATTGAGCATAGTCCATACTCAACGACCTGAATAAGCCAATTCGCCACATGCGGACGAAGACACTTACCCCTTGCCAGATACAATCCATACCTGACGACCATTTACCAAAAACCAGATAAAAATCCAACCAAATCCAATCCGAAATCCAAATCAAATCATAAAATCAGAAATCCAAACCAACATCCAAAACAGAAAACAATCATCCAAAGGAAAATCCAAACCAGAAAGCAAGCAAAACCAGGAGTTCAAACCAAACTCCAAACCAAACCAGAAAAGCGAGTGTCCAATCCAAAAACAAAGACAGATTTCACAAACCATGGCAGCGTGGTCTATCATCATTCAGAGCATGCCTAGGGGCTATCTCCGTCCCCGTACATGTGTAAATGACTTAGCCATTTGCCAGTAGCTTGCTACTTATTTCACATTATCCTGGTCAATTGATAATCAATCGACCATCATTCCTGGGCCTCATACCATCGTTGCTCGAGGTAGGCGGTGGTTGCTCCTGCTCCACCACTGCATTCCGAGTTCCGACATATTGTCGCAACTGTCCATTCCTTACATGCTCCTCGATTATATCCTTCAAGTGCCTACAGCTGTTGGTATCGTGCCCATCCAAATCATGGAAGAGGCAATGCCTTCTTGATGCTCTCTCCCATTCAGAAGGCTCTCTCCTAGCCGGCCTTTGACAAGGAAGGCGATTCCGGGTTTCTAGGTATATCCGCTCTAGCGTCTCGTTTAGTCCTGTGTATGTGGAAAACTTTGGATCCTTCCATCGCTTCCTTGCTTTTCCAGAATCATCATCCAACTTTCTTTTTCCTTTATCTTTATCTGAACCTCTGCTGGATGGTCCTCCACCTTCAGTCGCATTCACTTCCTTCAACTTTAAATCTGCACATGCATCCTCTTGTCGAAGGAATCTCTCAGCTTCGTGAAAGAATTCTCCGAGATCCAGTGGTGGGTCTCGTATTAAAGATACCTTGAAATCCGAATCCTCTCTGACTCCTGACACTGCTGCCATTAAAACCATTGATCGATCCGGCCGATCCACCGAAGCAACCGCCGCATTGAATCGAGTTAGAAAAGCTCTAAGTGATTCATCCGTCCTTTGCTTTACCGGCGTTAGCGTCATCACGTTCTTAGGCCTCTTAATATGAACCCGAAATCGCCTTAGAAACCTATCCACCAGGTCCATCCGTGTTCTGATAGATCCTTCCTCCAATTTCCTAAACCACATTGCGGCTATATCCATTAAGTACAGAGGGAAACATCGGGCCATAACTTCCTCCGATGCCCCCGGCACTTCCATGTGTCTAGTGTATCTCATCAGATGATCTGTCGGATTATCCTTTCCATTGTATACTTCCACACTAGGTAGCTTGAAATCAGGCGGATTTCGAGCCATCCTGATTTCCCATGTGAACGGACTCTTGTTCACTCCTTCCAAATCTCGATTGGTCAGACCTCCATGCACAGTTCTCCTAATAATCTCAGCCAATCCAGCATTATCTGTCAAAGGTTGCCCCCCATGCACCTGAGGGAATTCCGGTACATACTCCTCATGCGGTTCACTAATGTCAGCGCTATCTCTAGCCTGTTGAGCTCCATCCAAGGGCCTTCCAGTGTCAGATCCTGCAGGCCTGCCCCCAAGCCTTTGTTGATTTCCATCTAGTCCTATATTCTGTCCTCCATTGGGTTCTGTGACCCTAGTTCCTTGTTCCACATCCGCAGTCACCATAGTCGGTCTAAGGTTTTGTGTTCTTGCAGCTCTCATCTGTTCAAAGAAAGTCTGCATCATTTCCTGTTGACATTTTAATAATGTCTCTTGCAATGAATTGGCCATAGCCTCCATTTCATCCCTGGTGATGTATATCAAAGCTTGTCCGTCCCCAGCTCCGGAGGATGCTTCTTGACTTCCTTCCTGTTGGCTTCTCTCAGCCCTTTGCCTTCTGCTTGTTTGTCGAGTCATTTTCTCTAAGTCTGAATCCTTCAATCTGATGTAGCAGGTGCCAGTTGTTCTCAGTGAAAGCACCAAAGTGTTTGCACCAAAAATGGTCACAAACCCCAAGTATCATGAAAGCACCAGTGTATGAACACAAATCAGCAATATTCAAGCACAAATCTCAGATCTAAGCGAACAACAAACAGCTATCCAGTAATAATAAACAAAGACACGAGATTTATAGTGGTTCGGCTATCTCCGGCCTACGTCCACTTCAAGTTTTTATCTTTTATTGATTATCCTTGCTGGTTACAGATGATTACAGCGATTACAATGAAGTAATTTGAGTACAACAGCGATAATAGTGTGTAGAATTGAATCTGGCAGAGTCTGGACGTCGAATAGCCAAAAGGCCCTCTTTTTGTAGGCTTTAGGGGGCTATTTATAGGCGTAGGAGGTTGATATCACGCTCAAACTTCGAGAGACTTCTTCTGGAACGTGAGTGGGCCCACGCGACCGGTCCCACCAAGTTTCGACTCGATCTGCGATCGATACGAAATGATTTTATATCGATCAAGAAATGGTCCAATTGAGCTTAAACTTGGCAGGAACATTCTTTACCTTGTATACAAGCTGCTGCGAAAATTTCGTTGCATTTGGATAAGCGGTTTAGGAGATATGATCGATACGAGTCGATGTTCTTCGGAAGGCTGTCCGGTTCGAATCCACGGCTTTGTATCCATTCCTTTCGCATCGATCAGGAGCACGTGCGCGCAGTGACGTGGAGTGACATGGAGTGAGTTTCCTGGATCGATCCACTTTGTGTGCGGAGTTTGACCGAGTCATTCGCATCCAATTTCGAAGATTCATTCGCACCAACGCATAATTCATATCCACTCACTTCAGTCCTTCCTCGAATCAACTATCGATTATATTGAAGCCCTTGTTCGTATCGATAGATGTTGGCAAACTTCGTATCAATTGCTCATCGATACGAAATGAACTCACTCGAGCATGATGGATGCAAACAAGGACACCGGCGCGACCGGTTTGAGCAACCATGAACTGGATGGATACGAATTATGCTTACCTGTAACCGATGCGAACTGAACTAGCCCCTGATCGATACGAAGCAGTCTTACCATGCTGGATACGAACCGAAACCGACTCGATGCTGCTGTTTGGATCGATGCGAGCCTGATGGATTCGAACTGCACATGACTCGATCGATTCGAACATACTGAGGTGATGTCATTCCGATGGATACGAAACCGATCGATTCGAACGAGCCAATCCCATGATTTCCTGATGGATACGAATATGATGGATTCGAACAAACCATCACCTCAACCCACCGATGGATACAAACAACATATTCTTCTCACCTTGTATCGATCATATCTTATTCATACAAACTCCAATTAACCTGAAATTTGAAACATAGCTTCTTCTTGCTTTGATCATCATCTCCAAACGATTCCGTCCTAATCGGAGCTCGGCCAAATTTTAACGACATCGATTGCAGCCCTGTTTCCAATCGATCTCCAATCCTGATATCCTTCCTTGCCAATTTTTTGATATTCCAGCCTTGACCAAAAGGTGGGATAACACCCGAAGCTGGAGAAACTCGCCCACTGCTTGCTGATTTGCGTTAAGGAAGTTGCACTATATTTTTAGGCTCATCTAATCAAAGAGCCGATGGGTCAACCTTTGAAATAGGTATTGTATCGACCGTAGACCTCAGAAAGGTTACTGCAATTGAATATCAAGCTAAGTCAGTATGACATCACTTATTATCCAAGGAGAGTGATAAATGGATAGACATTGGCAGACTTCATATTAGAATTTACCGCGCTGGATGGTATGGAAAAGGAGGAGCAGGATGCTGCATTCACAGCTTCTCAATGAAAGTTATTTGTCGATGGTGCTTCGAATTAATTTAGCTTTGGGGCAAGAGTTGTATTTGAAACGCAAGAAGGGCGATTAATTCACTATGCACTGAAGTTGGAATTTCTTGCGACTAATAACGAAGCAGAGTATTAGGCACGACAGCAGGATTGAGAATAGCAAAGGAGATGGGGATAAAGATGCTACAAATATTTAATGATTACCAACAGGTCATTTGCCAAATCCAGAACGAATACCAAGCCAAGGGTGTGAGAGCAGACTCTTATGTGTCAAAACCACTGGAACTACTCGAAGACATAGAACACTATACAATAACGCACATCCTCAAAGAGGAAAATATGAAGGCTGATTCACTAGTTAAGCAGGCAAGCTCTGGGGAAGTGTAGTTAATGGAATTGGTTATTGGAAGTTTTGATAGCACCTAGTATTGATCAGACAGATGTTGACTAGATTTTGGAGACTACAAAAGAGGAGGAGTCATGGACAACTCTAGTCAAAGGCTATTTGATCGACATAACTCTCCTAAGAGACAAGAATGAATGGAAGGAACTTCTTCGAAAAGCACCACGATTTGTAATATAAGATGGAGTGCTATACAAAAGAGGATTCACAACTCCCCTACTTCGGTATGTAGCCAACGATGAGGCTAGGAAGATCCTTACGGAAATCCGTGAGAGAAATTTTGGCAACCACACCAGGGGACAAACCCTAACAACAAAAATAATTCGTTGTGGATATTTTTGGCCGATGATAAATTGGGATGCTGTTGACTATCAAAATGGTGTGATGATGCTAGAGATTTGTAAAGATTCCAAGAGCCCAATCACCAGAAGTTACACAAATTGTCAGTTCATTTCCATTTGCAATATGGGGAATCGACATCATCATCATGATACCGTTAGCGAAGGAAGGAGCCAAATACACCGTCATCGCTGGATTACTTCACAAAATGGATTGAAGCGGAATCTATTGCCATGATTACAACAAAAAGGTAGTCAACTTTGTAATAAATAATATTATTTATAGGTTTGGAGTACCCTAAAAGATCATCATGAGCAAGGGGACTTAGTTCGAGAGTGCTGAGTTCAAGGATTTTTGCAAACAGTATAAAATCAAGAAAATCTTCTATATAGTGGCACATCCTTAGGCAAACTGGCAAGTGGAAGAAATGAATAAGATCATCAAATCAACACTAAAAGTGCGGCTGACTAGATCTAAGTGAAATTGGGTTAATGAGCTTCCACTAGCACTATGGGCTTACAAGACAATACATAAATCGATGACTGGACATTCACCTTTCACTTTGGCTTACGGTTCAAAAGCTATGATCCTAGTGGAACTAGAAATTTCATGTTATCGTAGGAGACACTTTAATCAGAGAGAAAACAAGGAATTACTGGTCAAGTCCCTTGACCTGGTTGATGCAAAGCAGGAAGAAGTTGAACTAAGGATAGCTGGTCACAAGAAAATGGTAGCACGACACTTAAATGCCAAGGTCCACAGTCGTATTTTAAAGTAGGGGATATCATTCTAAAATGAGTTCTCCTATGTAGTGTGGCATTTGGCCTGAACCGAGAAGGACCCTACACGATCGACCATAAGCATGGGGATGGAACGTTCAATATAGAAACCATTGGTGGAGTTCTTATCCCGTGTGCATGGAATAACGATCTAGTCTAGTACTACAATATTTAGTTTTCTTTATTTGTTTTCAAAAATAAGCCACCCAAGGATACTAGGGGCACTATAAATAGGCAGGACTTGTCACACTTTTCATTAGCAAATAAAGTTAGTTTCTTAAACCAATGGAACCGTGTTTTTGTAAGTAAAACTTATGTGTCATGCATTGTGTGCACAAATGAGAAAATGCCATCCTATAACAAAATAATGGGCAGAGAGTATAGACTTAAAACCGGTAGGTCGACACTGAAAATTGACCCCTAACCTTCTAAGAACCGGCAGTGCCCAAAGATAGCGACGTCTTAAAAGTCCAAACCACCATGTCAATGGTGAAAATTGAACCCCAACATTTTGAGAACCGGTGTTGCCCGGAGGTAAGCGGCGCGAGCAAGTCCAAACTATTGGGTCGATGGTGAAAATCGAACTATAACCTTCTGAGAACCAGCATTACCCAAAGACAGGTGATGTTAGGAACGTCCAAACCGTTAGGTTGACGGTGAAATCAACCCCTAGCCTTTTAAAAACCTGCGTTTCCTAGAGATAACGACATCAGGAAGGTCAAAACACTGGGTGGACGATGAAAATCAACCCTTAGCCTTCTGAAAACCGATGTTGCTCAGAAATAGGTAACACTTGGAAGGTCCAAACCTTCAGGTCGATGGTGAAAATTGACCCCTAACCTTCTGAGAAATGACATTAATAGGAGAAAGGCGACGTCAGGAAGGTCCAAACCATTAGGTCAACGGTGAAAATTGACTCCTGGCCTTCTGAGAACTGGCATCATTCGAACATAGGCGATGATGGGAAGGTCTAAATTTTTGGGCCAACGATGAAAATCGACCCTCAATCTTTTGAGAGATGACGTTGCCCGAAGATGGGCGACTTTGGGAAGGGCTAGGCCTTAATTTATAGGAATTAGGCATTGCCCAGAGATAGGCAATGTCGAGAAGAAGAACCACAAATCTTTCGAAATTCATCATTGCCCAAAGATAGGCAATGATGAGTAGGCTTTCCAATTCAACTAACCTATAATAGTTTGTCCACCCCGAAGGTAGATGATAATGAAAAGGTTCGACAACTTAGGGATCGATCGGGTAATTTGATCCCAACATATAGGGATGCACCTCGCTCGTAGATAAGTGATGTGGGGAAAGAATCTTTGGACCCAAACTATCTATGAGCTAACTTCCAAAGATAAAAGCCGACGCTCGATTGAACTCTTCAACCTTTAGGAACCTACCATTTCCTAGAGACAGGAAACAACAGGGAGGTGAAATTATTCTTGAGGCGATCAAACAAATTGACTCTAACTTACAATTGGTAACCGTTGCCTAGAGTAAGGAAACATTAGAGAAAAATCCCTAAAATACGACCGTTGATATACTAGTTTCCGAAGATAGAAACTAGTGCGCGACTAGGAGTATGACACTGAAATTGGAAGAATTTGTTATGAGGAAAGATAATGGCGATGCGTCTTTACTATACATACATCTAAAATGACATTGTCAACTCGGAAGAATTCGGTTGCAGCGTAGAGGTTGACCGCAACAAAGACATAATGCTTGGAATCAAGCAGTAAAATCACTAGTTCCTGGAGGTAGGAACCATTATGCAAACAGGATTCTGCTACTGTGCTAGCAATAGAGCAGGACACGCTCGGATGAGAATAGGTGGGAATAGTCGTAGAGAATCAATAGCCGAAATTATCAAACTTGCCCAATCCTAGAGAAGGATTAAGGACTGGACTGGAGGTAATCAAACAAGTTGCCCACGATATATCATCCAGTGCAAATGTCCAAAATTTGGCACTTAGAATAGTCAGCCCCATTAATAAGGGAATATGCACAAACACTTAGTCGAAAGGAACCCGACCAAGCCCGAAGGAGACTAGCTCCAAAGCCAACTAAACAACAGCTTTATTTCGGAAAATGGAATATTTTGGCAACTATAAATAGGGCTAAGTAGTATGATCTAACTATAGAAATAGCAAAAATATAGTTTACATGTACATAATTATTGTAAATAGGTATATTGCACAGAAATAGAAGTGTATAATGTGAGAAAATTGTAGTACAAGCAGTTGCTATACACAGGCAGCTACACATAAACAGGTACAGTACATAAAACGCAGATAAGTAAACCGAAGAGAGATTACAGAACAAAGAAAATCTTTCATTACCAATTGTTTTATGTACAATCAAGCAGTGGGGGTTGTACCCTCACATGTTGGCCTGTTAAAGACAAAAAAAATGAAAAAGTACAAACTCGGACACGACAGACATAAAAGCACGCTATGACGCAAGCAGCCTTCAAGCGCTCTTCACCTTTTTCTCCTCTTTCCACCTTTACCACCAAAAGGAAGACCCTTGTGCTTTTATTTTTCATCCTTTCTCCCCCGCCAAGAGGAGTCTTTCCTTTCAAGCGAGTAAATTCCTCACTAGTCGCAGTATGTGGCTCTACAAACTGGCCAGCTGGATTCTGAATGGGATATGTTTTAGGTGGTCGGATCTTTAGTGTGGAAACATTATGCTAGACGCTTTTCGGTTTTGTAGAAGCGGGCTAGTCAACTCTAGGTTCCTTCTTCACCTTGATCTTATATAGATCCTTCCTTAGACTCTCTTCTATAGTCTTGTGCATAACTGGGTCGGAAGCACCCAAAATCATCGTTAAGTCCTCCTCCTCAGAAACAGAAATATCCTCCAAGTTCTCCAAAGTGGCAATCTTCTTACAATTAGGACCTGGGCCAGAACTGTAGGCAGGAGCATTTGCGATAATCCCCACAGAGACTATGGTTGATGTAGTAAAGATAGCGGCAGCACCTGACCCTGATGTAGCCGGTAGGAGAGGAGGCAGATGTGGTTGACAGACAGAGTAGTACAGTTTAGTAAATGACTCGAGAGTAAACTAGAGCTTCAGGAAAATAGGTGAAACAAGAGAAATACCAGAGCCGAGGCTTCTTCTTAGACATCGACTTCAACTTTCCCTTCCTCTATGGTATGCCCCAAAGTTTGGCAAATGGAGGAGGAATGTAAGGCTCAATAGATACAGCTGCTACTGAAGTAGGGATTGCTTGGTTGGTTTTGGAGCTAACCCATGTGAACGCAGAAATAGTCGTTGTTGGCTCTCTAGAGTCTGAAGTGAACACTTCGCGTTGACCAAATGAGCTCGAACTAGCAAGATCTTTGGCGGTGGTGGCGGCACAAGATTAGTAGCCTCTTCAACTAAGGGTCCCCTTCCAACCGAGAGAAATTCTCTATCCATGGCATCGAGATATGCATCCATCAACTCTACCTTAGAGTGATTATCTCTAGCCAGTGCAACCCTGCACAACACTTCTTCATATTTGCCAGAAAGGGTCTCACGATAATCATCCCCCGGTCATCTTAGATTTGTATGCATTATTGCATTGATGTAAAAGTGCAACATACAGGCATCGAGCTCTTCGCTAGTTCTGGACCTCTCTTCTTGAAGCTGCTTGAGGTCTTGTTGAGAAATTGCAAGTTTAAGGTTATTGGCATCTTTTTCAATGGACGGCTGCTCCATCTCATCAGTAAGTTTCTTCTTTTCATCATCGAGCTTTTGATTCTCCACCCAGACCTAAAAGTTTTAGCAGCTTATTCTAAGATAGTCTAATCTCGAGCCCGAATAATCTCATCTTTTTGTGTAAGCGCCTAGTTCCTCTCGTCGGCTTGCTTCTTGAATTTTGTACCCTCAACTATGGTAAATCACTAAATATGTGCTTAGCATTCGTTTAGGCTCGTTTCATTTCTTCAATCAATTTATCAACATGAGTTTTGCCTCAAGGGTTGAGTCCCTCTCTCTTATGACCTTGAACAAGTCGTCTGTAATGACCCTCCAATTTATCACTTGATAAGTTGTGTTTAATTTTAAATAAAAGGTTTATAATACAAATAATATTTTTTGAGTGATAATAAGTAATAGTAATATTATTTTGAATAAATATTTACAAAAATATTTTCCTCGAAATCTAAATCGATAAAATGGTTGAAAACCGTTTTATCAATAACCAACTCTATAATCATAATACGTCGTGCACCGAGCTGGGTACATACACTTATTTTTATAGTTAAACAGTAATATAAAATAAAATCAATTTATTTGATTTTTAAAATAAAATGTGTTTTTAAAATTGTTAGTAATACATTTAAATACGATAATTGATTTATTTAATTTAAATAGAGATTTAACGATTTAATAATTTATATAATTATTCAAATAATTGTTTTTAAAATGATAATGATTCATTTTGAATAGTTATAAAATGATAATAAATCAATTATAATAGTTTTATAAAGATATATATTTGATTTGAAAATATATGTAAGGAAAAATCGATATCACTTTATCGGTATAATAGCAATTTTTGTAAATAATTTTTAATACGAATTTATATGGTTTTATAATTTAAATATGATCATTTTAATTCATATAAAATGATAATAAAATATTTTTCAAATTTAGTTTACAAATATATGTAATTTAAAGTATAAGTGAAAATGTGACCGGGAACCAGTTCTTAGATTGGCAACGGCTTATCGAACGAAAGTTGTTCGGGATCAATGCAATGTTGTTTACATGTCATGTACACATATATAACACATAAATTCACACCTTAACATATGCATAAACATATACATGTATACAATTACACTTAAACTTATATATATTATAAAATATATTAGATAGTTTAAATAAGCTTCCTCCTTAAGCTTCTATAAGTCAACATATGCATACATGAAGTGAATTAAGTGATGGTTCACATGGGAAGAAAGGTACTAACATGCGGAATAAGTGGTGGAAAAGTGGAGATGTGGTGGATAATGAAATAAATAAATATATATATTTGAAGTTACTTAGCCCTTAAGGCTTCCAAGGCTATAAATACACATATCATTTCACTTCTTCATTTGCCCATTTCTTCCACCTTCTTCCTCTTCTTTCCCAAAGTTTTTAATGGCTTCCACCTTAGGAAATTTATAAAGAAATTTTAGTAGAAAATAAATTAAAATAATATTAGTGCATACACATATGAAATCCATCTAAAAATCCCTTCAAAACACTCCTCTTCCTCAACATAACCCGCGGCCACCACCTTTTCCTCCTTTGGCTCAGCACATCCACCTCTAAAGAAGCTACTCTGAGCCCAAAAAGAAGAAAGAAGGAGATCGTGAAGCTCCAGAGCAAGGAAAAGAGGAGGAAGTATTATTGGAGTGCTACTGGGATCGATTGGAGAAGCTACAGAGAAGATTGGTGGAGTGAAGCCATAAGTGAGTACTCATTATTTATTTAATAATAATAATATCTATAACTATTTTTAAGTATGATAATATGACCATTTAATCTCTTAATGATTTAGGTGAATGGTTGATAACTTGAATGATTATATGGTTGATTATACGGATATTGATATGGTTGATAACTTGTTGTGTTAAATTGTGAGAAATCAGAATGAAATGATTAATTAATAGAGATGAATTCATATAATGTGTATATGGATTTCATTTAGCCTCTTAATGGTTTTGAAAATATAAAAAGGCTGAAAATGAATATATTATAATAATATAATATTATCAAATGATTTGAAAGTGAAAAATATATTTAATATGGAAAAATATTGGTTTAAATGTTTGAAAATGATTTATAAATGTTTTATAAACATATAAAAGTGTTTGGTGAAGTTTGAAAGGTAAATGAAAATTTAGTCAAAAACAGACGCGTCGCATAACGGTGGTTCTCGATTTTACGTCAGTATAGAATGGAGTTGAGCTCGGAATTCTTCGAGATAAGAATTTTCCGAACTAATATGTCCATTTTTTTCAAAAATAAATAAAATTGAGATTTCGATATGTAGATTTTGAAATATGAGTAAAACAAGTTTTGAAAAAAAAATCCTGATTTTGCAGTTGGGAATACAAAACTGGATTCCTTTGAATACGATGTTTTAAATTGATTAAAAATATGGAATAAATCTTATAAATCTTTTAAAATGTTTTAAAAGTGATTTGAGTAATAAAAATAGATTTTCAAATAATAAAAAGTCGTTTTGATAAATGTAGCTTAAAAAGCACTTTCCGCGGCACTTTTTCACTGCACTTTTCAATAACTTTTGAAATGTAGTTTCAAACGCAATTGTTCTTTTACAAATCTTTTATAAATGTTTTTAAATGATTAATAAAGTGTTTTAAAATTAATTTTAAGGTTTTATGGAATGGTTAAATAAATTAATAAGTATTTTAAATAGTGATTTGGAAATTTTATAAATCATTTCTAAAGACGAAAGGAGTATGCGGAAACGACTAGTATATTTGTCCTGCATGTGAGATCTAAATGGTAAAACAAAATGTGTAACTAAGGTTAGGAATGGAGCAACCAGTGCCCTGAACTTATCTGGCCTCTATTTTCTTTTTTAAATGATGGTTGGAACAGATCGAAGGAAAAGCCTGGTGCTCTAAAAATAATGTTATTCCAATATGAGATTTAAAAAAATGATTTGGAATTATTCTAATTCCTATATTTGAAATTAATTTTTTTGGGTTTGCAGTAAACTATGTCTTAAATAACTTCGTTTCGACCCATTTAAAAATTATGTTTTGGAAATAAGAAATCTTTGATTAAGATTTAAGAAATGATTTGGAAATATTTTCCTAAATAAAAGGTGAAATGATTTGGAAGCGTTTTTCTAAATAAAAGGTGAAATGATTTGGAAATGTTTTCCTAAATAAAAGGTGAAATGATTTGGAAGTGTTTTCCTAAATAAAAGGTGAAATGATTTGAAATTATTCCAAGATTAGAAAAGTTTTAAAAACAACCAAATAATTTGATAAAAGGGGGTTAATGATTCCATATACTCTGAAAAAGAAAGAGAAATGATTCAATGAATATATCTCTAAGAGATATCTATGGATGAATAAAAAGATGAACTGAATTGATTGATGATTGATAATCACATATGTACTTAACATCTTTTTATCGATGATTAGTTTGAAGGAACCGGTGTCGGATTTGGGTAATTCCTATCCAAAAACCACTCTGAACTAATGTATACGTTTGAAAGTGAAGACATGATGATTATGATGATATTTGAAAATGAGGAGGGTTGCTTGGCACTAGTCCCTGGAGGTGAAATTTACCATATCATATATATATGGTGGCAACGGTGCTCTATTATGAAAATCTTCGATTGCAAGGACTAATTGCTACTAATCCTATGGATAATTCCTGGTAGGAAGAGTGCTTTCAGTTTCGTTCAGTCCCAAAACGAACTCGTATGGACGGATGTCTGACCATGCATTCTTGAGATCTCATCGTTGAATCTTACAAACATACATCTGCTTGGTGGCGGAGAAGGCAACTTCTCTTAGCTTAACACCATTCTTCGAGACGTATGAGTTTAGTGGTTGTATGTTCGTGAAAGTCAATAGTGCTTTCAAAGGAATGGCAATGTGGCGTTCAAAGTGGAACATATGATGATCAAAGCGTGACTTTGCAAAAAGCAAAGTGTGGCTTTGTGAAGAGTAGCCTCATGAGCCTAACACCCCAGGAATGGTACGAGATACCATGTGGTTTAAAGGACATATTTCAGGCTATTAGTTATGAAGAATGAAAGGCATCTATTGCCTTAAGATGATGAAATGGAAAGGTATGGAGGCTGACGGAGATCGTGTAAAGCCACCGAGTAGGACGCTATTCCATGGTAGTGTAGCAGTATAGTTCAGAAGCTGATGGAGATCGTGTAAAGCCACTTGAGTGAACTATGACTGCTATACGTAGATTTTTGGGTCTGAATAGTCACTAGTTCCCTATCATGTTAGAAATATAATTCCAATACGGTGCCTTTACAGTTTTGACTATAGAACCTACTTTTTAACATTAGCTAGTAAGTCATTAGATTTAATCAATGTCGGTTATTTTCATATATTATTTGAAAAGTGTTTTCAAAGGAATGTCATTAGAAATAATATCAAATTTGGTATGATAGTGATTTGGTTATCATAAGGTAAAAACTCCTCCATTTTTATGTGTAGGTGTGGTCTTATGAGATACCCTTCTTTCAAAGGTTTTAAACTGACATCAATTTATAAATCGAGTATCTCACGCTGGTTTATCAAGCCTGATCTGGGTATTTTAAATACTCGGGTAAGATCCAAGTAGTTTCAGATTTTGTTGAAGATACTTGGAGTTTCCAGAGGAGAGCTAGAGATCTTCATCTGTGTATGGACGTATTCTATTATCCGCTGCTTCTACTGCATTTGATTTGTTTGGTTGTTAGCATTTGTAAGGACAAGGGTTTATAACTGTCCAGGCTGATTCTAGGTTAGACTCTGATATTGTATTTAAATTTTTTTGCTATAAATATTTTATATTGAAATAATATATGTTATTCCATTCGTGTTATATTTTGTTCTATCTTTATTTTCTTTTTCCCTTAACAATCGGACTTTCCGGCACTTGGATTTGCGGCACGTGAATACCGAGGTTGTATTAGTGTCGATTTTTAAGGGTCGAAAATCTCGGTCGTTACATTTGGTATCAGAGCTTAGATTCTAATTGTTTAGCCGATTGAGAAGAAATATTGAGTTAAATGAACAATTGACAAATAACAATATTCCATTGAGCACTCTAATTGATGGAACTCGGTATATTCTATTACACTCCGTGGAAATTCTTCTTTGAAAGATCGAAGAATAGTAGAGATAGAGAAGGTTGCAAGGTTAACCTAATCCGCTAAACAATCAAAATCTTGCACAATAGTAATCACTTGCTGCTCGCTAATTGAAGGCAAATGGAAGTTGGCCTTCTCTGTCTCTTTCAGTCCGGGCTTGTCTTGTTGATTGACTCGATCCCTTATTCTGAGGTCTTCTCCTCATAATAATACAAAGGAACTCGCAACAAGAAAGTCCAATGATAGGTCAGCCAACCCTCCTACTTCACTATTCGAACGAGGGAAATTCTTTTACAATAGGTTGCATATGCTATTGGTGTTGATATATTGGGCAGGGCCGGGCCAGTATATTAATTAGGAATCCAACCAAGATTGACACCTAAGGTCGTCTTCTTTGTCTACTTTTTTTTGTTGAGAAACCAAACCGTCTATTGTTCAGGATGTTTCCCAGTTATTTTGGCATGAAATATAAGATCCTAATCCACCAAAGTAAGCGGATGAGAAGAAATTGATGTAATAAAAATGTTCCAAGCACAATCAGATAGCACAATTCACCAAAGCTGCATACATATTTCATGTCAAATCTGAAAAATAGTAACTTTCTGCGGACGTAAGCATACTCCTTTTTTGAAACCTGAATTCTTATTCCCCACTTTCCAAATAGAAGAATTCAATAAGTGAATTATGGCATGTCAGGTTTCCATAAGAAATGAGAACTAAGAGCTTCAGTCTCCCCAGTTTAGTGTTCTTTACTCACTCAAAGACAAGATAACGCGAGTGGATCTATAGCACAACCAAAAGGAGTGGATCTATGAGAGCACGACGGAGTGGACTTGAAGCATTAATGACTAAGATACCAAATAAAATCAAGATTGGTTGGGTGTGAAGCATGTGTCCCCATGGTAGGTTATATCCACTACATGGCACGTAACATCTCTCTCTCTATAGGAGTCCGTTTACACCTTGACTCACCACACCTTTCATAGAGAAAGGAGGCTTTCCAGTATATTTAGACCATTGCTAGGATACAATGCCAGTGACTCGCCAGTATATTAATTGGCAGGCAAAGTATATTAATCCGGACGGGAGGAAGGTCGCTAAGCCAATAAGGTAGGGTATCTGGACTATGCGGGTAGTGAACTTCCTTATGTTACTAATCTTAGTTATTCTCATACTTCGTTCCCTTAAATATACCGTCTCCTCTCATCAATATAAATCGCTTGAGCCAGTGCTCTAGCTTTCCCTCATATTTCTGTTCTTCTGATACCTAATCAAAAACATATAATCCATACCGCGAGAGGGAATAGACACTCATTCGTTTGCTCATTCCAACGTCCTTTTATTTTATTAGACTAAAGGGAGGTGGTCGATCGAATGATTCATTGCCAGAGCTTGGTTGAGTTACTAGTATTCCCTTGTGTCTTATTATGGATTCAAGACGTACGCTTGTAATTATAAAGAGACATCTCTTGCGGTTATTCGCTACGTACCTATGGTCACCTCGATACCAATAGAAAAATAGGAAGGGCCGTCACTTATCGTTCGATTAGATGTCCAACAAGCACATAGATATCTATAGCTTCTCTAGCCTAAAATCTTAGATCATAGCTAACTATCTATCGGTCTCAGCTGTACAACGTATATCTCCACCCAATTCCTTATTCATAAACCTGCTCCTTTTTGTCGCAATAATATACTGGCCTCGATTTGGACCAACTTGAGCGCTCTTTAGTCAGTCTATCCATACATGCAGCTATACCTTCTCTAGATCTGCTCCTATTGGTGGGGCGCACCTCATATCTTTCCCTATGCTACTATACAGACCCTGTTGCTTTCATGTTGACCAATGCTATTTTCGTAGAACCCTCGTTATCGTCAACTATTTGTTTTCGTATCACATATGCATCTGAATTTGCAGCTACTTTCTTTGATCTGATTCTTCCACATATGCGTAGTGGTTTACTGAACTGTTGGTGGCCATCATCCTCTGCATTGCATCCTCATATATTAGTAGTTATCACTCGTCCATAAGGCAAGCAAGAATTGACCATCTAGGACGGGGAGGACAGAGAATACTTGCTGTGGGATATAGCAGCTCCAATCGCATTGACGATAGTCCTTTATTGCGACTTAGATTGCACGAGTATCGTCGTCTCTATCACTTCCTCAACCTATAGAGGAGTGGAAGAGAATTTTCTTATTCTTATTTTTGCTCTTACTTCTACGAATAGAGTTGTCTCTTCTTGGTCCCATCTCAGTTTAAATCCGTCTCTCAGTCAGCCTCTAAAGATAACACTGAATGGAATAGAGAGTCCATTTCGCTACGCACCTCATCCTAGTGGTTCCTCTATCCCATTCTAATGGTCCTTCCATATAATGTCATCCAATTAATATACACGGCATAATAGAGGCCACATAGCTTCTCGTTGACCTCAACGTTCTCTAGAACATGAGTCTAACGACCTACCAAAGAGAGAGGTGCTTGCAAATCAGTAAAAGAGAGAAGGCAATTGTTATCTCACCTTTTCAACCAGAATATCATAACTTTTCAAAGCACGTCAAGACACATAAGACGTACTTTGGAGGGGCAAATGTTATCCCGCCTTTTGTCAAGGCCGTGACACCAAGAACTCGACTAAGGATCAAAGGCAGTTCGTCCCGAAGACCGATTATACGCAGGTCTACTATGGATATTGGTAAAAAAATTCGAGTCTGAATTGATCTACCATTGACATGATATGACAAGCAAAGCTATGGAAGCCAACGTTCCAAATTTCAGGTCAATCGGAGTTCGTGTCCTCAAGATGTTGATCGATCAAAACCAAGAAAGCAGACCACGTCCGTATCCATGGGGTTTTCATATCCATCGACTCGTAGTCATCAAATTTGTATCCATCCCTCCAGCAACTTAAGTACGTATCCACAAAATAGAGGCAACCTGGTTCGTATTGATCGGTAATCTGGTCAATACAAAGGACTACATGGCAGATCAATGTAAAATGAGCAGGTTCGTATCGATACGAAATGGGACAGGAGCTATCGATATGAAGGAGCTTCAGGTAAACGATACGGATGGAATAGTTTGTAACGATATGAAAAGAATCATCTCAAATCGATACGAAGGGCATGGGAAAGCATCGATACAGAATTCAAGAGTTCGTATCGATGTGAAGCAGTTACAAACTATTGATATGAACAAAGCACGAAAAGTGGAAGACTCGGTCACTCGGCATGAAAAGTGGATCGATCCGAGAAGATAGCACCACTTCACCTAATAAACACGTGCCTAGAAGCGATATGAACAAGAACGACATGGACAAGAGTGATATGAGTTCGACAACCCATTGCAAATCCAAACTTGCATCGATCATAACTCAAAAACTACAAGTCCAAATGCCATCAAATTTTCACAGGAGCTTGCCTACAACCTCAAGAATGTACCCGATCAATTTCAGCCTAAAAAGACCAATTATTAATCAATGCAAACTCAATTCGTATTGCTCCATGATCGAGTCGAAATTACCTAAACTCGATCCCATGGGCCCACCCACGTGAGAGAAGAAGTTCTCCAAGATCTATGCAAGATATTTGTTGCCGACGCCTATAAATAGTGACCACACACCTACAGAAAAATCGGCCTCTCTACATCGATACTCTGCTGAAACTGCTTCTGCACTTTGATTGTACTGTTGTAATCCACTTGTAACCAGCGAGTTATAATCAATAATCATCGGTCATTCCATAGTGGACGTAGGCCATACGCCGAACCACTCTAAATTTGTATGTTTCTGCACTTTTTTATCTATTGTTTGGTATGTTTGTTAGATCTGCCTCATTTTACATTTACTTTCTTTATTTTATCCCTTCATACACATCCGAAGAGTATTGTTCCCATTTTTAGTGCAAATACTTTTGTGCTTTCATTGAGAAGACCCAGCTTTTCTCTTGCTCACTGGATCTACTACCAATATCGGATTGCGAGAATCTAAGGAGAAGATCCAGATCTCAAGCCTAAAAGTTCTTCCACCCTATTCAGATTTTCACCAAGTCTAAGAGAGAACTTTGCTATTCCCCTTGGTTGCTACTAGGACTACCTCAACTGCTGCAGATCCAAAAGGACGGATAGGCAAAACTCCATACAACTTCGCTCTACAGACCAGAATGCTGCTGGACCTTCAGATCCACAAGGTCCTGTCACCAGGGAGGAGTTACAGCTACTGATGCAAGAGCTAACTCAAAGCCGCCAGCAACTTACCCAACAGCTCCATGCCAATACGGAGTTAACTAATAAACAGAATCGGGAAATACGAAGGAGATCCAAAAGGGAGCAGGCCTCCTACTCGTCTACTGAAAGTTCAGCTTCCTTTGATTATGATCACAAATACGTGTTCCCACGACTGGATGGAAGCTATACGCAGGCTATCGAACATCAGTGCACTTTGAATCTTGGACAAGCGAGAGTTGGTCCGTCAACCAGCCACCAGACCCCTTATGCCAAGAAGGGATGGTTCCCTATCACACCACTAATAACCGCACCACTGCCATCGATTTGGAAGTTGACACTCGGAATCGAATGGATCCAAACCATCACCAATGTGCTCCTAGCCTTATGTTCCCGAAGACCTAGAGCCAAGGAGGCGGGTATGGACCGTCGACCGCGCTCGGCCTATCCTTATATTGTGGAACCCGATCACACCTTGGCCCTGCATGCTTAGAATGTCCAGATGCCAGACATCCATACAATGATCCACTAGATGATCCGTGAGAGCCAAGGCCTCACTAATGATGACTGGAGAATCTCCTGGAGTCATACCCCTTTCACCGATGACATCCTCTACGCCGAACTGCCACGGCGATTCAGAATGCCAACTCTACCTATTTATGAAGGGAGCTCTGACCCTAACCAGCACATTTTAAAGTATGAATGGTTGATAAGTGCCGCACGGGCTGATGATGCGGTCAAATGCCGAAGTTTTCCAATCTCCCTAGAGGGCATTGCGACTATGTGGTTCGCTCGCTTACGAACCCGATCTATTTCATGTTTCGACCAGTTGGCTACAAAGTTTTTCGAGAAGTTTTGCATGCATGTCACAAGGCCCAAATATGTTAACACCTTGTTCAGTGTCACTCAAGCTCCCGGAGAGACACTCAGACGTTTCTTGGAGAGGTCCACACTACATGCGTTGTGATTAGTAACCCTAATGACAAGTACATTCCGATGGCACTGACTAAGGGAATCGATCCTGATTCTGAATTTAGCAATTGGTTGGCCGAAAAACCCCCGTGTTATTGGACCATTTCTATTCTAAGGCAGCTCGGTTTTTGAGAAGAGAGGATGTGAAACAGTCTAGGAAAAAGGATGATGCAGGGCCTAGTGTGGATGGAATCCAAAGCAATGTCGCTGTGAAACAAATCGAGGAGAGTTCCAGAAAGGTGTAGCTTAATATACAGACTAAGTAGAATTAGCAGAAAGGCGGTGGAAATTAGGTAAGAAGCGGGATCAGAATAGCGGACCGTGACGTAGAGCTCCAATCTTTGACACCTATACTCCACTAAATACATCTATAAAGAATTTGTACTTGCAAACTTGTAATACTATCCAATATAAGAAACCTGCTCCATAGTAATTGTTAGAGAAATAGATTCAAACTGAGAAGTTTTATAGATTTCACGATAGTTATAGCCGCAACACAAACGAGTGTCATCATCTACATGATATTATCGAGAAGTTGATCCAAGAAAGAAAGTTGGAGCAGTTCGTTCGGGCACCACAGGCTGAAGGTGTGGGCCCATCAAATCAAAATCAAATACCAAATCAGGTTAAACCGAAGGAATCCGCACGTATTGGCGGGAGGCCAGTGATTAACACTGTCAGTGGTGGTCCTCATCCAAAGGATCGAAGTTGGAGGAAAATGGAGTCATATGCCAGCTCTATTAGGCATACGAGCTTCTAATGTTGCAGTAACTAGGAAGAAGGGGATTCGGCCAAACAACAGAAGATGATAACAGATGACATTTTTTCTGAAATAGGGATGTTGATAGAATCGAAGCCCCTACCATTGATCCACTAGTCATTTCATCTCAGATAGGTCCTGCTTGGATGAAGAGGATCTTAGTGGACAGTGGACTCTAAGCGAGCCTATGATCAAATGAAAATGGAAGCGAAAGATTTGAAGCCTTGTCAGTCTCGTATGCATGGCTATAATGGAAGTGCGACTATACCTACTGCGATTGTGGAGTTACCAATGGAGTTGGGAGTTAGAGAGCGCCAGAGAGTCCGGATACTGTAGTTTATTGTATTGGATATGGAGTCACCGTACAGTGCTTTCTTGGGCCGACCGGCCCTAGCTGAGTTCAGGGATGCTATTGTCCCTTGGTGTTTGACTTTGAAATTCCCTACCGATAGTGGAGTCGGAGTAGTTCAGGGATACCAGGCTACTGGATGGGCCTGTTATGTTGCTGAGCTGCGTGAGACACAGCGAAAAGAGAAAGAAAAAGACGTAGAGGAATTTCTCTGCGTTGCTGATAATTGACAGTTAATGCCTGGGCCAACGAATGAAGGAGGAATTGTTGAATTTCTTCGGGCAAAACTCTATGTGTTTGCTTGGATGCATTCTGACATGTGTGGGATCTCACGAGCCATACCTTGAATATTGACTCGCGGCATGTCCCGGTCAAGCAAAAAAAGCATGGTATGGATCCAAAGAGATCCGCCGTCCTAAAAGAAGAGGTAGATAAACTCAAGTCGAACAGGTTTATCCAAGATGCGCAATATCCGGAATGGGTGTCCAACCCTATAATTTTCGGGAAACATGACTGGAAATGGAGAACGTGCGTTGACTACTTAGACTTGAATAAAGCTTTCCTTAAAGATAGTTTTCCACAACCCCGGATTGATCAACTTATAGACTCAATAGCCGGGCACGAGATCTTATCCTTCATAGATGCATACTCCGTCTACTATCAGATTCTCATGCACCCGACCAATTAGGAGCTTACCAGTTTCGTCATCGATCTAGGACTTTACTGCTACAAAGTTATGTCGTTCGAACTCAAAAATGCTGGAGCAACTTACCAACGACTGGTTAATCGAATGTTTGTTAACTAGATTGGAAAAACTATGGAGGTATATGTAGATGACATGCTTGTAAATTCATGATTCTCCACCAGTCATATCAAAGACCTAGAAATGATGTTCAACATCCTTCGAGAGTATAGAATGAAGCTCAACCCATTGAAGTGTCACTTTGGGGTCACGTCCGAAAAGTTCCTTGGATTCATAATTAATGCTCGAGGAATCAAAGCCAATCCTGAGAAGATCTGGGCAATTAGGAATCTTGAGACCCTAAGGACAATAAAGAAAGTTCAAAGCCTCAACGGGAAGGTAGGAGCGTTGAGCAGGTTCATCTCAAATTCCACCGACAAATGCATCCCCTTCTTTGACCTAATCAAGAGAGGCAAACAGAACTTTGAATGGATTGCAGAATGTGAAAGTGCATTTCGAGCACTGGTTCAACACCTATCACCACCACCTATTTTTTCAAAGCCTATTGATCTTGAGAGATTGTACATCTACTTGGTGCTATTAGAAAACGCAATCAGTATTACTTTGATTCGGGAGGAGGATCGGATATAACAACATGTCTATTACATCAGCAAACGACCGATCGGAGCAGAGAGAAATTATCCGAAGTTGGAGAAGTTAGCTTACTATCTTGTCATTGGCTTGAGGAATCTTCACCCATATTTCAAGGCTCATCTTATCATTATCTATACCGACCAGCCATTACGACAAGTCCTTATGCGGCCTGAGACGTTACTCAAGTGGAATATCGAGTTAAGTCAGTTCGACGTCACTTAAACATCGATGTGAGCTATTCAAGGACAAGTCCTAGCGGACTTCATCGTCGAATTCACTATCCCAGAGGACTTACCCAAAGCCAACAAATCTCCCAAATATGTCTGGAAGCTGCATACTGATGGCCCATCAAATGACCGCTGCTCAGGCGCTGGAATTGTGCTCGAAACTCCTGAAGATCGATCTATATTCTATGCTTTGAAGTTTGATTTCCAAGCAACCAACAGCGAGGTCGAATACGAAGCTTTACTTGCCAAACTCAGACTCGCTAAAGACTTGAAAATTATTGCTGTGGAGATTTACTGTGATTCACAATTGGTTGTATGCCAAGTTCAAGGGGAATACCAGGCCAGAGAGCGGAGACTGGCTGCTTATCTTGCTCGAGTCCAGGAAGTATTGAATCAATTCGATTATCATGCCATCTATTGTATACCCTAAGAACACAATCAGAAGGCTGATTCCTTGGCAAAGTTAGCCAGCACTGGTGAGGCACAGCAAATGGGACTCATTCCCATTGAGATGTTATCTTCCCCAAGTATTGATCAAATGGAAACGACTGGGTACACGAAGTCATACCTAATAAGGAATCATGGATGACTCCGTTCAGGAAGTATCTCGAGTGTGGGACCCTGCCAGAGCATAGGAGTGAGAAAAGACAAGTTCTCCTGAAGGTTTTTCAATTTACTATTTAGAATGGAGTCATGTATAGGAGAGGTTACTTTATTCCTTTACTCCGGTGTAACGCCCATTACGAAATTAAGCAAGTATTACATGATGTGCACGAAAGAGAATGTGGCGATCACACCAGGGGGCAAGCTCTTGCTAAGAAAGTACTCCGATATGGTTATTATTGGCCAACTGTAAATCGCGACGCATCAGATTATGCCAGAAAAAGTGACATATGTCAAAAGCATGCTCGGATTCCAAGAGCCCCGCATACCGAAATAACTCAAATGGTCAGTCCATAGCCGTTTGTAATATGGAGCATCGATATTATTGGGTCTCTACCTCTGACTAAAGGTGGCGCGAAGTACGCCATTATTGCAGTTAATTACTTTACCAAATGGGCGAAGGCCGAGCCCCTTACTACTATCAGGACGAATAAAGTGATCAACTTCGTGGTATGCAACATTATCCGTCGATGTGGTCTCCCACATACCATCATCTCTGACAACGGAGCCCAATTTGATAGTTTCAAGTTCAAGAATTTCTGTCAGCAATTCATATCCAAAAAAGTTCTCTGCAGTTGCACACCCTCAAGCGAATGGACAGGTTGAAGTTGTTAACAAGGTTATAAGTCCATTTTGAAGAAACGATTGGAAAAAGTCGAGGGCAAATGGATCGATGAACTTCCTATGGCCCTACGGGCATATCGAACGACCCACAAGTCAGCGACCAGCCACGCTCCATTTTCACTTTCCTACGGCTCAGAAGCCATTATTCTAGTCGAATTGGAAGTACCTTCTCATCGTGTGACTTACTATGATCCGAAAACAAAACAATTGCTATATTGCTTGCAGAATCTCTAGACTTACTAGATGAGAACCGTGGAGAGGCAGATTTGAGGGCATTCGCGCACCGAAGTCGAGTCGCCTGATTGTATAATGCTAAGGTCCGACCTTGAACCTTTGAACTTGGCGATCTCGTGCTCAATAGGATTTATCTGGTCCCTTCGCATGTGAAACCAATGTGAGAGGGACCGTATGTTATTGAACGAAGACTCGGAGATGGCACATTTAAATTATCGACCGTCGATGATATCACCATGCCAAGAGCTTGGAACAGCGAGAATCTTTACCGCTGCTACACATAACAGGCTTTGTTTATTCATTCAGTCTGCTTTTCATTTGCAATTTGTTTATGCATTTTGAAATTTAATTTTGTAATAAGGCAATTGACTTTGCCATACTTTCTTATTTCAGCAATAAAATGCAATCTCTTCGAGCCAAAGCAATGATTCTTAAAATGCGTCATACGACCATCACAATGCATAGAGAGCTAAGTTCCATCCTACGGTGGGACTTATTCAAATAGGGAGTGACTGTTATATGACCGGTCACTCGACAAGTGAAACCCGAGCTCAGGGGCAAGCAATCACACTGAAGCCAAAAAGGATTGACACGTGAAAATCCTTTAACTAACTCCGGCTTCTAAAGTGCGAGCTAGAGTAACAACTTGAAAATGTAGGCACAAAGAGGGTGGATCCATCCACCTAACCATTTCACCCATATTTAATCCAAGCCTGAGGAGGATGCATCCGTCCACCTAACGACCTCGCTTATTAACTCAGGATGGATGTGACCCAACTGTCCACGATCTTGATAAATCTATCATTCCATGAGTGCGAACGAAATTCTAAAACTCAAAATAGATGTCATCGACCATCTATTGACTAAATCTAAGTCCCCAGAGAACAGATTGGAATATAAACTTCAATTATGTATGACCGACCACCCACAACTAACTCTAAGTCCCTAGAGCACAGACTAAAATATAAACTTCAATTGGGTGTGAATGATCGCCTACAAATCAGCCTAAGTTCCTAGAGTGTGGACACGAACCTGATCATTAAAACGTGTATGATAGACCACCTGAAAAACAACTAAAGTCCTCGGAGTGTGGGCGTAATTTTAAACATTAAGTAGGCATGATCGACCGCCCGCATGCGAGTTCAATCCCCAGAGAATGGATGCGATTGTCAATAAGTGAGCGAGTGTAACTTGACCAATTGAATTCATCTCTCTACCACTCTGTTCCAACTGAGTGAAGCTAAAAATGTTAAAGGTGAAAAGCAACCATCGTCCAACCACTTCGAATCATCCCCAGGAATGGGGGCATGACTCCACCACCAACTACTAATTATGACAATACGACATTGAAGAGTGACTTGACGTTTGGTTATGATCCGAAGCCATGACTCTAGAGCTTAACAACCGAACACAAGTCCAATCTAGAGGCTAATGCCTCACAAATATGTTGAAAGAAAACTTGAGTGATGCAACACTTAAACAAATAAACTCAGAGTTGTGTAAAGAACAGAAGGAACTTCTATTTCATTTATCGTCTAAAAGAAAAATAGATACAAGCAGTCTATGCTAAAAAATCCTACTAGTAGGGGCCGAACCTGCATCTATACACAGCCTATAAGAATGAAAAGAAAGTTCTTGACTATCTATCAAAAAAGGGATGCCAAGATTCATTCCAACTCCTAGGTCTTCTTTTTCTTATGATTCTTCTCCTTTCGAGTCGACCTACTGGAGCTGCCACTATGATGTCACTTCGAGCTTTTTCCTTTAATAGGCTTGTCCCCGGCCAAGGAAAGTATCGTGGTCTCCTCCTTCGAACTCACTGGAATCGGGATACTTTCAGAGTGCGTGGTCGGAGGGATGGGGGAACTTTCCATGTGAGAAGATATGGAGGAACCCCATTTACGATAATCGTGCCACTCGGAGAGATCATGAGTAAAGGGACTGGGTCAAGTCTTTCCATTCCACCTCCTGTGGTGCTACCCATTGTTGCGCCCGCCATCTCAGCATTAATTTTCGCTATTATTACATCATCATTAGCTGCTTGAGTATTGGGTGGAACGCTGGCAGTCGAAGCCGAAGAGCTGGTCGTGAACGCACTTCCACTCGTAACAAATGGGAAGTCGGAAAGTGGATCATTGTGGGTGCCTAGGAGCTCATCCATCATTTTCTCATTAAAGGTGAAAGCGATCACATCAACTTCCCTAGCCATAGCAGTGGTGGTGGTGGTGGTGGTCGTCGCTTCCGTTATGATAGCCTCCTGCTCTTGGTTTTGTGCTCGGATTGTAGGGTTCTGCTTCTATAACGGAATGGAGATAAGAGAAAATATTAGAAATTTTCTTTGATAGTGCTCCAAACTATGAATGAGTTCAAGAAGTGTTCGGAATACCTTCCTCAGGTTGGCTCGCGGCGGGGGCCAGAGTTGCTCCTGACAAGTGCTCGCGGGCTAGAGGTAGCTATGGCTGATCCAGATCATAGGCCGGCATAGGTAAAGGATCAACCACAGGAGAGGATTCAGGCTGGGTTGACGCAAGATTCTCAGAGCTTATATCATGATGCTCAACACCAGATCCCTCTCCAACCTCCGAGTGTTGAGTAATGATCTTCTCTTTCTCAAATGCGACAGTTGCGTCGTCGAGAATTCTCCTCTCTTCCTCGTTCGACACTCGGTTTTCCAAATCAAATTCATCAAAGGATTCGGCATGATGCCCTGCCTTCTCATTGGCCAAGAAACGGTGCCAGGCACTATGTAAGTGAGTTGGATAGTCACTGAGCCAGCTCAAGTCATGGTATCTCAGAACACTGACATTGTAGGTAATTAAAAGATCTTCAATGTCACTCTCCAGTCTAGCCTCCGCTGCCTTGGCCTCAACCTCAACCTCCTGAGCTTTCAACTTCTCCGTATCCCGCTCGTTCCGAGCCTCCACAGTTTGGTCGTAGGCCTTTTGAGCGATCTTGTTAGCTTTGTCTTTTTCCTCAATGACTTCGTCGTATTTGGCTTTAAGCTCTGCCATCTTTTGAAGTACTCTGTCTTTTTCAGCGGTGACTATGGCGTTCCTGTGGCCCATATCAACTATTGCTTTAAATGCTCCTGCCTCTTCCACTGTAAATCCTTATTGGCCTCGTCCACCTTTTTTAGGGCATCCATTTTGGAATTCCTTAAAGTATCATTCTATTTAGTAAGCATTGTGACGATTCGATCCTTCTAGGTGATGGTTTCTTGAAGCTCTTCAATTTTTTTGGCCTGCTCAAATGCCACAGCTAAAGCTTTCTGGGCGGTTTTCTTCCACTCTCAGTATTGGCCAAAAGCATGGTAGACGTGATGATGAATAATTTTTTCTACTCCATCTGGAAGCACCATCAAATTTAGAGGAAAATGGAAACCGTCGAAGCATATGTTCGAAAATTCTCTTTTCAGTTGCGCTATCGGGGGGCTCCCTCACCTGTCATCTTTATAACCAACGAAGTAGCTGCAATAGAGGTGTCCGCCCCTGTTGTACGCAAATGTTCGTCGGGTCTTGGAATTACCGGAAGTGTCGGTTGGCATTGAGTAGCAACAGTCGGTGTCCCCGAACTAGGAGGTGGCAACGAAACCCTGGGTGGAGGAGAGCATGATCGGGAGCGGGATCTATCTCGCCTCTCTTTTTCTCTTTCTCATTCCCTCTCCCTTTCCCTAGCTCTCTCTATCCATCGTAATAATCCCTCTCTGGATTAGATTGGCGACATTCATAGTCAAAATCATGCCTACAGGGTTCCCTATAAGAACTCAAAGATTCGCGTGCAGTGCGGAGACTACCAAACATAGATGGTTTCATCAACATCGAGTTTGCAAAAAAAGAAAGGCACAACCTATGAATATTGAGTATGTGATGTCATAAAGTGTATGCATGTATGTGTTAACCCCCCGGCCGACTGGTTATATCGGCCGTACTCGAAGGAGTTGGCTCGCCTAAATCTAAAGCGATTTGAAGCCCTTCCAATCCTGTATCTTGTTGGAGTGACACATAGCCCAGGATTGGAATATCTACAGGTCCTTCAAAGGGGTTCTCCATGTGTGAGGAAGGAGCCTCTGAAATTATAACACCGGCAGCTGGTAGAGACACAACCACGGATTTCCATCTTGTAGATTCGCGAGGTTTACGAGCAACCGCCTTGCCTTTCCTTATCCTTTCTGGATGTTAAAGACTATCTGAAGGCCCGGCTAAGGGTTCGTCTTCGAGGACGTATCCTCTTCGCCACCCTACTCAGCGATTACAATTTTGGAGGCTCTTCGTCTAGCTTATCTTGTTGGAGCTGCCGTGAGAGATCCTTCAAGCCTTATGCTCTGATCTCCTTCAATCGACCCGATGACCCTCAAATTTTCATCCATAAGCACTGCTTCGATCTCTCTAAACTCACCCGGCGCCTCCTGAAGGATCCTGGCGATTTCCCCAAATTGATCGCCTTCGGGTCAAGGAATTGAAGCTATAAAGAAGAAATAACATTAAGCTCAATATCAATGGGCATTAACCAATTAGTTGCTGGAGGAATTGAAACATTTACATCTATCCAGCCACCGTCTAACGAATCCTGGTGGGCACCGAGCGTAGAACCACACGGTTTTGAAGTAGATAAGTTTGGTCTAAGTTCCAATCACAATTTTATATTTTCTGGCTTACTCTAAGAATATGGAAGAGGGATTATCTCCCCGACTCTTTACATTGAACGAGAATCTGAATTCCTCCAGAGTTGGGGGTCTGAAAAGGTGCTCCATAAAGATGGATGAATAGGTTGTTCAATAAAGCATACCCGTTCGGATGCAACTGTGATGGGGCAATCCCTAAGCAAGATAACACTTCTCGGATGTATTGATTGATTAGAGGAAATGTCCCGGCTGTACACGAGAATCTGTTAAAAGCGGTGTACCCTTTTGGAGAAGTATGTGGCATATCATTTGGTCCTGGTAGTAGGATGTCATTCAACGATAGCCCGTGCCTTAAGCAAATCCTTCCTAACATTTCTTTAGATTTATTAAATGGAAACGAATCTTGTGGATTCCCAACGAAAACTGTTCATGGTAGCTCGTTCACAGCAGAACTTACAACTTTGGCAGCAATAGCTGGCATCTCTATTATTGGATGGGGTGGGCTTTGAGCCTCTTGTTGTTGCGAGCTTTTGGGATCCATAGTTAATCAATTTAGTAAAAACCATCGTTAGATGACAATAATCTCGTGTTTTCCCCATGGTGAAGTGCATGAATGTGTTGTGCAATGCAATGTTGTATGAAACTCAAGAAAATTCTACAAGGAATAGCGAAGTATTTGAATGACGAGACTCCAGAATTCAGCTGGAGTGACCATCATCGCTGATCGTCACAACAGGGCCGTTTAGACTTTGGAGACCGATCCAAGTTAAAATTCATCAGATTTTTTCAAGTTACAATTCCATTGACGAGCTTCGAAATGCAGTCATATATGCAATGAAATGATTAAGTCTAGTTAGGCAAGGCAGAAGCTCCTCGGAGTCAAATGTTCAAGTGTGCAAAAATTTCTTATCCATCAATGTTCAAACTTGGATAGATCACGAGAAACCAACTTCGTGTCGATCAATGGAAGATAGGCTTCGTATTGATCGAAGGCAACACTCTCGTATCGATCGCCCACAGTGGGTTTGTATTGATGGAAAAGTTCCCTTTCATATCGATGGCCAACATGGAGTTTGTATCGGTCGCGTAGTCCTCTTTCATATCGATCGCGTTGTTAATGCTTCACATCGATGGCTTTATATCGATACGAAGTTCCACGACTCCAATCGATATGAATTTTCTCTCTCCGCCCATTAGTTCTGGACCGACACAAACTCCATGTCCCAAATCGATATGAGAGAACTTTTCCTCCTATCTCCCATCGGTACGATGTCGAAGCCAAGCATCCCTTCCGTGAGCACTTCATATCCCTCCACACCTCATCTTCCTCAATCAACTCAGGCACCACCTTCGGCCTTCCTCGACCTCATTCTAACCATCCATGGTCTCCTTATCACCAGAATCAACCATGGGCACAAGTGGAAAGACATGAGAGTTAAAGCCTCATCATTTTTATGATGGTTTGTTCGATGATTTACCTAATTCAAGTAGTTAGATGGATTGAGTGACTTGAAGGAAAAAGCAGTTTTGATTTCCTTTAACTCGGAGCGATATGATGGCAGGGGACAAGGAAATGGGAAATTAAAAAAAATTCTAATTACCAACCTGGGGGATGACTGTTTGTCTCCTAGTCACTCCTACCGTCTGAAACGGTCAGCTACTGAATGATACAGGTTGATGTATTTGTATCCAAAGTCTGAACAAGGAAATTCCAACACCAATGAGTCGAAGCAACTCCCCATATCTATGCACCAGTGATACAAAGCGAAAGGTCAAAGCAAAGTGGAACTTTCGAACTTATTGGAAATGCAGCTATACGAATGAGCTATTCATATCCATCGACCCAAGTCCACTAGTACTCGTATCCATCGATATGAAGTATGTAAAAAAAACCAACCAACTCGTATCGATCACTATCGATACAAAGACAGTTTTTTCAACTTTTCAAATCAATCACGAAGAGGATCGATATGAAGAAATACACCAAAACAACCACCAGGCGTTGTTACAACTCAAATTTTGCATCAATTTGGGAGAGGATCGATACAGAATTCGATAAGAGAAAACGGACAACGACTCGTGAATGTATGAATGTTAACGGGAGTCAGGGTGACATATAATTTATGTGCAACAAATTAACATTAATTTTCAAGATTCATAGGAATTAAAATGCTTATCTGATGACAATTACGGCCTTGAACAACCGATTGCTATCATTCAACATTCAGTTATAACAATATACAATACAATCGTCGGTGGTCAACAATTCAATGTTTATATTACCGAGAAACAATCAAAGGTTACATCTCTTGACGAAAAGACAACAACTATACATCAAATCAGATAGGACTTTTCAAGATGAATTTCGCAACTTTTCAAAGCACGTCATGACACACAAGACGTACTTTGGGGGGCAAATGTTATCTGGCCTTTTGGCAAGGCCGTGACACCAAGAACTCCACTAGGGATCAAAGGCATTTCGTCCCAAAGACTGGTTATACGCAGGTCTACTATGGATACTGCTAACTTTTCTCGAGTTTGGATCGAGCTACAATTGATATGATATGACAAGAAAAGTTACGGAAGCCAACATTCCAAATTTTAGGTCAATCGGTGTTTGTGCTCGAGATGTTGATCTGTCAAAACCAAGAAAACAGACCACGTTCGTATCCATGGGGTTTTCGTATCCATCGACTCATAGTCATCAATTTCGTATTCGTCCCTCCAGCAACTTAAGTGCGTATCCATAAAACAGAGGTAACCTGGTTCGTATTGATCGCTCATCCGGTCAATACGAAGGACTTCATGGAAGATCAACGAAAAATGAGCAGGTTCGTATCGATACGAAATAGGCAGGAGCTATCGATATGAAGGAGCTTCAGGTGAACGATACGAATGGAATAGGTTGGAACGATATGAAAAGAATCGTCTTAGGTCGATACGAAGGGCATGGGCAAGCATCGATACGAAATACATGGGTTCGTATCGATACGAAGCGGTTAAAAACGGTCGATATGAACAAAGCATGAAAAGTGGAAGACTCGATCACTCGGCGTGAAAAGTGGATCGATTCAAGAAGATAGCGCCACGTCACCTAACAAACACATGCCTAGAAGCGATATGAATGAGAATGACATGGACGAGAGTGATACGAGTTCGACAGCCCATTGCAAATCCAAACTTGCAGCGATCATAACTCAAAATCTACAAGTTCAAATGCCATCAAATTTTCACAAGAGCTTGCCTACAACCTCAAGAATGTACCCGATCAGTTTCAGCCCAAAAGGACCAATTATTGATCGATATGAACTCAATTCATATCGCTCCATGATCGAGTCGAAATCACCTGAGCTCGATCCCGTGGGCCCATCCACGTGAGAGAAGAAGTTCTCCGAGGTCTGGGCGAGATATTTGTTGCCTACGCCTATAAATAGTGACCCTGGACCTATAGAAAAAGGACATTTGGCCCCTCTATGTCGATACTCTGTCGAAACTGCTGCTGCACTTCGATTGTACTGTTGTAATCCACTTGTAACCAGCAGGTTATAATCAATAAACATCAATCATTCCATAGTGGATGTTGGCCATACGCCGAACCACTCTAAATTTGTGTGTTTCTGCACTTTTTCTTATTTGTTGATTGGTGCATTTGTTGGATCTGCCTCATTTTACATTTACTTTCTTCATTTTATCTCTTCAAACACATCTGAAGAGTGTTGTGCCCAGTTTTGTTGCAAACAGTAATCAAGCCCATTACTACTAGAAGCCTACAAGATTCAGAAGAAACCTAAAGGTAGAGCACCGAAATGTTTATACTGGGCGAGTTCGGAAACATCATTGCATAGCAAAATGTTTCTTGGTTTCAACCCTGCTTCTGGCGTTCAAACTAGTCATTACTGGTCGACTACATGGGTAGTTTGTGTTTTTGGGTATGCGTTGTGAACACTTTCATTTCTTTTTAGCGTCTCATCTTCTCTGGAGAAGTTAAAATTGAAAGGATGGAGCATATGGTCCAACTATAGAACTTCTTCTTTTTCATTACTTCCATGGTTGTGCCTCGTGGCACGGCAGCACCCGTACTATTGAAATGGTTCATCGGTAGAGACATTCCCAGTGGTGCCCCTTCTTCCAATGGTACTATAATTCCTATTCCTATCCCCGAATTCCCTTTTTTGGTCTATCTACATTTCAGGAAATTTATACGCTCTATGGACAGAGCAAAAAGTGGAATGTTGGTCAGAGCAAGCCGCCCCTCTATTATTAAATAATATAATTGGTAGAAGCTCATCCACTAGAAATGTTTTATTTCATTTCGTTCCCACTCTTCATTTCCTTCTTCTTGAATCCATGGAGGACTTCTCATATTTAGAATCTTTCTATGGTCTGCTCTGTTTACAATTATTTCATACTCTCTTCTCATTACCCCATGATAGGTCACTGAAGCGTGAGTAGGCGTAGAGAAGGAAAAGACAAACACTTTGGGGGAACGAGCAACGATGAAATGACAAGATGAGGTTCCCTAGGCACCCCATATTGAAAGTATAAATATGGTTAATAATACCTGGAATGAATGACTCATTAGAGATAGGATTAGTAACATCCTAGAATGAGTTTTGAGTGTATTGTATATATGAGCGCATATTTGTTATTTGATATAAAATGTTTTTTGTTGATTTATCTGTTGAGTGGTTTATAGATTTTGGTCAATTTGCCTAATCACTGTTATCGATAGGGATTTCTAAACACTTAACAAGGCAAATCAACACACCGTTTTAAAAGAAGTATATTTTATATATACAAAGGTATACTTTGAAATTTATAAAATGTTATCCCTTTGGAAAGTTCCAAGAATAAGGTCTTAATCTATTTAGTGATGGTGGGAATAATCTTCTAAGTACTGATCATATGTTGGCTTGGGCGAATGGAATCGAACACTTGGCACATTATTCTCCTTGTCATTATATGATCAAGGCAAGTTCAAAAATCCAAACAAGCTGAATTAAGTTATTTGGACAAAAGGTTTTAGGTTAAGAAATAAATGGTATAAACCTTCTAATGATATCTTGGTAGATCATTTAGGTCTGGATGTCTTTTTTTTCGAGGGAAGATTTTTAGATTACTCCAAAGCAGGCATGAAAAGCATATGCAGTAAAAGAAGCAGAAGAGAAATTAAAACTAGGATCTTATGCCGGCATCATCTGTTATAGATGCGACAAAGAAGGACATTATGCAGTTTTGTGTAAGAATAAGAAAGAAAAGGAAAGGATAAAAGGAGAGCAGATAAAAAGAAGAAAGAAAAATCTTTTAGGGCTGATATATTCTTTTACAAGTGTAAAAGGTATGGAAATTTTCTACGTAGGTGCCCTAAAACAAAGAAGATACCCAGAATTCGGTCAGGAAAGGTAAAGGGTTGCTACCATTGCAAGGGACTAGGACATGTGGCCAAGGAATGTCCTCGGACATGCATTTGGTGCTACCAGGGTAAACACTTAATGAAAGGCTCTCTAATAATGAAGGTGTCTGACTTAGGGCCTCAAAGATAAAGTACCGTCTACCTCAAAAAGGGATGTTGCAAACACAAAACAATCTTATGGTTAATCGATCAGAGTGGCTCGAAAGTAACAAAAAATGGGCATGAGATGTGTTCGGATGGTAAATGCTTCTCTTAAGTATTCCCCTTCTCGTTAAGGAAATATGCAATACCATTGGTAGTATCCAGTTCCTTGGTATCATTTTTTGAGTTACTCGATTAATATAATTTTCTCAAGTTAAAAAGGATAACATGAATCGGTAATTGACCAATTAATGGTTGCCAATTTTTATCAAAATGTATTATCTTATTGATAAGCATGGGTATGCTTTGATCTTTAAATAAATAATCAAAGTTAATAATGAATCATTTCAGATTTGTAGTAAACGATGTTTTAGCAACATTAGTTTTAAACCCTTGAATGGCACTCTGGAAGAAATCTTATGAGTGTATTTAGATCTTTAACAATGGGATTTTAAAGATAAAAATAAGTATTGGAGTCATTTATAGAAAGATGGAAAATATTATAATTATCATGTTATGAAAAGAGAAGTTCATTTTAATAATGTTCTGGTGGTAGTTGTTTTAATCTCTTTGATTGTATTTTAAAGTAAATAAAATTGGTTAAGTAAATTATGAACATACTTAACATTTGAATAAGTTTAGAACTACCTTTTAAGTATTAAAACTGGTAAGCAAAGAAAATATTTATGTATAAAGGAAGTTTAATTGATAAAGGAGTGTTAACTGATAAAGAAATTTTTAACTAAATAAATATTTTTTTCATATTTTATATTAGTTAAAGGAAGTTTATGGTGATTTATCAATTTAATGAATTATTTTGAAAATAAGTTTTCAGAAACCATTAAGAAATATTTGGAAATAAAAATGTAAAATGGATATCTTTATAAAAGTTTGAATAAAAGAAAAAAGTTTTATGAAATGTTTTCATAAATTTTTTTAAAAGATTATTAAGTTCATATGAAGTATGTGGATTATTTTGTCACAAGATTTAATTTAAGATTCGAGTATAGAACTTTGACGTGTTTGACACTTATCCAAAAAAGAATTTACCACTCGATTCTTGACGAAAAACAATGATCAGGGTTTATGGTTGGATGCTTGAGTTTTCTGTCATAGTTGAGAGCTATGCAAGGAGAACTAAAGTTCTGATCAGAAAGCCTGGTCAGAGTCTGCACTTAAGGATCGGGGGATCAATACTAGTTCGGAAGTAAGCTATGGATTCAAATAGGAGATCGAATCGGATATTGTGTACGGATGATCCGTGTACATCATACGTATGTAGGTTTGAAAATATTAATATTTTGGGAAAACCTTTAGGTTTTTGTTTGGGTAATTTCAGGGACGAAATTCTTTTAAGGAGGAAAGTCTGTGACGACCCGCCAATTTATCACTTTGATAAATTGTATTTATTCTTAAATAAAAAGGTTGATAATACAAATAATATTTTTCTGAGTGATAATAAGTAATAGTAGTATTATTTTGAATAAATATTTTCCTCGAAATCTAAATCGATAAAATAACTGAAAACCGTTTTATCAATAACCATCTCTATAATCATAATACGCCGTGCACCGAGCTGGATACATACACTTATTTTTATAATTAAACAAAAATATAAAATAACATCAATTTGATTTGATTTTGAAAATAATATGTGTTTTTAACATTGTTAGTAATACATTTAAATACGATAATTAATTTATTTAATTTAAATGGAGATTTAATGATTTAATAATTTAAATAATTATTCAAATAATTGTTTTTAAAATGATACTAATTCATTTTGAATATTTATAAAGTGATAATAAATCAATTATAATAGTTTTATAAAGATATATATTTGATTTAAAAATATATATAACGAAAAATCGATATCGCTTTATCGGCATAATAGCAATTTTTGTAAATAATTTATAATATGAATTTATATGGTTTTATAATTGAAATATGATCATTTTAGCTCATATCAAATTGTAATAAAATGTTTTTCAAATTTTGTTTATAAATTTATGTAATTTAAAGTATAAGTGAAAATGTGACCAGGAATCGGTTCTTCGATTGACAACGGTTTATCAAACGGAAGTTGTTCGAAATCAACGCAACATTGTTTACATGTCATGTACACATATATAACACATAAATGCACATCCTAACATACACATAAACACATACATGTATACATTTACACTTAAACTTCTATATATTATAAAATATATAAGATATTTTAAGTAAGCTTTCTCCTTAAGCTTTCATAAGTCAACATATGCATACATGAAGTGAATGAAGTGATGGAGCACATGAGAAGGAAGGTATTAATGTGTGGAATAAATGGTGGAAAATTGGAGATGTGATGGATAATGAAATAAATATATATATTTGAAGTTACTTAGCCCTTAAGGCTTCCAAGGCTATAAATACATGCACCATTTCACTACTTCATTTGTCCATTTTTTTCATCTTCTTTCTCAAAGCTTTTTAATGGCTTCCACCTTAGGAAATTTATGAAGAAATTTTAGTAGAAAAGAAATTAAAATAATACTAGTGTATATACATTTGAAAATTCACTTCAAAACACTCCTCTTCCTCAACATAACCCATGGCCACCACCTATTCCTCCTTTGGCCGAGCATATCCACCTCCAAAGAAGCTAGGCCAAGCCCTACACGAAGAAGGAAGGAGATCTAGAAGCTCCGAAGTAAGGAAAAGAGGAGGAAGTGCTGCCAAAGTGCTGCCGGAATCGATTCGAGAAGCTACGAAAAAGATTGGTGGAGTGGAGCCATAAATGAGTACTCATTTTTATTTAATAATAATAATATCTATAACTATTTTAAAGTATGATAATATGACCATTTAATTTCTTAATGATTTGTGTGAATGATTGATAACTTGAATGATAATATGGTTGATTATACGGATGTTGATATGGTTGATAACTTAGTTGTAATAAATTGTGATAAATCATAATGAAATGATTAATTAATAGAAATGAATTCAAATAATGTTTATATGGATTTTATTTAGCCTCTAAATTGTTTTGAAATATAAAAAGGTTGAAAATGAATATTATAATAATATAATATTATGAAATGATTTGAAAGTGAAAAACAGATTTAATATGGAAAAATGTTGGTTTAAATGTTTTAAAATGATTTATAAATGTTTTTATAAAGATATGGAAGTGTTTTGTGAAGTTTGAAAGTTAAATGAAAATTTAGTCAAAAACAGGCGCGTTGCGTAACGGTAGTTCGCGATTTCTCGTCATAAAAGTCAAATGAGTGTATGTAATGGAATTTAGCTCGGAATTCTTCGACATAAGAATGTTACGAACTATTATATCCATAGTTTTCTAATAAAGAAATAAAATTGATATTTCAATAAGTAGATTTTGAAATCGAGTAAAATAAGTTTTGGAAAAATCTTGATTTTGCGGTTCGGAATCCAATAGAAATATAGAATAAACCTTATAAAAACTGGATTTCTTTAAAAATATTGTTTTAAATTGTTTAAAAATATGGAATAAATCTTATGAATCTTTTAAAATGTTTTCAAAGTGATTTGAGTAATAAAAATGGATTTTCAAATAATAAAATGTCGTTTTGATCAATATAGCTTAAAAATCACTTTCTGCAGCACTTTTTAGTAGCACCCAATAACTTTTGTAATGTAGTTTTAAACGCAACCATTCTTTTTCAAATCTTTTATAAATGTTTTTAAATTATTGATAAAGTGTTTTAAAGTTAATTTGAAGGGTTTATGGAATGGTTAAATAAATGAATAAGTGTTTTAAATAGTGATTTGGAAGTTTTATAATCATATCTAAAAATGAAAGGAGCATGCGAAAACGACTAGTACATTTGTCCCACCTATGAGATCTAAATGGTAAAATAAGGTGTGTAACTAAGGTTAAGAATGAAGCAAGTTCCCTGAACTTACTTGGCCTCTGTATTCTCTTTTAGACGAGGGTGGAACAGAACGAAGGGAAATCCCGGATGCTCTAAAAATAATATTATTCTAATATGAGATTTAAATAAATGATTTGGAATTATTCTAATCCCTATGTTTAAAATTAATTATTTTGGGTTTGCAGTAAACTATATCTAAAACAACATCGTTTTGACCCATCTAAAAGTTATGTTTTGGAAACAAAAAATCTTTGATTAAGATTTAAGAAATGATTTGGAAATGTTTTCCTAAATAAAATGTGAAATGATTTGGAAGTGTTTTCCTAGATAAAATATGAAATGATTTGGAAATGTTTTCCTAAATAAAATGTGAAATAATTTGGAAGTGTTTTCCTAAATAAAAGGTAAAATGATTTTGAATTCTTCCAAGATTAAAAAGGTTTTAAATTTAACCAAATGATTTGATAAATGAGGCTTCATGATTCCATATACTTTGAAAAAGATAAAGAAATGATTTAATGAATATATCTTTAAAATGAATATATCTCTAAGGGGTATCTATGAATGAATAAAAAGATGAATTAAATTGATTGATGATTGATGATCACATATGAACATAACATCTTTTTATAGATGATTGGTTCGGAGGAACCAGGGTCGGATTTGAGTAATTCCTATCTGAAAACCACTCCGAACCAATGTATATGTTCAAACATGATCATGATGACGATGTTTGAAGACGAGGAGGGTTGCTGCCACTAGTCCCTGAATGTGAAATTTACCATATCATATATCTATGGTGGCAACGGTGCTCTATTATGAAAATCTTTGATTGCAAGGACTAATCGCTACTAATCCTAGGGATGATTCCCGATAGGATGTGGTAGAAGGAGTGCCTTCGGTTTCGTTCAGCCCCAAAACGAACTTGTATAGACGGATGTCTGATAATGCATTCTTAAGATTTGATCATTGATTTTTACAAACGTACATCTGCTTGGTGGTGGGGAAGGAAACTTCTCTTAGCTTAACACCCTTCTTTGAGACGTATGAGATCAGAGGTTGTATGTTTATGAAAGTCAATAGTGTTTTCAAAGGAATGGAAATGTGACATTTGTGGAGCTTAGCCTCACGACTCCAGGAATGGTATGGGATACAATGTGGTCTAATGGACATATTTCGGGCTATAAGTTATGAGGAATGAAAGGCATCTATTGTCTGAAGATGATGAAATGGAAATGTATGGAGGCTGACAGAGATCGTGCAAAGACACCGAGTACTACGCTGTTCCATGGTAGTGTAGCGGTATAGTTCGGAGGTTGACAGATATCGTGTAAAGCCATTGGAGTGAACTATGACTGTTATACATGGATTTTCAGGTCAAAATGGTCATTAGTTCCCTATCATGTTGGAAATCCAATTCCAATACGTTGCCTTTACGGTTTTGATTGTAGAACCTACTTTTTAAAAGTGGACAGTAAGCCATCAAATTTAATTAATGTAACAATTTTGGCTATTTTCATATATGATTTGAAAAGTGTTTTCAAAGGAATATCATTAGAAATAATATCAAATTATTTTGGTATAAAAGTGATTTGGTTATCATAAGGAAAAAACCCGTCCGTTTTTATGTGTAGGTATGGTCTTATGAGACACCCTTCTTTTCAAACGTTTTAAACCGGCATCAATTCATAAATCGAGCATCTCACGTTGGTTTATCAAGCCTGATCCGGGTATTTTAAATATTTGGGTCAGGTTCGAGTAGTTTCAGTTTAGTTGAAGATGTTTGGAGTTTCCAAAGGAGAGCTGGAGATCTTCATCTATGTATGGACGTATTCTATTATCTGCTGCATCTATTGCATTTGATTTGTTTTGTTGTCTGCATTTGTAAACACAGGGTTTATAACTATCCAGGCAGAATCCAGGTTAGATTCTGATATTATATTCAAAATTTTCCACTGTAAAGATTTTATATTGAAATAATATATGTTATTCCATTCATATGAGATTCTGTTCTATCTTTATTTTCTTTTTCCCCTAACAATCAGACTTTCCGGCACTTGGATTTGCGGCACATGAATACCGAGATGTATTAGTGTCGATTTTCGAGGGTCAAATATCCCGGTCGTTACATCGTCCTCCAGACACTTAATGATTCACTCAAGTGTCTGCATCTCGGACTCGAAGGAGCAAATGTTAGTGTAGTCGATCTTGTTTACTTTAAAGAGGGCGATACACAACTTCTTCCACTTAAACCTTATTCGACATTCTTCCGAACACTCTGTAAATCTTGCTCCACCAACTCTTTCAAGGTATCCAAGATGTCATGATCAAATTTTACATTATGTAAAAAGAGGTAGGAAACATAGTTGAAGGCACAAGGGACCAATCAGGAGAGTGGACATTGTAGTAGAAATGCTTTTGGAAGCGGGCGGGACTATAGTAATCATAACATGAGAAGTTGAAACTTATTGTACTGAAGAAGTTTGAGCTTATATACGGGGCGGAACATCAACAAAAGAGGTCCCACGACGCTCGATGGATTCTATTGGATGTTTGGCAGCATCGTGGGACAGTTTGGTCTCAGCCTCTCTCTCTCATCTCTCTCTCCTTTTCTCTGTCAGCTTTGCGGGCTTCATTAGCTTCACTATCCTTCCTTCTTCGCCTCTCCTCTTTAGTTTCATAGCGATGAGGCAGGTTAGGATCAGGAATCTGGCCTCAATACCCACTAGCGTGGCGGGAAAGCTTCTTATAATAACCACGACCAAAGGAACCCTAAAAAAGGAAAAGATAGTGTAAGTATTGTGACTTCGGAAAGTGCAAGTATATGCGAGGATGCGTGCGTTCTTAGTGAAGTGTATGACATCAATGACCCCCTAAGTACTTTATGGACCATTTTTACATAGATTTAAAGATGGATTTTCACCACCTTTGTTTACAAAACCTGCTGATGAGAAGGTAAAGCTTGAGCTGGTTTCATCCAAAATGTCACGAACGGTGAAGTCGATCTCGCCAATGTTGCTTAAACTAATGAAGACATCACCAAAGGAGCGGGATCAAGATGGATTCTCTCCTGAGGGCAATAGTCTTAATATCTAACCGAATTAGAAGTCTGTACATCAACGTGCTCTTTAAGGAATGAGTTGGGAAGATCGGGATCCATATAGGACATCTCATCAAACGATTTGCCCTCTTCTTCTTCACTGGCATGGTAGTTGCTATCGTCGTCATCGCTGTCCTCTCTTTCCTCCTCAACCATTTGCTCTTTTCCTTTCCCTCCTTCTGAATCCCTCGCCTTCTTTGGGAATCTATGGCATTCCAACAATTTCATCCCTACCACTTGGAATATCAGCATCAATGTACTCTTTGGGCTCTCCTTCAGCGGGCTTTTCTGATTGAATCGCACCGGATGGACCTACCATATCCTTAGGAAGATCCTTGCTAGAGCTGTGAGTGGGGATAGAAGGGCGTGTGCGTCCTCAGGAACCATTAGGAGCAAGTGAATCAGAGATAGTAGATCTATCAGAGTTCAACAAACTGCACCGCCGTAAGTTTTCATTCGTTAGAAGGAATGCAACATTATTAGAATCTTACTTATCAAAGGCCCTTGAGTGTATCCTCATGCTCCCTATGATCGCCTTGATCTGGAATGCCTATAAGAAAGTAAACATCAAGTTGATTATTTGAATCAAAGAAATCCGAGTATGGAAGGGACAGAGGAAAGGAAACCTTCTTTCAGATAGCCATAGTCTATTAAAGTCATATGTCATCGTACGTAGAAGTACACATTCTTGAAATACGAGCTTTTGTTGTGAAGCTTGTCGGTGATATTACATCGATACTAAGCTTCGATTATCATATACGACAGAGATTCTCACCTCTTCTTGAAGTCAAATTAATAAGTTAACTCACGAAAATGTAGAGCTTGGCTGAATCGGCTTATGAAGAGGATGTAGAGAGAACATAGAAGAGCGTATCTGTTTGGATGTATTTGGGATAGAGCCAGCCCAACTTCTTGGAGAACCATCAGAAGAAAAGGATTGAAAGGCGGTACCACACTACTTAAGCACATGCACTAGTTGTGTGCCAATATGTTCTCTCGGGGTTGTGTGCAAATTCATCACTTGTGGGACAAAGAACATCATCTTTGGGAATTCCAAGCCGATGACAGATATTTTGGAGCATTCTAACCGTCAGAATCATTAGCACTTGTTCTGGCAGATCGTTTAATATTCTTAAACCTCTGAGCTCATTTAAAGGAAGTGGTTGGTTTGTACTAGCTCTACTGGAATCATTGTGCCTTTTGATTTAGATGTAATAGGCTGACTCGATCCAATGGGAATGGTTGGCAAAACCTGAGCTGTAGAAGATCAAGCTACAAGAGGGTGGATGTGTCTTCATTGGACTCGAGTCATGGAGATCAACGAGTCATTCTATACAATAAAGCTTTGCATTCAATACGGTTTCAGTAATAAGCCCGTGTGGCCAATGCTTGAAATCCAAAGGATGTCGATGTGTGATAACCAATCAGATTATAAATGTTGACTGGGGTAGGAGAGAAGTGTTAATCTATGATGTGTGAATTATATGTCTTGAATACGAAGAACGGATCATCTTATGTAGATAGCTCGTTTGTCCTAGAAAAACGAGCTGTGTCGTACGTTGAAATTATATATCGGAACTTATTGGTTACCGAAGAATGATCGATAATGGAGCCATCATCCGGAGTGACATGAAAGATTTTTATTTTCAGGAACACAAGAAATGGTAACAAGAAAAGGCAGTGCGATAGAATTATCCAACACAGCTATTCTCGGACAAGAACCATCTTGTTGGAATTCAAGTGACGGTGAGAGCGCAGTGGTCCATTGGCAAGAGTTAGCCAAATTCGAAGAGCCGGACTCATCTCTGAATCAGCGCGCATATAACCAAGGCAAATAGAGAGTTCATTGAAGATCAAGCGTAGAACAAACTTTGACTGTCTCCTACAATGATGCTTGGTCGCATCACAACCATCGCCATCACCGTCGTCTTCCATCGATCTCCCACCTTAATCAATTATTGAATTCATCAGTGCTAAGACTGAGAGTTCTCAAGCCCAAATCCTTTTGGTGACAGTTCGAACATGGCGATGAGTCGGTGGCAGGGATCTCGAAATTAACGACGGTTGGAGAAAGTTGAACGAAGCTAGAGGGATGAACTACGGCGACCTCACTACAAAAAAGTTGTTTTTTTATCACTTTAATAGATAGCACGTTATTCTAAAACATTATTGTTTATTATAGTTGCTTGTTATTTTACTTATAATTGTTTTGTTTTATGGTACGTAACACTTTGCCAAAAATGGGTTCCAAAACAAGACCTTCCCACCTCATTTTCATCTCCCTCCAAATTAGACTACAGTAACACCTCACCATTTTCACCTTTATTCCACCCTAAATCAAAACCCATGAAGAAATCCAAAACCCAAAATCGGAACCCTAAACTCTCAATCTTCGGCATCCCTCAAAAATGTTGATGGATGGTTTTGAGTTTGCATAGAGAAAGAATTGAGGGCAGTAATTCAAAGAGTGGCGTCAGTAAGCGTGGAGGTCGAAGGTCGTCTCGTTTTAGAAAGCAGATATGGTATTCTCGTACTTATCGACATCCACGATTCGATACCGAAACTGACGTACTAAGTTTTTTAGCTTCGTTACTCAGAATAATTGACAATTTGTTTGTGAACTGATTATTGCACCGGATCGACCATTGCTATTCCAAAATTTCTCTCCTCTCATTTTTAAATCTATCTACGTGCATAGCTATATCAAAATAAATAATCTAAAAGCCTTTGCGTCTGCAAAGAAACGAATGGTAAGGTCCTCGTTTTTTCCCTCAGGCTTTTTCTATCAAAGAAAAGGTTTTATTGCATACAGGGAGATACATATAATTAAGCACGCGGTTAACTGTTATGGCCAGGATTAGAACTTCTGCTTCTTGTCAACATTGGTGCAATGCAAGCTTGTTGCAGTTTGTAATGGCGAAAAGTTTCAGTTGTATACAAGAAGATGAAAATGGGTACTGAATGCTCTTGGAATTGTGGAGTGTAATAAGTTTAGTGGAATGGATTATAAAGAGAAGAAAGAAATGTAATTTGTGGAATATATGTTAACTGTAAACAGAAGAGATAAAACTGTAATAGAGAAAGCACTATTGAAATAAAGATTTCTTATTCAATTTCACTCTTCACACCTTTACATTTTTGATTTCTCCTTCTTATTTATACACAGCAGTATGGCCAATTTCTTGCCGTTACATAGCTAATGGGCCTTGACCTATTCAAGCATACTTTTATACAAAACCCACTTATTTTATCAATCTCCAGGTAACATGCACACAGTGTGCACGTGTGCATCTGCACAGTGTTCTATGAAGCTTTAGTCGTGTCAGATTTTATGTCTGCACCCAGTTGATGAAGATGATTCTCATGATGCTCTGAAGTGGCCGAAACATCCTCTGCCCTTTTTTCTACAGCTGTGTTGTAAACCTGTACAAATGTGCTCGATGAAATGCTTTGCTCTCTTTCTGCCTGCAACATGTTTGTTGATTCATCTTCTTCTTCCTGTTGTTTATATCTCAAACCCATGCAATCGACTTGTGGCCTAAGACTCCCCTCCCCTTCAAAATTTGATCTTATCTCAATGTCAAAGGCGGGGAATCTTTTTATCAATTCCCAATAATCTTCCCATGTCGATTCCTCCGCCGATCTTTGCTTCCATTTAATCAGAACTTGAGTTATGGCTTTGTTGTACTTTGGAAATATCCTTCTATCCAATATCATTTCTGGTTCATCAACTATTTCCTCTGTAAATGTAGGAGGATCTTGTTGTATTACTATTCCACGACCTGCTTTCCTTTTTAGCTGCGATACGTGGAGGAACGGATGAATTCGTGCATTAGCAGGTAGCTCCAGTTTGTATGTCACTTCACCTACCTTCTGCACAACCTTGTAAGGCCCGTAGAACTTGGGTGACAGCTTGGTAGTTTTTGAGTTACTTGCGGTAATTTGCCTATAAGGTTGTAACTTAAGATAAGACCCAATCCCTCTCTTGGAAATGTCTCTCTGTTCTTTTAGCATCCGCAAACTTTTTCGTTCTTTCCTGTGCCATTTGCAAGCTATCCTTGAGTAGTTGTAGTACACTGTCTCTGGAGTACAGTTCCTGTTCGATTTGAGGTAATTTTGAAGTGTTCGGAACATATGACAGTAAGGTAGGTGGATTTATGCCATTAACTGCTGTGAATGGAGTAGTGTCAATCGAACTCTGCCAACTTGTGTTATACCAGTATTCTGCAATAATAAGCCATTTTGACCACTCTTGAGGCTTATGGCAAACAAAGCACCTAAGATATCCCTCCAATATTTTATTGATGGCCTTTGTCTGACCATCTGATTGTGGATGGTATGCCGAGCTCATTCTCAATGTACACCCCTGCAATTTAAACAATTCTTGCCAAAATACACTTGTAAATATTGTGTCTCTATCACTCACTATACTTTGAGGCATTCCATGCAACTTGAACGCTCCATCAAAAAATATCTTTGCTATGTCCTTTGCCGTATAGGGATGCTGGAGAGGGAAAAAATGTGAGTATTTTGATAGCCTGTCCACAACTACAAATATAGCTGTGTATTTATAACTTTTAGGTAGGCCTACAATGAAATCCATCGATACATCACTCCAAAAAATTTCTGGAATGGTTAATGGCTGCAATAAACCTAGTAACAACACATTCTCATGTTTATTTCTTTGGCAGGAGTCACATTCTCTTATATATTTTTCAATGTCTACCTTTAAACCCTTCCAGTAAAAAACTTTTTTGAGCCTATGCTTGGTTTTCTTGACACCTGCATGTCCACCTAAGGGTGTTGAGTGATATTCATGCAACATGCTTTGTATTATCTCTCGACAATCATGATCCAATAGAATCCTCCTTTTGTAATATAGCAATCCATCGACCACTTTGTACTTTGTCATATTTAGTTTGCCTTCAGCCAATTTTTCCTTCAACCCTCTTATATAATCAAACTGCAACATGTTTTCTCTTAGATCCTGCATCCAGCTGCTTTCAACAGTATACATAGCTTGATTTTGTGGTTGCTCATCATTCAGTTCTTCGGGTAATCTTGAAAGTGCATCTGCAGCTGCATTGTCTTTCCCCTTTCTATACTCAACCTTATAATCGAAACCATGCAATTTGGCTAACCTTTTGCCTTGTATTCCTATAGTGAGCCTTTATGATGATAGATGTTTTAAACTTTGGTGGTCAGTTTTATTGTAAATCTCCAGCCAATAAGGTATCATGTCCATTTTTTGTAGCCAGTAGTAATGCTAAAAGCTCCTTTTCATAGGTTGATAATAATAGATTTTTTCCATTTAGAGCTTGACTGAGATATGTTATTGGTTGGCCTTCTTGAGTTAACACTGCTCCAATTCCAATCTCACTGGCATCACATTCTACTACAAATTCTTTACTAAAATCTGGCATGCGTAGTATTGGTGGGTTTGATAAGCAGTGCTTCAGTTTGTTGAAAGCTAGGGTGGCTTGATCATTCCAATTGAAAGCATTCTTTTTTAATAAATAATAAGTGGCTTGGCCAACAATCCATAATGATTGATAAATCTTCTGTAATAACCGGGGAGTCCTAAGAATCCTCTTAATCCTTTGATGTTTTTTGGTTGTGGCCATTCTCTTATTGCTTTTACCTTCTCTGGATCAACAGCTATTCCCTTCCTTGATATTATATGGCCGAGATAAATAATTTGCTTCTGAGCAAATGAATACTTTGATAAGTTGGTCACTAGTTGATTTGTTTCTAGCACCTGCATAGTTAACTGTATATGTTGTACATGCTCAAACCAAGTCTGGCTATATATTAGTATATCATCAAAAAACACTAACAGAAATTTCCTCAAATATGGTTTGAAAATTTCATTCATTAAAGCCTGAAAAGTTGAAGGGGCATTTGATAGTCCAAATGGCATGACAATGAATTCGTAATGCCCTTCATGAGATTTAAAAGCAGTTTTATGAATGTCATTAGGTTGCATTCTGGTTTGGTAATAACCTGGCTTGAGGTCTAATTTAGTGAAATAGTTTGAACCATGTAATTCATTTAGTAAATCATCAACAAGGGGTATAGGAAACTTATCTTTAATGGTCTGGTTATTGAGTGCTTGATAGTCCACGCACATCCTCCAAGTACCATCTTTTTTCCTGACCATGACAACTGGTGAGAGTACTCACTAGTACTTGTTGAATTATCCCTGCTTCTAACATCTCTTGAATGAGTTTTTCCAACTCATTTTTGATGTGGTATGAATGCCTGTAGGGTCTCAAGCAGGTAGGTTTAGAGTCTGGTTTGAGTGGTATTTTGTGGTCACACTTTCTTTGTGGAGGTAAGGTGGTGGAAGGGCTAGTTACAGTAGGGTATTTTTGTAGAAGCTGCTAAATTTCAGGAGGTATTTCTGATTTGATGCTGGGTAGACCCACTTGTATTTCCTTTGAGCATAATAAGAATGAGAGTTGTCCGTTTGTACTTTCTTTAGCAATATTTTTACCATTTACTGCCTTATTTCTGCCTAGAATTCCTTGCCATTTATGTTTCTTCCTATGAAATTGAAATTTAATTTTTAATTTAGAAAAATTAAATGTTACCTCACCCAGCTCTATCATCCAGTGTGAACCCAATACTAACTGACACCCTTCCAGAGGAATTGGTAATAAATCTAACATCATTTTTACAGCCCTGGCATTTAAATTTACTCCTCTGCACATCACTTTTTCATGTATTTTTTCTCCATTTGCAACTTGCACCGGGTACTCTTGGGTGTCTTGCACAGAGCTATGAGTTGATCCTGAATCAATTAGCACATTAATAGGATATTCATTTAAGAATCCATGCACTCCGATAGTGTTGAGTGCAAGGATACTGCACATGGCATTAATGGTGATGGCAAAGGCTTCTTCATTTTTCCCATTGTCAGTTGCTTTATCATCTTGTGAGTCAACTTCATTTAAGGTAGTGTTTCCCTCTGGATCTTGCTCTTCTGATGTGTCTTGTAGTGGCATTATTCCCTCTATAATATATACTTGCTTTGTCTGCATGCATGTCTAGGGTGCCACTTCTCATTACAACCAAAACATAAGTTCTTTCTTCTTCTTTCAATAATTTCTTGGGGTGTAAGTCCCTTATTTCTTGTATTGCTATCTGTAATTGATTTGGAGGCACCAGCGATTTTGTTGGAATGGTCCGAAGTGATTTTGGTTGGTTTACTGACCCTGTTCCTTTTCTTGCTCATCCTTTTACATTCAAACACCTTTGCCAAACTAGCAGCTTCTTTGAAACCAACCTTGTTCCTTTTCTTGCTCATCCTTTTACATTCAAACATCTTTGCCAAACTAACAGCTTCTTTGAAGTCAATAGGGTTCAAGGCAATCACGTCAAACCTTATATCTTCCTTCAATCCATCAATGAATTTTTCTAACAGGAACTGGTCTGGTAATGCTTCACACAGGCCTTGCAATTGCTCAAATTTGGTGAGATAATTTCGTACAATGGTTGTTTGTTTAAGATTGGAGATTGCTCCATATGGCCTCTGGAAATCTTCAGGTGCGAATCTTACTAATATTTCTTCTTTAAAAATCACCCACTGCTCCTAGTTCTTAGCCTTTTTTGTAAGCCCGATGTACCATAAATGAGCCTCACCCATAATATGGAAGGAACAAGTAGGAACCCATTCATTTTCAGGCATCTGATGATATGTAAATAGGTGTTCTACCTGACTAATCCATTCAACAATCTCACTGTCTCCATTGTAAGTGGGAAATTCTAACTTGATTACTGTATTCTACAGCAGTTTGGGAGCTGTTATTTGATTTCTTGATGCCTCAATATGATGATGTTGGTTATTTCTTGAATGAAAGTTATTGTTTTTGTTAGGCATTTTGTAACAACCCGCATATTATCGATTTTATATTTAAATATTTTATTTAAATATTATATCGTTAATCGGATTTTGGTTCGAAAAGCTACTTTTTGCAAACGGTCAAATTAGGACTCGAGACCACTTCCGTTGAGTTCGAAATGCCGTTTACAACTTTTTTAAGTATAAACATTGATATGTTTGGAGTCAGTGGAATTTCACTAACTTTTCCCGCTTTGGACTTTGGATTGGTTTAGCCCATTAAAACCCAAGTCCCAACCCCTTCTCCTCACTCTTCATAAATTCCTAACTAACTCAAGATTTGCATTAATAGTGAAGAGAATGGGAAATTAAAACTCCAAGCTCAAATTTAATTGCTAATCCAACATTCAACTCCAAATTCAAGTAGAAGACATTGGATCCTAGCTTGTAGTTGCTTCTCTATTGATTTCAAGCTTCCTCTTCATTGAATTTGTGCAAAGGTGAGATTTTTATCTCACAATTCTAGCCTATAACTATATTGGACTGTTGGGAATGATTCCCTATCATTTTTGCATGCATATTACCAATTGGTTTGGATTTGATTGGCGAAAAACTCCAATTTTTAGCGTTTTGGTTAATTTTCTGCACTTAGGTCGTTCTGGCCATTTTTGTGTGTTCGGAGTTAGGTCGCTCGCGTGTTATCGCGCTAGGTCGCACTGCCTTGAATTTTCACTTCGGAGTTAGGTCGTTTCACGTTAGGTCGTATAGGGTTTAGGTCGTAGGTCGTTTCTGGCCTTAATTCCCATGGCTGCATTAGGTCGCGAGTTCCACTAGGTCGCATGAACCATAGGGTTGTTTGCGTGCTTAGGTCGCAAGGTTGCTCGGCCTTCATTCCTTAAGTCGCTGCTCGTTAGCTCGTTACACCTTTAGGTCGTAGGTCGTTGGACCTTAGGTCGCTCGCGTATAGGTCGTTCCAGGCCTTAATTCCCACGGCCGCATTAGGTCGCGTGTTTCACTAAACCGTTAGGCCTTTACCTCGTTGGGTAGTAGGTCGCTCAACCTTATTACCTTGTTAGGTCGCGAGACCCTTAAGTCACTCGCTTGTTAAACCGCTAGGTCGCGTGGTACTTTAGGTCGCATGACCTCAACCTCTTAGATCGTCGGCCCTTTATATACTTAGGTCGTTCGACCTGCTTCCACGATAGGTCGTTCGATTGTTTCCATTAGGTCGCGTGAACCTTAAGATCGTTAAACCTTCACACCGATAGGTCGCTGCCTACCTTAAGTCGCTGCTCGATCCTATCCTCCCTTAGGTCTTCACTAGGTCGTACCGTTTTGGACGGGGCGCTGCCCCACACCCCGCCGGGGGCGCTGCCCCCTGGACCCCCACGACCTGACTGGGCAGGTCGAACCCCATAGCGGGGGTGTTGCCACCCCCTGGACCCCCCCTCCGTAGGGGATCTTATCTGAAAAACATTTAACAGAACTTGCTGAGCTGATTTCCTTGGATTCTTATCACATCTTCGAATGTGATCTTTGTGATTGATTGTTTCTACAATCGCTTCTGTGATTTGTCACTTTAAAATATGAAGATTTCAATACTAGTAGTAAATATCAAAACTCTTTCAACAAAATGATTTCAACTCTATTTTCAATAACAAAGCTCTTTTCTTAAACCGTTTTCCAAATCTACCAGTATATACTAACCTTTACCTCACTCGGATGAGAAATCTAATTAAACGGCTTAGTAAAACAAGTGGTATGAAACGCTTGCGTTCACTTCGTCGGTTAATTCTTGGACTTGTTCGATTGAACCTCTTGTGATAATTTTCAAGTGAAGATTTACAGTTTGTTCGTAAACATTTAAGTTAAGCAAGTGGTTATGGGACACGAAGCTAAACTTTTATATTTACTAGCTTAGTGTAATTGACACTTCTCGTTGATCATGACGATCATTTTATGATTTAGACTAGCAATTGTGCGATGTCTCTTTGTTTGCAAGGTTAGACTAGACCTCATTGGTGTGATTCCGACTCACACATATCTCTTTGTCCGCAAGGTTAGTCTAGACACCATTTGTGTGATTCCACTCACACATACCTTTTTGTTGCGAGGTTAGGCTAGACACCACTTGTGTGATTCCACTCACACATACCTTTTCGCATTTTGGTTAGCCTAGACCTCATCTGGGTGATTCCGACTCACCCATATGGGGTAGCTCCCCATGGTCTTCGTACCGTCATGTGATAGGCCTCTTTCCCTTTTTATGATTTCTGGATTTCTCGTGTTGATTTCTGGAATTTATGTCATTGACTTGTTATGAGTACAAGTTTAGGGTATGATGCCCTCTTTGGATCTTTGAGAAGATTCTTGTGATATTGATTTATCTCTTATTGATTGATCTTCTGTTGATCATCATTTGCATACTTATAGTAGTATGTCAGTATGGATATTTTATGTTTATGCCATATCTTTTATTTTATATCATGTCATCTGATATTTATAGCTAGACTGATCCGTTTATTATTTTCTTAAATAATACTCGGGTCAGACCGAGATGTTACAGGTGCTTTTGCTTGACTTCTTTCCAGGATTTGCTACTCTGACTTTTGGGTAACTATTTAGATTAGCAGTTTTTGTTGTATACACTTGAGATATAGACTCATAGTTGTATTCTTTTGTATAGCACGTGTTGCTATTCTTTTGTATTATTGTGGATCTTTTTGACCACTACTCTGATGTACACTTTCATGTGTTAGTTATATATTCATATCTTCTTCCGCCTTTGTGATATGGATGTCTGTGACTGATTTGCGTTATGCTTATTTCTATGTTTGTTTTCGAAGATTATTTATAGCCACCGTGTGATAAGCAATTACATGGATGGTCGCTCCTCAACAGCCTTATTCTCCGTGCTAGTTGACAACACTACACCATAGTATTCTTAGCTAGCGTGGGTATAGAGGTGGGGCGTCACACATTTCATGCACAGGAAGTTCTTGATGTATTCTTTGATGATTTCTTTATGGAGGAGGTATATAAAGTGGAGCAGCAACAGAGAAGGATCTTGATGGTGCTGGACTGCCTTCCCGATTGTTCTTGCTACCATTTACTTTCTGACCCTTGAGTTCCTTCAGTTCCTTGACCACATTGTTAAGCACATCACTTATACTATACATCTTGATGATAAGATCTAGAGAGGTTTCTTCCAAGGTAAGGTTTGATTTTTGCAGATCCCTTATGGCTACTGCTGTCTTTTGGTTTATCTGTTCTTGTCTTGTTCCCTCAAGATTGTCATTCAAGGTTGCATCACTCTGATTGATCATATTTTCTTCATCTGACAACTCTGGTTGTTCATCAGAATTGGGCGGCTCTGATACCAAAGTGTTATGGCCAGGATTAGAACTTCTGTTTCTTGTCAACATTGGTACAATGCAAGCTTGTTGCGGTTTATAAGGGCGAAAAGTTTCAGTTGTATACAAGAAGATGAAACTGGGTACTGAATGCTCTTGGAATGGTGGAGTGTAATAAGTTTAGTGGAATCGATTATAAAGAGAAGAAAGAAATGTAATTTGTGGAGTATATGTTAACTGTAAATAGAAGAGATAAAACTGTAACAGAGAAAGCGATATAGAAATAAAGATTTATTATTCAATTTCACTCTTCACACCTTTACATTTTTGATTTCTCCTTCTTATTTATACACAGCAGTATGGCAATTTCTAGCTGTTACATAGCTAATGGGCCTTGACCTATTCAAGCATACTTTTATACAAAACCCACTTATTTTATCAATCTCAGGTAACATGCACACAGTGTGAACGTGTGCATGTGCACAGTGTTCTATGAAGCTTTAGTCGTGTCAGATTTTATGTCTGCACTCAGTTGATGAAGATGATTCTCATGATGCTCTGAAGTGGCCGAAACATCCTCTGCCCTTTTTCTACAGGCGTGTTGTAAACCTGTACAAATGTGCTCGATGAAATGCTTTGCTCTCTTTCTGCCTGCAACCTGTTTGTTGATTCATCTTCTTCTTCCTGTTGTTTATCTCTCAAACCCATGGAGTCGACTTGAGGCCTAACACTAACTAAGTGACACCTTGTTGATAATGTGTAATTATGCAGGAAGAATCGAAGGCAATAAATAGGACCATGTGGTGTGCCCGGAGACTCCACTTATATCTAAATGGAATATATTAACCGTCATAATCATGAGTTTATACATCACCGTTATTTTATCAAGGTTTCATGACTATGAATTTAAGATTGCATATGTGTTGTGAAATACATGACTGTAGTTGGATTGATAGAGGACATGTTCATATTTCTTTACCATAAATCCATAGTGCAAGAACATGATGACTTGTACCATTAAATTTATGCGTTCCTTGGAATACTCATCAATGAACATTCCTGCATAAAAAATGTTTGATTGTACCATTGGAAGATAATTTATTTTCATACGTACAATCTGTAAGATCACACCAATCTTAATGATCGACAACTAATTTTTGATGCATAGACGTTATTTTTAAAGTGCATGTTAATCAAAGGACATTACTCATTAGCGTCTCATATAAAGTATATACTGTTAATAGCTAATGTGACTGACATTGATACATTAAAGGATCTATGATCCGATGCATTTAAGGTTCTATGAACTAATATACTTGATTTAGCTTAGTTTCTTATCTGTATTGATTTAGCTTAGTTTCTTATCTGTATTGCTTGTTTTGGAATATTCAGTGACACAGCATGTCTTTGGGTAAAATTTTGGGATGGAAACTAATTAATATTCTTGTTGAAGATCACACCAATTTTGGTAATAGTAAGTGTACAAGATTCTACAGTATGTTGATTCTCATGAGAATGAAACTAATCTCAATCCAATGGCAGCTATACTTTGTGGCTTAGTTTCAAAAGCATATTGTGAAATGTTAATGCAGAAATTTGTCCAAAAAAATTCTTACTCTTCTATTTGTGATGTTGTTTTCTAATTTTCTTTTATGTCATGTTTCTTAATAATGAATGAAGCTTTGTTTTGTATTTCTCATTTTCTAATCTAAATCACATTTTTTCTGATACTGAATAAATGCATGAGCATCCCTATCTAACTGATATTCGTGTTTAAGATTTTGTTAATGCAAATGTGATATTTAGTTCTATAAATTTGTAGGTTTTGTGTAATGAACCGTAAATTTTCGATAATTAAAATAGCTAATTTGATAAGATTTCATGATTTAAGGTTAGAAAAAAATTGTAATTTATGTATGGTAATAATAACTAGAATGAAATGCAACAAATTTTATCTAAGTTAATTATTTATGAATTGAATGGAATCCCAAATCAAGTGAAATAATATGTAGTCAACGGTAATGGAGTGAATTTGTATTATATAGGTAATTGTGGCACTTGGTTGTAAATAATAAACTTATAAGTAATTAAAAGTTAACGGTGATAATTATTTAAGTTACCTATTCATTTAGTTAGTCGAATTGAATTTGTGAACCAATTGAAATTGAAATGAAAGTTTATATATTAGTTGAGTGCATTATCTCTAACTGTAGTTAAATAATAATGTGGAATTCATTTGATATAATATAGTAAATCGACTGATAATGAAATTTTTATTTAAAAATCAAATAATTGAATATTGAACAGGTAAATTGTTTAAAGTAAATATTTGAAACTTATTGAATAATTGAATAACTGTAAGATGAAAATAGGGTTCTAAGATGTGAATTGTTTTAAAGGTTAAATTGTATAAGTTCGTTTTGAATATTTCAAAGGATAGTGATTTAAAAATAATCAAATTTGTTTAAATTTAATATTACGAATGTTTGAATAATTAAATTCTGAATTTGATATGATAATTTGATATTGAAATTTAATATATGAAAATAGAGTGAATAATTGAAATTTGATTTAATATGATTCAAATTGGTTTCCAAAGTGAATGTAAGTTATATTGGGATTTTAATAGAGTTAATAAGATTTTAAAATTGGAATTTATTGGATAATTGAATAACGGGTTTAATATGATTAAAAATGATTTTTAAAATTTTACTTTATCATATTAAAGTTAGAATGATGTCGTAGAACTTTTAAAATCGAACTAAAGGTAAATTTGTGAAAATTGAATATTTTAATATTTAATTGACGAGTTAAAATAGTCATTTTTAAAACAGCTCGGATTTCGACGAAACCAGTTTCATCGGATCTGTAATGTGATATTACTGTAAGATTTCAAATTTCGTGTCAATCGGATTTACCGTTTGTCCGGGGCAAGCTAAAACGCCTAGAAATTTGATTTACCGATTTAATTTTAAATCGAATGTTTATTGCCATAACTTGCGCAGATGATCGAATTAGCTCCCGAAACACGTTCTATTGTGTTCGGAACGCGGGGTAAACCTTAGGAACGCCAACCGGCACGCTTCGTTTGGAGTTCGGAAAATTCGGGGTGAATAGTGTTTGAGAATTTTTCTATAAAAGGCCTTGGATATTTCATTTTGCAGACAGTTCTAAAACCCTAGGGTTAACGTTCAGGCCTCCACCTTCATAATTTCCAATGGCCGAAATTTTCTTTCCTTCCCCTCCAATTATCTTCCAATCCGTTAATCCTTATCAAAAACTTTCAACTAACAAATTAAAGAGCATAGTGAGTTCTATAAATCCAACGGCTATGATGTGATATGGAGTAGAGAACTGATGGTAATTGTAGCTTGAACCATGGCCGGTCGCGCACGGTTTTCCAGGCCATAAGGGGGCCGAGCTTCTTGATATGGGGGCCGTGGGTAGCTCTCACGTAGGCGGAGGGAATGGCGACCTTCGATCGTGGTGGATGTGCTTGTGGTGGTCGCAAAATGGAACCCTAGTATCGTGATTCATGGGTTCACGCGTGCATATAACCTATAGAAAAAAACATGAGGGAGGAAGATGGACGTTGCGGCCCTGATCTCATGTGGCTGGAATCAACGGCCAGGATTGGTTTAGGGTAAAATAATAAAAAGAATTGTATAATTACTTATATAAAAATTCGTGTAAACTTTAAATTAACGTATCTTTTTCATACGAGGTCGAAAACGCACGAAACTTTTTGCATTGGAATCGTTTCGACGAGCACTACGTTATGGAATTGGATTGGAGTCGTTTGGAGCAAGTGAAAATTTCGGGTAAAATTAAACGCTCGTTTAATTTTATTCGGAATAAAATGATGGAACTGCATTGAAATCAAGGTGAGTGTTTTATAACGCTCACATCGTACTGAATATCTTTATGCTAGTTAAATCTGATATTATGAAGTGATATGAATTTTATTTGTCGTTGTTTGATAGAATTTAATTGTCATATAGATTGTCATTTTAATTAACCGTTGAAAATTAAATTGACAGTTAAATTGAAATTAAAATTGAATTGCGATTAAATTACCTGACATTGATAACTATGAAATTGCTATGAATTGTATTGTCTATTGGATGATGTATTTCGATGGATGTTATTGGTTGATATTTAAATATTTTGATGTTTATTTGCTTATATATATACTGTTATGCATACATATGACACGGTGATTTAATTTAAGTGATATATATTCATCCCTGACATTTAATTGAAATAAATAACTACTTGGCCATAGGATAGAAAATTATATACGGACACCGATTGGCTAAATTAATAATTTTAAAAATCGTCGATTTGAAATTTATTTAAATGTTTGATTTAAAAGTTAAAAATAGAAATCAATTTATAGAAATCAAATTTATCGAAAAATTGAGTTTGGAATGTTGAAATAAATTTTGGTTAAAAGAAATTGTTAAATAATTAAAGTGGAGACTTTGGAATTTAAAATGGGGATATGATTGAATTTTGAAAATTGATTTGTTTAAAGATTTAATCTTAATTCGAGCTTTGAATATTACTAAGTAAAAGCGATATAAAATGATATTTTGAAATTGAGCTTGAAATTAAATCATAGTTGTAATTGGGATTTAAATTTGAATATTGAAGGATAATTTTGTTAAGTGTTATAAATTGATATTTTGAAAAATCAAGCTAAAAATCGATATAAATTGAAATTGAATAAATTGAAGGTGAATGTAAAATTGAATTAGTTTGAAGTCATGTTGACATTAATTTGAATTGAAATCGGAATTGAATCGGTAAAATGGAAATTGAAATTTGTTTTGAATTGGGAAGTTATAATTGAAATGGTTTGGTTTTGAAGCTGTTTTATTTTGTTTTCCAAATTACTCTATTATATAAACCATTTTTAAATACTTAAACTATTTTAATCTATTTTAAATCTGCTTAACCCAATTTAAATTATTTTAAACTAATTTATCTATTTCAAATCCATTTTAAGATTTTAAGTATTTTAAGTATTTTAATTATTTAAAACTACTTTTAAACTACTTAAACTATTTTCTAAAAATTTCAAGCTGGTTAATAAGGTGAAATGTTTATGTTTAAATCTTGAATTTGAATACGAATTGGATTAAATGAAGTTGCAACCTAAATTGAAATTCGAAATGATCTTGAAATCGAAATGAGATATTAAAGCGAAAGATGATTTTTGAAATGGAATCTTACGTTTTGAAGAGCTATGATGATATTTGAAATGGACTTGATTTTTGAAGCGAATATGATATTTTGATATCAATTATGAATCGATTTGAAATGTAAAAGAGCCACCGGTGTAATAATATGTAGTTATTAAAGAGACCGGGATCGGATATGGACATACTCTCTGTCGATACCGAAAACCACTTTAATAACTATTATACGCAGAGTGTTGATCCAGAATGAAGTGGATGGTTTGGTGAACGCGTTGACTGAAGAAAGAGAATGATATTGGATGACCCCTGACATGACTAAAACAGGAGCCGCACTGGGCCATTGAGGTTCGCCACCTCTAGCGGACACACTTCTTCGATACCATATCTATTACATTTGTGATTCGATTTGGATGCACCCCTTGATTTGGGAGTGTTGTTTCGCGGTGTTGGGGTAGCTGCTGGTTATGCTCAACATCAGTCCGCATCACGCAACTACTAGTATCCTAGTTGGTATCGCCTCATGTGCCTTGTCATACTGATTATCCTATTCGCGACCACTACGTTATGTTTTCTGTTATACCTATGGGGTACCCTTTGATAACCACCAGTTTACGGTGGGGCTTACGGTGCTGTATAGACTATGGCATTATAAAAATGTGTTAAGGGGGATTATGGTAACGCCTTAACGCTATTTTGATACTTTATATTACTGACAGGCATTATCTACTTAGCGTACATTACTATATAGTAGATAGTTTAACGGATCCTTAAGAAATGGAAAATCCCGTAACATCTCTTGAGTTATTGCACGCACGTGACACTGGATATGAGATGTCAAACCCCGTAAACATCTATGACGCCGTTACACTCATATTTATTTACGATTGATTTAACTTTCATAAGGATATTTTAGTCCTGACTCGAGTGTTTTGTCTTTTCATTACGCTCGGGTCAGTCCTGAGTTTTTCAGATTTTTGAAGATCTATTCTAGAGGATGAAGACGAAGATTTGGTATACTATTACTATTATTACCCGTGCATCATGTTATCTGCTGCATTATTTTAATTATTCTGTTGTATATGTATAACTCTGATAAATGTTGTATAAATAATTGTCAAAGTATAGTAGACAGCTTCATGAACTGTTTATTTGACTATTATATTTTATCGTTCCGCTGTGAGATTCTGTGTTGTTTCTTTTCCTTTATTTCTCTTCCTTTTCTTTTCTTATTTACCCCAATAACCATCTGCCCTTTTGAATGGTTTGAAATCGGCATGTGCATTTGATCGTCGGTTTAAACTGTACAAAAAGGCGGGTCGTTACAGTTGGTATCAGAGCTTTGGTATAGCGATAACCTTAGCTTTGTGGGGTCTGACTCTTTATAAATAGGGTAGTAATACCCTATGATGAGTCGCTGAGTGTATATATATATGAGAGAGCGTATTTGTTAGTGATATAAAACGTTTTGTATTGTGTCGGTTGATTTGTTGAGTGGCTTATGGATTCTGGTCAATACGAGTAATTAACATCATTGATAGGGATCTCTAAACACTTAAACAGAACATTTCGACATAATATTGTTTGAAATTGGGTAAATGAAATAATTTTTCTCTAATTATATTTTGTATATAAAGAAAATTTTCAGAAATTATTGTGACTTATCTAGCTTACCGGGTTGTTAGAAATGAAAATATTGGTTATTATCATTAATTGGATATTGTAATTTAATAAATAAGCTGAACTACAAAATAAACAATGATAAAACACTTGTGGAATGTTTTAAGAAAGAAAATCCTATAAGAATGTTTTATAAAGGTGACTTATAAATTAAAATAGATTTAAATTGGAAAATATTGAATTTAAGACCCGGGATTTTGAAAATGGTTTGCAAAGCTCTGAAGAAATATATAGTAATATTATTTGGAAAATGTTTATGGAAATATTTTGAAAGGATTTTTAAGAAGGAATGAATTCAGTACTCCTCTCTTCTGTCGCTGGAAAATAATTTCGGTGATGACTGCGCAGCATCATCGACGTTCATTTTCGAGTCTCAAAGTGGGGGAGACTTCTAAGAAGCTTTGCTTTTCTTCGAAATTATTTTGGGTAAATGGGTTTTGTTTTAAACTCCAAAGGTACGATTTGATATATTAGAGATATAAGTGTATATATTTATTTCAAACGATTTGAAAAGAACCGGGCATTTAAAATTCTAAGTTATGCAAATTAGAAATTTTCAAATGAAATGTGAATAACCAGAATTCTAAAATAAGAGGATTAAAATATCTAAGCTTATTGTTTTGGGAAAACTTTAAAGTTGAAAGGTAAAGAGGATTTAAACAAATTAAATTTGTGAACATTCTAATTAAGTAAAATGAAACTCTATAAATTTGTATAATACCAAAATTACATTCTGATAACATATAACAAGACTTACCAAATGTTAAAAGTTAAATTGATGTTTTGGATATGTAATGAGATATTGTATAGATAAACAGAACCTGAAAGTAATTGAAATATACAAGTAAGAAAACTCAAAAGGAATTAAAATGTATATAAATGGAAAATTTGGTTGTGATAAAAATGTTATAAACTTAAATATGGCATGAAATGATGAATGGATTAATGGAACAAGTAAGTGAACTTAAGAAAGAAGACAAAAGAATTGTATAATATCTTTTGTAAATTGGTTATAGAAAATAAATATAAATTGCATAGAATTTTTTTTGAATTTGTAACCTTTAAGATAACTGTAAACTAAGAAAAGTCATTTAGGAGAGGTTAGACTTTTATGGGATGATTAATAAACTAAAGTGTCGGTTAATAAAATGTTTCACGAATGAATTCGTTATTAACTGAAATTATGAAAATGCAATAAATGTAAACAAAGGAATTTCTTATAGCTAAGAATCAATTGGAAAATGAAATTGAATTTAATTAAATTATATAGAATGTTTAAAATGAACTTGAGTAAACAAATTCTTTGATACGATGTTTAAGAAAAGATAATGTTGAAGAGTATGCTATGTAAGAAATAGATATATTAACTAAATAATGGATTGTGAATAATTAATTGTAAATAAAATGAAAGTCAATAAAATAATCTAATATAGATAAACTGGATAGAAATCCATTGGAAGGTAATACGTGAGATTGTACGTGTATTATTTTATTCGCATAACGATTTGATCCAAATTCGAGCACAAAATTTCGAGATGATTTATATCGATCCAAGTTAGGATTTTTCACTCGATTTTCGACGGCGAATCATGGATATGGATTTTTAATTTGATTCTGGAATTCTCTATCACAGTATATGGCTATGCAAGGAGAGTAACAGTTTCCAATCAAGGAACCAAATCTGAGTCCGCACTAGAGAGTTGTGTGAACGATACTAGTTTGGAAGTGAAATTGTGTGATCGAATAAGCGATTAGATTGATATTGCTCACGGATGATATATGTACGGCTTACGGAATTAACTAAAGTTAATATTGGAAATTTATGATGCCAAATATAAAATGATTCTTTTAAAATTATATGATTTGGTCGTTATATGATTGTTAGTTGATTGTATATAATTCATTAAGTGTTAATGAAATTGGAAGCTATTAGTCATTGAAATCAAATTGGAAGTTAAATGAATTTAAATAGAATTTAATTTGATTCAAATTGGAAGTGAACTAATGTAAATATAAATTAGTTAATGTTAACTAATTGAATTGAGAATGAATGTTAGTAAAATCCAACGTTAATGAATCAACTGTGATTAAAATTGAAACCCAAGTCAATAAATATTAATGGGAAGTGAATTTATATTGATTGGTTATGGATTCGTTGGATGATAATTGATTTGGTGGATGCATTTGTTGTTTGTTGCATTTGCTATGTTGGAACATGTAGTTGTTACGTTTCTATATGATGTATATTGATATTATTTTCATATATGCATGTTTCTCATGGTTTGTTGAGTGTTTTGTAGGTGCGGATTGCGCTTGCTTCGCATTTGGAGCTCGATTTCGCGCTATATTAGCCGTATATGCTCGCTAATAATATATAAGGTACATATCTCGGATTACATACCGTACTTTTACACTTTTTCCCTGCGGGATGCCTCATCACTTGATGAGATGTATATTTTTGATATATATACTGTCATTTTTTTTCCGATCGAGCCGCGCAAATGAGACTCTGTCGAAATTTTCCGTAAATCCGGGTGTTAGAAAATTTTCGAGTTTTAAAATTTTATAACTTGTTTGATAACTAACTTTTAAAGTTAGAAAGCTGTTTGGAGTAACTTAGTGGAAGCGTATTTATGACTTTATAAATGGAATTTCATTGTTTTATAAGTTGGTAACTTTGAATAAAATATATCTAATGTTGAATTCTATACTTAGTTCCTTTTCCCTTCTTTTTCCTTTTCGGGGACGAAAAGTTTTGAGTGGAGGAGAGTGTAACGACCCGTAAATTTTCGATAATTAAAATAGTCAATTTGATAAGATTTCGTGATTTAAGGTTAGAAAAAAATTGTAATTTATGTATGGTAATAATAACTAGAATGAAATGCAACAAATTTTATCTAAGTTAATTATTTATGAATTGAATGGAATCCCAAATCAAGTGAAATAATATGTAGTCAACGGTAATGGAGTGAATTTGTATTATATAGGTAATTGTGGCACTTGGTTGTAAATAATAAACTTATAAGTAATTAAAAGTTAACGGTGATAATTATTTAAGTTACCTATTGATTTAGTTAGTCGAATTGAATTTGTGAACCAATTGCAATTGAAATGAAAGTTTATATATTAGTTGAGTGCATTATCTCTAACTGTAGTTAAATAATAATGTGGAATTCATTTGATATAATATAGTAAATCGACTGATAATGAAATTTTTATTTAAAAATCAAATAATTGAGTATTGAACAAGTAAATTGTTTAAAGTAAATATTTGAAACTTATTGAATAATTGAATAACTGTAAGACGAAAATAGAGTTCTAAGATGTGAATTTGTTTTAAAGGTTAAATTGTATAAGTTCGTTTTGAATATTTCAAAGGATGGTGATTTAAAAATAATCAAATTTGTTTAAATTTAATATTACGAATGTTTGAATAATAAAATTCCGAATATGATGTGATAATTTGATATTGAAATTTAATATATGAAAATAGAGTGAATAATTGAAATTTGATTTAATATGATTCAAATTGGTCTCCAAAGTGAATGTAAGTTATATTGGGATTTCAATAGAGTTAATAAGATTTTAAAATTGGAATTTATTGGATAATTGAATAACGGGTTTATTATGATTAAAAATGATTTGTAAAATGTTATTTTATCATATTAAAGTTAGAATGATGTCGTAGAACTTTTAAAATCGAATTAAAGGTAAATTTGTGAAAATTGAATATTTTAATATTTAATTGACGAGTTAAAATAGTCATTTTTCAAACAGTCTCGGATTTCGACGAAACTAGTTTCATCAGATGCGTAATGTGATATTATTGTAAGATTTCAAATTTCGTGTCAATCGGATTTAACGTTTGTCCGGGGCAAGCTAAAATGCCTAGAAATTTGATTTACCGATTTAATTTTAAATCGACCGTTTATTGCCATAACTTGCGCAGATGATCGAATTAGCTCTTGAAACATGTTCCATTGTGTTCGAAATGTGGGGTAAACCTTAGGAACGCCAACCGGCACGCTTCGTTTGGAGTTCGGAAAATTCGGGGTGAATAGTGTGTGAGAATTTTTCTATAAAAGGCCTTGGATATTTCATTTTGCAGAAAGTTCTAAAACTCTAGGGTTAACGTTCAGGCCGCCGCCTTCATAATTTCCAATGGACGAAATTTTCTTTCCTTCCCCTCCAATTATCTTCCAATCCGTTAATCCTTATCAAAAACTTTCAACTAACAAATTAAAGAGCATAGTGAGTTCTATAAATCAAACGGCTACGATGTGATATGGAGTAGAGAATTGATGGCAATTGGAGCTTGAACCATGGTCGATCGCGCACGGTTTTCCAAGCCATAAGGGGGCCGAGCTTCTTGATATGGGGGCCGTGGGTAGCTCTCACGTAGGCGGAGGGAATGGCGACCTTTGATCGTGGTGGATGTGCTTGTGGTGGTCGCAAAATGGAACCCTAGTATCGTGATTCATGGGTTCACGCGTGCGTTTAACCTGTAGAAAAAAACATGAGGGAGGAAGATGGATGTTGCGGCCCTGATCTCATGTGGCTGAAATCAACGGCCAGGATTAGTTTAGGGTAAAATAATAAAAAGAATTGTATAATTATTTATATAAAAATTCGTTTAAACTTTAAATTAACGTATCTTTTTCATACGAGGTCGAAAACGCACGAAACTTTTTGCGTTGGAATCGTTTCAAAGAGCACTACGCTATGGAATTGGATTGGAGTCGTTTGGAGAAAGTGAAAATTTCGGGTAAAATTAAACGCTCGTTTAATTTTATTCGGAATAAAACGCTGGAACTGCATTGAAATCAAGGTGAGTGTTTTATAACGCTCACAACGTACTGAATATCTTTATGCTAGTTAAATCTGATATTATGAAGTGATATGAATTTTATTTGTCGTTGTTTGATAGAATTTAATTGTCATATAGATTGTCATTTTAATTAACTGTTGAAAATTAAATTGACAGCTAAATTGAAATTAAAATTGAATTGCGATTAAATTACCCGACATTGATAACTATGAAATTGCTATGAATTGTATTGTCTATTGGATGATGTATTTCGATGGATGTTATTGGTTGATATTTAAATATTTGGATGTTTATTTGCTTATATATATATACTGTTATGCATACATATGACACTGTGATTTGATTTAAGTGATATATATTCATCCCTGACATTTAATTGAAATAAATAACTACTTGACCATAGGATAGAAAATTATATACGGACACCGAATTGGCTAAATTAATATTTTAAAAATCGTCGATTTGAAATTTATTTAAATGTTTGATTTAAAAGTTAAAAATAGAAATCAGTTTATAGAAATCAAATTTATCGAAAAATTGAGTTTAGAATGTTGAAATAAATTTTGGTTAAAAGAAATTGTTAAATAATTAAAGTGGAGACTTTGGAATTTAAAATCGGGATATGATTGAATTTCGAAAATTGATTTGTTTAAAGATTTAACCTTAATTCGAGCTTTGAATATTACTAAGTAAAAGCGATATAAAATGATATTTTGAAATTGAGCTTGAAATTGAATCATATTTGTAATTGGGATTTAAATTTGAATATTGAAGAATAATTTTGTTAAGTGTTATAAATTGATATTTTGATAAATCAAGCTAAAAATCAATATAAATTGAAATTGAATAAATTGAAGGTGAATGTAAAATTGAATTAATTTGAAGTCAAGTTGACATTGATTTGAATTGAAATCGAAATTGAATCGGTAAAATGAAAATTGAAATTTGTTTTGAATTTGGAAGTTATAATTGAAATGGTTTGGTTTTGAAGCTGTTTTATTTTGTTTTCCAAATTACTCTATTATATAAACCATTTTTAAATACTTAAACTATTTTAATCTATTTTAAATCTACTTAACCCAATTTAAATTATTTTAAACTAATTTATCTATTTCAAATCCATTTTAAGATTTTAAGTATTTTAAGTATTTTAATTATTTAAAACTACTTTTAAACTACTTAAACTATTTTCTAAAAATTTCAAGCTGGTTAATAAGGTGAAATGTTTATGTTTAAATCTTGAATTTGAATACGAATTGGATTAAATGAAGTTGCAACCTAAATTTAAATTCGAAATGATCTTGAAACCAAAATGAGATATTAAGGCGAAAGATGATTTTTGAAATGGAATCTTACGTTTTGAAGAGCTATGATGATATTTGAAATGGACTTGATTTTTGAAGCGAATATGATATTTTGATATCAATTATGAATCGATTTGAAATGTAAAAGAGCCACTGGTGTAATAATACGTAGTTATTAAAGAGACTGGGATCGGATATGGACATACTCTTTGTCAATACCGAAAACCACTTTAATAACTATTATACGCGGAGTGTTGATCCAGAATGAAGTGGATGGTTTGGTGAACGCGTTGACTGAAGAAAGAGAACGATATTGGATGACCCCTGACATGACTAAAACAGGAGCCGCGCCGGACCATTGAGGTTCGCCATCTCTAGCGGACAAACTTCTTCGATACCATATCTATTACATTTGTGATTCGATTTGGGTGCACCCCTTGATTTTGGAGTGTTGTTTCGCGATGTTGGGGTAGCTGCTGGCTATGCTCAACATCAGTCCGGATCACGCAACTACTAGTATCCTAGTTGGTATTGCCTCATATACCTTATCATACTGATTATCCTATTTGCGGCCACTACGTTATGTTTTGTGTTATACCTATGGGGTACCCTCTGATAACCATCGGTTTACGGTGGGGCTTACGGTGCTGTATAGACTATGGCATTATAAAAATGTGTTAAGGGGGATTATGGTAACGCCTTAACTCTATTTTGATACTTTATATTACTGATAGGCATTATCTACTTAGCGTACATTACTACATAGTAGATAGTTTAACGGATCCTTAAGAGATGGAAAATCTCGTAACATCTCTTGAGTTATTGCACGCACGTTGACACTGGATATGAGATGTCAAACCCAGTAAACATCTCTGACGCTGTTACACTCATATTTATTTACGATTGATTTAACTTTCATAAGGATATTTTAGTCCTGACTCGAGTGTTTTGTCTTTTCATTACGCTCGGGTCAGTCCTGAGTTTTTCAGATTTTTGAAGATCTATTCTAGAGGATGAAGACGAAGATTTGGTATACTATTACTATTATTACCCTTGCATCATGTTATCTGCTGCATTATTTTAATTATTCTGTTGTATATGTATAACTCTGATAAATGTTGTATAAATAATTGTCAAAGTATAGTAGACAGCTTCATGAACTGTTTATTTGACTATTATATTTTATCGTTCCGCTGTGAGATTCTGTGTTATTTCTTTTCCTTTATTTCTCTTCCTTTTCTTTTCTTATTTACCCCAATAACCATCTGCCCTTTTGAATGGTTTGAAATCGGCATGTGTATTTGATCGTCGGTTTAAACTGTCCAAAAAGGCGGGTCGTTACATTTTGGCTATAAAGAAAATTGACTTGGACCTTCCTAGCAATAATACTGTAGATTTTATGGATACAGTCTCTGCCACCGATCAGTTGCAGCTTCCAAATGTTGCTGAGTTAATAGGGTTTTGTTATGAGTCTGGAAATCAGCTAATGGTCTATGTTTATGAAATGAATGGATCTCTTCATGAATATTTACATTCATCAGATGATTATAGCAACCCACTGAGTTGGGAAATTCGAATCAAGATTGCCCTCGATACAGCTCGTGCTATCGAGTAAGTTCGACCTTGAAATCAATATACTCAACTAGGAAATGTCTTATGAAAGCAATATTTTAATTAAGTGCATGGGTATCAAAGCAAGTGCCTGTTTTAATAATAATGAATAGTACATAATTATCGTATTTTCTTTTAGAGCTATCACTATATATCATCAATCTAAAAAAATAATTTAGATAAAGAAACTGTCCATTTTTATTATCATTTTGATCCTCCCATTAGCCACTTATGTGGCCCTGAATTTCATCTTTTCACAAGTCTATCCGCTTGATTGTAGCATATATGCCATGATAAGTTTGCTATATAAAACTCTGATTTACTTCATTGGCAGTAGCATAGAAATAATCATATCCTTTTATGTAGTAAAGCCATCGAGAATCATCGTCAACGATATGGAAGAGCCAATTCTTTTTCAATTTGTGGATAAAATAAATTGTGGTTGTCTTGGAAGTAACACAGTTTATTACTCTGTTAGATATTTGCATGAGACCTGTTACCCATTTATAGTTCAAAGTCGACTAATATTTTGGTTGACATCGAGCTCAACCCTCGCCTTTCTGATTGTGGATTAGCACCATATTATCCCAGGTATGTTGAATTACTTTACAAGTACCAGATAATAGTATAAATATTTCTGAAAAAAAAATATTTATATTTCTTTATAAACACTATTTTGGCAGGGAAAGAACTTAGGCCCTGGATACGCTGCTCCAGAATCTACCAACTTGTTGGAGCATACAACAAAAACCAACATATATTGTTTCGGTGTGGTCATGTTAGAGCTATTGACAGGTCAAATGCCATATGATAGGTAACCAAATTTATAAGCATTGTTTTATAAAATGTAACTAAGTTAACCAAGTTATCTGAGTTTTATAAAATGTAACTAAATTTATTTATTAATAATAATAAATTATAAAATATCAACCATTGTTTTGTAAATGCTTCTATTACATCAGAAAGTGAAGAAACAAGAGGATAGTTTGTTTGATGATCAGAGGCATGTTGATGCTAGGAAAAGGCTTGTTGCTAACTGCCAGGAAGCTCAAAATGGTAAATATTCATATTGTATCTTAACTTGGTCTCTTACGGGTCTACCTTTTTATGTTTAATTAGCATTTGATCATACCATCATCCACAAAATATAAGACAGAGAACTTGACCATATCAGAAAGAATTGCTGTATTAATTTACAAAATGATTTTTGATACAATTCTTCCTTATACAAACTGATGTATATATAGCTTACAAGCAATACAAGCGGATATATGGTTATTTGGGGGGGATGGCATATGCTTACAATTTGTGCACGTTATCCATATTATACAATATCTCTTATATCTTCAGTTGAGATAACATAGCCGCTTCATGTTTCATTTCTAACTCCCCTTTCAAACGGACATTAGGGTTAGGGTTTCTCAAATCGAATTAGGGCTTTGGCTGCAGTTTCATTTCTTCAATTTCCTCATCAATCACTTTGAAAAGCTCATATGCTTTGCTTGAGTGGGTTTAAGTCTAATAACTCGAAGGGCTCAGGATTGAACTTATATTTCTTTGTTTGCTACAAGATCTGCTTGTCTTCAACTTGTTCTACTTTCATTTCCGCTCTAAATCTTAGAAAATTCCTTGCTGATGATACTTTGGTAAGAATATCTACTCTTTGGTAAGTGGAAGGTATGTGATTCACTTGCAATTTTCCTTTTTGAATCTACTCTCGAACAAAATATAGATCAGTTTTGATATTTTTTACTCTGGAATGAAGTATTTGATTAACTGTCATATACACTGTACTTTGATTATCACACCATAATATCACTTTGGTTTCTAACTTGATCTTTAACTCGCTTAATAATGATTGTATCCTAATTATATCTGCTGTTGCACTTGCAACACTTTTGCATTCATCTTCAGTGTTGGATCTGGAAATGGTTGATTGCTTCTTTGAGCACCATGATACTAGGTTGTCTCCAATGTAAATGTAGTAACCGGTTACTGATTTTCTATCATCCATACCAGTTGCTCAGTCTGCATCTGCATATGTTGTGATTTTTATATTGTTGCTTCTCTTTGGAGTAAGTCCATAGCTTGCCGTCCCTTTGAGATACCTTTGAATTCTTTTAACAGCTTTTTAGTGTTCGTCATGAGGTTCCTGCATATACTGAGATACCTTGTTAACATTGAAAGAGATGTTTGGTCTAGTTATAGAAGCGTATTGTAGGGCTCTTATAATACTTCTATATTGTTTGATATTTAATTAATATTGGTTCTCCTCTGTTTGTAGAAAGTTGCCGATGGCTGATCATGGGAGTTGGTTGTGGTTTGGCTTCATCCATCTTTGATTTGACTAGCAATTCTTTGATGTATTTCTTTTGACTCAACATTATTTTTGAATCTTACTTCCTTTTTGCTTCTATACCCAAGAATTAATTTAGGCTTCCAAGGTCCTTGATTGAGAATTGCTCGTTAAGATATTGAATTAGACTGCTAATCTCATCTTTATCATCGCATGTTATAATTAGATCATCAATATATTTTAGAATATAAATGGTAGACTTGCCATTGATTTAAATAAATGACGAGTTATCTGATTTGGTAGACTGATAACCTAAAGTAACCAAAATGGCTTTCAATCTATAAAACCACAATCTTAGTGCATGTTTCATCTCATATATAGCTTTGTTTAGCTTGCATACACAATGTATATTTTACTTGTATCCTTTGGCTACTTCGTATAAATTTCTTTCTGCAATACACCATTCAGAAAAGCATTATTGACATCTAACTGCCTTATATTTCAAATTTTGTATAGTGCAATTGTGAGAACAATCCTAATGGTTGTTAGCTTCACTGTTGGTGAAAATGTTTCATTGAAGTTAAATTCATGTTGCTTGGTATATCCCTTAGCAACAAACCTTGGTTTATATTTGGACACCGTTTCATCAAGAATTTTCTTCAATTTATATGTCCATTTATACCCAATTATATTTTTATTCGCTGGTGGATACACTAGATTCCATGTTTTGTTTTTCATGAATGCTTTGTACTCTTTATCCATTGCTGCTTTTCAGTTTTTATCTTTAATAGCTTGCTCAAAGGTTTCAGGCTCCTCCATGCCGATGTTGCAGTATAGATTTTTGGCTTGAATATTCCACCCTTTGATCTAGTTATCATATGATTGCATGCTCTGGCTTATAATTCAGTATGAGATGATGCCGAATTGCTGGCCTGGTCAGTATCCTCCATGGATCGACCTTGTTGATTGTCTTCACTGATACTTTGAATTTGGTTATTTGGTCTTGTAGGTGACCGATTGTGTGAATCAGGTTGCTCTCTTGTACCATGACCTGGTTCAGATAACACTGTGTGTTGTGGTCCAGAAGCTCATGTTTCCTTCTCAGTCTCCGATTGATTCGATACACTTAAATACACAGGTATAGTAGGTATGGATACTCTTGGATTGTATGCTTTTTGTGTACTTTTGATATTAGTGCAAGCAAATGAAAATACTTTTTCATTAAAAACCACATGTCTACTTATAATTATTTTTCCATTGTTATTACGACACTTATATTCTTTCTGCTTTGTTGCATAACCTAGAAAAGTACATGGTGAAGATCTTAAATCTAGTTTGTGATTATTATACGGTCTTAAATAGCGAAAACATAGACTTACAAATGTTTTTAAGCTTTGATAATATGGTTTTTTTCAAAAAGTTTTTCAATTGGGCTTGTCCCTTTTAGTACTTATGTTGACAATCTATTGATCAAGTATACTGCAGTCCTAAAAGAGTCTGGCCAGAATTTTAAAGGTAGTGATACTTGTGGAAGTAAAGTGAGACCAGTTTCAACTATATCTCTATGTTTTCTTTCGACTAGACCATTTTGTTGAGATCTATAAGGGTATGTAGTTCTATGAACTATTCCCTTATCTAAGAAAAACTTACTAAGTGATTTATACTCAGCACCACCATCACTTTGAATGATTTTAACTTTATGATTTGTTTGCTTTTCAGCTTGTGTTATAAAATAAATAACAACATTATATGCTACTGCCTTTGTTTTCATGAAATATATCTATGTGTGTCCACTGTGTGCATCAACAAATGATATATAATACTTGTAGCCATAATTTGAACTAATGGGAGCTGGACCTCAGAGATCAGTTGCAACCAATTCTAACGGCATCTTGTATTCAGTTAAAGAATCTGCAAAAGCCAATTTACGGCTTTTGCCCGTTTGACAGTAAGTGCAAATATATGGTAATGTAAAATTATCAAAGGAAATTTTATTTTCTACAAGAATCTTCTTTACAATACTTGCATTAGGATAACCTAACTTGTAATGCCAAAGATCGAAGATTTTTTTGTCACTTTCAGTTGGTGATATTTCAGTATTATTAGAACTCTTTACTTTCTTTATATGATTTCTGCAATTAGCCAAAGTAAACCTGTAAAGTCCATTCACTACATCACCCTGCAAAATAATTTCTTTAGTTAACATGTCTTTAACTAAACAATACTTAGGATAAATTCAAAGTAAACATTATATTCATTAGCAAATTGAGAAACACTCATGAGATTTTTCTTTATGCTTTGCACTCTTAATAAATTATTACTTTCACCTTTGATATAGGCTAGAGCTGTCAAAATTCAACCCGACCCTTTAACCCAACCCTTTTAACCCAATTTCAATAGGATTGGGTCCAGGCTAAATCAATCATTTTTTGAATTGGGTCAATATCCTAATAGCTCACTAAAAATATGACACAACCCGCTTGAGCCTTTTATCCATCCAAACTCCAAAAACCTAATTTCATTTTCATTTCTCGTTTCTTGGAAAATGACGTCGAGCAACTCTCTCTTTCTAGATTCCTAGTCCGTCTCACTCACTCGATTCAGTTTTCCAAATGCTCTTGCTATCGCGACTTCTCTCTCGATTCTTCAAATCTCGCATGATTTAGCTTTCAAAGTTAAAAGCTCCAATCAATCAGAGGTATGATATTTCTGTTTGAAAAATTAATTTATGGTTGCTAATTGAATAAATCAAGAGTTAAAATCTTAGATCTATTGCATCTACAGCAAACCCTTCTTGTGGTGCAATTTCTAGATCTAAGCCGGTCGGTGATTCTGATATCGCATAGATCTAAGCTGTTGACTATCGCACAGATCTAAGGTATGGTATTTCTGTTTAAACAGCTTAAACTATCATACTGAATTTAGCTAGTGTTTATGGTTCTGTTGGGATTATTATTTTATTTTTCTCAAATCGCCCGTGCTTAAGATGTTGACTATACATGCCATAACGGTGGATGCAGGTTCTTTAAATGTATATATGACATGAAACGTAATAATCTATTGAAATAAAAGTAGATTTTAAATGAAAGCATTTTGAAAATCGAAGTAAAACGGTTCAGACTAGACTAAAAAATCAATGTCTTTTATTTCTGTTATAAGTGCGCATTTAATTTAATAGTATGTATATGTTATACTTCCTAACATACTAGGAAAGGTTGGGAATAATTTGGTCTGTAACGTTGCTTTCATTTTGGTTGTCAACATGCATCAACAATCAACAGTGTATTGCCCATGAATGGATAAACAAGGCGATAACGCCAGTTTTATGATGTATTTAACATATGCTTTGAAACTTTTTATCTTTACCACTTTATCTTCTCATGGAATATTTAGAAAACAGGTTATAGTTTGTTTGTTTTAGGTTATGTTCAATTTTGTAGTGTTGTAATATATTATATAGTCAAAGTGGTGCTGAATGCACTTTTATATGGACTATAATGTATCCCTTAAATCAAAAACTAATAAAATTTAGCAAGTTTTGATGATATGCAATGGATCAAAATTGTAAAACACTCACAATAATATAACATTGAAAGTCAATCCATTTGATCTATCATTGTTTCAATCAAACTAAATTTTACAACATCTTTTCTGAAAATTAAGTAATGCAAACCAAAGATTAGGATAAAACGAAAAATTGGCAATATGGAGTATAAAATGGAGTTTCAAGATTTATTTGAAAATGTTAAACAAATGTGATGTAACAACCTGATATTTTCAACCATTCGCATCCATTATAGGTGTATAGGTCGACACTCATGCCGGAATTGAATTGCTCAAAATACCGCGTTGTAAATAAAATTTGACAAATCTCAGAATATACAGTAAATAATAATCACAGATCACAGACACAGAATACTTAATAATGCAGCGGAAGTAAAAGAAATAGTAGTTCATGAAGCTACTATATAAATATATCAGAGTTAAATAAAATACAACAAAAGAAATAAAGTACAACAGAAGAAATAAAGTACAACAGAAGTCTCAAGATGATAACCAAGTACAAACTGAATAGAACAACATAACTGGAATAGATAAAACTAGATAAGCAGATAATCTCCAGCGATTCCAATCTTCAGAAAGTGGAATCCAAATCTGTGAATAACTCAGGCTGACCCGAGCGTAAATAAAATATACAAACACTCGAGTCAGGACAATATATACTTATATAATGTAAACCAACTCAAGTGAACTATAATAAGGTACAAGTAACTTAAAGGATGCCTGGGACCGCCCATCCTCTAAGGATCCGTTAAACTATTTACTATGTAGTAATATTTCGCTATTACAATAATGTCTACAGTAAAATAAACTTACTTTTAAATAGCGTTCCGGGCTACCCATATCACCCTTCACACATAATAGTCCCAGTAGTCCATCCAATATCATGATATCTCCAGATCGGGAAACTATCAGAGGATACCACACGGGCTACGGGAGAAAAACAAACTCGTAGTAAAGGCTCGGTATGGTAGGTGACACGGCACAAAGGCAATGCCAGGGTGGATATACTAATTACGCACACGGGCTGGTGGTAACGCAGCAGCCATATACGTCTACCTCGGAACGCACTCCTATATCAAAATCGGAGGGTGGCATCTAATCAATCACAAGTAAGAGTATAGTATCGAAGGAATGTGTCCGACCAGAGGAGCTACCCCTTTTGGCCCGAGATCGCTCCTGTTTTAGCCACCTTATGCCAACTCACGGGAGTCGGGTCCACGTAAATATACCTCAAGAACGTCTCCACCATCCTACTTCAGTCTGGAATATCCACCGCGTACACGGTTGTCAAAGTGGTTTTCGGTATCGACAGAGAGTATGCCAGATATCTGATCCCGGTCTCTTTGCCAACCAATCGTTATTATAACCCACGGTTATAACTTTTAAAATAATATTTATACTTCAAAATAGAATATCATTTCGAATCCAAATCTTTATCAAAATAAAGATTAAATTAATTCCAAACCATTTCAAAAACATCATATCTTTCCAAAACTTCCTGTCAAATCATTTAAATATATATCAAAATATCATATCTTTACAAAACTTCATTTCCAATCATTTTAATATATCAAAGTATCATATCTTTACAAAACTTTGTTTCCAATCATTTTAATATATCAAACTATCATATCTTTACAAAACTTCATTTCCAATCATTTTAATATATCAAAATATCATATCTTTCCAGAAACACATTTCAAATCATCTTAATATATCAAAATATCATATCTTTACAAAACTTCATTTCCAATCATTTTAATAAATCAAAATATCATATCTTTTCGGAACCACATTTCATATCATTTTAATATATCAAAATATCATATCTTTTCAAAACACACATTCATTTTATTTTAATACATCAAAATATCATATCTTTTCAAAACCAAATTCATTTTATTTTAATACATCAAAATATCATATCTTTTCATAACCACATTCATTTTATTTTAATACCATTTCAACACACATTTCAAAATAGTTTATACTTCAAAACAAATTACTTCATTTTAAATCATAAAAATGAAGTTATTATATTTAATAATTAAATTATTAAATTTCTAAAATTTTCAACTTTCAAAGTTCATTTATTCACTTAAGTTTATCAAAACAGTGAAAAATCACTTTTCACAGCATTTAGAAAACGCTATGGAAAGTTACATTCAAAACAGTTCAATTTAACAAAAGACAACATTTTTAAAATGCCGTAATAGGTTTACTTAAATTTCAAATAAACTTAGTTAAATTCAACAATTATAGCACTTACAAAAATGCTTTAGTGGCCTTTAATTCAATTTAGCTTTTAGTTCATTGTCATCAACTACAGCATTTACAAATGTTGTAATATCATTTACATTACAATTAATAGCATTTCAAAAATGCAGTTAATTAACTTCAAATATTCAATAAAATTTCACAACCAAATATATATATATATATATTTAAACATTTTTAACTTATAAAATCATACATTTTCACATTTATAAACATCATTTAATTTTCCTTAAGTTCATGATTTATAAAGTTAAATTTCCATTCAAAAATCAAGATTTAATAAAATTTCACTTATTAAATTTCAGCATTCAATTTCTAATTCATTGAATTAAATTTCAACTTAACACTTAAGTTTAAAATTTAAAAATATAACTTAATTTCAATTTTATTTATTTAACTTAAAATTCACTTTTAAGGCAAATTCACAAATTCCCATTTTGGTTATATTTCAAAATTTCAACCTAAAAAAAAATCATTCATTCCACATTTTAACTTTATTCAAAAATCATTACTATATTATAAAATCACTTTAAATTCATTTTAAATTCAAATTATCATAAATTTATCATAATTTCATATTTAATTTAATTTAATTTCCAGTTATAATTAAATTAAAATTTCCAAACTAACTTACATTCAAATTTTCTAACTTTTCCACAATTTATTTAACTTATAATTTTCCAAAAAATCAATAATACTTTAAAAAAATCATTTTTAATTAAGTTTTAAATCAAAATATTATAATATTTACATTTCTAAAATATTTTAAAATTTTTGAAAAAACATATTTTAACTACGGGTCTGTATATAATTTTCTACGCTAGGTAAAATGATACGGATAATATATCATTTCAATCCGTAATTTACAAAGAAAATCCGGGTTTTATCATTTCAAACCCGCAGTCCCAAGTAAATGAATATAAATTGAAAATCGCTCAGACCTATCATTTCAGCCCATAACGATTTTCCTCTATTCCAAAGTCCGTTCGGGTATGTATCATTTCAACCCATAGTGATTCTAATCTAAAGGGAACTTGCAGTGTGATAAACTGATAAAAATAACAGAACGACATAATATAATAGTAACATATGATATAACTGGTGTTTAAGCATGAGTGAACATCATATAATCATAACATAGCACATGTGATATGGTTATGCATTTTTTACAGATTCAAAAGGGGTCAATTTACTAATTATATATGTACATATTGTCAGGTGAGAATAACTCGTTTGTTTCAGATGGAGATGGCAGCCACAACACACAGCACAGAATCTTTGAAGGCACGACAACACGAATATGATTTGAGTTTGAGAGAGCCAAAGATAAATTGCCTTGAACACATTCAAACAAGACAATATAACACACATAAGTTTTCAACTCAGAATACGACTAAACAATGTTAGGAATCAATGCATAAAACAAAGCTCAAAATGTTTGCACTTGCTTTCAACACAATATGCTTCAGCTATGGATCAGAAACACATGGCTAAGGAGTGGGTTTTGGGTTGAATAGGGTCGGCCAAACATGTATGGTGATGGGGCAAAGGTGATACAAAGAGATAGGTGCATGGATTTCAACTGCAAGACAAAATAACATGAATTCAATGCAACTAAGGTCACGGCCTAAGGAAGGACAGCCATGGAAAGGCCTGTAGTGGGCTAGAGGATGGTGTGGCAATGGGTTTCAGGTCATTCATGGATGGTGGAGGTGAAGTAGGTGGCGGCCAAGGGGTGGTTGAAGGTGATGAAGGCATAGGTGATTGGCTATGGTGTATATAGGTAAAGTTTGTGTAGATATTGTTGGATTTGGTCACATGAGTGCATGGACAGTAGCTTGGGGATGTAGAGGAGGTGGTGGAGGCTGGATTAGGTGGTGGTGGTGGCAGCCATAGTGAAGGAGGAGCAAGGGGCTGAGCTACAAAGGTGAAGCAAGCAAGTGAAAACAACATAAATAAGAAGAAACAATGAAAAAGAGAAAAGAATTTATCAAAGCTTTGAGAGATGATGGAAGCCGAAATTTCTTTCAGATGGGAAGAAAAATGTTTTACGTGAATGATAAAAAAAAGGCGGCTGAAGAAATGAGGAGATGTGGCCAATTGAATGAAAAGTAAGGTTGAATGTGAAAGGGTGGAAGATAAAGAGCCATTGGAAACCAAAAGTTAAAACCTTTTCAAATTACCTTTAATTTATTTATATAAGTTTATATTAATGAGAATAATAATAATTTCAGTAAAAATTTCAAAAATGCAACAAAATAAAAAATATAAATAAATAAATAATAATAATATAAGGTAAAAATAAGAAAATAGCTTAGAAAATGCAAACTAGTCAAGCAAATTTGAAAATAAACAGAATAAATTTTGGAAAAATAATATGTACTTGAAAAATATTTATAAATAAAGATAAGAACACAAAATAAAAATGCCTTCACAAAATAAATAAATTTTAATTAAATATAATTTAAATGAAGAAAATAGCAAAGAAAATAGAAGCTAGGCTTTAAAAATAGAAAATAAATTCAATAAGCTTTGAAAAAATTCAAATATCACTTTAAAAATATTTACAAGTCAAAATATACAGAATATAACATAAATACACAAATTATAATAAGATATATCAAGTAAAAATATCATTTATATAAATTAAAACAAAGAAATTCTTAAATAACCCTATATACACACAATATTGTGAAGGGTATAACTTTCATAATTTGAATCCAATTTCAATGAAAAGAAAAGAAAAATTCATGATATTAAATCTATTTTCATAATAAAAGATAAATTTCAAGAATTAAAATATTTAAATTTAAAAGTCAAAGTTTGACCAGTTTTGACCACAAATCCATTTTTCAGGAAAATATTCAATTTATACCAGTTTGAAATTATAATTCATATAATAATCAAAATTTAAATTTAAAAATGAAATGTTTGAAATAAAAAAGTTTAAAATAATTTCAAAATAAAATAAAGTCAAATTTAAATTACATGCAAAAAAAATCTAGGGTTGTTACACTCTTCCCCACTCAAAACTTTTCGTCCCTGAAAAGGAATGAGGTACGGGAAAGCACATAAAAAGATAAAGTGAAATAAGATTAAGACAAGATGACTAGGAGATTGAAATTATGCCTGATAAATATTGTTATAGGTAAGTTTAACAAGGTGGAGATTATCAAAAATTATAGAAAGATTTCTAAACAAAAAATTATTATAGAAAAATGCCTACACTAGCCTGAAGCAAGATAAGGAAAATAAGGACAATCAAAAGATAGTTTGAAAAACAAAATAAGATAATAAATTAGAAACCTTGGAAATTTCAACTTAAATAAATAATTAATTTTTTTACATAATTTGAATAAATCTTAACTATCTTAAATTTTATTATCTTATCTTCTAATCATCTTAAATTAACAATTTCTAAGATCATGGATTTGAAAAATAATCATTCATTATACTCATAATGTACTTAATAAATTTAATTCTTCTTTATTCCTACTTAAAGTTAAATTTATTCCTCTCAATATATTTTATCATCTATGCCCATTATACTTACTCTTATTATATCTGCTTTAATTTATTGTTAGTTCCATTAACATCATTTTATATTGTAAATTATTCAATTAACCTTTTATTCAATTTACTCCTATTAATCATTTTATAACTAAAATTTAAGTGTATAACATTTATTTTAACCATTCAAATTTTATTTATAAAATCTTTTTATATTGTATATTATCCAATTACAATTGTTAACTTCTGTATAATTTGGGTAAGTTATATCTAAATGCAATTGAGTATTATACAAATAAAACTTTCTAATTCCCTCATCTCAAGTTTGAATCATTTATCTAAAATTTGATTTTTTATTTTTATTTTTTTTAATTGCAATGATTCTTTAAGATAAAGTTTAAGAATAAAATTTCCGATTCCTTCAAACCATTTGGAGATAAATAAATATATATACATAATATGTCAAATCAAATTTAAACCATATATCTATATATATTACAAATCCAGTCTTATTTTAGAAATTCAAATCAATTAAATTTCCCAAAACAAAGCTGTAGCAAGACTACAGAATGGTCTCTTCACTTCGAAACTCGAAGATGAATGTCGATGATGCCGCGGTCATCATCGAAGTTATTTTCCAGCGACAAAGAGAAAGGCATAATTTTAAACTTTAAAATTTCTTGGAAAAAAATTTCTATTAGAAAATACTTTAAATAAAATACCCCTTTTAAAACTTTTAACACAAAGTTTGAAACCATCGGAAATTAAATTCTCAAATTTCTTGTTTTAAACTCATTTCAGTTCCCAAATCAATTTATAAACAGCTATTTATATATTCATTTATGGAACAATAAATGATAAATCAAGTATTATCATTTAAAATGATTAATTTAAATCAATTTGTTAAGTTCCATAAATTTACTTATATCAAAATTTATTTCATTAACCAAATATTAAAATAATATTGTGTCAGTTTGTTTTGTCAAAGTATTTTAGAAATCCTATCGATAGCGTTGATCAGACGAATCAATCGGAAACTCAAATCAACATCAACAACTCAAACAACACAATATAAAACAAAACATTAATATTGATTTACAAGTACAATTCAAATGTTTGGAAGATATATTGGAAACAAAAGACAAGATGATTGAATAACAAAATAGGGAGGTGGATAAGCTTAAATAAATTGCGGGCAACCTTAACTGGGTCAACCGTGACTTAAAGAATAAGATCGATGTGGATTTTATAGGGTAAATCTACATTCGATCTCAGTAGATAGAGTTTGGAATAACAAAAGATATTAGCATCTAAACCAAGGATAGATATAAATCTCTGGTGAATCGATGCTAATTGTAAAGGAGTTTCCCCCTTTACAAATGAATTTTTTTGAGATTGGCGGGACCGCCAATTCACTATAAAGCTCATTCGAAGTGGAGTTATGGGATACTCCAGAATCAAAAGGAGGTGAATAGTGAGGGACTCGAATGAATTTTGGAACCGCAGGGAACGTTCCAAAGTTCAAATGGAATTTGAATCAAATAGGAAGAGATTCAAGTTTGGATGAAAGTGATTCTGTCACTAAATTTACCATACATTCTACGTTTTGCCTCAAAGCCAAAGCTCTGATACCACCTGTAACAGCCCGATATTTTCAACCATTCGCATCCATTATAAGTGTATAGGTCGACGCTCATGCCGGAATTGAATTGCTCAAAATACCGCGTTGTAAATAAAATTTGGCAAATCTCAGAATATACAGTAAATAATAATCACAGATCAAAGACACAGAGTATTTAATAATGCATCGGATGTAAAAGAAATAGTAGTTCATGAAGCTACTATATAAATATATCAGAGTTACATAAAATACAACAGAAGAAATAAAGTACAGCAGAAGAAATAAAGTACAACAGAAGTCTCAAGATGATGACCAAGTACAAGCTGAATAGAACAACATAACTAGAATAGATAAAACTAGATAAGCAGATAATCTCCATCGATTTCAATCTCCAGAAAGTGGAATCCAAATCTGTGAATAACTCAGGCTGACCCGAGCGTAAATAAAATATACAAACACTCGAGTCAGGACAATATATACTTATATAATGTAAACCAACTCAAGTGAACTGTAATAAGGTACAAGCAACTTAAAGGATGCCTGGGACCGCCCATCCTCTAAGGATCCGTTAAACTATTTACTATGTAGTAATATTTCGCTATTATAATAATGTCTACGGTAAAATAAACTTACTTTTAAATAGCATTCCAGGCTACCCATATCACCCTACACACATAATAGTCCCAGTAGTCCATCCAATATCATGATATCTTCAGATCGGGAAACTATTAGAGGATATCACACGGGCTACGGGAGAAAAACAAACTCGTAGTAAAGGCTCGGTATGGTAGGTGACACGGCACACAAGGCAATGCCAGGGTGGATATACCAATTACGCACACGGGCTGGTGGTAACGCAACAGCCATATACGCCCACCTCGGAACACACTCCCATATCAAAATTGGAGGATGACCATCTAATCAATCACAAGTAAGAGTATAGTATCGAAGGAATGTGTCCGACCAGAGGAGCTACCCCTTTTGGCCCGAGATCACTTCTGTTTTAGCCACCTTAAGCTAACTCACGGGAGTCGGGTCCACATAAATATACCTCAAGAACGTCGCCACCATCCTACTTCATTCTGGAATCTTCACCGCGTACACGGTTGTCAAAGTGGTTTTCGGTATCGATAGAGAGTATGCCAGATATCCGATCCCGGTCTCTTTGCCAACCAATCGTTATTATAACCAGCGGTTATAACTTTCAAAATAATATTTATACTTCAAAATAGAATATCATTTCAAATCCAAATCTTTATAAAAATAAAGATTAAATTAATTCCAAACCATTTCAAAAACATCATATCTTTCCAAAACTTCCTATCAAATCATTTCAATATATATCAAAATATCATATCTTTACAGAACTTCATTTCCAATCATCTTAATATATCAAAGTATTATATCTTTACAAAACTTCGTTTCCAATCATTTTAATATATCAAACTATCATATCTTTACAAAACTTCATTTCTAGTCATTTTAATATATCAAAATATCATATCTATCTAGAACCACATTTCAAATCATCTTAATATATCAAAATATCATATCTTTACAAAACTTCATTTCCAATCATTTTAATATATCAAAATATCATATCTTTTCGGGACCACATTTCAAATCATTTTAATATATCAAAATATCATATCTTTTCAAAACCCACATTCATTTTATTTTAATGGCGATGAATTAATGGCGACGCTTCACGTTCAGGTGATTTTTCGCGTCGTTCTTCACTTTCTGTCCAGATCTCGTTTGCCATTTTCTTTGCCGCTACTGCTTCTCTCTCCGTCTCTATTCCATGCCTAGCCCCCCTCTTCCTCCCCTCCTTCATGTCACTGGTTCCCTTACTCCGTCCTTTACTCGATCTGGTAAGATAGTTAATGGCGTAGCTTCTGTTATCTCCAAACCTCCCATGCTCTCCGATATTGAGTTTCCCCCTTTGCCTGCTAAAAACCATTCGGTCTCTACTTCTGTTGATTGCCAAAGCACGAGCCCGGTTAGGGTTAATACTCTAGAAGGAGATATGTCTTGTAGTCCTGCGGTTTTGGTTGATGTTTCAGCGAATGTTTGTGTATTCCGACCTGCTGTTGGAGATGTATTGAATGCAAATTCTGTTGAAAATTTTGGTACAGCTAGTGGCACACCAACTGTTCGGCATAATGCCAATGCCAATGTTGTCCCAGTTCTCAATGTTATAAATCCTGGAGATATCATGCACGCAGTCTCTTCTCCCAATGTTGCACGATGCCCCAATCCTGAGGCCTCTTCTGGTGTTGAGGTGTGTCGCCCTCCTGCTACTTGCCCATCTATACCCAAAACATGGTCTTCACTTTTTACATCCATGCCCTGTAATGCGGGTGTCTATGAACCAGTTGAGTTCGAAATCGTTGAGAAAAATGGAGTGATGATCCCACCCCCCAGTGTTATGCAAGCCGGTTTGGACTTTTGGTCAGAATACATAGTTGGATTCTTTTTGGACCCTAAACATCGACTTCATGATGCGGCTGCTGTTTGTCGTAGGGCTTGGAGACTAGATGGTGGCCTTAGAGTTAAGTTGGTTGATTCCTTGTACTACCTATTGTTCTCCTCCCCTGAGGAACGTAGACGTGTTCTAAAGTCTGAGCCTTCCTTCTTTGATGGACAACCTTTTATTATTACCCCCTGGACACCGACGGTTGCTAGTGCTCGTGAACAAGTTTTTTCTATCCCTGTTTGGGTTTATTTCTCTCAAATTCCATCTGCTCTACAACCTATGCTTGGTTTGAATTGGCTTGCTTGCAATGTTGGTAAATTGAAATGTTTTGACTCCAATACAGTTGCGCGTGATAAGCTTGTATACGCTAAGGCTCTGATTGAGATTTCTCCCCTTAAGCCTCTTCCTACTTCTATTCCTGTCTAGCTAGCTATTGGTCACGTGGTGGATGTTCGTGTTCGTTATGGATGGGTCCTTGACATTTGTTCCTCCTGTCACTCTTTTGGCCATTTAGCCTCTGCCTGCTCGCACTCTGTTGTATCTGCTGCTGCTCCTAAGATCCCACTGCCTCGGCCTCCGCTAAGGAAATGGGTTCCCAAAGTCTCTCTGGTTGCTTCTGACCCTGGACTTTCCCTTTCCTTAGCACGGCCTGCTTCCCCATTACCTGGTGATGTACCTGCAGTTCACACTGCTGAGCTGGATCTCTCTCCGCCGCACGTTGTTTGGGCCGAGTCTAAACATTGTTGGGTTGATCGTCGTTCAGATTTGAGATTCAACCCTGTGGATGACTCCTATTTTAGATATGTATCTGATGATCAATTGGACTTTCGATGCCTTTATTACAGAATTTCTGGTGATTCCTTGGTCCTTGACTTGGATGGTTCGTTTGCTGAGATTAATTCCGTAATTCTAGCTGATACTGCCTGGGATCGATCTTTTATCTACTCTTCTGATGCTGACATTTATGATCCTTCTCTTGCTGTTCTTTTTCGCCCCTATTTTGGTCTTCATGGGTTTGGATCTCTGGATTCTTCCCGGGTTGTTGAGGGCGTTGGTGATTCTTCCTCTGCGGAGGAGAACTAGTCTAGTTATTTATATCTAGTAGCTGTGACTTGTCTGTCATACTCATGTGCTGTATTTTTTATTTCTTTCTTTCATAGTAGCTAAGGTACCTCTACCTTACTCATGTACTTCAATCTTTATTACGTTCGTAATAAAAAGTGGACGGTCCACTATAAAACCGGCTGGCCTTGCCAAAAAAATACATCAAAATATCATATCTTTTCAAAACCAAATTCATTTTATTTTAATACATCAAAATATCATATCTTTTCATAACCACATTCATTTTATTTTAATACCATTTCAACACACATTTCAAAATAGTTTATACTTCAAAACAAATTACTTCATTTTAAATCATAAAAATGAAATTATTATATTTAATAATTAAATTATTAATTTCCAAAATTTTCAACTTTCAAAGTTCATTTATTCACTTAAGTTTATCAAAACAGCAGCATTTAGAAAACGCCACGGAAAGTTACATTCAAAACAGTTCAATTTAACAAAAGACAAGATTTTTAAAATGCTGTAATAGGGTTTACTTAAATTTCAAATAAACTTAGTTAAATTCAACAATTATAGCACTTACAAAAATGCTTTAATAGCTTTTAATTCAATTTAGCTTTTAGTTCATTATCATCAACTACAGCATTTACAAATGTTGTAATATCATTTACACACAATTAATAGCATTTCAAAAATGCAGTTAATTAACTTCAAATATTCAATAAAATTTCACAACCAAATATATATATATATATATATATATATTTAACTTATAAAATCATACATTTTCACATTTATAAACATCATTTAATTTTTCTTAAGTTCATGATTTTATAAAGTTAAATTTCCATTTAAAAATCAAGATTTAATAAAATTTCACTTATTAAATTTCAACATTCAATTTCTAATTCATTGAATTAAATTTCAACTTAACACTTAAGTTTAAAATTTAAAAATATAACTTAATTTCAATTTTATTTATTTAACTTAAAATTCACTTTTAAGCCAAATTCCCATTTTGGTTATATTTCAAAATTTCAACCTAAAAAAATCATTCATTCCACATTTTAACTTTATTCAAAAATCATTAATATATTATAAAATCACTTTAAATTCATTTTAAATTCAAATTATCATAAATTTATCATAATTTCATATTTAATTTAATTTCTAGTTATAATTAAATCAAAATTTTCAAAATAACTTACATTCAAATTTCTAACTTTTCCACAATTTATTTAACTTATAATTTCCTGGAAAATCAATAATACTTTACAAAAATCATTTTTAATTAAGTTTTAAATCAAAATATTATAATATTTACATTTTTAAAATATTTTAAAATTTTTAGAAAAACATATTTTAACTACGGGTCTGTATATAATTTTCTACGCTAGGTAAAGTGATACGGGTAATATATCATTTCAACCCGTAATTTACAAAGAAAATCCGAGTTTTATCATTTCAAACCCGCAGTCCCAAGTAAATGAATATAAATTGAAAATCGCTCAGGCCTATCATTTCAGCCCATAACGATTTTCACCTATTCCAAAGTCCGTTCGGGTATGTATCATTTCAACCCATAGTGATTCTAATCTAAAGGGAACTTGCAGTGTGATAAACTGATAAAAATAACAGAACAGCATAATATAATAGTAACATATGATATAACAGGTGTTTAAGCATGGGTGAACATCATATAATCATAACATAGCAGATATGATATGGTTATGCATTTTTTACAGATTCAAAAGGGGTCAATTAACTAATTATATATGTACATATTGTCAGGTGAGAATAACTCACTTGTTTAAGCTGGAGATGACAACCACAACACACAACACAGAATCTTTGAAGGCACGACAACACGTATATGATTTGAGTTTGTGAGAGCCAAAGATAAATTGCTTTGAACACATTCAAATAAGACAATATATGTAATGTTTCGACTTTTCGACGCTCGAAAACTGACATCATTACGTCCACTGTATCAACTGCCTAGCACTCGAAGGCCGAAAAACCGTACCGTTAGGGTTAAAGAAAAAGAAAAAGATAGATGAAGAGAGAAAAAGATAGAACAGAACAATATCAGAATCTCACAATTCGCAGCGGAACAACATATAATAAATAAATGAATAATCTTTAATCAAAGAACTATATCAATTATTACATTACATCATTAGAGTGTACAACAACAAACAACAACAAATAGCGGAAAGGAAATACTATATACTAATAATACGCCATGCCATCCAGCTTACCTCCAGCAACTCCTGAATTTCCAGAATATCCTGATAACCTGACTCTTGACTGCCCGTGTGGAAATTGGTGGGCACCCAGAGTTTAGGAAGGAAAACAATAAACTTCGAGTCAGTCATGTGACTGGTGTGAGAACTAAAACAGTTTATTTATCTTTAAAATCAAAATAGAGGAATATTTTTAAAGTCAATTCGAAATTCTTTTAAAAAATGAGACTACCATAAGGCCTCCCGTACATACACACAATGCAAACGCAGAATCGAAGGAGATTTCTCCTTATGATAGTCAAAGATGCTTAATACGCATTAAAAAGAAACATTTGATATTATTACTAGTGCATAGTGTAGGAAAATTATTTCGAAAGTAAAGATATAAATCTTAGCCAGCATAGGCATTTCGCACTTATGCCTACTATAGCTACCATCCAAACAGTGGGGCGCCACCATAAGTGAATGATAGGTTCTACAACTAAAACCGTACAAGATCGTATTGTTTCTTTGGATTTCCAACAAATGGTCAGGCCAAGGAACTTCCCGTTGCCACATGGGTACGCCTCTGGAAAGACGACCCGAGAACCAAACCGGATCTCTGCCAACACAAGGCCGGGTTACCCCTAACTGGGTAACTACTGACACGAATATGTCATCCCCCGATCGTAACCGATCTATCCGAGGATCCTCGATTTCCAACAACCACAAAGCAATAAATTTGCAGCAACAACATAGGTTAAGTATCTAGGCTTCATACCATGATACCACCTCTATCCAGAAGGAATGACATACACTAAAGGGGTGCTACCCCCTAATAACCTTGCTGCATCCTTCCTGTTTTGACCATTTCCGGGGTGTGAGGTTCGACGAAGTCTCGTTCACAAAACCACGCTTTATACAAAAGCTGTGCTTTGGGTCAGCAAATGATCAAAGTAATGATCACTAAGATAAATGATCAAACTAATGATCATATCACAAATGATCAAACAATGATCATCCCACAGCAACACTCAGCATGCCACATTACCAAATTGGGAGTATATCACTAATAACCTTCAACTACATAACCTCTGAGCTCGTACGTCTCAGAGAATGGTGTTAAGCTAAGAGAATAAATTCTCCGCCACCAACAGAAATATATTTGAAAGAAATCAGCTTTATATCTCAACTTGTAATGTCAGACATACAATCCATACAAGTCTGTTCCGGGCTTGAACAGAACCGAAGGCACTTACAAAGAAGTCCTTGCATTCCGGATAATTTCTAATCACGTCCGGACTTCCCGTCACTAAGGGTGATAAAACCTCTATATCGGAGATCAGCCGATGCAGAGTAACTCAACGGTAATCCTTCCGTTTTCAAAAATATCTGGTCTTCAACACCGGTCATCAAATGCAATACATTACGATGTATCACATATTCGGAATGGGTTGTACGACCCCAAGGTCCTTTCCCGGCTAACCCGAATAGTGAGCGCTTATTTTAAAAATAAGTGTGGCATTCAAATTCAAGCAATCACAACAAATACCTATTTAAAGGTAAATATTGATAGTCGGATATTTAACTATCAATAGGCATGCACAACATCACCAGATTCAAAATAATTTTCCAAATTATTTATTTTCCAAAAATATATTTACAAGATATAAATTTCCACACTTCAAAAATAAATCAATATTTATTTTTAACAAATTCCCCTTTCCTTTATAAATTCCATAGTGAATTTAAATTTCCAAATATCTACTGATATACGATTTTCAAATCGATTTCAAATATTCACTTTCAACTTATCTTTAAAAAGATAATTCTCAAAACGTTTCATTTCATATTGGAAAAACATTTCCATGCTTATTCTAATAATAAGTATTTCACAAATCCATTTATTTTCAACATTTGAAAATATTCAATATACTTAAATCATAGTTAAGTATAGATTTCATTCTTTAAGGAAACATCCTCTTAAACACATTCATTTGAATCAAAACGAATGTTACGTAAAACATCGTTACGACAACTCAAAGTCGCTAGTATAGGGATTCGAACTTTAGATAGATATATAAATCCCAATACTATATAAAACATTTCCTTTCGGAAATCATCTACTATAACAACAGTGTTATAGTCTACCATTTCCTTTTATTTCTCGAAAACGTCTATTTCAACAATGAATGTTGAAATCTATGTATTCGATACTTAATGCATTTTAAAACGTCTTTAAAATCATTAACTTCATTTCATAATATTCCTTCCCCAAAAACATATCCATTTCATTTAATAATATATTCACTGTCCAAAATCGTGAACATACTTCGTTAACCAATTTCAACATTTCTACATATTTAATTAAAGGATTATCCACTGTCCAAAATCGTGGATATAATTCCTTTCATATATTCCTATATCCAACTTATCGAATTCAATTGATTTCGAATTTATAAACAACGTTTATAAACAACGTTTATAAACTCCATTTATATTTTTATAAACTTCTATTTATAAAAATCCTTTTTATATCTCATTTTAAATGCCAAAATCCAATTTATAAGTTGATTACTTATAAATCTTATATTTTACAAAATCTATCCATTTTATATATTCATATTTCTTAAATTTATAAATTTTAATTCACTTATGAAATCCATTTTTATTTCACTTTATTACTTATAAAAACTCGTTTTATAATTCCAGTATTTTTAATTTATAAATTTCAATTTTATAAATCTTTTATATAAACCGTTTATAATAATTCAAAATTCCCAATTAAACCATTTTATAAATTTATCACTATTTATTTCAAAAATCTTAATTTGGTTATATTTTACAAAAATCATAACTTTTATAACATTAAACTTATAACGTTAATTTATTTAAAATAAATCAATTCAAAATTTTAATAAAACATATACTTTCAAAAATCACTTTAAAAATTCTTTTTTTTTAAAATCAAAATCATTCTTTTAAAACTTCAAAAATGGATCCGATGATGCAACATCACCAAATAGTCAATCACGACATCCAAATATCATATATCGATATGATAATCAACAAATATCACAATATCTGTAAATAAATCAATACAGTTGAGGAGTCTAGTTGGATCCCTCCAACCTGTTTCCCTGCATCCACAAACATTAGCACAATATCAATCCCGTTCCAGTACGGAATTATCGTGGTATATGGGATTTATAAAAATATTATCCGCTTAATAGACGGCGCAATAGGGTCTCATCCGCTATAGAATGCGGGAAATCAATTCCAATACATACATATGCCAATATATATATATATATATATTGCTATATATAGATATATCCTATTATATCTAATATCACAATCAAACAGCAATCAATAACTGCAATCATCATTCAACATACATTCAAGCAATTTTAAATCTAACTATTTAAAATAAAAATCGAAACCGATTCGATTGAGTGAGAAGTTCTCACCTTTGTTTCAATTCCATTCTACCCTTTTATTTCGAATAAAATTAAACGGACGTTTAATTTTACCTGAAATTTTCACTGACTCCGATCGCTTCAAATCCAGCTCCATAGCGTAGTGCTCGTCAATATGAACCGACGCAAGTTGTTTCGTCCAATTTGGATCTCGTATCAAAAAGTTATAGCATTTTAAATATTACACGAATTTTAAATAATAATTTACAACTTTCATTTAAATTCTAAACCCACTCTTAAATCACGGCCGTAAGATCTGTTGTGATGAATTCAGGCCATTGCATGCGTTTCCCTCTTCTTCTCCCAGTATTTTCATATGAGGCCGAACCCATCATTGCCGTTACTTTAGCAATTTTCGCAACCACCTATGATTGACTTCAGGTCGATCAAAGACCACCGATGCGTGCGCCACACCACGCCCAACCCACGGCCCTAAGGGCTTGAAGCTCGGTCAACCCCCTTGCGTGTAAATCGAGGGCGAACGTGCGACTTTAGATGCAATTTAACATCGATTCTTAGCTTCGTTTATCATCATCACCGTATGGATTTGTAGTACTCGGCGAGTGCTACAACATTGTAGTTGAACACTTCTTGTAAATGTTTACCGATTGAGAGAGATTAATGGAAGAAAACTAGAAATTTTAGGCCACTGGTTTTATGGAGGCGGCTAGCTTTGAATTGGGGCTAGGGTTTTATTATCTTGAAAATAATGAATTTTGTGGCCTTTTATAGAAATTTCAACGAACACTATTCATTCCGGATTTTCCGAACTCCAATTTACGCGCGGTGACCGACGTTTCTAGGGTTTACCCCGCGTTCCGAACACAATGGAACAGGTTTCGAAAGGTAATTCGATCATCTGCGTGAGATATGGCAATAAACGATCGATTTTAAATTAAATCAATTAAACCGATTTCTAGGCGTTTTAGCTTGGACCGGACAAACGGTAAATCCAATTAACACAAAATTTGAAACCTTACAATAATATGACATTACGGATCCGATGAAACTAGTTTCGTCAAAATCCGAGATTTTTTGAAAAATGACTATTTTAACTCGCCAAATTAATATTAAAACAATTTCGATGCGTTTCGAGCTGCCACGATCAAACGACAATTCAGATTGCTACGAAAATTGAAATCCGATAATAACAAACTATTACGGATTCAATGAAACTAGTTTCGTCCAATTTTGAGACTGTTCAAAAATTGGCTATTTTTCAGTCGATAATTAAATATTAAAATATTCAATTTTCACAATTTAACTTTTAATTCAATTTTAAAAGTTTTATAACATCACTATAACTCCAGTATGATTAAATAAAATTTTACAAATCATTTTCAATCATATTAAACTCAATTTTCAATTATTTCTGGAATTTAAATTATTAAATTATCGATTTAATTGTCCAATTAAATCCAATATTCGATAAATAAATTATTCGACTTATAAATTCCACTTATTAATATTTAAAATCAATTAAATATACAAATTTAAATTATCAAAAATTCTGGGTCGTTACAATATAACACACATGAGTTTTCAACTCAAAATACGACTAAACAATGTTAGGAATCAATGCATAAAACAAAGCCCAAAATGTTTGCACTTGCTTTCAACATCATATGCTTCAGGTATGGATCAGAAACACATGGCTAAGGAGTGGGTTTTGATTTGGTTTTGGGTTGAATAGGGTCGGCCAAACATGTATGGTGATGGGGCAAAGGTGATACAAAGAGATAGGTGCATGGATTTCAACTACAAGGCAAAATAACATGAATTCAATGCAACTAAGGTCACGGCCTAAGGAAGGACAGCCATGGACAGGTCTGTAGTGGGCAGTAGGATGGTGTGGCAATGGGTTTCAGGTCATCCATGGGTGGTGGAGGTGGAGTAGGTGGCGGGCAAGGGGTGGTTGAAGGTGATGAAGGCATAGGTGATTGGCTATGGTGCATATATGTGAAGTTTGTGTAGATATTGTTGGATTTGGTCACATGAGTGCATGGCCAGTAGCTTGGGACTGTAGAGGAGGTGGTGGAGGCTGGCTTAGGTGGTGGTGGTGGTGGTGGCAGCCACAGTGAAGGAGGAGCAAGGGGCTGAGCTACAAAGGTGAAGCAAGCAAGTGAAAACAACATAAATAAGAAGAAAACAATGAAAAAGAGAAAAGAATTTACCAAAGCTTTGAGAGATGATGGAAACCGAAATTTCTTTCAGATGGGAAGAAAAATGTTTTACGTGAATGAGAAAAAAATAGACGGCTGAAGAAATGAGGAGATGTGGCCAATTGAATGAAAAGTAAGGTTGAATGTGAAAGGGTGGAAGATAAAAGGCCATTGGAAACCAAAAGTTAAAACCTTTTCAAATTACCTTTAATTTATTTATATAAGTTTAAATTAATGAGAATAATAATAATTTCAGTAAAAATTTCGAAAATGCAACAAAATAAAAAATATAAATAAATAATAATAATGTAAGGTAAAAATAAGAAAATAGCTCAGAAAATGCAAACTAGTCATGCAAATTTGAAAATAAACAGAATAAATTTTGAAAAAAATTATATGTACTTGAAAAATATTTATAAATAAAGATAAGAACACAAAATAAAAATGCCTTAAGAAAATAAATAAATAAATTTTAATTAAATATAATTTAAATGAAGAAAATAGCAAAGAAAATAGAAACTAGGCTTTAAAAATAGAAAATAAATTCAATAAGCTTTGGAAAAATTCAAACATCACTTTAAAAACATTTACAAGTCAAAATATACAGAATATAACATAAATACACAAATTAGAATAAGATATATCAAGTAAAAACATCATTTATATAAATTAAAACAAAGAAATTGTTAAATAACCCTATATACACACAATATTGTGAAAGGTATAACTTTCATAATTTAAATCCAATTTCAACGAAAAGAAAAGAAATATTCATGATATTAAATTTATTTTCATAATAAAAGATAAAATTCAAGAATTAAAATATTTAAATTTAAAATTTAAAAGTCAAAGTTTGACCAGTTTTGACCACAAATCCATTTCTCAGGAAAATATTCAATTTATACCAGTTTGAAATTATAATTCATATAATAATCAAAATTTAAATTTAAAAATGAAATGTTTGAAATAAAAAAAGTTTAAAATAATTTCAAAATAAAATAAAATCGAATTTAAATTATATGCAAAAAAAACCTAGGGTTGGTACATGTGATATAGAAAGAAACAACTTCTACTGAAGTTTTCATTGATGAAAACTAATTTTGTTTAATTTACTTATTCACAATCACATTGCAGTTGTTAATTAACTAAAAATATGTTGCAATTAACAACATGGAATATATTTTTGACACATCGTAAATATAAACCAAAATACAATTCCATTTAAATTAAAGATAATAATGCATGATATTCATTTAAATATTAACCAGTTTTTAATTTAAACTGGTTTTATTCTTTTAAACTGCATGATAATTGTTTTTAATTTAACCGTGTTTATTGTACAATTCGTTATTTTCAATGTATCTTTTGGTTTAAATATTGCAGGAGGCTGCATTATATATACTTAGTAATAGCACTGTAGAAGAGGCTATAACCATATTTACAGAGGTTAGTAGACATTAAAGGCTGTATATCAATTAGAGTGCAAGTATACTTGCTTTACCTGTGCAGTCTTTCTCTGTTCATTTAACTTCCTTTTAACAAGATCAATATTATATTTGAGCCCTTGTATATACAATAAAATTCAAGAATTACTTAAAAAGGTTTGATCATGGAAGATATCACAAAAAAAATTGTCTATTGATCTTGCATTCTTTCATGATTTAGTGTACACAAATTGAGACTTTTAGCATTTGCGCAGTTAAGGAAAGAAAATTAAAAGAGTAGTGTTCCATAAATCCGCAACACCTGATTAATCAATACTGAGAAGCAGAAGCAAAAAATACCAAAATCATGCTAGATGTACCTCCCCGTCACCTTAAATTGCATAGCAGTCTTTAACCCTTGTATAATATTATGCAATTTGAATGTTTCACCGTTTATTCTGAGCATCTTCCTAATGTTTCTTTATGTGTTAAATTTTTTATAGGGACTGAAAATTTGAGTTGCAAGGGACTGAAAATTTGATCGGCAACTGATATTTTGATTCTATGATGTGTGATTTGTTGAAATTCTTTCTCACTTGTATTGTACAAGTTATACATGTTTCCTACTTACACTTTTAGATATTATTTGATGATTTTATTAAGTACCATGGCAGTTTAAACAGTCTCAATGTTATACTTTTGCACTGTCAGCTCCATCTATGATATTTCATGGTATATTTGCGCAATATCAACGAATGAATCTATTTGCGTTGTGTCCTGTTATATGTAAAACTGTATTTTTCTTTTTTTATTTGATAGGATATTGGATGTTTTCTTAAGTGAGTTAAATGGGTCGACCCTAATAAAAAAAGGGTTGGGTCATTTTTTTTCTCTTTTGACAAATATATTAAATGGGTCGGGTCAATTTTAACCCAACCCACTACGACCCGACCCGACCCATTTGATGGGTCTATCTATAGCCATTACCAGTGTGTGTTATCTTAATAGGATTACAATTTCTCATGAAGATAGACTATTTACTTTTGTACTCCCTGCCGTGTAGGTTCAAATTGTCAAGATTGCTTGCTCCTGAATCAGAGTACCATCTTCATCTTGAATGTGTTCAGGCTTGATAACTTCACCCAGGTGATGATTCTTGTTGCCGTTAGATTGATAGTTTGTTTCTTGTTGCACTTGTGCTAAATTTCCACTGAAATTACCATTTCTTTGGTTATTAGAATCTTGCCATGGTGCATAATTTGCATTAAACCTGAAATAAAATTTTGGATTGGTATGGACCTATTCTTTCACATATTTGACATTTTGGTTTGTTGCCACCATTCCATCTCCCTCTACCTCTTCTTCTGATTAATTGATTCCCTTTCTGATATTGTTGATCCGTCTTGCCATAATTTTGATTTTTTTTTTTTTGCTTGCTACAAAATTGATTGACATATCAGAATCAATGGGCTTCTTGAAATCAAGTCTTCTTTCATGTGATAAGAGGGTAAAGTGAACATATTCTAAGTATGGTAAAGTTTCTTGTGATGATATGACTGCTACAACAGCTTCATATTCTTCACTTAAACCACTTAAGATAGTTAATATTTGTCCAGTGTTTTAAGATTTTATGGTCTGCTGCTTCAAGTAAATCACATGTAGTTTTGATCTTTGTAAGATATTTTTTCATTACTTGATTATATTTTCTTACATTTTGTAGTTATCTTTTGTAACGCCTGACCTTAGCTGCAAATTGTGTATCAAATATTCTTTCAACTGTTGTCCAAATTTCATTTGCAATCTTGCATCCAATTACTTGTGGTAGCAGTTTTATTTATTGATGATAACAACCAAGAACTTATCAAGCTATATTGCCTTTGATAATTTATAAATTCTTCATTACTTACAGTTTTGTTTTCTTGATCAGCAACAACCCGGGTGGAATAGCAAGTGTACCAAGTATGAACCCTTCAAGACCATATCCTCTGACTGCTGTTTCTGAACTTTCCAAAGAAGATAATTGACTTCTTCTAGATGTGCTGTGATAAGCTGGATTTGGGTACTAACAATGATTTTGATAAGAGTTTCTGTTGTTGTAGAGGTTTGCTGGACTAGATTTGAAGCATTGTTAGAAGTTGCCGAACTATCTTCGGCCATGATGACACTTCCTAAATCAAGAAAATGCTTGTAAAATCAGAATTCACAATTAATAACAAGAAATTCCTCTTTGCAGTGACCATGTATGATGCAACCAAGTCTAAATGATGATATAACTCTGACAGATTTCTGGCAAGCACTTACTCTCTTCCTGATTTGATGAATTTCTTGACTTTTAATTGCTTTCTGATGATTTCAAGCTCGGATTTGCTTTGAATCTGAAACTTGTTGCAGCCAATGATTTTCTTGACGAGGCAGCAGTTTCTTGAGGCAAAATCTCTGCTGCCCAAATGATGATTTTGGATCTGATTGGTAATTTGATCTCCAAATGATGAAATAACTTATGATGGATGATCAGATTTTACACCTTTCACTGGTAAGAATCTAATGTTGTTAAGCTTGTATTGGCTCTGATACCAAGTAAGAATTGCTGTATTGATTTACAAAATGATTTCTGATACAATTGTTCCTCATACAAACTGATGTTTATATAGCTTACAAGCGATACAAGCGGATATATGGTTATTTGGGCCGCATAGCATATGTTTGCAATTTGTACCCGTTATCCATATTACACATTATCTTTTATATCTTCAGTTGAGATCAGTTGTGATCAGTTGAGATAACATAGCCGCTCCATGTTTCATTTCTAACTGTATCACGCACTAAACATTAGACAACAAAATCTACTACAGCGGTGCATTTTCCCTTCGTCTTATGCATACATTTTAAAGACCAAACACAGTAAAATGGACAAATAATGGCAGTTCCAAAATTAAAGTTAAGTTATTTGGTTTAAATGGTAATGCTACTCATATTTCTATCCCCAAATTTGAGTTTATTGCATTTGAAACTTATGAAATCAGTACTTATACCATTAGGCATTAATATGCATGAAGATAAGCTCTTAACCTTTAAAATGGAGCAGACTCACAACTGAAACCTAAACCTGTAAGTTACATATTAAGGCAGACAGTTGATCTTTTCAAAATGTGGAGTTCTATTCTTTAATTTCAAAATTGTCATGGCCATTCAAATATCATCACTGTTCTACTTCGTTGTACTGTTTATATTTTTTCAGTTGCAAACTGAGAATGTTAAAAATTCAGAATTTAGCAGGAGTCTCACCACTTAAGGAATTGCTCAATGTTACCGAAACCATCATTTTAATAGATGTTTACTTAATTGTTTATGCTAACATTTTTTTCTGTTATAAAATTTAAAGCAAACATAAATTTTTGGTGTAGAGTATTATATTTGTTGTTTTGTATTGTTCTTGTATTTTGGGCCATGTATAAGCCCATTTTATTTTCTGCACATAAAAGGTTTTGTATCGGGTTTTAGCAGAGGTGAACAAATAATAAAATTTCCAGTTTTTCTGAAATGATTCTTTTCATGGTATCAGAGCATGGACGATCTCAGATCTGATTTCTCTTCCTTCATTTTAGATTTCAATCTTCTTCTTTCTCAAATCTGATTTCAGATCTGTTTTTCAGATCTATTTTTCTCCTTCTGAAATATGGAAAATGAAACTTCTGATTCAAATCAATCTGGACTTCTTCCTCAGGTCAACCAGGCGATCAATTTCAACGATCCATATTATCTTTCTAATGCAGATCATCCAGGTATGCAGCTTGGGAATCAAATTTTGTCTGGTTCGAATTATCTAAATTGGTGTAGAATTGTTAGAATGGCATTAATTGCTAGAAATAAATTGCAATTTGTTGATGGAACTCTTCCTATGCCCACCGTTAGTTCGAATGATTATCAGAAATGGGTTAGGAACGATTACATGGTGATGTCCTGGATATTAAATTCTATGGATCGAGTTTTGTCTGAAAGTTTCATGTATGTTGATTCTTCGGCTCAACTCTGGAAAGAATTAGCAGAAAGATTTGGACAGACTACTGCTCCAAGAATATTTGAATTACATCAAAATTTAACTTCCACGTATCAGAATGAATCTAGTATTGCTGAATATTATGGTAAATTGAAAACATATTGGGATCAATTGCAAGCTCTTGAAGGATTTCCAGAGTGTACTTGTGGTGTTTTGAAAGACTGTTCATGTGGAATTCTTAAGAAAGTACTTGAGAATGATCAACGTAATAAATTGATGCAATTGTTATCTGGATTGACAAAAGAGTATGATCAAGTTAAAACCAATATTCTCAGTTATGATCCACTTCCTACAGTTCATAAAGCCTATTATATCTTGCAACAAGTTGAACATCAAAATAAGCTCGGTGAAAAGGGTTTGAATCAACCAGAAATGAATGCTTTTAGTGCAATAAAAACTGCTTCTAAACCTTATTCTCAGAACACAAAAAGAGAGAATAAAAGACTCAAGAGTGAACTTTATTGTGATCATTGCAAGAAGAGAGGACACTTAATTGAGCAATGTTTTAAGCTGATTGGATATCCAGATTGGTGGACTAAAGAAGGAGGTGTTAAATCAAAATCAGTTCAAAAGAATGCTAATACTGCTCAAGTTTCTGCTGATCAAGGAATACTTGGAAGTCGACCACAATCTGTTGATAGCTCAAGTGCTGCAATGAATTCAGTTACTTCTGAAATTGAACAGTTTGATCCGGTTATGGTTTCAGCCCTATACAATCAGGTTATGAAGATGGTTCAGAGTTCAAGTTCTTCTTCTCACATAGATAATCCACTTGCATCTTCAATCAACTATGCAGGTAATATTTTTTCAGAAATTAGAGATAAATCTGCCAAGATTTATGATCAAGATTCTTGGATAATTGATACTGGAGCTACGGATCATATGACTTCTAACATAACATATTTTGCTTCACTTAGAAAAGTTAAAAATCCTATTAAAGTTGCTTTGCCTGATGGTTCTACAATTTCTGTTTATCACATTGGTACTATAAATTTAAGTCCAAGGTTACAGTTACAAAATGTATTATATATTCCTACATTTAAAAACAATCTTTTATCTGTAGGAAAATTTCTTGATCAAAACAAAATTGTTGCAAAATTCACACAATCTTCTTGCTATTTTCAGGACCTTGAATCAAAACAGCTGCAAGCAGTTGCATCAAGGATTTCTGGTCTCTACAAACTCTCTCTTTCATCAGTTTTACATGATACTTCAGAATCATATTCAATAGTTAACAACAGTTGTTTTCTTGTTCATATCAATAATACAATAACTTCTTGTAATAAACCTAGTATTGACACTTTGCATGCTAGGTTAGGTCATCCTTCTTTTACTAAAATGAAATATCTACAAAACATTGTATCAGGCAAAGTACTTAATAAAGATTTTTCTTGTGAAGCATGTGTGTTAGGAAAGCATCATAAATTGTCTTTTTCTCATTCTGATTCTTATGCTGGGTCTTCATTTGACTTGATTCACATTGATTTATGGGGTAAATATCATAGGCCAGCTCTTTGTGGTGAAACATATTTTCTAACCATTCTTGATGATCATACTAGAAACACTTGGACATATTTACTTCATTCTAAAGTTCAAGTACCTTCTATTATTGCTGCATTTATTGAATATGTTCTAACTCAATTTGAGAAGAAAATCAAAACTATTAGATCTGATAATGGAACTGAGATTATTCAAGAGACATGTAGACAATTATTTGCATCAAAAGGAATAGTGCATCAAAGATCCATACCTGGTAATCCTCAACAAAATGGACGTGTTGAAAGAAAGCACAGACATTTATTAGAAACAGCAAGAACAGTCAGAATTCATGCTGGTATGCCTTATAAATTTTGGGGAGATTGTATTCTTGTTGCTACTTTTCTCATTAATATGATGCCAAGTTCAGTCTTAAATTGGAAAACACCATATGAGTTGCTGATGAATAAAATTCCTGATTATGAACATCTAAGAGTTATAGGATGTTTGTGTTTTCCTTTTTCCAAATCACATGATAAGTTTGCTGAAAAAGCAAGCAAATGTATCTTAATTGGATATCCCAATGGTCAAAAAGGATATAAACTTTATGATTTAAACACACATAAAGTTGTTTTCAGCAGAGATGTTCATTTTGTTGAAAATGTCTTTCCTTTTAAATCTAATTCACCTTCTTTGCCTACTGCTATTTCCTCCTCAAAAGCACCAGATTTTGTCAATCCTGCTTTAGATCAAAGTAATTCTCATTTTTCATCTATTCATTCTAATGAAGATCAATTTTTACCATCTACTCCTAATGATCTAAATTGTTCTACTACTCCTCAACAAAATGTTTCTTCTAATGATAATCAAACATTATCTTCTACCTCATATGAAAACACTGAATCTCCTTCATCTTCTTCTCATGTTTTACCAACTAGAACATCTTCTAGAATTTGTCAAGTGCCTAAAAAGTTTGATGATTATGTCACTGGAAAATTTCCTACAAAAAAAACTGCAAATGTCCAAGTAAATGACTCTGCTTTATTCAATGTGTTTACTGAACCATCTTTAGCTTATTTGGATGAAAATGAATTACATAGTCTTGCAAATGTTCTTACTTCCTTTGAACCATCATCTTATGCACGAGCAAAAGAACATCCAGAGTGGATTCAAGCTATGGAAACTGAACTAACAGCATTGGAAAACAATAATACTTGGGAATTAGTTCAACTTCCTTCTGATAAAAAACCTATAGCTTGTAAATGGGTTTTTAAAACTAAATTCAAACCTAATGGAGAAGTGGACAGGTATAAAGCTAGATTGGTTGCAAGGGGAGATAAACAAATTTCTGGTAAGGACTATAAATATACTTTTAGTCCTGTTGCTAAACTAACTACAGTTAGAGTTGTAATAGCTTTAGCTGCTGCAAGAAATTGGAGTATTCAACAGCTCGATATTAACAATGCTTTTTTACATGGATATCTTGAAGAAGAAGTATATATGTCTCCTCCTGCTGGTTATATTAAAGCAAAACCAGGACAAGTCTGCAAGCTAAAGAAATCAATTTATGGTTTAAAACAAGCTTCACGATGCTGGAATCAAGAACTCTGTAAGTTTTTAGTTCAATGGGGTTTTTCTCAATCTAAACAAGATTACTCCATGTTTACATTCAAGAAAGAAACTGATTTTATGGTTGTTGTAGCATATGTTGATGATCTTCTTATTACTGGTAATAATGTTTCTATTATTGCTACACTCAAGTCTGTCCTTCATAAAACATTCACTATCAAAGATTTGGGTAATATTAAATACTTTCTTGGTATTGAAGTTTCAAGGTCACAATCTGCTGTTTTTCTCAATCAAAGAAAATATGTGCTGGATCTTTTGCGAGATTATAATATGGAGGCATGCAAATCAGTGACATTTCCTATGGCAAAAGGTCTTCAACTCAGCAATTATGAAGGTGATATTATTTCTGATCCAGAGATATATAGAAGGTTAATTGGTAAGCTTCTATATTTAAATTTAACACGACCAGACATTTCTTATTCAGTTCAACAATTAAGTCAGTTTCTACAGACTCCTAGAATTCCTCATTTTCAAGCTGCATTACATGTATTGCGCTATTTGAAAGGTACTGTTAATTTGGGTTTAAGCTTTCCTGCCAAATCTGATTTACTTATTACTGCATACTGTGATGCTGATTGGGGTATGTGTGCTGATAGTGGTAAATCTCTAAATGGATATTGTATTTTTCTTGGAAATGCCTTAATTTCATGGAAGACTAAGAAACAGAAAGTCGTTTCTAAAAGCAGTACTGAGGCAGAGTATAGGAGTATGAGCTATACAACTAGTGAGGTTGTTTGGATTGAGCGATTATTAGCAGATTTAGATGTGCATATTTCCACTCCTATTATTCTTCATTGTGATAATATGTCAGCTATGCACATTGCACAAGATCCTTGCTTTCATGAGAAGACCAAACACATGCGTACTAAACATCAGAAGCTAGATGTGCATTATGTTCGTGAGCAAGTTCAGTCTGGGTTTCTTACCACCAAATATGTGAAGTCTGCTTTGCAGTTGGCAGATATTATGACGAAACCGCTTGGAGCTGATCAACACAAGACTTTGGTTTACAAGCTTGGAATGATTTCAAATTTTGCTTCTCAAGATTGTTTTTCTGTTAGGCTCAATCTTGAGGGGGGGGTGTAGAGTATTATATTTGTTGTTTTGTATTGTTCTTGTATTTTGGGCCATGTATAAGCCCATTTTATTTTCTGCACATAAAAGGTTTTGTATCGGGTTTTAGCAGAGGTGAACAAATAATAAAATTTCCAGTTTTTCTGAAATGATTCTTTTCATTTGGTTTTCAACAAATACACTTGCGAATGACCAGCAGTAAAAAATAATCAAGTTGAATTACTGCTTTGGTATTCTGTTGTGGGTTAACATAACAATTGAAAAACACATTGGGCTAACATTGTATTATTCATTAAGCTTTGGTATTCTATCGTCAAATCTAGTGTCAGTTGTAAAGTGTTTATGTACATTTATATTTATTATTTTTGTGAATAACATTTTTTCAGTTTCATTATTAAATCCAGGCTATGGGTTCTTGTTGAAAAATATTGTAAATCCTGTTGATTTGCTGAAACTGTTTGTTGAAAAAGAGCAGTTCCTGATTTAGCTGTAAAGTAAGGTCGTATATGGACATTCTCTTTTGGTCCTTTAGTTTCTTATTATCATCTCGAGCCTTTTTATTTCTTGATGAGGATCTAAATATGAATGTTGAGTATCATAATTCATGTGAATAAAGTTGTCTGGATCAGTCCGCGGGTGCGGCGCAGTGGGAAGGAGGCTTGTGTTCTGGTAAAAAGACCCAAGTTCGATTCCTATCATGCGCTTCCCTATCCTACATAAATTTACGTATGGGGGCTTGGATCAGCGGACGGCTTTACTATACCCTCCTCAGGAGTTTACCGGCCTGCCGGGTTCTCCTGGGTTTTCAAAAAAAAAAAAATGGTTGTCTGGGTCAACAGTTTTCTTACATGAAAAGAAGAACATTCTATAACATGATTGTTAAAACGCGAACCCAATGATACTCGTCGAATTCTATCAAACGATGTGTTTGACATTGATGATGCATAGTATGTAAATAATTGTATGTATTGTGAAATAGCTGGGGCCTCGGGTATGATTCCTTTTAATTTTTATTGGTAGCATGTAGAAGGATATTTAACAGCATGCTCTGTTAGTTTCAGGTATGCAGATATTTTTTCCACATTCTCAACTTCTATTCTGTAATGTTATAGAAGAATTTGGAAAGAGACGAGACATGAGTTCTGCAATGAAAACGTATGAAGCATGTAAGGTGAAGTCTGGTGGGTTTAGTATGTTTGTATGCCGATGTAAAATTGACATGTGGTCTTCGCGGTGATTTTTCAAAATCCAGGAGCATGTTTGAGGTGAATGTCTAAATGTTTCTTGTGCATAATCATATTTTTACTGCTAGCAAAAGCGACCAAGTTAACTAAGTTATATAAAATATAACCAACAATGTTGTTAATTTCATATCATAATTTTCTCTGAGTAAGGTGTTCTTCAATCACAACAGGCACGGTACTGAGACCTGGTTTTATATATGGGAAAAAGAAAAGTTGATGGCATAGAGATCCCATTAGATATAACAGGAGAGCCACCAGAGAAAGTAGTTGCAGCCACAGAAAATTATACAAGACCGTTGAATGCTCTTCAAGTTTCTGATCTTCGGCTAGCACCGCCTGTGAGTGTTGATGATGTTGCTCTTGCGGTAGTCAATAGAGAAGTAGACGATGACTTTTTTGGTGTTTTTACTATCGAGCAAATTAAAGAAGCCTCTACCGAAATGAAGACATGACATGTGTAATGGATTTACATAAGGATGTTAATTGTAATCTTCATATATATTATATCTGAAGAATCATATCTATACTATACTATTATTACCGAGTTAGATTTCAAGAGTATATATGCCTCCGTATTTTGTGAAATGAACAGTCACGTCTTTAATTTCTTTCTATTTGTAACCAGCTCTCCACCTTATTCTTTATCCTCCAAATCCTAGATATTAACGTCCTTCAAAATTGTGTCTTTTCCCATCTGCGGACATTGACTTCCCCTCCTATGCTATCGTCATCTCTTCAACTTCAAATATTCCCTTGAACTATAGCCAAACGCTTTTTGATTTTATTTCATTTGATCTCTTTTGGATATTAAATCGGAATTAGAGAGCAACTACAATCTAGGTATACTTTTCAATTTCCTTGCAGATTTAATCTTAGGCATTTATTTAGTTATGATTCTCATTGAATTTTCTAGAATATTTCATTTTTATTATTTTTTACTTTCTTGGTCACGACCGAGTCCCAACCAACTGTAAGAATTTCAATTTTCAACTGTACGTCATAGACTATTATTTATTTTGGTTTGATTATTGAAACATAAATATATTTTGACTTTAATTACTTTTATATCCATAAATTACAACAGCATATTGCATTGAGTACGTTCTAATAGCAGGTTATGTTGCTCTTATTATTTGTTATTCATTATATAATCTTTTATAAGAGTCATTTACATAGTTGAGTTTACACTTATTGTTGTACTGTAGATTGTGACTTAAATCGGCAAAAGAAACGTAGAAGAATGCAAATTTGATCAAGCTCCAAAAACAATTTCAAATGATACTTTGAAGGTTTGTTTCAGATTTCACGAAGAGTTTTATTTTGCATCAAACATATCAACATTTTGGTATATAAATATTTTTTACGATGTTACAAAACATTGAATGTCGAACTATAAAATTTTTATACAAAAAATATACGTTGCAAAATTAAGTTTTTGTTTGTTTGTTTACATTTATCGGCTTTATTTAAAAAACATTGGCTATCCCTACGTACAGAAAATATATAGTTTGACTCAAAACATTGGCTACCCCTACGTATTCATAAGATTGATTTTCACATATTCTTGAGATGGTTTAACTTCACAATACATATCCAATCATGCAACCGTTTATTTATTAATACACTATAAAATTATTGTACAACAATTGGTGGCATAGTACATTATTATGTACAATATGAGTAATAAACATAAATCTAGAATATAGGCTTCACAATAGGTTATGTACTTAATTGTTTCCACTATTTTATTATTGATAAATCTTGAAATTGTAATAACTTGGTAGTTTATGCATTTTAACATTGTAAGCCATTTGGGTATTTAGCTACGAGTATTTGGCAACTGTTATTGACTCTCGATTGTATAACTGCTTTTTCTTCTTCTTCTAATTGATCTTACATAACTCTAAAGTTATTGTTAATCTTACATTTACTTAGAAATAAGAAAACAAAACGGGTAAGTTAAATTGCATCCTATAGTTAAGTTGTTTCAAATTTCAATTCTGGCCATAATTCAACGATAAGTTATTTGTTTTCCATTTGTTTCAAATTTAATCACTATATTTGATCTTATCTTTTCTCTATCTAGAAATTTAAACACTTTCCCTTTTCAGTTATTTTATTCAAATCCATTGTCTAAGCACCCTTTATTAATAAGTGAACGTTTCGGGAAAAATTAATTACCTTGATCAAGATTCTTTTGTTTCATCTCTTTGTCCCTCACTAGCTATCCAAATCGTTATTCTTTCTTAAATTCGAAATTTGAACATTTCTCATTTTATATTTTTCTAAAATTTCCCACTTCCAATTTTCTTACCTTTTTAAATATGGAGTCATAGCGAAGTGAGTATATCTATTTATATTATTGTTTTTATCAAGCTTTGACTTCAAACATCTAATTGCAAATGCAAACAAATTCCCTTGCTCAATCTGAAAGTACTATTTCTATTTATTAACAATTTGCATTAAATGAGCTCAAATTATTGTTACAGATAATTAACAGTTTTTTTTCAAACTTTTCTACCTTTGAATTAGCAACTCTTTTTTATTTTATTTTTGCACTGTTCTTTTTTTTTTCAATTTCTCTATCATCACTTTTTAGGCATTCAAGTAACATTGGTTATTCTATTATTTATTAGGGTTCACGTTTCCTTTTATGATTATAAACTTTAAGCTTTTACTTTCTTGAATTTTGGAATTTTTTAAAACCAAGTATATTGGATTTTCTCCAAAATCCAAGCTCGAACCATTTTATATTCATATGACTTCAGTGTTCATCTTCAAATTTTTGAATTTGTTATTGCTACAATTTTACAATTGGATACAATACCATTTGATTTTGTTTTTCATTTGTAAATAGAATAATTTCCAATAATATTAGTTTGGACATATAACATGATTTCTCCGGTTAGGGTGACTTTTGTGGGTTAACTGATAGTTATTTTTTAGAACTCTTTACCTGCAAATATAACTGATAAATTTGCAACTGATAGTTATAATTTCATCTTGAAGACATTACGTTTATTTAAAAATACAATCATAAAATGAACTTAATATTTATGATAAAATTAATTCTAAATTGAGTTGAAAGTTAGAGCACTATGTTATGAATACTATTATTACTGAGTTAGATTTCAAGAGCACATATGCCTCCTTCATATTTTGTGAAATGAACGGTCACGTGTTTAATTTCTTTCTATTTGTAACCAGCTCTCCACATTTTTCTTTATCCTCTAAACCTTAGATATTAACGTCCCTCAAAACTATGCCTTTTCTCCATACGTTGACTTCGCCTCCTATGTTGTCGCCGCCTCTTCATCTCCAAATATTCGCTTGAACGATAGCCAGTCGCCTTTTGATTTTGTTTCATTTTCCCTCTTTTGGATATTAAATCGGAATTAGAGAGCAACTACAATCTGGTTTTACTTTTTCAATTTCCTTACAGATTTAATATTAGGCATTTATTTAGTTATGATCCTCATTGAATTTTCTAGAATATTTCAGTTTTATTATATTTACTTTCTTGATGACGACCAAGTCCCAACCAACTGCAAGAATTTCAACTTTTAATTGTACTTCATAAACTATTATTTATTTTGGTTTGATTATTGAAACATAAATATATTTTGACTTTAATTACTTTTATATCCATAAATTACAACTGCATACTACATTGAGTACGTTCTAATGGCACGTTATGGTACTCTTACTATTTGTAATTCACAATACAATCTTTTGTAAGAGTCATTTACATAGTTGAGTTTACACTTATTTTTGTACTGTAGATTGTGAATTAAATCAGCAAAAGAAACGTAGAAAAATGCAAATTTGATCAAGCTACTCATACTATTTGAAATGATACTTTGAAGATTTGTTTCAGATTTCACTATGTAACGACCCATTAAATTAATAATATTAAATGAATTGAATTAATATAATTTCTAATCTAATTTAGAATAAATGTAGAAATTTGGTATAGTAGTTGTAATTTAGTGTAACAAAAAAATTTTATGACAATAGATTTGGATAATGTAGATTGTCACAATTTGATTTAAAGTTAGATATAAGAAACTGATATGAGGGTTGAATTAGTGAATATCAATAAAAAGATTAAGTAGAATGGAATTCATTTAATATAAAATAAATAGTGGAAGACTTACATTGGATTGTAAAATGGATAATAACTAAATAAAAGGTGACCGCTGAATAAATCAATGCAATAAGTGTTGATAAGGAGATTTAATGAATGTTGTCAATAATAAATGGACTTAAGATAGTAATAAAATTTGTTTCGCCTATGTAAATTTTATGTATTGATAAGCTATAATTAAATTTGAAATTTGGTAGTAAATAGGGGATAAGTTGACTAAGGCAATTAGTAATTTAATAAATGAATGCATAGTAAGTAAGTGGAAATGTATGCATAAAAATATTTTCATATATGGGATAATTACAAAAGTTTACCCATTTATCTAATGTATATAATTGAATCTAAATTTAGGGCAACATTTTGTTATTGATGGTATAAGTGAATTTGAATAAAAGGGTAAAAATTATGTAGATTTAACATGTATTGAGTATATAGCTAAGAAGGGCATTCGATGTAAATGAATCTAAATTAATTTGTCTAGTCAATAAAGGAGAACTTTAAGAGAATAAATATAAATGAATGTATTTGGGGAATGGAGTCCTTTTATATGTTGAATAGTATAACGTTGTTATTAAGAATGAACGTTACTTTAGTAATTATTAATATGGTAACGGAAGAGTGTATAAATTTTATAGTAACGTAAAAACGTATTGTAAGATAATAATTAAGTGTAGACTTATAAAATATATTTATGACAACAAATTTTGTAAGTTATTTATTCTATTAGTTGTTAAGTTTTATTTATGTGTAAGTTAACAATATTACAATTCAATTGAATACAGTAATTTATGCAAACAAAAGATGAACATTTGGAAGTATTACTGTAGTGATATATATATAAGAAACGGTAACTTTGTAGTTGGGGAATAATTGATTTATTTGTGAGTTGTAATCAAATAGAGTCAAATTTATTATAATTTATTGCAATTTAGGGGATTAATTGCAGTAACCTTTGAAGATTTATTCACTAAAATAATTGACGATGGAAATTATATGTAAATTTGCTTTTAGTTAATATAAAATATCCAGAGGGCTAGAAATGACACAAATCTACTAGTTTAGAAATTTACAATAAAAAGTGGTAAGTAATTTTTCTAAATATTTAGATAGTAGGAAGATGTAGATTTAGATGGAATTTATTTTTAACTATTTCATAAGTTGAGATCTAAGTTTAGAATTGAGATTTTTAATGTATAGATATTGAGCCAATGTTAGTTTCATTAAATTGACATCAATAACCTTGAATAATAGAAAGAAAGTGAATTTAATAAATTTAATCAAACTTATAATGTTGAATTTATTAAAATTGGAATTAATATTGAAGTTAAGAATTCACATTTGAATTGATGAATAGAACAACTATTGACACTTAAATTGTTTAGAATTGGAGTAAATAGTTAAGAAAATTTAAAGGGAGAAAATTTGGTCAATTTTTGAATTTAGGTGTAAAAATTGAATTTTTATAATTTATTTAATTTATTTAATGAATATTAAAAATAGCCATTTTGGCCACGGACTCGGATTTCGACGAAACCAGTTTCATCGGATCCGTATCGGTGAATTATTATAGGGTTTCAAGTTTCGTATCAATTGGACCCGTCGTTTGATCGTACGGACGCGAAACGCCTTGAAATCGATTTAATTAAGAAATCAATTTGAAATCAATTTGGAAATTTTGTTTTCAGCATAACTTCTTCATACGATCAAATTTGGACGTGAAACTTTTTCCATCGCGTTCAGAATATCTTAAAATACCTATTTGGATATATAGATTTAACAAATTCGGTTCCGGAGGCATAGCGGGTTTTTTGGGCCATAGTTTGTTTCGTACGTTCGCTTATCCGATCCATCTACTCTATCTCTAGTCTACCTATATAAGCACGGTTATAAACCCTAGCCCCATTTTATTTTCCCTTTTGCTGTACGTTCATTTCTTCATCTCCTTCTCCTCGAATGAATGCAAACCTAGATCTACCCCAATCCAAATTTCAGTGAAAATCCAAACTTTCCAGAAAAATTCCACAAAAATATATGTTAATCTTCTCGAAACACGTAATCCCATGGTGAAATTCGTTTTTCAGTTGGAGTTACCGTTTATCCAGAATAAATTCAAACAGTCCGTGACCATTCATCATCGTCGTCGCAAACTTCGTCGGATCGTCAAACCTTTTCTGGGTTTTGCAGAGGGGACCGAGGGAAGTCGATCCATGTAGTTTGTTTCGAGAATCAACGGTTGGATGTGGAGCAATTTTCGTTTAGGGTTTGAAGGGTGCGGCGGCGGCGGTGACCGATGACGCGCACAGAGGGTCAAGGGGAGGCGGCTCGGCAGGGGCTATCCACTAGTGTTGGTCGGCGATCATATGGTGGACCGTGGTGAAAGATTTCGGCGGTCAAAGGTTGGGTCGGGTGCGTGTTTCCTTCGGTTGCGTGCCGGAGAGAAGTAACGCGTGAGAGGGGATGAACAGTAGTAGCGTGTTTTGCTGGGAAGTAACGATGACGTGGATGGATTGTTGAAGTATGAATTGTGTTCCATTTTTCATTTATTTTAATTTTTGTTTTCAATCGAATTTTCGCTATAACTTTCTCATACGGCCTCGTTTTCACGCGAGATTTTTTTTGTTAGGATCGTAATTTAATTCCGGACTTGATGACGCTAGTTTGGACGAATTCCGAGAAGGGCGAATTTTTGGGTTTAAATCGAATTTAAATTCGATTTAAATTCCCGAGGTGAGTGTTTTAACCCACTCACAACTACTAGAAGCTTTTATGTTTATTTAAATTAATTTTAGAAATGAATAGAAATTTATTTATGAGTATTTGGCATGTTTATTTTATTCATATCTGTTGAATTGCATTTATTTAATTTAACTGTTAATTTAATTAATTTATTGCGTATAAATTTATAGTTAAAGTTTATTTGTTTGTATATAAACTGCTAGTTAACAGTTATATAATTTATTACTGAATATAGACTGTAGATTAATAGCTGTTAAATTTAATTTGAATAAAATTGCCAGTATTACCTGTTATGTAGTACCAAAAATAATATTGTTATTGATTGATATTGATTGATGATTGCGATTTGGATGATGGATGATGTTGATGAATGGATGTTTATTGTATATCATTAAATTGCAAATTATCATGCATATTTCATTTCATTCGGGATTGTGGTTTGAAATGATATATAACCGCAAAATTTTATATCTTTTAAATTGCGGATTGAAATGATAAATATCCGTATCACTTGACCATAGGATAGAAAATTATATACAGGCACCGCGGTATATATATAACTATTTAAATGTGATTTCTATGGTTTGGATGGAATACGGTTTATAATAATCTTAAATTTTATATTGTATAAATATTTTTCTTCCATATATATATACATATGAAGTTGAAAATTTTGAAATTAAAAGGTGTATAAAAATCTTTATTAAAAATGGAAGAAAATTGAGTTTAATAATTTATATCATATGTTTAAATGTTAAGTTTGGAAATTTTAAGATATGATATTTATAATTGGATTTTTCCCAAAATAAATTAAAATGAATATTCTAGTATAATTTGAATTGGGAAAAAATATGTATATTTTATTACTAGAAATTTGAAGTCTTATTATTTATGGATTTTATATGAATATTCAAGACTAATTAATAGAACAATTGATTTGTTGAAAGCATAAAATCCAACTTTAGTTTGAAATATTGATACTCAAAATGGATATACGTATATCTAAATAAATTAAAGTGGTTTTGGAACTTGAGAGAGATAATATAAATTTTGGTTTAGACTTTAATAAAGAAATGTATTTGTAAAGCCATGAGAACTATTTTCTTTACAAAGTAACATTTAAGTTAAACCATTTAATTCATATACCTTTGAATGTCCAAACCATTCAAGTTTTAAAAGTATGGTTTCAAAGCATGAATTCTGAAATATTATGTTTTGGAAGTATAATTCAAATGTTTGGTTTCAAGATATTTTAAATTTTAAACCCGTATGATTTTGGAAAGAATAACATTTGAGATAAAATGATATCATATGGTTTTGAGTTTTAAATTGATATCGTATTCATAGTTTTGAAATGGAAATGTTTATTCTGGTTTAAAGTATAAACTATTTTTTTTAAATGACCGCGGTGTTATAATAACGATGGGTTGGCAAAGAGACCGGGATCGGATATGGACATACTCTCTGTCGATACCGAAAACCACTTTGACTAACCGTGTACGCGGTGGAGATTCCAGAATGAAGTAGGTTGGTGGCGACGATTTCTGTAAGGTAAATACGTGGACCCGATTCCCGTGAGTTGGCATAAGGTGGCTAAAACAGGAGCGATCGACGGGTTAATGAGGTCATTCCTCTGATCGGACACTCCTCTTCGATATTATACTTTGACTTTGGATTGATTCAGTGGCCACTTCTATTTTTGATTTTGGGGGAGTTTGTTCGAGGTGGGCGGTAGCTGCGGCTACGCGTTTCCATCGGCCCGGAAGCGTAATTGGTATATCTACCCTGGCATTGCCTAGTTGTGCCGTGTCACCTACAATACCGAGCCTTGTACGAGTTTGGATTTCTCCCGTAGCCCGTGTGGTATCTTCTGGTGGCTTCCCGATCAGGAGGGACTATGATATTGGATGGACTACTGGGACTATTACGTGTTAAGGGGAATATTGGGTCACTCCTTAATGCTATTAAAAAGTAAGTTTATTTTATAAATAGACACTATTATAATAGCGCAATATACTATATAGTAAATAGTTTAACGGATCCTTAGGAGATGTAAATCCCGAACATCTCTTGAGTTACTGTACTCATATTTATTTCTGTTAATTTAACTCACATAAGATCTTTTAGTCTGACTCGAGTGTTTTTGTCTTTTCAAATTCGCTCGGGTCAGTCCAAGCGTTTCAGGATCGAAGATTTTAGCTTTGGAGGACGAAGACGAAGAATCCGTATTATATTATTTATAGTATTGCACCACACTCTAAATTTCCGCTGCATTGATTGTATTGGTATGTGTAACTCTGATATTCATTGTATAAGTAAATAAATATTTTGTAAACAATTATCATGAACTGTATATTGATTATTATATCTTATCCTTCCGCTGTGAGATTCTATTTTGCTTTATTTCTTCTCTGTTTTTCTTATTTACCCCATAACAATCCGCCCTTGCGTATGCTTTGAATTGGCACGTGTGTCGGTTTAAAGTGTGCGAAAAGGCGGGATGTTACAGTTGGTATCAGAGCTTTGGTTTAGCGATAAACTTTGGCTTTGTGGGGTTGACTCTTTGTTAATAGGGTAGTAATACCCTATGGGAGTCGCTGAGTGTATATATATGAGAGAGCGTATTTGTTAGTGTTGATAAAAGATTTTGATATTGTGTTAATCTGTTCCGCTTTGTATTTATAAATTCTGGTTGATGCATGGGACGCTATGTCATCAATAGGGATTTCTAAACACTTAATAGGACAGACCGACATAATATTTGTTTTAATATAGGTGAATGAAATAATTTTGCCTATTATATTTTATATATATAAAAATATTTCTATTAAGATATATACATTTGGTTGCTATAGATTGGGTGTTAGGAAATAAAAATATTTATAATAATTGAAGCTAAGTTGAAATTATAATAAATCAACTTGGAGATTTTAGAGCTTAAGTCCGGGATTTTGAAAATCTGCTTTCAAAGGATTTATGAAATATGATGATTTGGTTTATAAAAATTTTCTTGTATAAATATTTAGTATAATTCGGAAGAAATGTTTTAAAGAAGATTTTAGAGAAAATAATTTTGTACTTTCCTCTCTGTCGCTGGAAAATAATTTCGGTGATGGCGGCCGCATCATCGACTTTCATTTTCGAGTTTCGAAGGGGAAAGGCCACTGTGGAACACTCTACTGCAGATTTATTTTGAAATTAATTGAATTTTTATTTGTTTTAAAATATAACTGAGATATAAAAGTTGTAGGAAGAAAATTATCTATTAATTTAAAATAAATGGAAATTTGACCCGGTATTTAATTCTAAAATTTCCATTAATTAAATTGTTCAAACTATCTTAGTGGAATAAAAGGTAGGTAAGTAATTTAATTGAAACCTCTAATGTAGGTAAGAGAATTAATGAAAAGTTATAAAGAGGAATTTGAAATTGTTACCAAGGGTAATATTGATTAACATTAAATTTAATTAAAAGAATTGAGATAAAACTTGTATGAGTCCTTTGCATTTTCTTTAACATAAATAACTTACCAAATATGAAAAGTTGAAATGTTAAATAAGAGATTGAAATAGAATATTATACAAGTAGAAGTTTTTGGAAATAATGAAGTATTCAATGAATTGCTATATTAAATAAGAATTTAACGGTATAAACTTAAGTTATAATTTAAATTTTACTAAAAATAAAAGGTAAATATTATTACTAAGTGATTGTAAACTTAAGTATATAAAATGAAATTCTTTAATTAATAAAGATTGGTGTGTAGGGTTATAAACTTAAGTATGATTTAAAATGCTACTAGTAATATAATAAAAAGTAGGTAATATAAATAAATGTCTGTAAACCCTAGATAATAAATTAATAAAATCCTTTATTTATAAAAATGGAGGTTTTAAGGTTAATAATTTAAGTGTAAGTAGAGGGTTACTGTAATTAAATATAATAAAACGTAAACATTAAATAAAGGAATGAAATTAAGGGTAAGTTGAAATTGTAATTTATAAAACGAATATATATTTATTGAACCATTAATTAATAAAAAGGAATTGAGAAGAAACTTGTAAATTTCACTTACATTCTTAAAACATACATAACTTACCATATAACAAAAGTTGCAATGTTAGTAAGAAAATGTAAGGGGAAATCTTACAAGTGAAGCTTGAGGTAATTAAGGTATTCAATAAATTTGCTGTTATTAATGAGAATTAATTGTATAAACTTAAGTTAAATTGGAAATTTTACTATATAAGAAAGGGTAAGTAGTATAAATAGATGATATAAACCTTAGTCAATAAATTGGAATACAATATAATGAATTTTGTAACAAATGGAAAATGAAAATTGTAAGAAACAAAGAAATCCCTCCATAAATGAAAGAAAGAAAATCAAACCACTGAAGCATGAAATAAATGTATAATAAGTTAATTTGGCTGTTAGTTTGAATTGTTATTGTTTGATTTATGTTTGTTGGGTAAGGAATTTGAAGTTGTTGGGGAAATAAATAATCTATCTTTGTTCCATCTAAGACTGTTGAGTAAAGGAGGCACTTGATAGTTAATTTCATTTCATACGAAATTCAAGTTCTGAACCCAAACAACTATTTGTTTGATGGATTTAATGGTTGCTTGCTTTGTGTATGTATGCTGCTTGTAAGGTTGATGGTTGTTGTATTGATTGGTTGATTAATGATTTAATCCACTTAAATATTTCACTTTAATATAAATATTTAACCTTTTAGATTATATAAGTGAAATGCAGGTTATGGAAGCAACTGCTACTGCTCTGGTTCCATAATAATAAGCATATTGCCCGACAAATAGGTACGTTTTCGGATTACGTTTAAAGCGCTATTTTATAATTTTGCCCGTGTTGGGATAATATTTTGATAATATATGTAATATATTTGTATATTTTGATATTATATTTTCTCCAGAGTCTCTCCGTACAAAGGAGACTCTGCCAAAATTTTCCGTAAATTTTGGACTTAGAATTTTGTGAAAATATTTTCCCAACTTTAATAATTAAGTATAAAATAATATAATGATTATAAACAGGTATATTTTATTTAAGAAAATAAATTTAGTAAATTATTGTTATAAGTTAATATTTGGAATAAGATGTACTGTTTTATTCTTCCTTCTCCCTTCTTTTTCCTTTTCGGGGACGAAAAGTTTTGAGTGGGGGAGATTGTAACGACCCGTTAAATTAATAATATTAAATGAATTGAATTAATATAATTTCTAATCTAATTTAGAATAAATGTAGAAATTTGGTATAGTAGTTGTAATTTAGTGTAACAATAAAATTTTATGACAATAGATTTGGATAATGTAGATTGTCACAATTTGATTTAAAGTTAGATATAAGAAACTGATATAAGGGTTGAATTAGTGAATATCAATAAAAAGATTAAGTAGAATGGAATTCATTTAATATAAAATAAATAGTGGAAGACTTACATTGGATTGTAAAATGGATAGTAACTAAATAAAAGGTGACCGCTGAATAAATCAATGCAATAAGTGTTGATAAGGAGATTTAATGAATGTTGTCAATAATAAATGGACTTAAGATAGTAATAAAATTTGTTTCGCCTATGTAAATTTTATGTATTGATAAGCTATAATTAAATTTGAAATTTGGTAGTAAACAGGGGATAAGTTGACTAAGGCAATTAGTAATTTAATAAATGAATGCATAGTAAGTAAGTGGAAATGTATGCATAAAAATATTTTCATATATGGGATAATTACAAAAGTTTACCCATTTATCTAATGTATATAATTGAATCTAAATTTAGGGCAACATTTTGTTATTGATGGTATAAGTGAATTTGAATAAAAGGGTAAAAATTATGTAGATTTAACATGTATTGAGTATATAGCTAAGAAGGGCATTCGATGTAAATGAATCTAAATTAATGTGTCTAGTCAATAAAGGAGAACTTTAAGGGAATAAATATAAATGAATGTATTCGGGGAATGGAGTCCTTTTATATGTTGAATAGTATAACGTTGTTATTAAGAATGAACGTTACTTTAGTAATTATTAATATGGTAACGGAAGAGTGTATAAATTTTATAGTAACGTAAAAACGTATTGTAAGATAATAATTAAGTGTAGACTTATAAAATATATTTATGACAACAAATTTTGTAAGTTATTTATTCTATTAGTTGTTAAGTTTTATTTATGTGTAAGTTAACAATATTACAATTCAATTGAATACAGTAATTTATGCAAACAAAAGATGAACATTTGGAAGTATTACTGTAGTGATATATATATAAGAAACGGTAAATTTGTAGTTGGGGAATAATTGATTTATTTGTGAGTTGTAATCAAATAGAGTCAAATTTATTAGAATTTATTGCAATTTAGGGGATTAATTGCAGTAACCTTTGAAGATTTATTCACTAAAATAATTGACGATGGAAATTATATGTAAATTTGCTTTTAGTTAATATAAAATATCCAGAGGGCTAGAAATGACACAAATCTACTAGTTTAGAAATTTACAATAAAAAGTGGTAAGTAATTTTTCTAAATATTTAGATAGTAGGAAGATGTAGATTTAGATGGAATTTATTTTTAACTATTTCATAAGTTGAGATCTAAGTTTAGAATTGAGATTTTTAATGTATAGATATTGAGCCAATGTTAGTTTCATTAAATTGACATCAATAACCTTGAATAATAGAAAGAAAGTGAATTTAATAAATTTAATCAAACTTATAATGTTGAATTTATTAAAATTGGAATTAATATTGAAGTTAAGAATTCACATTTGAATTGATGAATAGAACAACTATTGACACTTAAATTGTTTAGAATTGGAGTAAATAGTTAAGAAAATTTAAAGGGAGAAAATTTGGTCAATTTTTGAATTTAGGTGTAAAAATTGGATTTTTATAATTTATTTAATTTATTTAATGAATATTAAAAATAGCCATTTTGGCCATGGACTCGGATTTCGACGAAACCAGTTTCATCGGATCCGTATCGGTGAATTATTATAGGGTTTCAAGTTTCGTATCAATTGGACCCGTCGTTTGATCGTACGGACGCGAAACGCCTTGAAATCGATTTAATTAAGAAATCAATTTGAAATCAATTTGGAAATTTTGTTTTCAGCATAACTTCTTCATACGATCAAATTTGGACGTGAAACTTTTTCCATCGCGTTCAGAATATCTTAAAATACCTATTTGGATATATAGATTTAACAAATTCGGTTCCGGAGGCATAGCGGGTTTTTTGGGCCATAGTTTGTTCCATACGTTCGCTTATCCGATCCATCTACTCTATCTCTAGTCTACCTATATAAGCACGGTTATAAACCCTAGCCCCATTTTATTTTCCCTTTTGCTGTACGTTCATTTCTTCATCTCCTTCTCCTCCTCAAATGAATGCAAACCTAGATCTACCCCAATCCAAATTTTAGTGAAAATCCAAACTCTCCAGAAAAATTCCACAAAAATATATGTTAATCTTCTCGAAACACGTAATCCCATGGTGAAATTCGTTTTTCAGTTGGAGTTACTAATTCAAACAGTCCGTGACCATTCATCATCGTCGTCGCAAACTTCGTCGGATCGTCAAACCTTTTCTGGGTTTTGCAGAGGGGACCGAGGGAAGTCGATCCATGTAGTTTGTTTCGAGAATCAACGGTTGGATGTGGAGCAATTTTCGTTTAGGGTTTGAAGGGCGCGGCGGCGGCGGCGACCGATGGCGCGCGCAGAGGGTCAAGGGGAGGCGGCTCGGCAGGGGCTATCCACTGGTGTTGGTCGGCGATCATATGGTGGACCGTGGTGGAAGATTTCGACGGTCAAAGGTTGGGTCGGGTGCGTGTTTCCTTCGGTTGCGTGCTGGAGAGAAGTAACGCATGAGAGGGGATGAACAGTAGTAGCGTGTTTTGCTGGGAAGTAACGATGACGTGGATGGATTGTTGAAGTATGAATTGTGTTCCATTTTTCATTTATTTTAATTTTTGTTTTCAATCGAATTTTCGCTATAACTTTCTCATACGGCCTCGTTTTCACGCGAGATTTTTTTTGTTAGGATCGTAATTTAATTCCGGACTTGATGACGTTGGTTTGGACGAATTCCGAGAAGGGCGAATTTTTGGGTTTAAATCGAATTTAAATTCGATTTAAATTCCAAAGGTGAGTGTTTTAACCCACTCGCAACTACTAGAAGCTTTTATGTTTGTTTAAATTAATTTTAGAAATGAATAGAAATTTATTTATGAGTATTTGGCATGTTTATTTTATTCATATCTGTTGAATTGCATTTATTTAATTTAACTGTTAATTTAATTAATTTATTGCGTATAAATTTACAGTTAAAGTTTATTTGTTTGTATATGAACTGCTAGTTAACAGTTATATAATTTATTACTGAATATAGACTGTAGATTAATAGCTGTTAAATTTAATTTGAATAAAATTGCCAGTATTACCTGTTATGTAGTACCAAAAATAATATTGTTATTGATTGATATTGATTGATGATTGCGATTTGGATGATGGATGATGTTGATGAATGGATGTTTATTGTATATCATTAAATTGCAAATTATCATGCATATTTCATTTCATTCGGGATTGTGGTTTGAAATGATATATAACCGCAAAATTTTATATCTTTTAAATTGCGGATTGAAATGATAAATATCCGTATCACTTGACCATAGGATAGAAAATTATATACAGGCACCGCGGTATATATATAACTATTTAAATGTGATTTCTATGGTTTGGATGGAATACGGTTTATAATAATCTTAAATTTTATATTGTATAAATATTTTTCTTCCATATATATATACATATGAAGTTGAAAATTTTGAAATTAAAAGGTGTATAAAAATCTTTATTAAAAATGGAAGAAAATTAAGAAAATGGAGTTTAATAATTTATATCATATGTTTAAATGTTAAGTTTGGAAATTTTAAGATATGATATTTATAATTGGATTTTTCCCAAAATAAATTGAAATGAATATTCTAGTATAATTTGAATTGGGAAAAAATATATATTTTTTATTACTAGAAATTTGAAGTCTTATTATTTATGGATTTTATATGAATATTCAAGACTAATTAATAGAACAATTGATTTGTTGAAAGCATAAAATCCAACTTTAGTTTGAAATATTGATACTCAAAATGGATATACGTATATATAAATAAATTGAAGTGGTTTTGGAACTTGAGAGAGATAATATAAATTTTGGTTTAGACTTTAATAAAGAAATGTATTTGTAAAGCCATGAGAACTATTTTCTTTACAAAGTAACATTTAAGTTAAACCATTTAATTCATATACCGTTGAATGTCCAAACCATTCAAGTTTTAAAAGTATGGTTTCAAAGCATGAATTTCGAAATATTATGTTTTGGAAGTATAATTCAAATGTTTGGTTTCAAGATATTTTAAATTTTAAACCCGTATGATTTTGGAACGAATAACATTTGAGATAAAATGATATCATATGGTTTTGAGTTTTAAATTGATATCGTATTCATAGTTTTGAAATGGAAATGTTTATTCTGGTTTAAAGTATAAACTATTTTTTTTTTAAATGACCGCGGTGTTATAATAACGATGGGTTGGCAAAGAGACCGGGATCGGATATGGACATACTCTCTGTCGATACCGAAAACCACTTTGACTAACCGTGTACGCGGTGGAGATTCCAGAATGAAGTAGGTTGGTGGCGACGATTTCTGTAAGGTAAATACGTGGACCCGACTCTCGTGAGTTGGCATAAGGTGGCTAAAACAGGAGCGATCGACGGGTTAATGAGGTCATTCCTCTGATCGGACACTCCTCTTCGATATTATACTTTGACTTTGGATTGATTCAGTGGCCACTTCTATTTTTGATTTTGGGGGAGTTTGTTCGAGGTGGGCGGTAGCTGCGGCTACGCGTTTCCATCGGCCCGGAAGCGTAATTGGTATATCTACCCTGGCATTGCCTAGTTGTGCCGTGTCACCTACCATACCGAGCCTTGTACGAGTTTGGATTTCTCCCGTAGCCCGTGTGGTATCCTCTGGTGGCTTCCCGATCAGGAGGGACTATGATATTGGATGGACTACTGGGACTATTACGTGTTAAGGGGAATATTGGGTCACTCCTTAACACTATTAAAAAGTAAGTTTATTTTATAAATAGACACTATTATAATAGCGCAATATACTACATAGTAAATAGTTTAACGGATCCTTAGGAGATGTAAATCCCGAACATCTCTTGAGTTACTGTACTCATATTTATTTCTGTTAATTTAACTCACATAAGATCTTTTAGTCTGACTCGAGTGTTTTTGTGTTTTCAAATTCGCTCGGGTCAGTCCGAGCATTTCAGGATCAAAGATTTTAGCTTTGGAGGACGAAGAATCCGTATTATATTATTTATAGTATTGCACCACACTCTAAATTTCCGCTGCATTGATTGTATTGGTATGTGTAACTCTGATATTCATTGTATAAGTAAAATAAATATTTTGTAAACAGTTATCATGAACTGTATATTGATTATTATATCTTATCCTTCCGCTGTGAGATTCTATTTTGCTTTATTTCTTCTCTGTTTTTCTTATTTACCCCATAACAATCCGCCCTTGCGTATGCTTTGAATTGGCACGTGTGTCGGTTTAAAGTGTGCGAAAAGGCGGGATGTTACACACTAAGAGTTTTATTTTGCATCAAAAATATCAACATTTTGGTATATAAACATCTTTTATAATGTTACAAAATATTGAATGTCGAACTATAAAATTCTTATACAAAAATATATGATGCGAAGTTAAGTTTTTGTTTGTTTGTTGGTTTACATTTACTGGCTTTATTTAAAAAACACTGGCTATCCTTACGTACAGAAAATATATAGTTTGACTCAAAACGTTGGCTATCCCTACGTATTCTTGAGATTGCTTTTCACATATTCTTGATATGGTTCAACTTCACAATATATACCCAATCATGCAACCATTTATTTATTTATTAATACACTACAAAATTATTGTACAACAATTAGTGGTGTATTATATTATAATGTATAGTATGAGTAATAAACATAAATCTAGAATATAGGCTTCACAATAGGTTATGTACTCAATTGTTTCCACTATTTTATTATTGATAAACCATGAAATTGTAATAACTTGGTAGTTTATGCATTTTAACATTGTAAGCCACTTGGGTATTTAAGTGTTATGAGTATTTGGCAACTGTTATTGACCCTCGATTGTTTAACTGCTTTTTTTCTTCTTCTTCTTCTAAATGATCTTACATAGCTCTAAAGTTATTGTTAATCTTACATTTACTTGAAAATAAGAAAAAAAACTGGGTAACTTAACATTGCATCCCATAGTTAAGTTGTCTCAAATTTCACTTCTGGTCAACGATAATTTATTTGTTTTCCATTTTTTTCAAATTTAATCACTATATTTGTTCTTATCTTTTCTCTATTTAAGAATTTAAACACTTTCCCTTTTCTGTTATTTTATTCAAATCCATTATCTAAGCACCCTTTATTACTAAATGAACGTTTTGGAAAAATTCATTACCTTGATCAAGATTCTTTTGTTCCATCTCTTTCTCCCTCACTAGCTATTGAAATCGTTATTATTTCTTGAATTTTCTTCTAAAATTTCCCACTTCCAATTTTCACTGCCTCTTTAAATATGTAGTCATGGCGAAGTGAGTATATCTATCTATATTATTTGTTTTTATCAAGCTTTTACTTCAAACATCTAATTGCAAGTGCAAACAAATTCCCTTGCTCAATCTGAAAGTACTTTTTATTGTTTTAGAAATTTGCATTAATGAGATCAAATTAATTTTTTGTGGAATTATACATATAATTAATAGTTTTTTTTTCTAACTTTTCTGCCTTTGAATTAGAAACTCTTTTTTGTTTTGATTTTTGCACCATTCTTTTCTTCCAATTTCTCTATCATCACTTTTTTGACATTCAAGTAACGTTGGTTATTCTATTTTTTTTATTAAGGTTCAGGTTTCCTTTTACGATTATAAACTTTAAGCTTTTACTCTCTTGAATTCAGGAATTTTTTGAAAACCAAGTATATTGGATGCTCTCCCAAATCCAAGCTCAAACCATTTTATATTCATATGACTTCAGTGTTCGTCTTCGAATTTTTGAATTTGTTATTGCTACAATTTTACAATTGGATACAATACCATTTTATTTTGGTTTTCATTTGTAAATAGAATAATTTCCAATAATATTAGTTTGGACATTTAGCATGATTTCTCCGGTTAGGATGACTTTTTGTAGGTTAACTGATATTTATTTTGATACCTACAAATATAACCGATAAATTTGCAACTGATAGTTATAGTTTCATCTTAAAGACATTACGTTTATTTAAAAATTCAGTCGTAAAATGAACTTAATATTTATGATAAAATTAATTCTGAAATTGAGTAGAAAGTTAGAGTACCATGTTATGAAAAGAAAACATTGAGTGCTTTTATTTTGGCTACTCTTACAACAACATATTTACTACAAAGAATCAATGATGCTACAACATGAATGGTTTAGTTTTATTTGATGGTAAGGCAGACCATGAAAGTCATGAAAACTTGAAAGGTATGCATTTAAATGGTTTCTTTTCTTTGTTTTTGTTTTATAGAAAAAGTTTTATAAACTTAGTAAGCATATATTAGGCATAAATTTGTTTATTAAAAGGATTTTAAAATTTTGAATTTGTGTTATAATCAAAATCATGAATTTAACCATTATTTTAATGCATAAATGACTGAAATTATGAATTTACCGGCCAATTTATGATATACCCCATAAATGTATGTTTTATCCAATATATTGATATAGCATTGGAAGCTACCAAATATTTCTAATCACTCAATAAATGGTAAGAAATATTCTTTACCAACATGTTGTAGCGTTGCCAAAAATACTAAGTTCAATACTGGATTTAAACAGGAATTGTTGCTTACCCTTTTTCCTTTACAGTATGCATTTTATTTAACGAGACATAAAATATAAATACTTCCTTTTTACCTCTGGTCTTTAATATTTTCAGTTAACTCAAGATTTATAGCTTGAACACCAAGTTTGATGGAAATTATATATATATATATATATATATATATATATATTATTTAATTTTTCGGTAATTGACACTCATATGCGTAAATCTCTACCAGTGAAGTTAGTGGAAAATTCTCATCCTTAAGATAATTAACGCTAGGCCAATTGTGTTTGTGTGAAGGTTGATGTCCCTAGAGGTATATTGAGGTTAGCATGCTTGGTTCAGTAGTTTTGTTAGATTATGCTCATGACGATCATAAGTGTTTTGCGTCAACATGCCTTTTTGATTAAAAATTAAATACCTATATATCATAATAAATGAATTAATTTCAAATCATTGCAATGAAACTATAAATTGTAAATTGACATTTGAAAAGAATTACGGGGTTTTGTTCTATACTGGGGTTAAAGAGCAGTAGAAAGAAGTATGTTTGAGTTAAATAAATGCCTTATTAGATTCATACTTTCCATGATAATATTTAGCAAGTTTACACATTTATCATAGCTGAGTGTGCATATTTTCAATATCTAGGTTCGAATATTATCCATGTTTGAGCATGAATGTTCCCATTTACAAAATATTAGGTGCAATAACTCATCACTCAATGTGCGGCATACTCACATAATTTTGTATTTTCCTCATATAATTTTGAAGCAGCAATGGTTACTCAATATCTCTCTCTACTTTATAATTAAGAAAAAGAAACTAAATCAAGTAAGTATTTAAGGCTTGAACTTATTATCATAATCTTCTTGAAATGCTAAATATATAGATATCATTTTACAGTTGTCTTACATTGACGAGTCAGATACATTATAAGTCTTCTTTTTCATTGATTTAAAACCATCAAATTGTTAGAATAAAATGCCACCATATTTTCATTATATCGTTCAACTAATAAGCCTTAATTATTATAAATTACAACATAAAACTCTATTTATGAGACTACGATGTGAAATATAATGCTTATTGTCTATATTATGGCATCCACGTACAAATTAGAGTTAGGGGACAATTTAAAGACATGCAATTTAAAAATTCTTATACCATACATGATAAAGATTTATTGTATCTCTAAGTAAACAAATGGGCTATTCTAAAATTTTATTCTATGTTAATTAAAAGGCAAACTACAAATGCAGAAGTCAACTTTTTGAAAATTTAACTAAATCATATAATAGTCAAATGTTAGGATATATGGTTGACATAGGAGTATGAAAATCATCAGGTGAAGTTGAATTTTATTTTTATTTTGTGAGTTTACTTTTCCATGTATGTGCGGCAACATCAATGCACACTGAGTCGGCTCTTGTCCGCTATATCTTTTTAGGCATGCATGCGTATATGCATATGTATACATACATACATACATATATATAATTTCATTTCAGTTTCTTTATTACATGGCTTATATTGTATATGTTGTCAAATACGACCAATTTTTGTCATTTTTCAACAATATGTAACGAAAATTTTCCAAATTATTTTGTATGACGGCATTGTTTTGTGCAACAAGTTAGAAATGCTATTCACTCTTTTTCTTTGTAATCTGGATGCTTCTATAAACTTTAATGCTGCTAAATTATTTTCGTTGACCCGTATCTTCATGGCCAATTTATTAACACATTTTAGGTTTGTTTATAATTTAGTTAATGTTTTATTTAATTCCAAAAAAAATTAAAATGATATCATATGCAAAATAATAGTAGTGAACCTCTCTCGACTTGATCATCACTCACGCTTGCATAGCATTACCATGAAATATATGATATCTGTAATTTTTATTCCCCCATTTAACCCATAACTCAATTTACGAGATTTTTAGCAACGTCGAGAGGAATACATAGACACACACATGTGTGTGTGTGTGTCTATGTTTGTATGTGTATATATGTCTACGTGTGTGTATAGCACAAAGATATATGGATTCATACTTCATTTATAATCACTTCATTATATTGTATCTCAAAATTTCAATAAGATAAAAATAATTTTATTAACGTATACAAAATGTTATATAGTTATACCATAATCGTAATCCCAATTCTTTCTATAACAATATGCATAGAGCATATCGTTGTAATTTTCTTTATTATAAATAAAAATTTAAATTGTTCAACTGTTTTACTTTTTTGTTCTCTTCGCCGTTATTCGCTTAAAAACTTATCTCAAGCAACAGTAAAGGTATATACGTTATACTTTAGTATGCATTGTCTTTTTACATATGCATAATATGAAAAAAATTCCTACACTACACATCGATTGACCACTGGTCCCAATATATAGTTAAGTAGGTAAGCAATAATTGAATATAAACTATAGTAGCATAACAAGATACAAACAAGGGAGAAATCAAACTTCTTTATACATACTATTAACGTTATTCATACGTGCAAACTTGATTGTCAGATAATAGTTAGTATAACTATCAAAAGGAAAGATCTAGATTTTATAATATAATGACAAATTTTTTTAAAATTAACCAAAATTTCAGGTGTATAACTCATTTTCTTACTATATGTTTGAATTGATATAATATGTTAAAAAAAAAATATTACATCCCAATTGCTCAAATGTATCAAATACATGCTTAATTTATAAGAAAGACATCTAATTTTGTATATGTTTCAAGGAGATATAATTGGTCTGCTTTGCATTTACATTGGAACGCATTCTATCTTAGCACAAATTCTTTCATTGATATGTTTTTTCACTAAGCATGACAGATCGATTAATCTATGATGTTGCATAGACTACAATAAACTTTATTTTCTTAAAATTATTGGTAAAAAAAGTATAGGTTGGAATGCTTAAACAAATTTGCCGAGAAGTAAATCGAATGAAAGGTTAAGTTTGATTAACGTCAAACTAATATTCTTGTAAGAAATGAAACAAAAACATAATTATAATTGCAAAATGATATGATTGTATTTTTTCTTTCCAATTATCATGCAAGATTTGTTAATGTAGTTTCAATTATATAGTTGTGATTATACAACCATCATTCTAGTACATATTGTCTCATATTATTATCTATTACCATTCATGAGTCTATCTCTCATTTTGACAAGATGCGGCATATTCAAGCTACATGAAGGGATGAGTGGTGCTTGAAATGTCAAATGTTATTAGAGAGGTATTTATTAGTTTTTTGATATATTCTTCTCTCTATAACACACAAACACGTGGTTTTGGAACTAATTGCATTGAAGTATCTATATCTCCCCCGTCTTTAAATCCACATTTCGAAATTAAACTAATTTTCTTATGTTGCGATAGCATGATTTTTCATGAAAAAAAAAACATTTTTTAAAAGTCTACTTATCTTCATTATGTTGTTTGAGCGTGATCGTGACTTTATTTGGTATTTTGTAGCACCGTTCTATGTTTGATTACTCAGTAATCTAAACTAAACTATGTCTTAACATTGAGTTGAATTTTTTCCTTATTTGTACCATCTAATTTTATAGTTTATAGATCTGTAATTCTATATTTTCTTATTATCGTGACATTGAAACACATTTAAGTTGATCTATTAATAATTATTTCTCATGATACCTTGATCTATCAATGGTTATTGTTGCATTCAAAACAACTTTATAGTTGCATTTCAGTAATAAACAAGGATGATGCAAGCTTTTTTAAATATAAGAGAAAACATGTATTTTGTTATCCATGTTTAAGTTTTATGACTCTAAATAAAAAATACTAACAAATATAGTATGGACTAAAGGAATGGTTTCTTCACTAGAAGACTCGGTTTGTTTAATCATGTTTTACGTGCATTCCATTATATTTCATATTACAGGTTTCAACCTGAATCAAAAATGAATATGCAAATTATGCTAAAATTGTTGATTATTACATGGGGATGCACTTGTGCATTTTTACATGTTTCCACTTTAGGGATGATAGTTTTGAAGATCAGATCTTTTTTCCTAAATAAAATATTATATATGATAGTTATGTAGCCACTGTTCTCCCTTTCTTTATAAGCACACTCTCAATTTTATAGGTGTTGAAGTTTGTATGCTACACACACTTGCTCAATAGTTTACTTCATGTCACAACATTAGAATTGAACTATTTTACTGAAGTATATGATAACCTTAATTTGTGGTCTTCTAGCTCTACTGTAGTATATGGTAGTCAGATGGTTTCCTGAACCATAATGGAGATGGATTTATATTAAAATTAGAAAAATATTATAAGGCCATATTTTCAAGGTGATCGTATGAATCACACAATGGATGCATCTTAGTTTTCGCTAGAATAATTGTATTTACTAAATCTTGAAACTAGAAGCTTAAGATGTTAATGATCTTAATATTTTCAAACTTTTTCCAAATGAAGATTTTATTTATGTTTTGATGTTTCCTCGCTGTTTTAAATAATATTACATGTGCAATTCTATCATTAGATGTAATGTACCATGTATATATCATGATTAAAATCTAAATTCACGATAATCTTTATTTAGAGATGGGTGCAAAAGAGACCTAGAATGATGGTGACTATGTAGGAAGTTGTGGCAGCCATAAGCCATGCAACGACAGTGAGGCAATGTTTCAAAAGCATGTTGATGGACTCTAATACTCTTGATTTCCTTTATAACAATGATATTGATGGGCCTTAAAACTCTTCAACGCTCTGTATAAGGGGAGTTTACTTGGATGAAGAAACATCCTGACGTTACATTTAGTGAGAAGCATATTAAATTTGTATATCATATGAAATAATTATCATGTGAATCCCATGAAATTTGGGAAAACAAACACTTACGTATGGATATTAATAGCACTTTATGAAATGTTTCTAAATTTGATAAAAGTTTAACTAATATTTGAGCATTTATAGAGAAAGGTAATTTTGAACAACTTCAGGTATATATACTTGATAAAGGAACTCTTGAAGGTAATAAGTAAATAATATTGGTTCAAAATTTTATTCCTTCTTTTACAGGTCTATAATTGCAAAGATGAATTTGTAGTCTAAAATACAAGTTACATTAGCAAGGCCTTAATACAAGCCTTTTGGAGGACTCAAATTTAGTGCATTTCATAAGAAAATTCATCATTGGTTAGGATATATGATTTAATAGAGAGATTTGTCTTGAAGAGATGTTTTTTTAATGTACTTAGAATAATCAATTCAGTGCAAACATTCACCATTGTAGTTCATGTAATTTAATATACTTACAAATTCTTTTATTATCATGTTTAAATTATGTCTACTGCACAAATAAAAAAGATATATGCATAACTTATTAACATTAACATAATATAGAAGATAAAAATAAATTAAATGATAATTGCAGAAAATATAGCTATGATTTGTATGCGTAGCACGAGTTCACACTAGTTATTCATAATAGAAGTATATAGTTTCTATTTAATACAACGTGTTATATCTTTTATGTTTAATATTTTATATGATTTTTCATTATCTAAATGGATTTATATTTTAGAAATATTATTAACGCAACATTTTGATATGTACCAACTAACATGATTTATAGGGATGTAGTAGATTTTAAAAATGCAAAAATAAACCATAGCACTTAAAACTGTTATATAAAGCTTACAAGAAAAGCGTTATTGATAGTAAACAAATTTATAATGTTTTTAGGTTATGAATAGTCGGTATCTATTATAACATTTCGATATACAGTGTTTATTAAATAGCTAAATTACTTACAATAACGGAAAAAAGGTTATAAAAAAATTATTATAGCAGTCATTTCATCCCATAAATAATATATTATTTTTATAACATGTTGATATACAAAGCTTATTAAACCGTTATAAAATACTTACAATTATGGAGAAGAAGCACTAGAAAAGATGATTTTTTTTATAGAGATTTTTTGTGTGCTATAAAAAAGTCATCGACTGAGAGGTCTTTTCTCAAGGTTGGTTGCCCAAAAACCCATATACTACATATACAACATCACTCTTTCATGGTAAAGTGATTTTCTAAGAGTTTCGATGATCAATTCTTGAGATTAATGAGAAAAAAGCCCAAAAGGAGGATTGTTCAAGTGTCAACAAGAGAATCATCAGAATCAACCCTGAGTCTATGGAAAAGAGCTCGAAACACGTCAAAAAAGAGAGAAGAATGAAGTGAAAAGATTGAATTTATGTAAGTTAATTCCTATTAGTACCGAGAGGAATTTATAGCCTTTGGGCCCTACCTATTCACCTATACAACATTGCGCTTGCTTTTAGGATTTGATGCAAGCAAGCTCCTAACCCTGTACACTCTTTTCTTTACAAATATCAGCCATACTATAACCAAAAAGGGATCTTCACTATGCTTCTCTTCTTCATCTCTCACCTCCCTCATAATAGTCATATAGGCAACTACTATTAGCAGTTCTAGGCCATAGAATCTATCAAAAACCCTTGTATCGGTGACTCTAATTCTCTGCAAACCATAATCAAAAACTATAACATGGACGTAGGATAGAGATTGTCGAATCACTATAAAATTCTTGTTTCTGATCTATTTTCTTCTATTTTGCTACTATCTGCTAGATCTAGGTTTCACAGATTCCCTGCGACATTTACGGTGTTGATCCATTTTTGGCGTCAACAATTGATATTTTGATATGACACGGTGACGATATTCTACCGTTTGATTTTGTGTTATTTTTTTCAATGTGAAGAGAAATCTGAATATACGAAGTTATAATACCATATGGGATGGGGGTATTCAGTGATATTTCTTCGGTTATCCTTTGGACTCGTTATATATAATATGTTGGAGACTAAGTGTAGTTTATGAGCAGTGAGTAAACGATTGAGCATCATGCGGGGGTATGGGATGGCGAAGTGATACTTTATTGGTTATTTGTTGTAACTAGATGTCACTCAGGTGATAGGAATTAATATATTGAGTTTATACTTACGTGAGGTGACGCTAGTGTAAAGCAAGATCATATATTCGATGTAGAACAAGTTTATATGTTCGTTGTAGAGTAGACTTATGGACAGAATTATAGGGGTGTACCCATATGTATGTTGTCTATCATGAAGTGCTCCAAGATATGATTAGGAGTTAGTAGGAACCAGATGGCCGGTGTCCATACTGGTGGCCTGATCGTGGGGTTATGCCCAAGATATGTGACACTTCGGTTATTATATTTGATGCACATGATGGGATTTAGAGATAGGTGGAGTAGCCTAAGGCAGAGTATCCCTTAGTGAGGCGTAGCCCTAGCCCCTTTCTTCACGAAGGCCAGTAGTTTTTTATCATAGAGGCGGTGATCCGAGTCACGGTCTATGCATAACATAGTCTAACAGCGTGTTTATGATATGCGGTGGATATAGTCATGATACCAGGTCGATAACTGAAGACTGTAGGAGTGGATCCGAGTTGCATAACCTTGGGCTCTTGAAGTAGGCGGGATAGCTGTCAGTATTCCTTCTAATTCTATACTAAATGGCATACAAGTACATATTATATATATATCTACCTCACTTGAATATTAAAGCAGATCTACATGAATAACCCAGATGCTCTTGGAGATGGAGGGTAGCCATATTATGATTTGACTAGGTGGCATAACCCAGATATTACGAGATTATTGGGTGGTGTAACCATACAGTATGATTTGATTTTTCGTCACTATTCATTTCTATTTGAGGATATGAGATTATACCCGAGGTGTGATGGATATCTAGAGTATAGTGGATTCTCATATCTTTTATTATATTTGACTGATGGGTAGGTGCCCTATATTTTATTGTTAGGCGGTCTATTTTACATTTTCTGATGATAGTATTTATTAATTGAGATTGAAGGATATACTTAATGACATCTTATATTTGATGATTTATGGACTTTGATGATGATTTCAGATATGTATATTCACCAATTTGATATTGTTTTGTTTGGATAATACTTGATGTGATTTTATATGGGTATGACATTTTATGTTAAGTTTTTTGTTGTTCTACGTTATGTGATATTTTGAGTTGTTTGAGATAGCATTCTTATATTCATACCCAGTGAATATATAGAGTTCCTTATGTTTATTGACCTTGAATTTAGATATAGTCTGACCCATTTATAATTTACATAATACTCGGGTCAGTCTGAGACATTTCAAGTACAGTAACTGTAACAGCCAACCCCGAAACATGCCTTAATTTGGACCCGAAAAAGGACAATCGAAATTTACATCCATTCTAAGGTACTTTGTTGGTAGAATTAAGAAAATAACAGTATATAGCATAACTAAACTTTCAGAACTCACAGCAGATGGAACAAATTATAATAGCAGTGTGCCCATTTATTTCAAAACCATAAAACTGTTATAATACAAAATTCCATAAAAATCGTAATGTAATATCTGTTACGACAATTGTCTAGATACATGGGTACACATAAAAGTAAGTAGTAATAGTAAATACTGCCACAAGCCAAGCTTCTCCATCTCTAAGCATCGTCACCACCATCACTCCATCCTTGATCTGCGTTGTAATGAGGAGGCAGTAAGAACAGCAAGTGTCTGATGAACAAAAACCTTGAGTCTTACCTTTTTGTACTTAGGCAGTATATTTCAAAATAAGAATATGTCTATTAACATAAAACCATTAATACCATTTAATACTTCTTTAATAGGAAAGAAGGCAGGTCCAGCCACTTAATACCTTCCATTCCAGAAGCAGGTTTCTAGAATCCTATTTCCTAATCATAAGTCATAAACAGCTAATAATGTGAGAGATGGCACCCAAGCCACTTAATACCTTTTATTGGAATATAGGCAGACTTTGGTCATTTAATACCTTAATTAAGGCATACCTCATCGTTTAATACCTATCTCCAAGGCGTTCTCCTTAATGGAACTATCTAGCTGACATCACATGGAATCCCTTGGGCCACTTAATACTTACTTGTGGAAAATAGGCAGACTCTAGTCATTAATATCATAATTAAGGCAGACCCCATCATTTAATACCTATTTTTAAAAATGAACCTCCATTGAGATACCACCTAATGTAACCCCTTGACCATTTAATACTTCATCTAAGGAAAAGAGGGGGCCCTCAACCAACCACTTAATACCTCAAGATCGAAAGCAGGCCCTTCGTCTTATAGCCCATACTCATGATGACATCTCGCATTAATATGGCTACTCAAAGGAATTGGTAGCCAGATTAACTGGGTAGATTTCCCCTATAGAATTTGGGACTAACCTCGTGTCACTACAAATATTTATCATAAGGTTATCTCACACCAATCAAAGTATACACAATTGCTGGAAGCCTCAAAGTGAAGGGCAAACTTCCATCATGTAACTCTATTAACCTTGCATCCTTATGACTTAGCCATAAAGTAAATACTCTCCATACATAAACACACACACACCCCCATCCCACTATTTCATAAATAAGGCCTTATAAAGAACCTTCCTTATTACGCCTTGAAATAATAATTAGGCTATATAAAAGTTTCCTTTTATTTTTTCCTAACAATTAATTACCTTTCGAATCGGGAAAATAAATAAAAATAATTACCTAATTAACTGCGCCATATATGCAATAATTATATGTTAATTATGCTAATATAGATAAATAAATGTTTGTGCCTAATAAATTCTAAACATGTGAATTTTACGCTCTAAATTAGCGCTAAATGTCAATTCCCTTAACCAAATACTATTACAAGTCATTTTTTTCAAATTCCAAGATTTCGACATATCAAAATAAGTGATTCTAATATCCAAAATAGGGAATAAATAGTCATAACCAAAAATACAATAATAAACTTGTAAATAAAGTAGGAACACAATTTATTACACCAATTCAATGGAATATCTTAAACAATAGGAATTGTAATCTAAACTTTATATTCTATTCAACTCCTCTTTTACAAAGAAATAGGTAAGAATAAGTAGTGTAAATTATGAATAGAATTCGTTATATGAACCCCTTATTTCATTAAAGAATCACAACTTGAACCAAGAAAGAAGGAGAAGTGGAATAGACTATGAAATTATCAAAAATCGCATAAACAAACAAATTCCATTAAATTAACGTAAATAGTTGAGAATCTCAACATAGAATTGAAATTTCAAAATAAAAAGAAATTTGGGGGGATTTTATCAATCGTATTTTCGAAATTCCAAAACCCCTAAGGCATATTCAAATCCAACACGAAATACACTAAACAATTACTGAAAAATAAATACCAACATTTCCACTAACAAATCAGCCTTAGCTACACTTCAATGGATTTGCATGCCTTATAATCTCTTTCAAAATCTCTCTCTTTTGATATATATATATATATATATATATATATATATATATATATATACACGCACAATAGTGAAGACGTATATATTTTTATTAGATTCAAAATAATTGGAAAGAAATAGAATAAGAATAGGTTGGAGGAAGAAGAAATAAATAGAAAATAGATTAAATTCTTACCTAAACTCTTTATGGAGTTTCTAAATTAAATTTGAAGATATAATAATGGAAAAGTTTTGTTAAATTCCCCAAAATAATATGAATAAAAAGTGGAGAGAATATGGTTCTATTTATAGGGATTGAAACGCACCAGAACCGTAAGATGAAAATAGTTCTATATGGAGAAATCTGGACCAGTCATACACTCAAACCATTTCCACCACTTCCCTTTTTCAGGCACGATCAGTCGGCCGCCCATTCAACCAATCGACCGTTAGAGGTCGACTTGTCCCAATAAAAGGGTCGATCAGTATGTTTATTCTGGAGAACTATTTATTTCTATTGTTTTTAATTGATTTTATACCCTAATTAACTTTACATTAAACGTTACTTAATGTTTACTTAGCCCCCAAGTTAATTTTTCAAAATTCAAACATTAAATTTAAATTCTTATTTGTATTTGAATTCCAACTAAATTAATTTAAATCTAAAAACTTCAAGCGCTCACAACTTCTACGTTTAAGCACCGTTTTCAACATTTTATATATGGAAACAGGTTATGATTTTCCGCGAACACGACGGAACAACTTCCTTGGTCAAATTCCATCTTTTATAAAATTTCAATACTCGGCCCTATCATATTTAATTTAATTTAGTCCACTTCTTATTACGGGATGTTACAGGGACAATGAGTCTAGCTTGTGTTTACTGGTTTTAGTGGAGGCTAGTTGTATAGTTTAGTCGCATGTTATTATATATGATGTACTTCATAGATGTATATTCTTGAGATGTACTTTAGACAGACATCGTATATTGTATATTGTATATTATTGCTGTTGTTGACTTTGTGATCTCTGATATTTACTGTATATTATGTATTGTCTATTCTAAAGCCACGCGTGTTTATTGCTTAGTGCTGATACTAAGTACGCAAATGTGAGTTATTTATTTGATGTTTTAATACGTACGAGCATTAGCCTAAGAGAATATTCACATGTGTACCTCACATCACCTTATTCTTCGTATTATCCGACAGTATTGCTATATAGTACTCTTGGATAACATGGGTATAGAGGTGAGGAAATTATAGGTTGGTATAAAACAAGGTTTAGAACTATACATAATATAAAAGACACGAGTCTTGGCCTTAAATGAAACTTAAAGTCCTTGTCTCCATGGGGGTGTGGTAGATTATAGTTTATACTTAAGTGATAGAAGGAGTATGCGGTAATTTCTAAGGGTAATCATCTTAGGATGTGCTTGTTATTTTTCCCACTATACATATACATACATACATACATACATACATACATACATACATACATACACACACACACATATATATATATCTTTGTGTGTGTATCCTATCTCCTTATCCCTACCTCTAATGTTTGTATTTGTTTTGTGTGAAGTAGTAATGTGTGTAAGGTAGTGAAGTAACGAGTTGTTAGCCCGACGAGTACTATCGGTCTTGATGATGATGAATAAACCTATGTGTGGCTTGACGTTAATGAAGTGATCCAGTGGTGATCAGAGTGGCGCAGCAGAAGATAGCTTTTCGTTGAAGGCATTTGTTTGTTTATTTGAAAATGTGTGTATTATTGTATTGATGTTTGTTTGATTTTATGAATGATGTGATGATTTTATTGTTATTGATGACAGATGAATTGGCTGTGAATATGGAGTTTGAAAATAAATATTTGTATTCAAACAAGCAAGTAATTTGGTTAAAAAAATGTGATTTGATTTTATAACGTGATTGGAATTATTATAATGGTTAATTTTTTGTGTTAATTTTTCCATCAAGTGCTTCAAGAATTTTGGTCGATGCGTCTGGCCAACATTATCGTTAAGGAATTTTAAATACTGGGACGAGGCATTTCAACATAATATCTTGGAAAAAAAGAGAAGAAGAACTTCTATTTTGGAAAAGTAATGTATAGTGATTTTAGAAGTGTTATAAATAATATTTTGGAAAGTACTTATATTTTGAACATAAAATAAAATAATGTTTTGACAATTATATATTTGGTGACGTTTGATTTTGAAAAAAACCAGGCTACTATATTAATTGGGCAATTTAATCTACATTGCTTGCAGATTGTGAGATAGGTAATTCTAATTTGTAACCAAAATAAGGGCAGTAAATTGTTTGGTTTTTTAAAGAAAGAATGTAAATTTTGGTATATTTTGGTTTAGGAAAGTGGTTTGAAACTGTATTAACTTTCAAAAGATACATTTGTGGTGATTCCTTGCAACACAAAATCCCTTTGTTAGAAACCTTGATGGAGCCTTGGATATGGTGAGTTAATTCTTGTTAGAAACTTCAAGTGTATAATAATTAAATACTAGAACTTAACTTAATATTATATTTATTTACCAAGAAGATATTTATCCCTCTAATCATCTTTAAAGTCCATGCCACATCTATTCAGGCTAAGGTCCATTACAACTGAAATTGGTATTGTTGGTCAGTGGTAATGGATTTTTTTAATAAATTTATTAACTCCATTGCCAAGTCCTTGGGCATATAAAGCAGCCAATTATTATAGTTTTTTTGTAGCTAACATGTGTTCTATTGAAAATTCTAAATGACATGAATTTATTATGTAATATGGCAAGAATAGTTGCATATTCCTAGGTGAGATGTGGAATGATCAATAATTAAACTGTGTATATGTCGTTGTATGTAGGTTTGTGTGCGTAAGTTTGTGTATATACATTTGCCTTCTTCTTGTGAATGCTTTGTATGTGCATTTGCATTTTTAAAACTAGCACGTGCATTTGCACTATACTCATTTGGGCATAACTTTCAAATGGTTTGTCCGATTTTAACGATTTTCCCCATTCCAGAAAGAAAAGAGCATAACAACAACTAGTGTTTCACAAATTCTGATGCTTTCATGGGTAAAAAGCAGTTTCATAAATGGCCTGTGCGTAATTCAAAAATCCGTTATACATAATTTTAGGAAACCCCTGTAATTTGAGTTATAATCCATATTTTTGCAATTTGAAAGATGTTTTGGAAAGCTAACATATAATATAACAATTTACTTTTAGAAATCATTACTTGATTTAGTGGTTTTGCAATTTAAAAACTTATCGGAAAGGGGTTAAATATGGAAGTTGCTTTTCCTTTACAGTACATAAGTGCATATTTAATATACTTCTCTATATGGCGCTAATATTTGAAGTTTGAGATGGATACTTGTTTGTGCCAAAATTGGTCACAAACCCTAGAAGTAGTGAAAGCACCAATGTTTACACACAAATCCTCAAAATCCAAACACAAATCTCGGATCCAAAAGATGTAGAGAGTAAATGAAAAAATAAAAAAATAAAAATGAAAGAAAGTAAGAGAAGACACAAGATTTATAGTGGTTCGGCGCTGTAGCCTACGTCCGCTTTGAATAGTTTGTTGTTTATGTATGATTCTCAACAGATTTACAACAGTAAAATCAATAGCACTCAAATTACAATGGAGTTTAAGTAGAATGATGGTGTAAGAGCTTCCAAAAATCCTCTTTTCAGTAGGCATAGGGGTGCTATTTGTGGGAGTGGACCTGGAAATATTTCCCCCAAACCTCGTAATACCTCTTCTCACATGTGGATGGGGCTACCAGATCGATCTGGGGTCGTCTGGGATAGATCCTAATCAATCCAAGTGCATTTCATATCAGCCCAAAAGTGGCCCAATGGAGCTGAGATCGATCTTGGATATTCCTAAGTGAATAAGAAAGCTTTTTTGAAAATTTCATAGCATTTGGTCTTGTAGTTTGGATGTTATGATCGATCTAAGATTGAGTTTGTACATGTAGGCTGGAACCTTTGTATCCATCAATCATGCATCTATCAATTACATTTGTATCCATCAATCATGCATCTATCAATTACCTTTGTATCCATCAATCATGCATCTATTAATTAAGTATCGATCCAAGTTTACGCTTCGATCCATGCAATGCACTCCTTCCCTTGACTGGTTCCTTCATATCGATTAATACGAATGCGATCGATACAAAATGGCTCTTGACTGCTTTTCGTATCCATCCAGCATCCTTCCTTCATATCAGTCCCAAGCAATCTAGAAGTGTATGCTTTCGTATCCATCAAACCCTATACCTACCGGTTGCTCTGCCTCTTGTATCTTTCCAAGCTTTGATCAATACGAAGCGTGCCAACTTGCTTTGCCTATCCATCCAATCGATACACATGTATCGACACGAAGTCATCAGCCGCATCCATCAACCTATTTTCTTCCCGAAGCTATTTAATCGATACAAATTTGATAAATACAAAATGTATCGAATGTCGACCGATCCAAACCAAACACCATAATGATCGATACGAACATACCGATAGGAAAACAATTTTCAGCAATATTGATCCATCCATAACTTGACATATGAACTCCGATTGACCAGAAATTCAAAGTGTAGCCTAACCGAGCCTTATTTATCATTCCCTATCAATCCCACCTTGATTGAGGCTTGGTCCACTTTTGACATTATCGATCATAGCCTCGTTTTCAATCGATCTCCAATTCCGATATCCATCCTTTTTAGCCAATTTGTCGATATCCCGGCCTTGTCCAAAATGCGGGGTAACATCTGCCCCCCAAAATATGCCTTGCGGTAGAAAGGCATGTTTTGAATAGCTTTAAATCCAACATCCAATGTCCGTATTCCATCCACAGCCATATCATCCGATCCATAATCCAATCCATTACCAAGCCATTCTATCCAAGTGCCTCAGTCATATCCTTATCCAAGTCCACAACTATTCTGAGTCGATATCCGGTTCCGGATCCAATAACCAAATTCTTATCCAATTCCATATCCATCCAAACCCGACAACCGAGTTCTAATCTATCCATACTTAGAACCCAAGAACCAAATCCATGACCTCTCCGGGTCGATATCCAAATCAGGGACCTCTCCAGGTTCCCAGCCAAAATGGGGACCTCTCTGGGTCCATAACCAAAGCCATAGACCTTGTCGGGTCATTTTATCCTATTCTAGCCTCGACCCTCTGGTCGAGGACTTATCCATGATTTTCCTTCTCCGGCCTCGACTCTCCGATTAAGGACTTATACTCTCCGGCCTCGACTCTTTGGTCAAGGACTTATATTCTCCGGCCTCGACTCTCCGGTCGAGGACTTATATTCTCTGGCCTTGACCCTCTGGACGAGGACTTAATCTGAGTTCGAGTCCAAACCTGTCACTCTTCGATGAAGGGACTTGTAACCCTCGGTTGTTGTCCGTCTCTCCAGTCGAGACCATAACCATGTGACTTGTAGTATTTATTACGTTAATTCAAATCCAATTATCACAGAGTTTAATTGATAAAATAAAAGTCCGTGCAACCAAGAAAACCAAACAACTATAGTACCAAAAAAGGAACCAGAGTTTGCAAAAAACAAAAAAAATTAAGATTTTATAAAACTGAGCATCACGGTTTATCATCATCTTAGAGCATGCCTAGGCGCGGTACTCGATCCCGTACATGTGTAAGTGACTTAGCCGCATTAATTTGGGTTTTATTACTTATTCCATCTATAAATCCAATCAGCTGATGACGATGCCCAGATCTAGTGCCATCTTCGTTTAGGGTGGGCGGTGGCTGCTCCTATTCCACTACCACAGCTTGATTCCTTATGTATAGTTGCAAATGACCATTCCTCACACGTTCCTCAATAATATCCTTCAAATGCCTTCAGTTGTTCGTATTGTTCCCATCCAGCTCATGGAATAGGCAATGCTTTCCCGACGCCTGCTCGTATTTAGAGGGGTCCCTTTTTGCCGGCCTTCGATACTGGAGGCATCCTCGAGTACCCAAATAAATTCTTTCTTGAGTTTCAGTCAAATCCATGTAAGAAGAGAATTTAGATTCCATTCGTTGCCTTTTCCATGTGTTACTGTTGTCATTCATTTTCCTTTTGCCTCCATCATCCTTGTTTAAATCCTCCTTTGGTGGACCTCCACCTTTTACCACATAAACTTCAGCCCCGCTTCCCTCTCTTTGAGCCTTCGCATCTTCTGCCATAGAAACCTCTCTACTTTATGGTAAAACTCTCTGAGATCCATCGGTGGATCCTGCTCCAATGATATCTTAAAACCCAGATTATCCACAATTCTTGAGACTGCTGCCATCCAAACCATCAAAAAATTGGGTTGATCCACCGAAGCCACTATCGCATTGAATCTGGTTATGAAATCTCTAAATGACTCTCCATTCCACTGTTTCATCAACGTTAAAGTTATCATATTCTTGGATCTCACGACGTGGACCTGAAATTGCCTTATAAACCTCTCGATCAACTCCGTCCTTGTGCCAATAGAGCCGCTTTCCAATTGTCTGAACTGTAGTTCTATTGTATCCGTCAATTACAAAGGGAAGCATCGCGTCATGACTTCCTCTTATGCTTCTAGTACTTCCATGTGTCGCATGTACCTTATCAAGTGAACATTGGGATCCGTTCTTCCCTCATACATTTCCAGTTGGTAGTTTGAAATTCGGTGGATTCCTAGCTTTCCTTATTGTAGGAGCAAAAGGTCTCCTATTCACATCCTCCAAATCTCTATTCACTAATCCTCCCCTCATAGCCCGTTTGATCATGTCCGCTAACATGTCATTGTCAAGTAGTAGCCTTGGCCTGCCATCTCCGACCTACCCTCTAAGTCCGCAAAGGAATCCCGAAACCTGTCCTTTTGGACGAGAATCCATATAAACGCCAAAATGCACAATGTCGCCTGGTATACTTCTTGGAATTGAGCCAAAATGATTCGGAGGCACGCCCCTTGTTAAGTGCTGATCCCGATGATCCCACTCTATCCTGTATTTTGGTTGCTCCGTTTCCTTCGTTCTGGTTCTGGACTTCCACTGTTCCTGCTGTTCCAGCTTCATGCTCCTTATTTCCAGTATCTCTTACTACTCCATTCCTCTGGTTTTGCACTCCAGCTTGTCCAACCTATTGGAGTAGGTTCTGTATCATATCCTCCTACCTTTTCAGCATTGTTTCCATCTAATCTCTAGTTATGAAGATTCAGGCCTGATTAGCTTCCGAGGAAGCCTCCTGATTTCCTTCATGCCATCTCCTCTCCGTTCTCTATCTCATTGTCGATCTTTTAGCCATTGCTTACCAAAATCTGAGTTCTTAAGGTTTCAGATCCAAAATCCAAGCATCCAAATCCCTGAGTTCAACTCTCAGTGAAAGCACCAAAGTTTTTGCGCCAAAATTGGTCACAAACCCCAGAAGTAGTGAAAGCACTAGTGTTTACACACAAATCCTCAATATCCAAACATAGATCTCAGATCCAGATGATGTAAAGAGTAAAAATGAAGAAATAACAAAATTAAAATGAAAGAAAATAAGAAAATACACAAGATTTATAATGGTTCGGCATTGTAGCCTATGTCCACTTTGAATAGTTTGCTATTTATTGATGATTCTCAACTGATTTACAATAGTACAATCAATAGCACTCAAGTTACAATGGAGTTTCAATAGAGTGACGGCGTAAGAGCTTCCAAAATCCTCTTTTCAATAGGCATATGGGTGCTATTTATAGGAGTGGATCTGGAAATATCTCCCACAAACCTCGGAATACCTCTTCTCACATGTGGATGGGCCCACTAGATCGATCTAGGGTCGTTTGGGATCGATCCTGATCGATCCAAGTGCATTTCGTATCGACCCAAAAATGGCTAGATGGAGCTATGGTCGATCATGACATTCCTGAGTGAATAAGAAAGCTTCTGTGAAAATTTCATAGCATCTGGACTTGTAATTTGGATGTTATGAGCGATCCAAAATTGAGTTTGTACATGTAAGCTGGAACCTTCGTATCCATCCGGGGCTTCATATCCATCAATCATGCATCTATCATTTATGCACCGATTCGAGTTTTGCGCTTCAATCCATGCAATGCGCTCCTCCCGTTGAACGATTCCTTCGAATCGATCGATACAAACGAGATCGATACGAAATGGCTCCTGAGTACTTTTCGTATCCATCCAGCATCCTTCCTTTGTATCAACGTCAAGCGTCCTGGAATGCATGCTTTCGTATCCATCAAACCCCATACCCACCGGTCGCTCTGTTCCTCATATAGTCCAAGCATTGATCGATACGAAGTATGCCAACTTGCTTTGCCGTGTCCATCCAATCGATATGCATGTATCGACACGAAGTCAATAGTTCGCATCCATCAACCCATTTCCTTCCTGAAGCTGCTTGATCGATATGAAATGTATCGAATGTCGATCAATCCAAATCAAAACCATAATAATCGATATGAACGTATCGATACGAAACAAAATTTTCACCAATATTGATCCATCCATAACTTGAGCATATGAACTCCAATTGACCTGAAATTCAAAATGTAACCTCAACAAGCCTTGTTTATCATTCCTTATCGATTCTACCTTGATTGGAGCTAAAAGTTACTATGGATCGTGTAATATGGATATACGATAATACATAGCATAATGATGATAGCTATAAAGTAAATAGTGCGGAATATAAAAGCTGTATAATAAAAATGACACTAGAGATTTTTATACTGGTTTGGAGCCCCATCCTACGTCCAGTCCCAGACTCCTTCTGGAATTTCACCAAAACAACAACCCTCACTTAACACGGAGGAACATGTTTATACAACCCCTGAACAGTCGAACAGAGACCTGAGTGGCAGCACATGATTTCGCCTCAGTAGCCGAAGAGGACTTCACAAGCCTGAGTAGCAGAACAGGACTTCAACAAATACAAAATATCATTTTGTCTTTGTGTGTTCTAATAACATGGATTTGTCACTTGTAGTACACCCTTCCTATAATCTTCTCCTCGAGTATAAATATATATATATATATATATATATGAAGTTTATAAAGAATAGAAAGGTATAATATTGCTTTAATGCAGAATAATTGAAAGTATAATTGCAAATAGATTCAAGAGATTTAGATAAGAAAATTCAGGGATTTGAAATCAAGTTAGAGTATGTATTTATATAGGTTAGAAAGCAGTGACTGTTGGTGAAGAGTTTCGATTGAAATGTTGCATCCAAATATTTTCGTAGAGATTCGTAACACTTCACAAATAGTCGTGTCTTTTCAAAAAGTAGCTGTTGTAAAAATTCAGTCAACTAAACATCTGGGTCAGTCGATTGAATATTCAAACGAATTTTCAAATATCTGTGCATGTTGCACAGAAATTTCTAGGTTAGTCGACTGAGCCTCTGGGTCAGTCGACTGACCTGATTATATCTGTGCAATTTGCATAGTTTACATAGGTATAATAATATATATAGCTTTAAATACTTTTATAATATATATACATATATATATATATTATATATGCTTATATATGTATAAATTATTTGGAAATAAGACGATTAAATATGTAAGCTAATATATATATGTAAACGAGAAGAGATTTTAACAAAATTGGCCTAAGACTAAAAAACAAAATAATATAATTTATGCACCTATTTTGAAATCTTATCTCATTGTAGTATATATTCTCTTTTTTTTCATAGCAGTTGTCAAATATGTATGTCATTTTGATAGCTTTGTGTCATAAGTCAAAACCAAGTCTCAACATTCTTCCCCTTTTTTATTGATGGCAACCCGTAAATAGATACAGATTTCGATTGTATATATAATATAAATACTTACTCCCCCTGAATCTTTGACACTCTATATCCTTCATTCTTAATGTTAGTAATAATATTTCTCCCCCTTTGTCATCGACAAAAAGGAATAAGGAATATAAAAGTATGATGCCATAATGTCATAGATATTATGAAGGAAACGATTATGCATACATTAAAATACCATAAACAAGAGTCTTGAAACAATCTTAAAAGAGTGGCGATTTAATACAAGCCAAAATGTTGTGAAATAAAGACTAATGTTCTCATAAGAAAAATAACAACTTATTCCATTCTTTGCTTACCCCTATCATCATGCGATGTTTGACCACCACTATCACCTCCATCTCCACCATCATTTCTACTACTTTCTTGATCATCAAAAGAGGAAGGCCAAGTGAAGACGGATTGCTTACCCGGATCGCCTAGTGTAGCCGTGGAAGTGCCGGATGAACATGAGATAGCTTGGCATAACTTCGTAAAAAATCCTTTAACCTTATTAAGCTTTTTATTAACTTTATTTATATGGGATTGAAGTATCTGTTGGTTATGACATATCATGGAAATTGTTCCATGTGGAGGAAGGCCCGGATTAGGAATCAAAATTTCATCTTCTTAACAACTAGTTGATCTTTGGCGAGATGGACGGTGAGATGCTTCGCCTTATTATTGTTGTGGTTGATCTTGAGATAATTGTCGTTGAGTCCATTCTTAGAAAGTAATGAGAGGAGGTGGTCGAGCAACCAGTAGCTTCATTAATGCTAAAGTACGAGAATCTAAATACCCAACGGTAGAAACCGGCAAGTCAGGTTCTGGAATCTCACAAGCCTTTAGCAGTCGCATAATATACTCACCATAGTAGATGACATTCATTCGACAATTGTTGAAGCTTAAGAATTCATCAAGAATTAATCGTAGCCAATTGACTTTAATGTTTCCGAAGATAGCGTACAAGGCTTTAAAGTTATGTTCATAAAGAAGTTCATAACTCCCAGTTCATGGAGTTACTATTTTCAGTAACGCATGGTGTATAATTCTTGCTTTTGGTCTTAAGGACATGGATTTGAGTTGGTGCATGTCTTCTTCTAAAAATAAATGACTTATACGTTCACGAACAACCATACCTCAATTCTATACCATCATTTTTAGATCTAAAAATGTGAGCCATTTGATCTAAGGAGAAAAAGACGGGTTTTCCACAAACTAGACTCCATACACAATCTTCTTGGTTTTGAATGGTTTGGTGACCCAAATTAAGATTAGCGTAGAATAGTTTGACCATAATCTGATTAATTTTGTGCTTTTTGTCATCAATATTGAATAAAGATTCCAAATTTCTTCTAAGAGCCAATACTTTTATATGGTTTGGAGAAAAATCGGCAAACTTAACAAATGAACCTTCAAAGATGCAAGAATCTTGCATTCTCCTCCATCTCCTAATTGTGGTATCATCGAATCGGCATTATTGGATTTGCTCATTTGAAGGAGGTTGGGAGGATGAAGATGTTTGTCTTTTTTCTCTTTGGAGCCATTAATTTGATTGTTTGGAGGTTAAAATTTGAGTTTTCGAAGAGCTAGGTTTTTGGAAAAGTTGAAAATTTGAAATGAATGAGGAGAGAGAAGGGGAAGGTGATGGTTAAAAAGGTGAAAAATGAGTGGGTAGGAGCAGTAATGTTGATCGGATTCACGAATCAGTCGATTGAATTAGTGGTTCAGTCGACTGAATCTGAAATTCAAAATATTTGAACTTCTAGTTCAATTAACTGAATGCGTGATTCAATTGACTAAATCTGAGATATTTTTTTTATCTTTTGGTCCAGTCGACTGAGCCACTGTGGCAGTCGACTGATCTTGCGTTTTAATTTTTTTTTCTTCTGTGTCAGTCGACGAGCCTCTTGGTTCAGTCGACTGACCTGGGTGAATTTCTACAATCAGTTTTTCTTGAATAAATATTTATATACTTTCATACTTATGAACATTGTAAGTTTATTTTTGACTATTATAACTAGTATAAGTGCTGATAATATGAGGAAGAAGAAATGAATTATTCCAAAAACAAATTGTACATACTTTAGTAGAATTATTTGGAAAAAAATAAACAACCAATAACAACTACTTTTATTTTGAAGGGCTAGGAGTTTTATAGCCCTGTAGTTGTTTGCGACGAACGTTCGATGCTTCATTTCGATCCCATGAATTTGGTGAAACCGGTGATTGCAGCGGGGATGAAGTAGAAGGTCAATGAATAGGTGAAATGGCGTGTTCATCTATTGGATGTGATGATGCACCGCAAAAATTCATAGCAATGTGCTCGATAATTTCTAGATGTCTCGAGTTGATCTTTTGCTCGTAGTATATTTCACGTTGAAGCATCAGTTATTCTTGTTGATAGTGATGCAAATCATCTATTTTTTGTTTAGTGTTTGGAGATACGTCAATCATCTTCTTCCCTTTATTTTTCTCTAGAGTATATCCGGTATGATCATGATAGATAGAAGATGGTGTACTATGATGGACGGGAATTTTTGGTGAATTGGTAGAGGCTAGAATTTCAATGGAGTTAGTTGATGAAGAAGTTGACATCTTGAAAGTTAGTTTGTATTTCAGTTCGATTGTATGAATAACATTGAATAGACATATCTATTTATAGCCTATGTTGAGAAAAAAAGGTTGAAGTGAATGGCTTATCTTGAATTTAGTTATATAAAAGGGTTGTTAGTTAGGAAAAATGTGCTATTTCGTTGGTTTTTTGTCATTTGATTTATCGTATGTAAATGTAATATGCATAAAAACAGTAAAGTATATTTATAAAGATAAGTGTTATACATAATTTAGTGCATAGTTGTCACCATATAATAGAGTCCCCAACCTAGACTATAATAGAAATAATCAATAGCTCAGGTGGTTAAGATATCTGGGCTATTCATGACAGGTCATAGGTTTGAGTCTCAACATGGTCAGAAATATGAATTTTTGTAAAAAAAATATTTTTGAGCTTTTAGTCAAAATTTAGTATTTTATTATTTATATATCTTTATTTGACATTATACCAAGTTCTCGACATAATTTTATACAAGTATTTTCTAACAGTGGTTTAGTAAAAATATCAGCTAATTGATTTTCTGATGGAACGTAGTCTAAAGTTATCACTTCTTTTTCTATATTATCGTATAGAAAGTGATTTCTAATATTTATATGTTTAGTTCTTGAGTGGTTTACTGGATTTTTGGATAGATTAATTGCACTAGAATTATCGCAGTAAATTGTTGATTTTGATAGATTGACCCCAAAATCTTAAAGTGTCTGTTGCATATAAATTACTTGTGCACAAGCTAATGTCGCAGAAATATATTCTGCTTCATAAGTTGATAATGAGACACGGTTTCGTTTATTCCTAAACCATGATATTAATGATTTACCAATGAAGTGACACGTACCGCTTGTACTTTTTCTATCTGTTTGTGATCCTTCGAAATCAGCATCGCTGTATGATACTGACTCGAACGAGCACTCTTTTGGATAGAAAAGTTCGAAGTCTGTAGTATTACTAAGATAACGTAGTACTTATTTTATGACTCATAAATGTGATTCTTTTGGGTCAGCTTGAAATCGTGCATATAGACACACACTTATCATAATATCTGGTCTACTCATTGTTAGATAAAGTAGTGATCCTATCATACCACGATATAGTTTTTGGTCTATACTCTTGCCATTTTCATCTTTATCAAGATGTGCTATTGTGCTCATCGGTGTTGGTTTAGCAGAAGTGTGTTCCATTTCAAAACGTTTGATAAGATTATTACAGTATTTTTCTTGATTAATAAATATTCCATTTGAAACTTATTGTATTTGAAATCCTAGAAAATATGATAATTCTCCCATATGGGACATTTCAAATTCTCTGGTCATTATTTTAGAAAATTCTTTACATAATTCATTATTAGTTGAACCAAATATAATGTTACTACATATATTTAAACTATCGAAATATCATTTTTATAATGTTTTATAAATAAAGCTTGATCTACTTTTCCTATTTCGAATCTTGATTCAATTAAATAACTTTTAAGACATTTATATCAAGCACGCGGTACTTGTTAAAACCATATAATTCTTTCTTAAGTTTATAGACATGATGTGGGTATTTTTCATGAATAAATAAAGGAGGTTGTTCAACAAAAACATTTTCTTTAATATAACCATTTAAAAATGCACTTTTAACATCCATTTGATAGAGTTTAAAGTTGTTAAAACATGCGTACGCCAATAAGATTTGTATTGCTTCTAGTCTAGCGATTGGAGCAAACGTTTCTTCGTAGTCTATTCCTTCTTCTTGGTTATACCCTTGTGCTACTAGTCTCGCTTTGTTTCTAGTTATATTTCCTAATTTGTCTGCTTTTTTTATAAATCCATTTAGTTCCTATAACAGTCTAATTGGTCGGTTTGGGTACTAGTTTCCAAACTTCATCTCGTTCAAACTGATTTAGTTCTTCTTGCATAGCGATAATCCAATTTTCATCGGATGATGCTTCCTTAGTATTTTTAGGTTCTATAGTAGAGAGAAAAGCTACATTACCCATTAAATTTAGTTAATTCCTAGTTCGAACATTTGAATTTATTTCTTCCAATTATATTTTCTGTACGATATTTTCATAAGATTCTTCGAGGAGATCTTATTGTATTAGTAATATGTCTATTTTCTAAATTATTAACAATGTTTTCACCTTCTCTAGCATCATCCTAGTCAAGCTGGTAGTGTGCGATATGATTCTAAACGCCATTAGTGCCTATGCCCTACAAGTAGGTCAAAGTGAAGCCGTCAAGAGGAACTTCTGGGAAAAGTTAGATATTATGGTTACAGATGTGCCTAGTAGTGAAAAACTTTACATAGGTGGAGATTTCAATGGGCATGTTGGTTCGGCTAGTGGTGGGTTTGAGAGAGTGCATGGCGATTTTGGATATGGCGATAAGAACCAAGAAGGAGAAGAAATACCGAGTTTCGCTATTGCTTATGACCTCATGATAGTTAATACCTTCTTTAGAAAGAGACAGTCACACTTAGTTATTTTTAGTAGTGGTCAACGCTGTAGCCAGATTGATTTTGTCGTTACTGGAAGAGATGACAAACAAGCTTGTGTAGATTTCAAAGTCATACCTGGAGAATGTGTTGTCTCACAACATCAGCTTTTGATATCAAAGTTTCGTCTTTGGATACATGTTCGATGGGATAAAGGAGCCAAGATTAGTCATACGAAATGGTGGAAGCACAAAGGAGAAGCTTCACGGGTGTTTAAGGATAAAGTAATGGGAGAATGGGCATTGAATTTGGAAGGAGAAGCAAATCACTATGGGATGAGATGGCAATGCACATTCGAAAAGTGACTACCGAGGTGTTTGGGGTAACGAAAGGAAATAATGCGAACCTAAAGATTCATGGTGGTGGAATAGTGGGGTATAAAAGGCTATCAAAGAGAAAAAGGAATACTACAAGTGCTTGCATCATCATAGAAGCGAGGACAACATGCAAAGGTACAAAGTGGCAAAAAAGAACGCAAAAAGAGCGGCGAGTGAAGCAAGAGCTCAGGCGTATGAAGACTTGTATCATAAGCTAAATACGAAGGAGGGTGAAAAAGACGTCTGTAGGATATCTAAGCTCCATGAAAGGAAGACAAGAGACTTCAATCAAGTTAAATGCATTAAAGATGCTAATAATAGACTTTTGGTGAAGGGCGATGAGATTAAAAATAGATGGAGAGATTACTTCAACAATCTACTTAATGAAGAAGGTGATAGCACTACGATCAAGATAGATGACTCTTTTGATGACATCAATAGTCATTTTTTTGTAGAATTCAAGAATCCAAGGTAAAGGAGGCGCTAAAACGAATGAAAGTAAGCAAGACATTGGGGCCTGATGGCATCCTCACTGAGGTGTGGAGATGCCTTGGAGATGCGGGGATAGCCTGGTTGACTAAGTTGTTCGATAATATTTTCAAATCAAAGAGGATGCCAGATGAGTGGAGGAGAAGCATTTTAGTTCCAATTTTTAAGAATAAAGGCTATATTCAAAGTTGCACAAACTATAGAGGAATTAAGCTTATGAGTCATACGATGAAGCTCTGAGAGAGAGTCATCAAACATCGATTAAGAAGAATGACAAGCGTTTCAAAAAACCAATTTGGTTTCATGCCTGAAAGGTCGACCACGGAGGCTATTTTCTTGATAAGACAACCTATGGAGAGGTTTAAGGAGCAAAAGAAGGATTTACACATGGTTTTTATTGATTTGGAGAAAGCTTATGACAAAGTACCACGAAAGGTGATGTGGTGGGCTCGGGGTAAAGAAGAGAGTCCTAACAAAATATATTACCCTTATCAAGGATATGTACGACGATGTTGTGACCAGTGTCAGAGCATGCGATGGTGTTACCAGTGACGTTCCCATTAATATAGGATTACATCAAGGGTTAGCTTTGAGCCCCTACATTTTTACCCTAGTAATGGGTGAAGTTACGAAGGGTATACGAGGAGAGATTCCTTGGTGTATGCTATTTGCTGATGATGTTGTGCTAATTGATGATAGTAGGATTGGGGTTGATAGACAACTTGAGCTGTGGAGATAGACTTTAGAATCTAAGGGATTTAGTCTTAGTATAACTAAAACAAAGTATACGAAGTGCGAGTTCAGCGGTGTCAGGTCAGAGAATGGAGATGTTATTCTGGCCAGACAAATAGTTCCTAAGAAGGAATCTTTTCGATATTTGGAATCAACGTTGTAGTGTAATGGTGAGATTGATGAAGATGTTAGTTTTAGAATTCGAGCGGGATGGATGAAGTAGTGACAGGCATCTGGCATTCTCTATGACAAAAAGTCTCACAGAAGCTTAAAGAAAAGTTCTACAGAATGGCAATTAGGACTACGATGTTGTATGGTGCATAATATTGGCCTACTAAAAACCAACACGTCCAGAAGATAAACGTAGCAGAGATGCGTATGCTACGATGGAGTTGTGGTCATACAAGAAGAGACCGAATTAGAAATGATTATATACGTGGAAAACTTAGAGTAGCACCAATTGACGAGAGGCTAATTGAACATCGCTTAAGATGGTTTGGACATCTCCAACGAAGACCGCCCGAGGCACCTGTGCACATTGGAGTTATAGGCCGGCTCAAAGAGAGGTAAAGGTCGACCAAGACTGACATGAGAGGAAGTAGTTAAAAGGGACATGAAGGGTTGGAATATATCCGAAGAGCTGGTAATGGATAGAAGCGTGTGGAAGTTAGCGATTCGCATACCAGAATCATGAGCTATGAGTTTTTTAAGTTTTAGATTATAGGATTAAGGAAAAAGAGCCTAAGACGTAGCGTTTGGTCTTTGATCAATATTACTATCAACACCATTATTACTGTTTGTACTATTATCATCATTTATTTATTATTATTATCATATATATATTTATTAATTATTATTGTTGTTGTTATTATTATTATTATTTTACATTTGTATTTCTATCTTTATTTTTATTTTTACTTAGTCACTATTATTAGTAATTTACTTATTTCACTTTATTTTATTATTGCTATTGCTAATTTTATTATTATAACCTTTAAATTACTTTTCTCACTTAGTTTCGGGTTCCTTCTCTAGCCCACCCCAAATTGTTTGGGAAAAATGGCTTTGTTGTTGTTGTTTTCATCTTCTCTAGAATTATAAATAATATCTTCATCATCTCTTGAATTGTTTATTATTATATTTGTTTTATTATTAAGTAAATCATCGCCATTATTTGTTTTTGAAATAAGTTTAGAGTTCCCATCAAAAGATATATGGAGTGTCTGTTCAACAGTATTAGTTCGTTTATTGAAAATTTGATAAGCTTTGCTTCGATTCGAATAGCCAAGAAATATACCTTCGTTATATTTTGAATCGAATTTGCCAAGATGATCTTTGGTATTTAATAAAAACATTTTGATCCAAATATTTTAAAATAAGATATCTTTGGTTTTCTTGCGTTAAAAAGTTCGTAAGGTGTATTCTTAGTGAGGGGTTTAAGAGAAATACGATTCAATATATAACAGGCAGTTGCAACAGCTTCCACCCAAAAGTGTGTTGGTAATGTGCTTTCATTTAGTAAGGTTCTTGCACATTCTTGTAGAGTTTAGTTCTTTCATTCTATAACTCCATTTTGTTGGTAGGAAACGAAAAATTATGAAATATTCCTTTCTTTTTACAATAGTTATCAAACTGTTCGTTTTCAAATTCACCTCCGTGATCACTTCTAATATTTTTATTCTAGTACCTTTTAAATTTTGAATTCGTTTAACAAATGTTTTGAAATTTTCAAAAGTATCGGTTTTATTTTTCACAAAAATAGTCCATATATATCTAGAAAAATCATCAATTATAACAAATACGTATTTATTGTGATTTATGGATTGAATTTGGGTAGGTCCAAATAAACCCATATGAAGTAACTCAAGCGGTTGTAATGTCGAAATGACTTTCTTAGATTTAAACGAGGATTTAGTTAATTTACCTCATTGACACGATTCACATAAATTATTAACTTTAAAATTCATCTTTGGTAATCTTTTTACAAGATTATTTTTAGAAATTTTATTTATACTTTTGAAATTGATATGACATAATCGTTTGTGTCATATCCACGGATCATTTTCTTTGGCTATTAAACACATGTTAGAGTTATGATTAACTTTCATATTCAAAACGTAAATGTTTTTATCCCTATTTCCTTAGAAAATAAGATTTTTATTTTCATCAAAAATACTACATTTATTTTCAAAGAAGGATATTTTAAAACCTTTATCGCATAATTGACTTATATTTAATAGGTTATGTTTTAGATTCTTAACTAATAAAACATCTGTAATAGGAGGTAAATTAGATGTATAGTAATTGCTCACATCGCCTTTGTCGATGATATAGCCCTTGAAATTATCTCCAAAAGAGACAGAACCTTCATGTGAGTATGTAATATTTATCATCTTATCTTTGACTCATATCATGTGTTTTGAGCAACTACTGTCGAGTATCCATTTTCCTCTTTTCTTAAGTGGGACCTGCAAAAAATATGAGATAACGTTGGTACCTACCTTTTTAATAGGGTCCTAAGGTTAGGTCTTAGGAAACCAAGCTCAAGTGGGTTTAGTGTCCCTTTTATAATATAATTTTTATTTTTATGAACATTTTCTACGAATGAACCAATATAGTTTTTCCTTATTAACTTGTTATTAGTTTTTGGTACCCGTATATTTATAGTTTTAGAAACTAGTCTTTTTGAAGATATGGGTGTTTTATTTGACTTAAAATTGTTTAAATTAATAGATTGTGAATTATTGACTTTCTTCTTATAACATAAACCATTTTTATTGTTAACAGGTTGTGAATTTTCAATAATTCTAGATAAATTTCTCTTCCTTTATTAAAATTTGAAACGTTTTTAGTGATTCCTTCTCGTTTGGTCTTTAGACTTGAATTTTCTAGTTCTACCATTTTAATATTAGTTTTTAAAACATGATTTTCAGAAACAAGAACATCATTCTTTTCTTTTTGAGTTTCAATTTCTTGACTCGATAATATAAGTTGAGAAATAACATTTAAAAGAGATTCTTGAGTTTTCTCAAGTTCTTCTTCCAATATTTTTTTTCTCGTCTTTAAGTATATCTCTTTCTAATTCTGCCTTGTTCTGATATTCTACAACCTCTTTATATTTTCTTTTGAGACTTCTTAAAGTATCTAATAATTCAGAATTTATCTCTATCATATCATCAAAAGTTAAATCACTAACTTCATTATCTTTGGCCATAAGCATATGTTGGCTTGTTCATTATTGTTGTCACTCTCACTTCCAGAAGAAGAGGACGAATCTGAATCATCCCATGTAACTGAAAAGGCTTTTCTTCTGAATTTGTCCTTCCTTTTGTTTTGATATTATTTCTTTTTATCTGGACAGTCCTTCTGTATATGCCCCTTTTTATGACAGTTAAAGCACATCATAACTGATGAAGACGGTGGTTTATTGCTGTTTGAGCTTTTCTTGCCATTATTTCTGTTTCCTTTTCTATACTTCAAGAATTTCTTGAAGTTTTTGGCAATAAAGGCTTGGCCGTCTTTGTCTTAATCTGATTCTTCTTGTTCTACATGGAATGCTATATTCCTTTTATCTTGAGCTTGAACTCGTTTTGCTTGTAAATTTAGTTCATAGGACATTAGATTTCCTATTAACTCTTTCGGAGTTATTTTGGAAATATCATTCGCGTCTTCAATAGCGAGAACTTTTCTTTCCCATTCTTCCACTAAAGAGTTAAGGATTTTGGATACAATATCAAAATCTGAATATTTTCTCCTAGTCCTACTAACGAATGGTAGATATCTTGAAATCTTCAATACATATCATTTATAGATTCATTTTCTTTCATCATAAAGTTTTGAAACTGACTTTTAAGCATGGATATTTTGCTTTGTTTGACCTTATTATTTCC